>CM019148.1:10187710-10204633 GCA_009733165.1 Naja naja | reverse complement strand
TACAACCATCTAGACTGGAAATGCCAGGCTCAAATTTTGGTCCTTAGTTGAGGACTACCTGTAAATGTAATGTGTTACAATTCTGGGATTGTAGTCTCAATCAAGAATGTCTTCAGGCATCCTTGCAGCAACCACATGACCACAGCCACCTCCCTGGATGCCTTGGTCTCAACTTAGCAGGACAGCTGGGAAAACACAATTTCAGGATCACATTCTTGGCTCAATATACATTTCCTTCTTTGTTTTGCAGTTCTGGAAAGAAGATACCCAAAGAAAGTTCAAGACCTCTATGAGTCCATGAGGCGCTTTGCAAGAATATTAGGACCGACGGAACACGATAAATTCATAGAGAGCCATGCGCGTAAGGCACTCCCAGGTTTTCTTATTTATTTACCTAGCAGCTTCTCACTGGTGCAAGGCTCAGTCATGAATGTAAAAACAGCATCTGGGTGCATTTGATGTAGAATTGCTGTGTTTCTCGTCAGACAGAAAATACAGGTTGTCCTTGACATACTACCACAACGGGGCCCAAAATTTCTGTTGTTAAGTGAGACATTGGTTAAGTGAGTTTTGCCCCATTTTACGACCTTGCTTGCCACCATTGTTAAGTGAATCACTGCAGTTGATAAGTTAGTAACCCGGTTGTTAAGTGAATCTGGCTTCCCCATTGACTTTGCGGGGTCAAAAGGTCGTGCGATCCGTGACTCCAGGACGCTGCAACTATCATAAATATGAACAAGTTTCCAAGCATCTGAATTTGGATCACATGATCATGGGGATGCTGCATGTTGTCGGAGTCTGAATCCAAGGAGGAAGCTGAACAGCTGACAGGGAATGGGAGTGTGGCTCCATTGGCTGTAGAGGAAATTGGGGAAGGGCAAAGTCCGGCTGGGCAGAGCAGGAGAGAGGTAGAACAAGGGAGAGGGAATTCAGAGGAAGACCAGGCCCACCCCTCTTCATCCTAGGGCACGCAGGGAGGAACGGAGAAGAGAACAACGTGGGTTGTGTGACTTACGAGGGAGAAAAGGGCCCTGATTCCCTTCATTAGCTGCAGCTGGGAACACAGTGTATAAAAAAGGCAAGCTGCGTACAGCAGGCTGTTGGGAGCAAACGTAACTTTATCTTGTATTGTCATGGTTTATCTGTGTTCCAGGTGTTTTCCCAACTGTGTGAGTTTTGCCATGCTTTCAAGTCTGAAATTCTTGTCCTGCCCTGCCAAATTAATTATTTCAGTTTAGCTTGTTTAGACTTTTAAGTTACAGTTTGTGTTTACCCTGTTTTGGACTGAATTTTCTGCAGTCAAAGGCTGTTCCTGGAGAGTTTTTCTCCAGCCAGAAGGTAACCTGGACATTGGGGGCAAAGTTAGACTTAATAAAGGGACTCTTCTTGCTTATTTGACTGTGTTGCCTTTGTGCCATGCCCTGGGTCATCACAGTAAGTGTGAAAAATGGTCATAAGTCACTTTTTTCAGTGCCATTATAACTTTGAATGGTCACTAAACAAACTGTTGTAAGTCAAGGACTACCTGTACTGTAATCATGTTAAAATCAAACTAAAATGGATAAGGAATAAATGCAGATGCTCTTCGATGCACAAGGAATAAATGCAGGTACTCCTCGATTTACAACACTTCATTTAGTGACCGTTTGCAGTTACAACGGCACTGAAAAAAGTGACGTATGACCGCTTTTCACACTTAACGACCATTGCGGCATCCCCATGGTCATGTGATCAGAGTTCAGATGCTTTTCAGCTGGCATGCATTGACGATGGTTGCGGTGTCCTGGGATCATGTGATCAATCCCCTTTTGTGACCTTCTGACAAGCAAAGTGAATGGGAAACCAGACTCACATAATCACCATGTTGCTAATTTAACAACTACAGTGATTCACTTAATCGTGGCAAGGAAATGGGCAAAAAATTCACTTAACATGTTTTATTTAGCAACAGAAATTTGGGGCTCAACTATGGTCGTAAATTGAGGACTACCTATATAACACATTGGAAAATGTTTCCACAGTTCCTAGACGGAAGAGTTAATTTATTTTATCTGCTTTTGTTTGACGAGTCTGTTTATAACATTGTTTAACCCTTCAATTATAAAATACATTGACCAGAATGGGTATTATTACTGTACAGCTGCTTTGGATGGATTTTAGCAGAGAAAATCAGTACGAAAATAAAATACTAGTCTGTGTGCCCAACACAGAATTTCCTTTTTAAACAGCCCCTAAATAAAACCAGTAATCATCTTGTCAGATAATGGTTGTTTAGAAGTTAAACAATTTTATTTTTTTTCTATTTTCCTGAAACAAAATACCATGTGTAACCATTCTGGGCTCCATTTCCCAAACAAAGCAATGGGTTTTTTAAAAGCTTGATGAGTATTGGAATAAGGCCAACTAAATTACAGAAATTAAACACATAGATCTCTCGCCTCTAATAAGGAACATAAGAGCAAAAGCCTCATCCTTGTATCTTTAAAAAGAAGATTTTATGCTCTATCCACCGCAATAATGTTTAATATATGAACTAATTTGGAAGTCTTTTTTCCCTTATGCAAATCTCAGAGTGACTTTTTCCAGTGAAATGTCCCTCACTCAAAATTCTCATTCTCAGATTAATTTAAAACATTTTGCACAAGGTTAATTTGTTAGTTCGGTCTTAATTATAGGTCCGAAATGACCAAGCGAGAACCCTCATTTGTTGTGCATTTCTATAGATTAATATTGCAAAAATGTAGAACCCCTTTAGAATTTTTACCAGTCTTCTTCAAGAATGTGGTTTTTAGCTGCCCATGTTTTACTCAGTTGTTTTACTCATTTTGTCATTGGTTTATACGTGGAAACTGCTTTTTCCAGAGGAATGATTGGAACAGCTCAAAATCCTCAGTTTGAATTTTCTCTTCAAATGAGAGACAAAGAGTTGAATGAGATATGCCGTTGGCCCTGTTGTTTTACTGCATTTCCACCATCACTGTGAGGTTCGCCAATCCCACAGTTGATTGGAAAATCCTTCACAAAGGCTTCTTTTCTGTTCATTAAACTGGAAAATGAAGCTAATTGATAACACTAGCTGGCAGGGGAATTCTGGGAGCTGACGTCCACACACCTTAAAATTCCTTCAATTGAGAAACACTGCCTTGTTATGTTTTAGGGACTAAGTTTCCAGTACTTTGGACTGCTGCAGCATGCTGACTAGGGAATTCTGGGAGTTGAAGTCCATATACCTTAAACATTGGTAAGGCTGAGAACCATTGCTCTGAGGCAGGGGTCTCCAACCTTGTGGCATGGCTGGCTGAGGAATTCTGGGAGTTGAAGTCCACAAGTCGTAAAGTTGCCACGGTTGGAGACCAGATTCCATTAAGGCATCCAGAGAGTCAGGGTGGTGTAGCGTTAAAGGTGCTGGACTAAAAACAGCTTCAATTCCATCTTCAGCTCCTAACTCCTCCCCCCCGCCAATAACTTTGGACCAGTCCATTTCTTTTAGCCTGAGAATCAGTGTGGTGCAGTGTTAGAGGTGCTGTGTAGATATTTGAAAACACGGAAGTCCTTGATGACTTTGGACTAATCCTTTTCTCCACCCAAGTTTCAGTCTGATCTAGTGAAGAAGGTGCTAGATTAGGAACAGGAGGCCCAGGTTCAAGTCATGTGCATCCATCCCCCCTCCCCCAGCTACAGAAGCTCCTTGATGGGCTTTGGGCCAGTCCTTCTCTCTCATCTCAGAGGGGGGCACTCACCGTAAGAGGTTCTCATCCCCATCCCATCTGTCTCTTGGCTCTTGCAGGTGTAGTTTTAGCACAGTTTTTAATAATGTTTTAATGTTGGTTTGTTTTAATCTTTTGATTATTTTTTCCTACTGTATAATTTGTAAGCCACCAAGAGTCACCTTGTAGGGGCGGTGGTCAGCATAGAAATTTAATAAATAAAAATAAAATTAAATATATTTTATTTAAATAAAACTCTGTCCAGTTTCCTCTTGAACTCTCAAGTGTCCTCTTTCCACGTATTTAAAATGGATAGTGATTTTTGTCTGTGTGTATGTATATATAGATATAGATATATATGGAATACACAACATGCAAACACATGGCATATTTATGTATGTATATAGCATGTATATGTGTGTTATGTATGTGTTCGGTAGATACACATTTTCTCTTGAGAGCAGGGCAACAGAATTTCATTTTTAATGTGGATCGGTGTGTTCAGTTAAAAAAATGACAATAAAGTTATCTTAAAAATCTCCAGAACCAGCAAGTGTGTTCCAGTGGTAAGGGTGGTGAGATACAAGTTCTAATTCCCCTCTTTGGCCACCGAATCTCCCTAGGATTTGACTTCATTTTCGCTTAATCCAGCCCACTCCAGAGTCAAACTTATTCAAGCTTTAATAAAAATTATTATGGTGCTTAAGGAAAGAGCCAGATATTTTTTATCATTTTTTAAAAAAATCATACTAACTTTTCACTTGCTTCTGCGTTTTGCTTTTTGGTGAAGTTTTTCAGTGTTTGTTGTGTACATTATATTTAAAGGATCTGTTTCAAATACAAATAATGATTTTAAAAAAAAGAGAGCCACAACTTAACATGTTCTTCATTGCTTTTTTTTCCATTTCCCATTACTCTGACGGGAACACAGTGGAGTTTGAGCTGCGAACTGAAATCAAACGCCTACAGGAATACAGGGTAGCAGGAATCACCAATTTCTGCAGTAAGTATATACTGGATAGTGCTAATTCAAGCAGTCCTCAACATACAACCATTTCTTTAGCAATCGTTACAAGTAACAGCGGTACTGTAAAAAGAGACTTAACATCCAGTCCCTACACTTATGACCATCATAGCATCCCCACAGTCACGTGATCAAATTTGGGGCACTTGACAACTTGGATTGTATGTAGGGCAGTTGCAGCATCCTGGGGTCACATGATCTCTCATTTTCTGACCTTCTCGGGTGACTTCCAACAAGCAAAATCAATGGGGGAAGCCAGATTTGCTTAACAGCCATGTGACTCACTTAACAACTGGGGTTGATTCGTGTAACTGTGATGAGAAAAAAGTCATAAACTTGAACGCACCTCACTTAACAATCCTTGCTTAGCAACAGAAGCGTGGGCCCCAATTGTGGTTGTAAATGGAGGGCTACCTACAGTAGCAGCAAGAGTTATTGTTTAGTGTGTGCTCATAAGTATAGTACACGTAGTCTTTGCTTACCAATTGCTTTCATAAGTATAAGAGTGGGAAAAAAATGAAATTGCGACCAATCCTCATATATACGGCCATTGCAGCATCCCACAGTTACACAATTGCCATTGGCACATCTCCTACCTCAGGGGCATCAAACTCCAATTTCACTGAGGGCGGCAACAGGGCTGTGGTTAATCTCGGGTGGGCAGGCAGGGCTGACTGGGTGGGTGTGGCCAGCTTGACGCCACTCACTGGGTGTGGCTGACTGGGTGGGTGTGGTCGACTGGGTGGGCGTGGACAGCTTGACACCACTCCCCAAACTGCTGGCATGTTTCCTCTTTGCACTGGGTAGACTGGGCCGAAACCACACTGGCCCAAAGTTTCCTCTTCACATTGGGTAGGCTGGGCGGCAACAGCGGGCTGGCCCTTTCATTTCACGGGACCGCCTCTGCGGATTCAGCCCATGGGCATTGTGTTTGATACCCCAGCTGATTTGTGACGGTGTCAGGCTTCCGGCACTTAACCCCATTTAAATCATGAGTCTCGAGCCAAACTTCCAAAACTTCAAAAGGATTTATGGAATGCAGTTTCGGTTTGCAAGCTGCCGCATTGCTCCCTTTCTGTTGGCAACTCTAAGAGACCATAGAAATATTTTATGAGTTGACACAGAGTTAACAAAGATGATGGAAGTAAAACTGTCAATTGTAATGGTGATGCTTTGCTTAGCGACTACAGCAGGAGTGGGACAACTTGCCACAGCCAACTCATCACGAGACAAACTCACTGCAGGACAATTTAACAATTCTATTTAATTATTTAAAATAAAATTTAAAAGTATTTTAATTTTTGCCATTCACATTTCATTCTGTCCCTCCTTTTGCATCCTTTCTTTAATGATTCTATTCCACCATTTCTTTTATATTGGTGTAACTCTGCAGTGACTTGTCCTGTGGTGAGTTGGCCATGATGGAAAGGAAAGTGAGGGCATTAGCCCTTGCAATCCTGTGATTTTCCACTTAGTGACCAAGCTGCTTGTCCCAATTATCAGCATTAAGCAAGGACTACCTGTATAGATGAATTGCCTGTGTCTGTTCTGTGGTGTTGCCACCCCTAAATGAGAAAAGCCAGTATGTGTTTTGAAACCTAAGCTATTAGTGACAAAGGCTCAAGTCATTATAATTGAGAAGAATCAGCATTCTGCAAAGAAGGGAATGCCCCAGATGGCAGCTGCTAAATTCTGCAGCAGTGACCAATTCACCTGAGGACAAGCTGGCTGAGTCACAAACCCATGTGAGTCCTTTCATCAGACAGTTCAGTAACTATGTTCTTTGTCATTAGAGTCCAGCTTCCTGCTTAGGAAAAAAAAATAACCTGCTGTCAGCAGTGCCCAACAATTGTTAGTGTGAGAGATTTCAAACCAGCCATTCAGGATCCCCAGCTAAATCTTGATTTTACAGTATGTTTTTTTTTTTCATGTCGGAAGTACAAATCTCTTCTGTGGCTAGAGGATTTGCTGGTGACATCACCGTTGCTCAGGGAGGTGCTCAATTGGCAGTTTCTTTCACATCCCTGTGAAGTTGCGCACTGAAGTGATACCCATTAATTTACTCACGGTCGCCCACTTTCAAAACGCTGGATTGGCAGGAGCTGGAGCATGTGATGGGAACTCACCCCATCCTGCAGCAGCAACGGGTCTCAAATGCAAGCCTACCTATCAGCAGCCCGGTGTTCTAACCGCGTGAGCCACTTCGCTGCCTTCTATAGTGAATCAATCTATAGCAGGGGTGTCAAACCCTCGGCCCGCGAGCCAGATGTGTCACGCGCTGGCCACACCCCCGCCAGGCTTAGCGAAGGGTATACGTCATGTGATACTGCCGTGACAATGTGCGTTTGACACCCTTGATCTATAGAAACAAACCCTGAATTCATTTCAGTCTCAAACTGAAACAAATTAGAAATCAATGAGTAGAAGGAAGAGTGCTTGGCTGCATTTTCGCATCCTGGTATAAAATAGGCCCTGTGAATTCTACACTATTGGTCTTTTCCAGCAACGTTGGCAACCAGCTTGGATTTGCCTCAGTGGCAATTTCCCACGGTTGCCAAGCACATGGTAACCACAGTCACATGGTTGTTAAGTAAGACATCACAGGAGTGTGATTAACCTCCCCTGCCAGTTTTCCACAATCAAAGACAGCAAGGAAGCCAGCAGGGAAGGTTGTAAGTGGCTTGAGTGTGTTTTGCTCACCTGTGCACCCTTCCTGAGCTTTGCTGCACTCATGCTGTGCCTCCCTAAGGCATGCTATGCTCACACACCATGCTTCCTCAGCTACCCTCATACACCTCGCTCCCTCTCCCACCCGGCAGCAGCCACCCTGAGCCTTGCCATAGTCGTGCACTGCCTCCAAGCCTTCTTGTGCACCCTTTTGCTCTGTCTCCCAGGTAGTTTTTTTTTTAATTCGCATTTATATGCCTCCCTTCTCCGGAGACTCAGGGCGGCTTACAATTTTTTGGAGCACAACCCAATGTGCTCAGCAATAGCCTTCATTCCATTGTCTATGCCTGCTTATTACTAAACGGCATTTTTACAAAGTCAGCTTATTGCCCCCAACAATCTTGGGTCCTCAATTTACCTACCCCGAGAGGATGGAAGGCTGAGTCAACCTTGAGCCTGGTGGGATTCGAGCCTGCACTAATTGCAGGCAGCTGGAACTTAAGTGCTAGGCATTTAACAGCCTGCACCACCAAGGCTCTAATTGTCCCAGATAAGAACTAGCCTTGCCAAGGTTGTGCAAGGCTGCCAAGAACACTAGATAAAATTGCAAGGAAATAATCAAAAAAAGCCTGGCACCTCAGCAATAAATATAAGATATAACACTAAGGCACAGGAAACAATGTCATGCTGACCCCAAGTTTTTTTTTTAATTACATTTATATGCCGCCCTTCTCCAAGACTCAGGGCTGCTTACAATTTTGGGATACAACCCAATGCTCAGCAATAACTTTCATTCCATTGTATATGCCTGCTTATTACTAAGCAGCATTTTTACAAAGTCAGCTTATTGCTCTCAACAATCTTGGGTCCTCACTTTACCTACCCCGAGAGGATGGAAGGCTGAGTCAGCCTTGAGACTGGTGGGATTCAAGCCTGCAATAATTACAGGCAGCTGGAACTAAGTGCTAGGCGTTTAACAGCCTGCACCACCAAGGTTAGCCCTCGACTTACAACAGTTCATTTAGTGACCGAAGCTACGACAACACTGAAACAAGTGACTTATGACCATTTTTCACATTTACGACAGTTGGTCACATGATCAGAATTGTGACACTTGGCAACCGACTCATATTTATGACGGTTGCAGTGTCCCAGGGTCATGTGATCACCTTTTGCAACCTTCTGACAAGCAAAGTCAAAGGGGAAGCCGGATTCACTGAACAACCATGTTGCTAGCTTAACAACTATAGGTAGTCCCCAACTTATGACCACAGTTGGGCCCCAAATTTTTGTTGCTAAGTGAGACATTTGTTAAATGGGTGTTGTCCCATTTCACAGCATCCCAGGGTCACGTGGTCGCCATTTGCAGCCTTCCCAGCCGGCTGCCAACAAGCAGAGTCAATGGGGAAATTGATTTGCTTAACAAGTTCATCATTCACTTAGCAACATGCAGTGATTTGCAAATCAATGCAGTGATTTGCTTAACAACCATGCAAAGGTTGTAAAATCATGCATGACTCACTTAACAAACACAGCAGAAATTCTGGTCCCAATTGTGGTTGTAAGTAGAGAACTATCTATTAGTGGAACAACTTACTGCCAGAAGCTGTGAATGCTCCAACACTGGAAGTTTTTAAGAAGAGATTTGACAGCGATTTGTCTGAAATAGTATAGGGTTTCCTGCCTGTTGTGGGGTGGGGGGTGTTGGGCTAGAAAACCTCCAACTCTGTTATTCTGCTACATTCTATCAGGGTCTTCAAACTTGGCAAGTTTAAGACTTGTGGACTTCAACTCCCAGAATTCCTGAGCTAACATGGCTGGAGGAGGAATTCTGGGAGTTGAAGTCCGCAAGTCTTAAAGCTGTCAAGTTTGAAGACCCCTGTTCTATAATCTGGTTACAGAAACAACAAGTTTAGGTTTACCTCTTATTATGCAGTCAGAGAAATGTAGTCCATTATTGCTGTCTAATATAAACTACTGTAGTCATTTATATATGATTAGATTAACAGAATTGGAAGGGACCTTATAGGTCATCTAGTCCAACCCCCTGCCCAAGTGGGAGACCCTACACCATTTCTGACAAATGGCAATCCAATCTCTTCTTGAAAGCTTCAAGTGATGGCGCTCCCACAACTTCTGAAGGCAAAAGCTGTTTCATTGGTTGATTGTTCTCACTGTCAGAAAATTTCTCCTCATTTCCAGGCTGAATCGCTCCTTGTTCAGTTCCCATCCATTATTCCTTGTCTGGCCTTTGGGTGCTTTGGAGAATAGCTTGACCCCTTCCTCTCTGTGGCAGCCCCTTAAATATTGGAAGACCGCTATCATGTCTCCCCTGGTCCTTCTCTTTACTAGACTAGCCAAGCCCAGTTCCTGCAACCGTTCTTCATATGTTTTAGCCTCTAGTCCCCTAATCATCCTGGTTGCTGTTCTCTGCACTTTTTCTAGAGTTTCAACATCTTTTTTATAGTGTGGTGACCAAAACTGGATGCAGTACTCTAGGTGTGGTCTTACTAAGGCTTTATATAGTTGTATTAGTACCTCACTTGATCTTGGTTGTATCCCTCTGTTAATGCAACTTAGGATTGCATTGGCTTTTTTTATGCTGCTGCACACTGCTGGCTCATATTTAGCTGGTTGTCCACTAAGACTCCAAGATCCCTCTCACAGTTACTGCTCTGAGCCTGGTTTCACCCAGTCTGTATCTGTCCTTTTGGTTTTTCTCGCCTAAGTATAAGACTTTACTTTTCTCTACGTTAAATTTCATTTTGCTAGATACGGCCCAGTGTTCTAGTCTTTCAAGATCCATCTGGATCTTGAGCCTATCTTCTTGGGTGTTAGCTATTCCTGCCAGCTTAGTATCATCTGCAAAGGCTGGGCCTTTGCCCAGCTCCGTCTAGTTCGCCAGCTACGCTCTTTCCTGGACCGAGATGCCCTATGCACGGTTACTCATGCCCTTGTTACCTCCAGACTCGACTACTGCAATGCTCTCTATTTAGGACTGCCCTTGCATACCATCCGGAGATTGCAGCTGGTGCAGAATGCGGCGGCGCGGGTGGTGATGGGAGTTTCCCAGTTCTCCCATGTTACCCCTCCTCGCTGCCTTCATTGGCTGCCGGTTGCACTCTGGGTGAGATTCAAGGTTTTAGTGCTAACATACAAAGTCCTTCATGACATGGGTCCCCAATATTTAAGGGAGCAGCTCCTGCCGACATCGAATGCCAACCGCCCTGTGCGAAAGCACATAGGCAAGGACTCCATGGGTCCCGGCTGGCCAATGCCGGGCTGGCGGTCCCCACGACGATCCTATTCTATAGCTGCCCCAGACCTCTGGAACCAACTTCCCTGGAGCTCTGCCTGGCCCCTGACCTCCGCACCTTCCGCCATGACCTGAAGACCTGGTTGTTTAACCAATCCGGTTGTGATTTTCTGGGAGGGGATGGTTTTTATGGGATAGTTTTATGGGACAGTTTTATGGGATGAATTTGTAATTGTAATGGGGCTTATTTAGTTTAATCTGCTTTTAATTATTTATTGTTGCTGTTGTTTTTATTTGTGAGTCACTCAGTCTTCGGAGATGGGGTGGCATAGAAGTCCCATTAATTAATTAATTAATTAATTAATTAATTAATTAATTTGGTAAGTTTCCCTTCTATTCCCTCATCTAAGTTGTTTATGATGGTAGTCATTCTCAGTAGTTATGAGAAAATAGGCCTCCTTAGGTTATTTTCCTCCAGCAAATCTGGTTGACTTCTCAAAGCCCAACAGGAGATATCGATCACTTGGATTTCATTGCATCTGAATTTTGTTTTTACAACTCTGTAAGAGTTATTTATAGAAGCATTCAGTTTTGACATGTCTGATAAATATTAGGATGTTTTGAGTGACTCATTGGCCACGTGCATTTCATGATAAATATTAGCCCAGCTGTATTTTACTTATATTATCTTCCTACAGATAAGAGTTCAGTTACTTTGAAAAACTTTTAAGTTTCATTATAAAATAAAAACACATAGAAAAACAAGTTAGAAAACTGAGAGAGAGAGAATGAAAGAAAATTTGTGACTGATTTTTTTCACTGCAGTAAAATACAAAAAAACCCCAAATACAACTTTAACCCTTTGAACACAACATTTCAAGCCATTTGTATAATAGCAAAATCAGTCTAATCATTAAAACCTAAAATCAACATTTCATTTTTTTCCTTTTCGAGCAAAAGGTCCAGAAGCTGTTTCCAAGTTAAAAACAAAACTAGCTAAAGTCTTCTCTTTTAATTTAAACAGTCAGTTTTGCCTTCTCCGCCAAATCCATCACCTTCACTATCCACTCTTTCATTGTGGGAATTAGTGTCTCGTTCCATCTTTATGCATGTTTTATTTATTTATTTTATTGGACTTGTATGCCGCCCTCTCTCCCTAGGGACTCTGGGTGGCTCACAATATAAAAATTACACAATATAAATTAAATTAATTAAAACACAATTAAACCCCAAGCCCAATAAGATCTAAAACCCAATAAAATTTAGTATAAATACGATTAAAACCCATCCCACTTATAAGATTCTCGCCGCTGTCTATATATGTATGTATGTATGTATGTATGTATATATGTATATATATATATGTATGTATGTATGTATATGTATGTGCTTGTGTGTGTGTGTGGTAAAATGTCAGCCATTCCAACTTGGTCATAGGAAAGAAAGACTCTCGAATCCGTTGTTCACGAAAGTCAAGTGGTTACAGTGTAGCAAAGCCGGAGCTGGGATTTTCGCGCCCAAAGCATCTGCTTAACTTTTCCCTTCTCCTCACCTTTCCCCTAGTTATCTTTAACTGTCCAGTTACATTCAAACAAATTATTTCAGTAACATTCCCTGGCTTGGCAGCCTGGATGGTGCTGCATTCCATTCCATAACCATGGAACTGCCAGCGGCTCCCATGGGACGGCACGACGAGTAGTTTCGATTCCCCCTTTGCCCAGCCTCACTTCTAGAGCCTCGGTACAGTGGTTAGAGTGCAGTACTGCAGGCCGCCTCTGCTGACTACTGGCTGCCTGCAATTTGGCAGTTCAAATCCCACCAGGCTCAAGGTTGACTCAGCCTTCCATCCTCCCAAGGTGGGTAAAATGAGGACCCAGATTGTTGGGGGCAACATGCTGACTCTGTAAAACCGCTTAGAGAGGGCTGCAAAGCACTGTGAAGCAGTATATAAGTCTAAGTGCTATTGCTATGCCCCACAACTCCCTCCCCCACATTGCCTATGGCAGACTGGCATCTGGCGAAGCGTGGCTGTAGCAGGATGGCAGTCTTGACGTACTTTTTAAGGGGCAAAACTGTTTTGGTTTAATTTGACCAGGGGAAGGGGGGAAATCTGCCCCAGCATTCTTCTGACACTCACAATTCTCCTTTCTGTTCTTTGGACACAGGTGCGAGGACCTACGACCGTCTCAAGAAGGTCCGAAGAGGAGCTAAACGCACCATGCTTTCCGAAGTCCTGCAGTACATCCAGGACAGCAGTGCCTGCCAGCAGTGGCTCAGCCGACAAGCTGACATGTACGTCCCATTTTGCTTTGAGCATAGAAAAAGAAGGAAATCGGTATTATTTTAAAAGGGCAGGTTTGCTTGAGGAATGAATGGACAGGTAATACGGGGAAAAAAGCCACTAGCTATATGTTCATCTCTCGAGAGCTCTGTCAATCTTGGGTGAAAAAACAGAATAGGACCAGATTTCTTTTATACTTTTATTTTTTTATACATATATTTATTTACGTCACATCTTTATTATTTTTTTTATACATAACTCAAGGCTGTGAACATACCTAATAACTCCTTCCTCCCCCAATTTTCCCCATAACAACAACATGGTTATTGGGTTGGGCTGAGACAGACCGGCCCAAGTCACCCAGCTGGTTTTCATGCGTAAAGCAGAACTAGAATTCACCAACTCCTGGGGATTAGTCCAAAGTGAACCAGCTGCCTATTCATGCCTATTTTGGGATTAGGACACACCAATTCCTGACGATTGACCTAAAGTGACCCAATTGACTTTCATGCTTCAGGCAGGGCTAGAACTGACCAACCCTAGTTTCTAGCCTGGTACCATAACCACTAAACCAGACTGGCTCATTTCCAGGCAAAGCATATGTTCCTATTCTCTGTTACAAGATATGAGCAATTGTTCTTAGGAAGCCGGGTGTACATTTGATGTGCCAAACCAGGCAGGAATCCAGCCCTCTAGCTTCTGAAAATTGTGCCACCCAGTATTGGCACTCTCCTACATTTGTGGCTGACATCATTCCAACTTCTAAATCATAGTGTTGAGACCAACAATTAGGAAACTTACTTTTCCCATAACTGGCCAGCTTGAGACCTCCAACCAGGTTCTCAGAGGTGGCTGGTCTTTCTGAGTCATTCATTCCTACAGACATCAGAGATAAGCCAGAGAAGTATTTACCTTTCAGCAAAGGAAAAGGTTGTGGAGTCAGCCAAAACTGGGTGTCAGACCTGTCTCGACTTAGGCATTTAGGAAAGAAAGACCCTCAATTCCCAGGTTTTTGAACCTAAAGACTCTTTTACTAAAGTTAAGCAGCCACAGCAAAAGTAAAGCTAGGTCTGAGTACTTACATGCAAAGGTTGTACTTTTCCCTTTCCTGGTCCCCACCCCAACCAACGGTGTGTCCAATAGTACAGATAGTCCTGGACTTACGACCACAATTGAGGCCAGAATTTATGTTGCTAAGTGGGAAATTTGTGAAGTGGGGTTTTGTCCCATTTTACGACTTTTCTTGCCACATTTGCTAAGTGAATCTCCACAGTTGTTAAATGAGTGGCACGATGGTTAAGTGGATTGGGCTTCCCCATTGACTTTGCCTGTCAGAAGATCACGAAATATGATCACGTGATCCCGGGACACTGCCACCATCATAAATATGAACCATGTGTCAAGTACCTGATGGTAAATCAGCTGATCATGTGGATGTTGCAGTGATCATACGTGTGAAAAACGGTCATAAGTCCCCTTTCTCAGTGTCGTAACTTGGTTACTAAACGAACGGTCGTAAGTCAAGGAGTATCTGTATTACAGCTAAAGAAGCAACTATATCAAGTTCCCTTCCTTTCTTCTGCCCTCCCTGAAGGGCTGCAGCCGAACTTTCATCTTGGGGAATGTTCTTTGCCTTAAGCTCTGCTTAACCCTCAATGTGTGGATCTTACTTTTGGCTAACCTGATCCTTTTATTTATTTATTTATTTATTTACAGCGATTCCGGCCTGAGTCTCACAGTACCAATTACATCAAATTCAGGTATTCTGTGCCTATCCATCCGTCGTTATGCTGTAAAAATGTGGAAAGGGAGTCCAAATCCCTTAATTATTAATGCACTCGACATCTCTCCGGTTTGAAAAGGAAGTCCTTGGGGTTCTGCACTGAAAATTGTTCTGAAAGAGCTGGCAGGTTGCTGGTCCTCACTCCCTTCTTTGCGGGAAGCCACAAATGGATAAGCAGGAATTGTTTTGTTGGGTCCTTGGTGGTCTCTCAGCTTGGTGGTTTTCTTGCGGGCATTTTATTACCAAACCAGGTAACACCATCAGTGCCTACGTGATCAATGCACTGATGATGTTACCTTGTCTGGTAATGAAACGTCTGCAAGAAAACCACCAGCTCAAAGAGCACCCAGGATCCCCGAGTTACAAATATTCTTTCTGTAGGAATCGTTTTGTTTATCATGGGCTTCTAACTAAGCATAATGGAGACCCGATAAAATAACAGTACTATCATAATCTACTAAAATCAATATAACCTTCCAATGTAGCATCAACTGGCCCTTAATATAAAATGCACGTGACATATAAAATCAATACATTCAAAATAACAGGAAATGATTTTTAAATGACTTCAAAGCATCAATTAAAAAAAGAAGCAGTTGTGGTGCTTTTTCACTTATTAGTGGCCACAGTTGGGTTTTTGTCAGCAGTTTAATTGCAGTAGGCTGCGCACACACACGCACGCACACACTTTCCAGAATCACCACCCCATTGGATTTAAGAAAGCCAGGCACCTCATGACGTTTTACCACAAAGAAGCATTTATGACATACAAGCCTGTGACACACTCACACTTATGTATGTGATTGTTTTACATGTGTTCACAAGAATGTACAGCATGTGCCCATACAACGAGTCCTAGGATGTCAGCCCCCAGCCCCCAGGATCTTGATATTAAATTGGGAATCACTAGAGCTCAAATGAGGCATACATGAAACACGTTAGTAATTAAGATTCCTTGCAGAATCTCAAAGGGGAAAGGAAAATGTAGCTGTGGAATGGGAAGGTGTCTCTCCTCAGCCACATTTGCTCCAAGCTAAAAACTTGCAAGCTGTTTTGTTCTTTTTTTCTTCTTCTTCTTCATTTTAAGCCACTGCCCATTAAGGTAATTATTGCTGTCATTTCATTTCCCTCTGAGCTCACTGTTTACCTTTTCTCTCACCCACTCCGTGGTGTATGTATGAAATCCTAGCTCAGAAAAAAAAATGGTGAAGGCATCTGGTGGACTTCAGTCACGGCACCAAGGACACATTAATCTTTAGTCTCATTTCAGGGGATAATAACAATAATGGCATTTCTCTTGTGACAGCTCACTGCTTAGTAAGTGTTCCTACTCATTTTCTTAACTGCATCTTTCCAGCGATTACCTCACATAATGTGAGCAGGTTTCAACGTGAGTCATTCGGCTACATTGCTGTTGTCTGATGGGTCTCCTGTTCAGAAAAATCAGGCACCAGTAAGAAGGATCAAGCCTGCCTATCAGATGTGCTCTGAATGACCCAAAATTGCCTGCCTGCTGTGTGGCCAGATAGAGCCCAACACACAATAACCACAAGGATTCCACTGTCTGCTGGATCTCATGCTCTCCTAAGGAAATCACTTGTTCCATTTTACAAGAATGCCACAAAAGGATGTTCAAAGCCTTGGTGGTGCAGGCTGTTAAACGCCTAGCACTTAGCTCCAGCTGCCTGCAATTAGTGCAGGCTCGAATCCCACCAGGCTCAAGGTTGACTCAGCCTTCCACTCTCAGTAGGTAATTGAGGACCCAAGATTGTTGGGGGCAATAAGCTGACTTTGTAAAAAATGCCGCTTGGTAATAAGCAGGCATATACAATGGAATGAAGGCTATTGCTGAGCACACTGGGTTATCCTAAAAATTGTAAGCCCTGAGCCTCCGGAGAAGGGCGGCATATAAATGTGAATTTTAAAAAATGCACCTTTTATTTCCTGCAAAATATCCTGAAATGTCAATTATAGGTAGTCCTCGACTTATGGCCATAATTGAGTCTGGAATTTTTTTTATTTATTTTTTATTCATATTTATATCCCTTCTCCTCGAGACTCAGGGTGGCTTACAATTTTTGGGATACAACCCAGTGCGCTCAGCAATAGCCTTCCTTCCATTGTCTATGCCTGCTTATTACTAAGCAGCATTTTTACAAGGTCAGCTAATTGCCCCAACAATCTTGGTCCTCAATTTACCTACCC
>CM019148.1:9961192-10186710 GCA_009733165.1 Naja naja | reverse complement strand
GCTGTGCTAGTGAGATTGAACTCCTAACCAGTCCGGTCCACATTCTGGACAGAGAGGACCACTGGTTAAAGAGGGTCAAAGAGACCCATCTACATTAAGACTGAACATTCCTCTCAGCTGAGAGGGAGGGATCTGACACCCCCTCTCTCTGTTTACAACACAGTCCTTTCAGCAGTTCCAAGAAGGTTCCACACTGCTTGCACTATTCAGGTGACCCGAGGACACAGATAAGCCTCCAAGTGGCCTCAATGACTCTCAGAGAGCTCTAATGACCAGAGGACTCGTGGAATATCAATCCTTCCATCCTCCAACATTCAGTCAGAAGAAGCTTCTTGGATGAGAAGCGAAATATCTTCAAGGAAAAACAAAGTCCAGGTGCCTTTTGGAGAAAGAAAAAAAAGCACCTTTGGGACAGCCATGACCTGGATGACTGAGCATCTCCACAGACAGCTGCTCCAGATGTTTTGGAGTTGCACCCAAAGCACCTATGACGATGGTACTACTTTGCTTTCTTCTTCTTATTATTATAATTATCCATTTATTTGCCCCCATCTTGTGGTTCAAGGCAATTCTGAGTGGCAAACAAAATATTTTTAGGTAGCTAGGTAATATGATTACGCCCTAGTCACAAACTTTCTGGCTGTCCTGACGAATTCTTGCTTGGTCAGTTGAGGACAAGCAATTTTCACAGCTTCAAAGACTGGCCTGTATCATGCAGCTCCAGATAATGAAGGTGGCCTGGAAAGCAGGCAACCTATTTTTCTTAACAGATGCAGCAAATCATCGCCTATTATTTTTGCCTCCTTACAAATGTCTGTTTGATTATGTGCTGTTTATTGTCTGGACATTTCCACCATTAATTATGATTTAATCACTTGTTAATGATAGGTTGGCTGTAATAAAGCATTCATTCATTTCTGCACTTATTTTTTTTTTGCATTTGTTCCTTTTTGCATTCATAGATTCATTTTTGTACTTGTTCATTTGTTTTTGCATTAATTAATTCATTCATTCATTCATAGACCCCATTGGCCTTTAGAAGATCTGAAAAACCTGGCTCTTTAGACATTTATGCCTTTATATTTTGGTCTTTTTCCTTTTTCCCTCTATTTTCACTTCTTATTGCTTTTAGCTTTTTCTGGTTTTTCCCCTTTTCTCTATTATAACAAAATAACAAAGTTGGAAGGGACCTTGCAGATCTTCTAGTCTAACCTCCTACTTGAACAGGAGACCCTATTCCATTCCAGACAAATGGCTGTCCAGTTTCTTCTTAAAAGCCTCTAGTGATGGAACGTTCATAACTTCTGGAGACAAGTTCTTCCACTGATTAATGAAATTCCTCCTTAGTTCTAAGTTGCTTCTCTCCTTGATTAGTTTCCATCTGTTGCTTCTTCTGCCTTCAGTGCTTTGGAGAATAGCTTGACTCCCTCTTCCTTGTGGCAGCCCCTCAGATATTGTAAGACTGCTAGCATTGTCTATTTTATAGCGCTGTTATTCTTAAAACTTTTAATATTATAGTAAAAACTGGACTCTTCCCTTAGGCTTTAGGGCTAGGATGTTAAGTAGAAGCTGGTTTACAGTTTTGCCTTGTGCTGATTGAGGTGTGTTAGTTATATTTTACTTGGCATCTTTTATAATCTTTTCTATTATTTATTTGTATACAGTTCTGTCTTTATGTTTTATCAGATTACTAGAGTTATCTGATTTATTGAGATAAAAGGAACCAGGTTACAAGAATTATCAATCTGGAACTCGTTTATCCACCATTAAATATAGGTGGAGACTATTGTGTTTCTTTTTTCTTTTTATGATTTTCTCCTGAACCAACAACATAGCAGCTTTTCTCACAGATAATGGAGCAACTTGCAGGAAATTGTCTACAAAACCACCTACTGAACACTTATCCATCAGCAACAAACCATTAAGGCTTAACCTCCAATTATTTGATAGGATAGTACCAAATAATACAAATACCACTACAGCAATAATAACAACAGTGCTTTCTCACATTTAAAGCAATGGCCATCCATAGATTAGCAATACAGGTCATTCTCGACTTACAATCATTCATTTAGGGACCATTCAAAGGTACTGAAAAAAGAGACTTACAATTGGTCCTTGCACTTATAACCATCGCAGCATCTCCCACAGTGATATGGCTGTGATTCAGACACTTGGCAATGGGAAAGGTTGCTGCATTTTGCAGTCATGTGATGGCCATTTGCTACCTTCCCAGAAAGCTTCCAACAAGCAGAGTCAATGAGGAAATCTGGATTTACCCAACTATCATGGCAAAAAAAAAAAGGTCATAAAATTGGGTTTGACTTTCTTAATGACTAAATGTCTTGCTGGTGGAAGTTCTAGTCCCAATTGTGGTCATAAGTTAAGGACTATCTGTATTGTTGCCAACATTTGGGATAGAGGGATGGCGAGAAAAAGCGATCACATATCTTTTCAGGCTGTATAAATGGTCCTCGACTTACAACAGTTTGCTTAGTGACCATTCGAAGTTACAACTGCCCTGAAAAAAGTGACTTAGGACCATTTTTCACACTTGTGACCGTTGTAGCACCCCCATGCTCAGGTGATTTACATTAAGTTGCTTGAGATTAGTAATTTGATTACTATATGAAATGGAATAAATTCTATTATTGGAGGGAACAGAAAGGGAGTTCTCAAAATGAATGATTCAACTGATATGTAACGGAAACGGTTTAGAATATATAAAGACCTAATGTATATAGATGTATATAAGTGCCCCTGTCGGAATCTGATTCGGAGGGGGAGGCCGAGCAGCTGACAGGGAGTGGGATTGGCTGTGGAAGAAACTGGGAAAGGGCACAGTCCGGTTGGGCAGAGCAGAGGAGAGGTAGAGCAAGGGTGAGGGAATTCGGAGGAAGACCCAGGCCCACCCCCCTCTTCATCCTAGGGCATGCAGGGAGGAACAGAAAAGGAAGCAACATGAGTTGCCTGGCTTACGGGAGAAAAGGGCCCTGATTCCCTTCATTAGCTGCAGCTGGGAACACAGTGTTTAAAAGGAAGCTGCACAGCAAGTTGTTGGGAGCCAATCATGAATTATCTGGTATCCTCGAGGCTTATCTGTGTTCCTGGCGTCTTCCCAACTGTGTGTGTTTTGCTGTGCTTTCAAGTCTGCAATTCCTTCTCCTGCCCTGTCAAGTTAATTACTACAGTGTGGCTTGTTTGGATTTTTAGTTACAGTTTGTATGTACTTTTTTGGACTGAATTTTCTCCTGTGTTAAAGGCTGTTCCTGGGAGAGTTTTTCTCCAGCCGAAGATAACCTGGACATTGGGGGCAAAGTTGGAGATAATAAAGAGACTCTTCTTGCTTATTTGACTGTGTTGCCTTTGTGCCACACCTTGGGTCATCACAATAAGATGTTGTGTGAGATGTAAGGAGAAAAATGTATGTCAATGAAGTCCATCATGTTCAATGTTTTTAAGTATTGTAATCAATAAAATTTGTTTTTTAAAAAATACATTAAGTTGCTTGAGAACTGGTTCACATTTATGACGGTTGCAGTGTCCAGGGGTCATGTGATCCCCTTTTGTGTCTTTCAGACAAGCAAAGCCAATGGAGAAACCAGATTCACTTAACAACCTTAGACTTAGAACAACTTTATTGTCACTTTGAATGTACACTGATTAACACACATTAAAATGAAATTTCATTGCATACAGTTCTCAAAGGGTCACCACCTCCAATATACACTGCACAAACATGACAAAATAAATACAAAATTATGCATATACCCCCATATATTATATGACACAGAGAAATAACTGTGCTACTAATTTAACAACTGCAATGATTCACGTCACAAATACAGCAAGAAAAGTCATAAGATGGGGCAAGACTCACTTAATGAATTTCTCACTTAGCAGCATAAATGTTGAGCTCAATTGGGGTCGTAATTTGAGGACTACCTGTATTTCAACCAGGGGCTCCTGGCAGCTCCGCTTGTGTTTGTAGGCCAGTATCCATTGCAAAATCTCTTTGCTGCAGTTACATAGCTGGCTGCACCTTGGTGAGATCAGAGGAAAGATAACTGGGGAATGAAGAACTGTAGCTTGAAAAGTGATGGGCTGATGCTAAATCATAAGTTTCATTGGCTCCAGAACAGAGACACCTGCCTATATGCCAAATGTTGCTAAACCGGTTGGATGGCAAGCTTAAAGCTTCACGGACCTCAAAAACTGCCAGTTATTCTCAGTCTTTTAGCCTAAAAAATATATCCAGGGTGTTTCACATCAAAGGGTTAGAAAACTATTTGCTCCACATCAAGAGACCCCTTTTTCATATTGTTGGAAGAAATATCCTTCTGGGTTCAGTTCCAAGTGGGGAAAAAGACACTGGAAACATGGAGGCTGTTTGGAAAGGTGGTTTAATGGTGGACAGGACCACATGGCTTGGAGCTCCAAAGAAGGATGGTCAAGAAGAAGGAAGGGCTGAGATGCTGAGAGTCCCTTGGTTTTATACCCTCTGTTGAGATTTGAATTTGAGCTTGTGTTCTGATTGGTTGTCAGACTCCCATGGGGCCATGCAGGGGCAACTCTGTAGGCTTTCCTGAGTTCCAGGCTTGGTTAAGCCTTGCTGGATGATGATGTAATGAAAAGGCTTTAGGCAATTCCTATAGCTCTACCTGGAGATCTTTGTTATGCGGCTGGCTCCGGGCAGTGGTCAACGCTTCTCTGGGGGAGGGTACCTTTCCCGCTGCCTTGAAGGAGGCGGTGGTGAGGCCTCTCCTGAAGAAGCCTGCCCTGGACCCAGCCGAATTGAACAACTTTCATCCGGTCTCCAACCTTTGCTTTCTAGCGAAGGTTGTTGAGAGTGTGGTGGCTCAGCAATTTTCGCTTTTCCTGGATGAAACGGACTACCTGGATCCCACCAATCAGGCTTTCGACCTGGGTATAGCACGGAGACGGCATTGGTCACTGATGGATGATCTCCTGAGGGCTCGGGACAGGGTTTTCCTCTGTCCTGGTCCTGTTAGATCTCTCAGCGGCTGATACCATGACCATGGTATCTTATTGCAGCGTCTCGGGGTTGGGAGTGGGAGGCACTGTGTTGCAGTGGTTCTGCCTCCTTCCTCTTGGGATGCTCACAATCAGTGTTGGCAGGGGGGCAGAGGTCGACTCCAAGGGCTCTCACTTGTGGGGTCCCTCAGGGGTCTGTCCTCTCACCCCTCTGTTCAACATTTATATGAAACCGCTGGGTGAGATCATCCGCGGCTTTGGGGTGAAGTATCATCAGTATGCTGATGATACGCAGTTATACATCTCCACCCCAGGCCACATCAGTGATGCCCTCTCTGTGATGTCCCGTTGTCTGGATGCGGTGTACGGATCTGGATGGACAGAAACATGCTTCGCTCAATCCAGCTAAGACAGAGTGGCTGTGCATACAGACATCTGACCCAGTCAGGAGATTCCATCTTTGGTCATGGGGGAGGGTGTTACCCCCATGGATAGGCATGGAACCTGGGGTCCTTCTGGACTCATGGCTCAGGTTGGAGGAGCAGGTGGGAGCCGTGGCCAGGGGGCCTTTGCCCAGGTCGGCTGGTTCGCCAGTTCGCCCATATCTGGACCGAGATGCCCTCCGCACCGTCACTCAGGCACTTGTCACCTCGCGGCTCGACTACTGCGCGCTTTCTATCTAGGACTGCCCTTGCATACCATCTGGAGGCTTCAGCTGGTGCAAAATGCTGCGTGGGTTGGTGACATGGGGAGGGCCTACTCTGTGGCAGCTCCCGACCTATGGAATCAGCTACCTCTGGGGCTCCGCTTGGCTCCCGACCTTCGCAGCACCTTCTGCCGACCTGAAAACTCGCTTTTGAGCAGGATGCTTTTGTGCTGACTCCTCTTGGGGAGGGTTGTTTTATAATCTGTTTTTAGTAATTTGGCTTGTTGGGTTTAATCTTATTTTAGGTAATTGTTTATTGTGTTGGTTTTATTGTGAGCCAGCCTCCCCAAGTCCATCAGAGGGGGCGGCATACAAGTCAAATTAATAATAATAATAATAATAATAATAATAATAATAATAATAATAATATAATAATAATAAAAATAATAATGTAAAATATTCTGGCCCAGGCCTTAATGGCTCATCCATTAACAAAGGTGGGGATGAATTTCTGCTTCTGAGGTGAGTTTCTGCTTCTGAGTTTCTACTCTTTTTAGGGGAAATATTCTGCCTTTTTAATATTTCCTAGGATATTTCAATATTCTAGGAGAGGGGTGGGTGCTAACTTCCTACAGTTTTTATCAAATGTATTTCTTAGAGTAGCCTAATAGGGTAAGAATTGGTCCACGAATGAAGAAAATACTACCAGGATGCTAAGCTCTGATTCTGGATCTTATTAGATCGTCACATATGCTGACAATCTATCCTTTTTTTTGAAAGTTGAACATTTATATGTACCAAACAAGGGTTTTCTGTTTTGTTTAATGCTGTGTAGGAAGTTAGCACTCACCCCTCTCCTAGAAAAATGAAATATCCTAGGAAATATTAAAAAGGCAGAATATTTCCCCTAAAAAAGAGAAGTAGAAACTCTAGATGCAGAAACTCACCTCAGAAACAGAAGCTCACCCCCACCTTTGTTAATGGGCCGGCCATTAAGGCCTGGGCCAGAGTATTCTACATAAAAAAGCCCTCTATCCATCTCACCACATGGCCTGGGAAGATTGCATCAGCCAGCACTCAGGTGAAGCCATGTCGTCCAGACAAAGCCTACAAAGTTAGCTAAGACCCCCACCTCTGGGAGTCTGACAGCCAATGGGATACATTTCTTACACAGGAACAGGAAACACCAAGGTGGGGCCCAACAAAGGGTATATAACTAAGGGTCTCTCAGCATCTCGGCCCTTCTTTTCCTTCACCCAACATCTTGAAGCATGTGATCGTCCTTTTCACTTTGGAGCTCCAAAGCGTGTCATCCTGTCCACCATTAAACCATCTTTCCAAACAGACTCCATGTTTCCAGGGTCTTTTCCCCCACTTGGAACTGAAGCCAGAAGGATATTTCTTCCAACAGCTGTTTTCAGCTGGTGAAGTAGACAAAAGTAGCAGCTTTGTGACACTTTTTCAAAAAAAAAGGAGAATTGTGTGCCATCCATTGATCAGGACAGGAAACTAAGTAACCTTGGCAACTTTAAGATGTGTGGACTTCAATTCCCAGAATTCCCCAGTCCTGCGATGATCCTTTACTTCAGGCCTAATGTGTCCCATTCAAAACAGTTGTGCATGCCAGAATAAATCTTGTGTCCAACTATTAAAAAGGACTAAGATAGTCCTGGCCTATAAAAAGTACAAGCTGTTGCAACCGATGGAGGTTTGTTGCTTCGTCCCTTGCCATGATTAAGCCTTGATTTTTGTGGCCTATCTCAGTTTTCTCCAATTGCTTATTATGCCATGGGGACTTTCAAGGTTTCATCTTGCCTGCCAATATAGAGACAGATAGATCCTGGCTAGTTCCTTCTACCATTCAGATTTAATTTAATGTTGGGGTAGGAGCCACAACTTTGCCAGGATTCCTGTTAGAGTTTCCAAAACTACAAGCCAGAATTGTAGAACATGGGAAGCTGGAATCAAATAAACTCCAAACAGCATTTACACACACATACTAAACTAGGTCAGAGTTGGGATTTGACCAACATGTTCAGTTTGCAGGCTCCAATCTGGGTCAGTCACCGGCACCAGGGGTTTCGTCTTCTGAGCATTCGGACTTGTGCTGGAGCCCATCTTCAGGGAATCTGTAGAGATTCTCAGTTATCCAGGTCATGGTTGTCCCAAAGGTGTTTTTTTCTGGAGGCAACTGGACTTTCTTGTTTTTTTCTTTGAAGAAGTTTCACTTCTCATGCAAGAAGCTTCTTCAGCTCTGACTGGATGGTGGGGAATGGAAGGATTTATATTCCTTGCAGACAGCTGGTCATTTGCATCCTTAGAGGGTTGTTGAAGCACTTGGGGGTTTATCTGTGTCCTCAGGGTCACCTGAGAGGTGCTCTTGGTTTCTGTAGTCACTTCCAGAGGAAAAAAAATGCAGACTACAGGAACCATTGGCACTACTCAGGCGACTTTGAGGACACAGACAAACCTCCAAGTGCTTCAACGGCCCTCTAAAAGCTGCAAATGACCAACTGTCTGCAAGGAATATAAATCCTTCCATTCCCCATCATCCTGTCAGAGCTGAAGAAGCTTCTTGGATGAGAAGCGAAACTTCTTCAAAGGAAAAAAACAAGAAAGTCAGTTGCCTCCAGAAAAAACACTTCTGGGGACATCTTCAGAAATATCTCCAGCACAATGTGTGCTTTGGGCTGTTCTGTGTGTGGTATTTATATGGTGCCTGTTGTATGTGGCTTTGAGGTGTTGATTGTGGGGTTGATGGCTGGTTATTAAGTCCTTGGTTGTTGTTTGCTTTGCTGCCAAACCCTTGCCTCTTAAGTACCGTATTTTTCGGACTATAAGACGCTCCAGACTATAAGGCGCACCAAGCTTTTGGGGAGGAAAACAAGAAAAAAAATGCCTCTGCCTCCCAGCAATTTGCCTCCTGACAGCTTCAGCACTGCCTGATTTAGCACGAGCAGCTGATTGGTGGTTGGATTTGCCTCCCGGAATACCACCGTTCAGCTGTTCCAGGTGTCAGGACGTCAACAAATCCACCCCCATTCAAATCATAAGTCTCTAGCCGCATCTCTCAGAGAAAATTGATTTATTAGGAGTGGCCATGTTGGCATTAGCTGGATGCAGCCGATACTAAAATCCATCATTCATTTCCCCCTTGGCCCTGGTCTTCCCCCCATCCCATGGATGTATATTCTCCAATGGTACACATCCATAGTCAAGAGTTATCAATCATGCTGTCCAGTAATATTCTTGCGCTCCAACAACTTTGGGCTGCCAGGGCGATTATCTAGGCACTTGAGGAATGCATTGTTTTCCCCCACTCCCTTTCTGCTGACAGCTAAAAATACCAAAGGAGTATCTTTTGAGTTGACACCAGGCTGTGGAGCTTGCTGTTGCCCATTGCCGCCGTTGCTGCCCATTGCCGCTGCCACCTATTGTTGCCTCCGCACGCCACTTTTTGGCCTCCGCGCATCCCGCTTTTGGCTTCAGTACATTCTATTTTTGGCTTCTGGGGTCCTGTGATCCCCTTTTGTGACCTTCTGACAAGCAAAGGCAAGGGGGAAAAGGGATTCACTTAACAACCAAGCTACGAACTTATCAACTGCAATGATTCACTTAACAATGGAGGCAGGAAAAGGGACAACGCTCACTTAACAAATGTCTCACTTAATAACAGAAATTTTGGGCTCAATTGTGGTCATAACTTGAGGACTACCTGTACTTTAGTCCTCGGGTTAATTCCAGAGTGAGTTAGAAACAGGCCATTCAAAAGCAAACAGCCATCTCAGAATAGACACTGTAAGACCGGCAATCATGTCCTGTAATCAGTAACGGCAAGAAAAGAGCACAGTGTGGGATCGTATAATCTTCACAAGCTTAAACTTTCAAGGTCCTAATCAAACGTTTGGGGATTGACGACTTTGTGAAAATTTTATGTGCAGTAACTTCTACTCCCCCTCCCTCTTTTTAAAGTATCTTTTGGAAAAGTGTCAGCATTTGCGGTAGGGGCGGGCTTCAAAAATTTTAACAACCGGTTCTCTGCTCGGCATGGCCACGATGGGCGTGGCCTAGTCGGCCTCCTGCACCACAGTGGAGGGGGGCATTTTCACCCTCCTTGGGCTCCCAAGCCTTTCCTCAAGCCTCCGGGAAGGCAAAAACAGCCTCTCGGCTCCGGAGGCCCTCTGGAGGCCAGAAACGGGCCTGTTTTTGGCCCTCCAGAACTTCCGGGAGGCCATTTTTCACCCTCCCCAGACTCCGGAGGCTTTCCTTGAACCTCAGGGAGGGCAAAAACTGCCTTCCTGGGCTCCAGAGGCCCCTTGGAAGCCAGAAACGGACCTGTTTTTGGCCTTCCGGAACTTCTGGGAGGCCCGTTTTCACCCTCCTTGAACCTCCGTGCAGGCCCTGTACTTACCTGGCATCCAAAATGTGGGAACTTCCGGGAGGGGCAGGGTGGGATGGGTGGGGTCAGCCAGGGGTGGGATTTGCCAGTTCACCATAAAATTAATTACCGGTTCAGTACATGTTTGCCTGAACTGGGGCAAACTGGTAGCAGCCCACCCCTGATTTGTGCGGGTGGAATCTTGCAGATTTATGGTATACATCAATCCCCATTTTGATGACCCTGCAGTCAAATGTTTTTAACCCAGACAAAGTACATATAGATGTGCAGAGAAATATGTGTCCACTGTAGCCTTTCCATGGTCATGTGATTTACATGCCAATGCTTGATAACTGACTCACGTTTATGACGGTTGCAGTGTCCTGGGGTCACGTGATCGCCTTTTGTGACCTTCTGACAAGCAAAGTCAGTGAGGAAACTTAACAACCGTATTACTAATTTAACAACTGCAGTGATTCGCTTAAGAACTGTGGCAAGACAGGTCGTAAAATGGGGCAAGACTCGCTTAACAAATTTCTCACTTAGCCACGCAGATTTTGGGCTCAACAGTGGTTGTAAGTTGAGGACTACCTGTACTCTATATTGCTGCTTCTAAATAATAGGAATATTTATTTGGTAAAGAAAAAAAATAAAAAATATAAAATTATACTGTTGTAATATATCATTATGTTATTCTGTAGAGTTCTTAGTGCTTTCTGAGCCTATTGGCTTGTAGACATTTCAATACCCAACTATCAATGGTGGGATTCAAAAATTTTTACTCTCGGTTCTGAGGGCGTGGCTTGGTGGGCGTGGCAGGGGATGGATATACTGCAAAATCCCCATTCCTCCCCATCCCACTAACCTGCTTTCCAGCTCCGTTCTCCTATGCAGGGCAACAAAAGAAGACCCAGCCGATCAGCTGGGACTCGGGAGGCAGAGAATAGATGGGGGCAGGGCCAGTCAGAGGTGACATTTGCCAGTTCTCTGAACCAGTCAAATTTCCACTACCGGTTCTCCAGAACTGGTCAGAACTTGCTGAATACCACCTCTGTCAGCTATGTAATATCATCATCATCATCACCAGTGTGGGTTCAGCTTGCCCTGCCAGTTTTGGTGAAGATGTGGTTTCCCTCTTTATGGTTCCTTAATTATTGATTTCTGCCCGATTGTTTGTCTGGCATTGATCCTTGCTTATCTGAATGTTGGCTGCTGGAGGGGATTTTGTTCCTTTCTTAGGTTTTTTTTAAATTGACCTTTTTGAAAGGTATGTAAATGTGGTTTATCTCTTCGTGTCTAGCGATGGTTGATTTATTGAATGCCATGCTTCCACGCATTCCTTAACATGTTTGGCTTGGTCTAAAATGCTAATAGTTTCCCAGCTGAAACTGTGACTGAGCCTGTCCATGTGTGTTTAGTGAGAGTAAGGAGTTTTTATGGTGTCTTCTGACTGGTAGCTGGTGTTCATAGATGCTCTGCTAGTTGTCTGCCTACTTATTATGCCACCTTTATTATTTTTATAAATAACTCAAGTTGGTAAATATACCTAATCCTCCTTCCTCCTCCTATTTTCCCCACAACAACCCATAATCAGAGTGAATCAGAGTAAATCATTCAACCAGAACTCCCAGTCTCCTAGTGATTGGCCCAAAGTCACCCAGCTAGCTTTCATGCGTAAACCTAGACTAGACTAGAACTCACAATCTCCTGGTTTCTAACCTGGTGCCTTAACCGAACTGGCTCTTATTTTTATGGTTTTTATATCTTCATGAAGGACACGGTGGCTAAGATGCTGAGCTTGTTGATTAGAAAGGTCGTCAGTTCAGCGGTTCGAATCCCTAGCGCCACATAATGGAGTGAGCTCTGGTTACTCGTCCCAGCTTCTGCCAACCTAGCAGTTCGAAAGCATGTAAAAATGCAAGTAGAAAAATAGGGACCACTTTGATGGGAAGGTAGCAGCGTTCCATGCGCCTTCGGTGTTTAGTCATGCCAGCCACATGACCATGGAGACATCTTCGGACAGCGCTGTCTCTTCCGCTTTGTAACAGAGATGAGCACCTCCCCCTAGAGCCAGAAACGACTAGCATGTATGTGCGAGGGGAAATTTTATATCTTCGTGATTCAGTGTTGCTTGAACCCAGCCATTGTCTGCCAGGAGCCATACTTTAGTGCAGGGGTGTCAAATTAATGTCATCACAGTGTTGTCACGTGACATATCAGGACTTTCCTCCCCATGGCTAACCGGTGTGGGCAGTGTAGGCAGCATGTGACACATCCAGCCCACGACCCGTGAGTTTGACAGCCCTGCTTTAGTGAGTCTGGCTCTGCCTTTTAAGAGGTACATAAAGGGGATAACATAGAGCAGGTGTGCCTTCTCACCATGCCTTTCAAAACATACAATGGCTGAATTTATTCCCATTGCATGGATTTGAATGGCGCAGGAGTACCTTTAGAATGGTGCCCACTCTCTTTGGTAGCCTGTGTTTGCACCAATCATGATGTCATAGAGAAGCGTGTGATGTCAAAAAACATCTTAATGTAACCAATTCAAGGTGAAGACTCAGTTTATGATGGACCCATTTGTTGTTGGTTTTCTGACAGTGGTGAGCTGCTACCGGTTCACACCAGCTCACCCATACTGGTAGCTACAACCACTGGTTGGGCTTGCCCACCTGCCCAGGTGCTATCCTGTCCTATATATCAATGTTGCCAATAGTGGGCTGCGGACCACTGGTGGCCCTTGAGGAAATTTTGGTGGTCCGCAGAGAAGTCCCCCCCAAGCAATTAATCCAGGCTGCGCAGGAACACAAGGCTGCGCCGCCTACATGGCCCGCGGGAACATAAGGCTGCACCACTGACAAGGCCCACCCACCCGCTGGTCCCCACCCTTCAGCCGAGCACAAACCTTACCTTGAGTAGAGCCACGTGAGCTGGAACTGGGGTGGCTTGCTGATGTTGGTGGGAAAGTCGGTCCCATATTCCAGAGCTGCAGTAGTCCCAGGACTGGCCTGTGCACCGGCCTGCCATGGATGAGCTGCTCTGGGATGACCAAAGGGCCAGTCTTGTGACTAATGCAGCTCTGGAATATGGGACCAGCCCGTGGTGAGGTTGGAAATCTCTGCCATAGGGGGTGGCACGTGTAATGTGCAAATTTGCTGGTGGTGCAGCGTGCAAAAAGCAGCGCATCCCTCGCCAGCCAGGATGAGGTAATGGTGCTGTTGCGGCAAGAGAGGGGCAGCGGCACAGGCAGGCTGAATCAGTGATGGAGATGGCTGGAAGGAAGCACAGATGGCGCTCGCTCAAATTTTCAGCGAACCGATAGTTAAAGTATGTGCAGCCCACCTATTTTCTGATCAGAATACACAAGTAGTTTTCTCCTGCCATTTTTAAAAAACTTACAGTCCTTCTTACAATGTTGGGATTTTAATTCAGTCCATCCCTGGATTTTAAAATTCAGAGTTGACACAGTGCTGTCAATCTAAAAGGATATTTTTCCTAGTAAGTGCTATGCTGTACAGGTAGTCCTCGACTTACAGTTGTTCATTTAGTGACTGTTCTGGGCAACTGGCATGTCTTTACAATTGTTGCAGTCTCCTGGGGTGACGTGCTTGCCATTTGCAACCTTCCCAGCAGGGTTCCACAGCCAAAGTCAATGAGGGAAGTTGGATTTACTTAATGACCGCATGCTTCACTTAACAACCATGGCAAAATGGTCATATTTGGCATAACTCACTTAACAACCATCTTGCTTAGCAAGGCATATTCTGGTCCCAATTGTGGTCATAAGTCAAGGGTTACCTGTATTTTGTTTTGCATGGATTTTAATGTTTAATTATCCATAGCGCAGGACAGACTCAAGGTAGAATTTTTGCTGTGCCGTGTTCCGTTTTAGAAGTTTCACCAGCCTGATGTTGCATTGTTACTTCTTGGAAAGCAGGACACACTTCCTAATGACAAGGCTCCCTTATTACTCTCTGAAGTGCTTTTAGGTAATAACTGAGGGCCTGCAGGATTATAAATTGACAAGCTTCTAGTTTTGAAGCTGAAAATATACACATAGCTTCATTAGTTCAGACTACTGTCTGAGATCTAAGATGTTGCAGAACCCCGTAACAGTGCTGATATGAACAGAAGAAAATGTAGAGGAAAGTAAAGTCCTACACTTGGGCAAGAAAAACCAAAAGTACACATATAGACTGGGTGAAACCAGGCTCAATAGCAGTAACTGTGAGAGGGATCTTGGAGTCTTAGTGGACAACCAGCTAACTATGAGCCAGCAGTGTGCAGCAGCAGCCAAAAAAAGCCAATGCAATCCTAAATTGCATTAACAGAGGGATACAATCAAGATCAAGTGAGGTACTAATACAACTATATAAAGCCTTAGTAAGACCACACCTAGAGTACTGCACCAGTTTTGGTCACCACACTATAAAAAAGATGTTGAGACTCTAGAAAAAGTACAGAGAAGAGCAACCAGGATGATTAGGGGACTGGAGACTAAAGCACATGAAGAACGATTACAGGAACTGGGCTTGGCTAGTCTAGTAAAGGACTGGGGAGACATGATAAGTCTTCCAATATTTGAGGGGCTGCCACAAAGAAGGGGTCAAGCTATCTTCTAAAGCGCCTGTAGGCCAAAGAATAATGGATGGAAACTGAATAAGGAGAGATTTAATGCCTCCTGCCAGCATCACTTTCCGATCGCCCTGTTTGCTCTCATAGGGGTGCCGTCGGTCAGGCATTGTCGGCTGGCGGTCCCCAGGGCTAGGGCCTTCTCTGTGCGAGTGCCTGCCCTTTGGAATCAGCTCCCCGTGGATCTCCGTTTGGCCCCTGACCTCCGCTCCTTCCGCTGGGACCTGAAGACTTGGTTGTTTCAACGGGCCGGCCTGGAATGACCCGGGGTGGGTTGGGTTTTTAACTGTTTTTGTTTAATTCTCTTTTATTGTAAATTTTCTCTGTTTTAATGTTAAGCTGCCCTGAGTCCTTAGGGAGTAGGGTGGCATACAAGTCGAATAAATAAATAAATAAATAAACAAACAAACAAACAAACAAACAAACAAACAAACAAACCTGGAAATGAGGAGGAATTTTCTGTGAGAATGATCAACCAATGGAACAGAAGCTGCCCTTGGAAGTTGTGGGAGCGCCATCACTTGATACTTTTGAGAAGAGATTGGACTGCCATTTGTCAGAAATGGTGTAGGGTCTCCCGCTTGGGTGGGGGGGGTTGGACTAGATGACCTACAAGGTCCCTTTCAACTCTGATTATCTGTTATCTGTTATTTGTAGCTCAGGACTGAACTATGGGGTCCTTGATGCTCTCTGAGCTTGGTTGCATTGTTGCAGATGTTTCATTACCCAACAAGGTAATATCATCAGTGCTAGAAGGGAGTGGGATTTGCAAACTGATGGTGCTACCTAGCTGGGTAATGAAATGCCTGTAAAAAAAAGAACCACCAAGCTCAGAGAGCATCAAAGGAACCCACAGTGCTATTTTCAAAGGTTAGTCCTCAGTATTAAGTACTCCCCGCAGACTTTCAGGATTGGGATCACAAGAAAACCTACTAGGAATAGTCAAGTTAGAGGTTCATGGTTTTGTTCCTACTTCCTAACACTTTTATTTCTCCATAAAGTTTTGTTTCCTGGTGGTGCCGTGGTTAGAATCCTGCACTGCAGGCTAACTACTGCCCACAGCCTGGCGTTTGAACCTGACGGGACTCAAGGTTGACTCAGCCTTCCATCCTTCTGAGGTCAGTAAAATGAGGACTCAGATTATTGGGGCAGCAATATGCTGACTCTGTAAACCACTTAGAGAGGGCTGTAAAGCGGTATGTAAGTCTAAGTACTGTTGCTTTTGCTATTGCAGTCTAACTCTGCCCACTGCTAGGAATTCGATCCTGACGGCTCAAGGTTGACTCAGCCTTCCATCCTTCTGAGGTCGGTAAAATGAGGACCCAGATTGTTGGGGACAACATGCCGACTCTGTAAACTGCTTAGAGGCTGCAAAGTGCTATGGGGTGGTACAATAGCCTAAAAGCTTCTTTTGGAAGTCAGTGTGCTTTCAATATCCTAAAACCTCATGAGCCTTCCCAGTTCAGCTCCTCCAAATACATCCTACGCGCACCCAATATTTGAATCCTTGATGCAGAATTTAGATACGTGAAAGGGAAGTGACTGATAATTATTCTGCTCCATCCTGAGCTGAATTCCCTCCCTCCTTCTGAATGTTGTAATTTTAGAATGGGTAACACGAGCAGGCGATGAAGGTTTTTATCTCCTCTAGCATTCATCTGAGCCTCTTGGGGAAAACAAAAAACGAAGAGGAATTTTTCTGCCGGTTCTCCCACACAAAAGCTGAGCACGAAAATGTGTTCCAAGAAGCGAGCGTGAAGCGTTTCAGACCTGTACTTATGCCACCGGTAGCACTGAAGCAAAAAAAAAAAAATCTTTCCACGCTTCTCTTTTAGAGCTACCAGAAGTGCAAGAAACACGCTACCCACTCATATTTTATTAATAGATTACATATCTTACCATTCTCTAAAAAAAAAAAAAAGTTCATAGCAGCACAGGGCACAAAAATCGTTATACGCCAGAGTTAAAAAGAACCGAGGAGATGTAAATGAAGTTTGCGAAGACGTCTTTCTCCATCTTGCAAGGCAGCCACGAAAGGACAAAACCCCCATCTTTGCTTCAAAAGCAGAAGGTGCAAAAGTCCCACCCCCCTCCACCCGAAAAAAGAAGTTTCTGGTTTTTTTTCTGTTAGGCTTTGGTGATGGATCCTTCTCGGATGAGGAAGTCGTAGATCTTCCTGGTCTTGTTCACGTCGATCTTGATCAGGGCCCGGGCCTGGGCTAGCCTCAGGCCTCCTTGTTTGTGGCACTCGTTGACTAAGGCGGCTTTGTACTCTAAGTATGCTCCAGGGACCAACCGTACGATTTGACAGAGCTAGGACAAAGCACTTCTGGTTAGTCATGTGTCCTACATACCCATCAGCCATTTCTCTTCATTTTTTCCCTCTCTCCCATCTTCACCAAGACTGCATCTGCTTAATAACCCCTTGATGTCCATTCTACCTGACTGTTTCTCAACTTTAGCAATGTTAAGATTTGTGGACTTCAATTCCCAGAATTCCCAAGCCAGGAATTCTCCTATCCACTTCCTCCCTTTCTCCCAATTTCAGTAAGGCTGCACCTGCTTAATAATCCATCAATATTCGTTCTAGATCAACGATTCTCAACCATGAAAACTTCAAGATAGGTGGACTTCAAATCCCAGAATTCCCCAGCTAGCATCATCCCTTCCCCATGGTCATGTGGTTGCATTGGGGGCATTCGGCAAGCATATCGTGTTTGTGGCCATTTGTAGCACCCTGCGGTCACATGACCACAATTGATGATGTTTTTGCTGGAAACTGACATTTACTTCTGGCTTCTGACAAAAATTGTCCCATAATGAACAATGGGTCTCCTTAAGACTGTGGCATTCGCTTAACAATTGCTGCAAAACACATACGCATACATTCAAAACATCTGGTCTCCGTAACAGCCAGGAATTCTATTTCCAAAATTGGCTGTGTAGGAAAATTTGCTTCAAATACAGCTAGGCATTCTAACTCAAGAGACCTATTGGTGCCTAATGCAGGATGACTGATAGGTGCCAATCAGGCCATCTCTTCACACACACACACCACCCCCAATAGTAAGATCAGTTAGTCCTTTTTAGTTTATCTTTTCATAATCCTGGCTCTGTCCAACTCTGAAAAGCAACGATCTGCGGAATGTCTACGGTGATTCTCAGTCATCCAAGCCATGGTTGTCCCAAAGGTCCTTTTTCAAGAGGCAACTGGACTTTCTTGGTTTTTCTCCTTGAAAACTGAAAAGCTTCTTCAGTTCTGACTGAATGGTGGCGAATGGAAGGATTTATATTCCTTGCCGTCATTGTTCCATTCCCCACCATTTGATCAGAACTGAAGAAGCTGCTTGGATGAGAAGCGAAACGTCTTCAAAAGGGAAAAAAAACACAGAAAGTCCAGTTGCCTTTTGAAAAATCACCTTTGGGACTATCTCTGGAATGAGGTATGCAGGCAGCAGGCTTACATGCTAGACATTAATTACATGACAGGCCTTTTGCGTCTTCTGGAGGCTGAAATAGGAGCTTATGAATCTGCCCTTCACCTTAGTAATGCCAGAATAGTACCAGCAGATGCTAAAAACTCCAGCTCTCTTCTTAAGTTCCCAGTGCTATAATGACTGCGGTGGAGATACCACTTTTCTCCCTTTACATTAGTAAGAAAATGCTCTGATATAACCCAGCAGAACAAAACGGCAACCACCAAGGGAAATGAAACTTCTGTCAAGGCTACAAGAACGTTGTAGATGAAGAACGTTCACCTATGATACTGCAAGACATGAAAAATATCGGCTGAATTTGTCTTGAAGATTTGGGAGACTTGGGGAAAAAAAGGCAGCTAGTCTCTTCCTTTCTTCAGAGGAAGGAAGAAAAATAATCCAAAATATGCCCATCTCATTATCTTAAGGTAGTGTTTCTCAACCTTGGGTACTTTAAGATGTACTGGAGTTCCCCAGCCAGCCATGCTGGAAATTCTGGGAGTTTAAATCCACCCATGCTGGCTGGGGAATTCTGGGAGTTGAAGTCCATCCATCTTAAAGTACCCAAGGTTGAAAAACACTGTTCTAAAAATTTTTTTGCCTCATGGAATTTGTTTTGGCTGGAGAATTCTGGGAGTTGAAGTCCATCCATCTTCAAATGGCCAAGGTTAAGAAGAGCTTCTATTCAGGAATTCAGGGAGTTGAAGGAAGCTTTCAATATTTTTAAAGGCTCTTTCTCTTTTTATAAAACCTGCATTCCTTCCCATTTGTGCACAAGAAATTCCTTTCTTCTAATTGTACTGTGAGTCTTTGAAAATAAAAATAACCGAGTCTATGAGGGTGGCAGGGAAAATACTTAGGCCTGTATGTGTTCCTAGAGCTGGCATTTCCAGTGGCCACTTATACACACAGGTATTGTGTGATTAGGGCTAATGGCACAAACTCCATCAGGCAATGCCAGTATTTCAGCTGACCTGCATTTGCAGGCCGATCCTAGAAAACACTGGTGGTTTCCTATGAAATAGTGATGGAAAAGATTACGCAAGCAGGAAATAGGCATCATATTCCCTGCATGCAGATTTGCATAACTGTCAGTCAATGCAGGAATTTAGGGCCACAAACACTTTGTTGAGGTATAATCTGCGTGGTTTTAACGACACCAAGAGTAATTTCACATGAGGGTCTTGGCCAACCAGTCTCTGAATCCAGTTACCTCTTTTTCCTTCTCGTTCAGTTTTTCTGTTCCAGGGAGACCGGTGAGGTTCAACGGAGGGGCGCTTCTTCTACCTGTGGAGAGATAAAACCATCAGCTCTGATTAGAAGGAGTCAGGGTTTGAAGAACCAGCTCTTTCAGTTAGAATAGACTAGAACAGAATTCTTTATTGGCCAAGTGCGATTGGACACACAAGTCTTGGTGCAAATGCTCTCAGTGAACATAAAAGAAAAGATACATTCGTTGAGAGTCAAGAATCATAAAGTACAACACTTAATAATAGTCATAGGGTACAATAAGCAATCAAATCATACTAGGAAACAGTCAGTAAAAATCGTTAGGATATAAGCATCAAGGTTACAGTCATACAATTATAAGTGGGAGGAGATGGATGAAAGGAAGGATGGGAGGATTAATAGTAATAGTAATGCAGACTTAGTAAATAGTTGGACAGTGTTGAGGGAATTATTTGTTTAGCAGAGTGATGGCGTTCAGGAAAAAACTGTCCTTGTGTCTAGTTGTTCTGGTGTGCAGGGCTCTATAGCGTCATTTTGAGGGAAAGAGTTGAAGAGTATGTCTGGGATGTGAGGAGTCTGTAAATATTTTCACAGCCCTCTTTTTGACTCATGCAGTATACAGGTCCTCTCAACTGAAGGCAGGTTGGTAGTAATTGTTTTTTCTGCAGTCCTAATTACTCTCTGAAGTCTGTGTCTATCTTGTTGGGTTGCAGAACCAACCCAGACAGTTATAGAGGTGCAGATGATAGACTCAATAATTCCTCTGTAGAACTGAATCAGCAGCTCCTTGGGCAGTTATTTTCCTCATGGATGCTGGTGGATTAGAAGGGGCAGTGGGAGGTGAGAGTGTTAAAATGGGGGTGGACAGATCTATTAGATCTATTGTGCCCACTGTTTTGACCAACCCTGGGCCTGTTCTGAGATGGCCATAAAAAGTTAACCCTGGGATGTGCAACTAGAATTACTAATGTATCAGTGTGGGGAAGAAACCCAATGTTTTTCATGAAAGCAGCCTCTTGCTGTGTGGCAATGGACGAACCTGAATACCATTAATTACCAGTAATCCATAGCTGTGGTGACCTAATGGGTAAGAGTGCAGGGTTGCAAGCTAACACTGCTCACAGCCAGGAGTTTGATCCTGACCGGCTCAAGGTTGACTCAGCCTTCCATCTTTGCAGAGGATCCAGATTGTTGGGGGCAAGATGCTGACTCTGTAAACCACTTTGAGGGGGCTGTAAAGAACTATGAAGTAATATACTGTTTCCCCCAAAATACAACCTACCCTGAAAGCAAGTCCTAGCTTGATTTTTACACGTGCTCCCAATATAAGCCCTACCCTCAAAATAAGCCCTAATTAAGATCCTGCCTACTCCAGAGTGGATGGGTAAAAATAAAGAGTGTGTGTGTGTGTGGAGCTGCCCTACTACTTACCTTTGGACAGTTGTACCCAGGCCACGCACACCCCAACACCTGCCTTGCCAGCCCATTTCTTCTGCAGCCGGCAAGGCTTTCCTGAATGCCTCTGTAGCTGATAACAAAGCTCGGGGTCAATCCGGAGCTCTGTTATCAGCTGCAGAGACCTTCAGGAATGCCTTGCCGGCCACAGAAGAAAAAGTTCCTGAAGGCCTCTGACAGAGAAAAGGAGGCCGAGGGGGAATGTGAGGTTAGTCAATGGATGACATCCCCCAAAAATAAGACCTAGTGTCTTTTTTGGTGGATGTATGTACGCATACATATGTGTGTTTTCCAGCACCTTAAAGCCACAGGACATGAAATTGATTTTGAGGGATCCAAACTTATCTCCAATACTGAACACTTCAACAAGAGAATAATTAGGGAAGCTATCAAAATAGAGAAACACCCCCATAACATGAATAAACGGGATGATACTTCCCGCCTACCAGACATCTGGAAACTAGCCTAATCAACAAACGAGTCCCAGCCACAAAACCAACACGGACCCAAAATAACACACGATGCCACCACCAATCTCCTTCACCAGACTCAAACCCAAGCCCACGCCACAGATGAAAGGCAACCACCATCCAGAAGCCAGACCATGGCTGCAACACCAGCTGCTACACCCCCCTCCGACCCCCAAACTAAGCAAACTGACACACGCTATAAACACATAGCCAGACCTCAAACTCGGAGCCAAACCAAGGCCCGGAATGTCACATCACAGCCTTCCACCCAGGATACTACATTACAGAACTCAGGAGATTACAACACAAAACATCAGGAGGTTGCAACACACACAACGACCCAGGAGATTACAGCACCACATCCAGGATGTCACAACAATAGAACTCAGAAGGTCATCACACAGCCCATTACCCAGGTCGTTACAACACAAAAGGCTGAGAGACACACAGCCAGCACCTCAGCCACACAGGGTCTCAGGAAAAAGCCATCCAGTCTGCATACATCAACTCCATCAACCAATCAAGAAGTAACAACACAGCCAACTCTGGAGATTAAAGGGAAAAACAGCCACTATCACACACTTCTCCCAGAAGAACGAAGCTGAAGACACCAGCCTGAAGATGACGGATGAGATTTCGTAGAAACGTTGCCAAGGTATTCTCAATCTTACACGGGACAAGACCCAAATACACCAAGACCTACATACCTTTACCCGTGAAAATCTATGAAAACAAATATATATATATATATATATATATATATATATATATATATATATATTAAATAAATAAATAAATAAAAATAAAATCTGTGGTTCTGGGGCTACCTTCCAATACAGGGGTGGGGCAATTGATTTTCCCAAGGGGGTTACATGAGAAGCTGGAACTGTTGTGGAGGGTTGAATCAATAGGGCTGTGAAGCTCCGTAGGCATGCACGTGCACATATGTAAATTGGAAAAAAAAGCACTTTCAAAATAAAAGCAAGAGCCCATGAGGGCCAGATGTTGCCCAGGGGCCATAAAATGCCCAGGTCTGTTCCAAAGACACTAATAATTAAGAAATCAGATCAGGTCCCTTTTTCTCTCGGCAGCCTATTAGGAAAAGGGGTACCCAGGCCCTATTTGGTCCTGCCATCTCCGACCCTGGCAAGAAACATAGATGATTAAAAAGTTGCACTACTATGCGGGTAGTCCTCAATTGGCAACTACAATCGAGCCCAAAATTTATGTTGCTAAGCAAGACAGTTGTTAAGTGAGCTTTCTCCCATTTTACAACTTTCCTTGCCACAGTTGCTAAATGAGTCACTGCAGCTGTTAAGTTAGTTGCAAGACTGTTAAGTGCATCTGGCTTCCCCAATGACTTTGCTGGTCAGACAGAAAGGTGCAAGAGTTGGTCACATGACCCTGGGAGCTGGTTGCCAAGCAACCGCATTTTGACCACATCACCATGGGGAGGCTGCAATGGTTGTAAGTATGAAAAACGGCCGCAAGTCACTTTTCTCAGTGCTGTGGTACTATCGAATGGTCACTAAACAGATGGTTGTTAAGTCGAGGACTATCTCCTGACCCAAGGAGAAGGCTATTACGGTAACTGTCTGATTTGCCCTTGCTCTACACCTCGGCATTTTGATGGCAATCTAGAGACTTTATCAGGATCCTGTGGGGTTTAAACATGGTAGCACGATAGCAATCTTCCAAAACCGGAAGGGCTGTTCCACAGAAGCGGGAGTAGTTCGATTCCATCCACAATGTCTAGATAGAACAAGGTTTGAACAAGAACCAACAGGTGGAAGCTATACAGAAGCAGATCATCCTGAGCTTAAATTATGAAGATTGGGAAGAGTCCTGGAATTTGGGGTGGAACGTTATTGTTGGAAGTGTCAGGTCCCAGCTGGAAGGCTGCCATTCCAAAGGGGAGGGGTGAGGGGGATGCTTCTTAGGGCTGACTGCTTTGAATGCTTTCGCTTTTGCTGCAACCCCGTGGGAATTAGGGAGGGGGACTGGGCTTTCAGGATGGATTCCCTCCCAGCTGGTTACCAAGGCCGTGGCGTCCATCCCACCTCGGGGTTCTCATAACACCTTTGCGGAATCATATTGGCTACTGGTGGACATGGGGCACTGGGTGGGGTTGAACAGGGTGGGGTTGAACAGGGGAAATTAGCTTAAGGCTTCATACAAGAATCTTCAGATCCTGCCTGACTTCTCTGCAGTCGCTTCTCTCGGTAAAAGTTCCTTTTTGAAATACCATTTGTTTCAAGAGTCATGCTTTCCTTGAGAAGATAGCTGAGGCAGGTCCTTACAGAAAGTTTTTAAGCAAAGATTGGGGGGGCTGTTGATCTACGATGGGACAGGGGTGTCCAACTTTGATAACTAAGTCTTACAGACTTCAACGCCCAGAATTGAACTCCACAGGTCTTAAAATTGTCAACTCTGGAAATCCCTGGTCTAAGAATTCCTTCCTAGGCAGGAATTCTAGGGTTCCAAGCACTTATCTAGCAATGAAACCCCACCAAGTTACAGATAATCCTCAACTTACAACCGCAATTGAGTCCAATATTTCTGCAAGACAGTCAGTTTTGCCCCATTTTACCACCTTTCTTGCCACAGCTGTGAAGCGAATCACTGAAATTGTTAAATTAGTAACCTGGTTGTTAAGTGCAACTGGCTTCCCCATCGACTTAATGACCATCATGATTTACAGGTAGTCCTCGACTTACAACCGCAATCGAGCCCAAAATTTATGTTGCTAAGTGAGACATTGGTGAAGTGAACTTTGCCCCAATTTATGAACTTTCTTGCCACCATTGTGAAGCAAATTACTGCAGTTCTTAAGTGAGTAACACAACTGTTAAGTGAATCTGGCTTCTCCATTGACATTGCTCCATCAGAAGGTCGCAGAAGTTGATCCCGTGACCCCGTGACATTAAAACCATCATTACATATGAACCAGTTGCCAAGCCCCTGAATTTTGATCGGCATGGGGGTGCTGCAACGGCCATTAAGTGTGAAAAACGGTCATAAGTCACTTTATGTCACGTAAGTCACAAGTCAGTGTCATTGTAACTTTGAACGGTCACTAAATGAACCGTTAAGTTGAGGACTACCCGTACATCAATCATAATTATTACAGGCTCGAATCCCACCAGGCTCAAGGTTGACTCAGCCTTCCATCCTCTCAGGGTAGGTAAATTGAGGACCCAAGATTGTTGGGGCAATAGCTGACTTTGTAAAAATGCCGCTTAGTAATAAGCAGGCATAGACAATGGAAGGAAGGCTATTGCTGAGCGCACTGGGTTGTATCCCAAAAATTGTAAGCCACCCTGAGTCTCTGGAGACGGGCGGGATATAAATATGAATAAAAAAATAAATAAATAAAAATTCCAGACTCAATTATGGCCATAAGTCGAGGACTACCTATAATTGTCATTTCAGGATATTTTGCAGGAAATAAAAGGTGCATTTTTAAAATTATTTATATGCCGCCTCTCTCGAGGCTTGGAGCACAACCCAATGTGCTCAGCAATAGCCTTCCTTCCATTGTATATGCCTGCTTACTACTAAGTGGCATTTTTACAAAGTCAGCTTATTGCCCCCAACAATCTTGGGTCCTCAATTTACCTACCCTGAGAGGGTGGAAGGCTGAGTCAACCTTGAGCCTGGTGGGATTCGAGCCTGCACTAATTGCAGGCAGCTGGAGCTAAGTGCTAGGCGTTTAACAGCCTGCACCACCAAGGCTTTTGAACATCCTTTTGTGGCATTCTTGTAAAAATGGAACAAGTGATTTCCTTAGGAGAGGCATGAGATCCAGCAGACAGTGGAATCCTTGTGGTTATTGTGTGTTGGGCTCTATCTGGCCACACAGCAGGCAGGCAATTTTGGGTCATTCAGAGCACATCTGATAGGCAGGCTTGATCCTTCTTACTGGTGCCTGATTTTTCTGAACAGGAGACCCATCAGACAACAGCAATGTAGCCGAATGACTCACGTTGAAACCTGCTCACATTATGTGAGGTAATCGCTGGAAAGATGCAGTTAAGAAAATGAGTAGGAACACTTACTAAGCAGTGAGCTGTCACAAGAGAAATGCCATTATTGTTATTATTATTTCCCCTGAAATGAGACTAAAGATTAATGTGTCCTTGGTGCCGTGACTGAAGTCCACCAGATGCCTTCACCATTTTTTTTTCTGAGCTAGGATTTCATACATACACCACGGAGTGGGTGAGAGAAAAGGTAAACAGTGAGCTCAGAGGGAAATGAAATGACAGCAATAATTACCTTAATGGGCAGTGGCTTAAAATGAAGAAGAAGAAAAAAAGAACAAAACAGCTTGCAAGTTTTTAGTTTGGAGCAAATGTGGCTGAGGAGAGACACCTTCCCATTCCACAGCTACATTTTCCTTTCCCTTTGAGATTCTGCAAGGAATCTTAATTACTAACGGTTTCATGTATGCCTCATTTGAGCTCTAGTGATTCCCAATTTAATATCAAGATCCTGGGGGCTGGGGGCTGACATCCTAGGACTCGTTGTATGGGCACATGCTGTACATTCTTGTGAACACATGTAAAACAATCACATACATAAGTGTGAGTGTGTCACAGGCTTGTATGTCATAAATGCTTCTTTGTGGTAAAATGTCATGAGGTGCCTGGCTTTCTTAAATCCAATGGGGTGGTGATTCTGGAAAGTGTGTGCGCGTGTGTGTGCAGCAATTAAACTGCAATTAAACTGCTGACAAAAACCCAACTGTGGCCACTAATAAGTGAAAAGCACCACAACTGCTTTTTTTTAATTGATGCTTTGAAGTCATTTAAAAATCATTTCCTGTTATTTTGAATGTATTGATTTTATATGTCACGTGCATTTTATATTAAGGGCCAGTTGATGCTACATTGGAAGGTTATATTGATTTTAGTAGATTATGATAGTACTGTTATTTTATCGGTCTCCATTATGCTTAGTTAGAAGCCCATGATAAACAAAACGATTCCTACAGAAAGAATATTTGTAACTCGGGGATCCTGGGTGCTCTTTGAGCTGGTGGTTTTCTTGCAGACGTTTCATTACCAGACAAGGTAACATCATCAGTGCATTGATCACGAGGCACTGATGGTGTTACCTGGTTTGGTAATAAAATGCCCAAGAAAACCACCAAGCTGAGAGACCACCAAGGACCCCACAAAACAAGTCCTGCTTATCCATTTGTGGCTTTCTGCAAAGAAGGGAGTGAGGACCAGCAACCTGCCAGCTCTTTCAGAACAATTTTCAGTGGAGAACCCCAAGGACTTCCTTTTCAAACCGGAGAGATGTCGAGTGCATTAATAATTAAGGGATTTGGACTCCCTTTCCACATTTTTACAGCATAACGACGGATGGATAGGCACAGAATACCTGAATTTGATGTAATTGGTACTGTGAGACTCAGGCCGGAATCGCTGTAAATAAATAAATAAATAAAAGGAGAAGGTTAGCCAAAAGTAAGATCCACACATTAAGGGTTAAGCAGAGCTTAAGGCAAAGAACATTCCCCAAGTTGAAAGTTCGGTTGCAGCCCTTCAGGGAGGGCAGAAGAAAGGAAGGGAACTTGATATAGTTGCTTCTTCAGCTGTAATACAGATACTCCTTGACTTACGACCGTTTGTTTAGTAACCAAGTTACGACACTGAGAAAGGGGACTTATGACCGTTTTTCACACGTATGATCACTGCAACATCCACATGATCAGCTGATTTACCATCAGGTACTTGACACATGGTTCATATTTATGACGGTGGCAGTGTCCCGGGATCACGTGATCATATTTCGTGATCTTCTGACAGGCAAAGTCAATGGGGAAGCCCAATCCACTTAACCATCGTGTCACTCATTTAACAACTGTGGAGATTCACTTAGCAAATGTGGCAAGAAAAGTCGTAAAATGGGACAAAACCCCACTTCACAAATTTCCCACTTAGCAAGATAAATTCTGGCCTCAATTGTGGTCGTAAGTCCAGGACTATCTGTACTATTGGACACACCGTTGGTTGGGGTGGGGGGACCAGGGAAAGGGGAAAAGTACAACCTTTGCATGTAAGTACTCAGACCTAGCTTTACTTTTGCTGTGGCTGCTTAACTTTAGTAAAAGAGTCTTTCGGTTCAAAAAAACCTGGGAATTGAGGGTCTTTCTTTCCTAAATGCCTAAGTCGAGACAGGTCTGACACCCAGTTTTGGCTGACTCCACAACCTTTTCCCTTTGCTGAGAAGGTAAATACTTCTCTGGCTTATCTCTGATGTCTGTAGGAATGAATGAGCTCAGAAAAGACCAGCCACCTCTGAGAACCTGGTTGGAGGTCTCAGGCTGGCCAGTTATGGGAAAAGTAAGTTTCCTAATTGTTGGTCTCAACACTATGATTTAGAAGTTGGAATGATGTCAGCCACAAATGTAGGAGAGTGCCAATACTGGGTGGCACAATTTTCAGAAGCTAGAGAGGGCTGGATTCCTGCCTGGTTTGGCACATCAAATGTACACCCGGCTTCCCAAGAACAATTGCTCATATCTTGTAACAGAGAATAGGAACATATGCTTTGCCTGGAAATGAGCCAGTCTGGTTTAGTGGTTATGGTACCAGGCTAGAAACTAGGGTTGGTCAGTTCTAGCCCTGCCTGAAGCATGAAAGTCAATTGGGTCACTTTAGGTCAATCGTCAGGAATTGGTGTGTCCTAATCCCAAAATAGGCATGAATAGGCAGCTGGTTCACTTTGGACTAATCCCCAGGAGTTGGTGAATTCTAGTTCTGCTTTACGATGAAAACCAGCTGGCTTGACTTGGGCGGTCTGTCTCAGCCCAACCCAATAACCATGTTGTTGTTATGGGGAAAATTGGGGAGGAAGGAGTTATTAGGTATGTTCACAGCCTTGAGTTATGTATAAAAAATAATAAAGATGTGACGTAAATAAATATATGTATAAAAAAATAAAAGTATAAAAGAAATCTGGTCCTATTCTGTTTTTCACCCAAGATTGACAGAGCTCTCGAGATGAACATATAGCTAGTGGCTTTTTCCCAGATACCTGTCCATTCATTCCTCAAGCAAACCTGCCCTTTTAAAAATAATACCGATTTCCTTCTTTTTTTTCTATGCTCAAAGCAAAATGGGACGTACATGTCAGCTTGTCGGCTGAGCCACTGCTGGCAGGCACTGCTGTCCTGGATGTACTGCAGGACTTCGGAAAGCATGGTGCGTTTTAGCCGCTCCTCTTCCCGGACCTTCTTGAGACGGTCGTAGGTCCTCGCACCTGTGTCCAAAGAACAGAAAGGAGAATTGTGAGTGTCAGAAGAATGCTGGGGCAGATTTTCCCCCTTCCCCTGGTCAAATTAAACCAAAACAGTTTTGCCCTTGTAACGTCAAGACTGCCATCCTGCTACAGCCACGCTTCGCCAGATGCCAGTCTGCCATAGGCAATGTGTGGGAGGGAGTTGTGGGGCATAGCAATAGCACTTAGACTTATATACTGCTTCACAGTGCTTTGCAGCCCTCTCTAAGCGGTTTTACAGAGTCAGCATGTTGGCCCCAACAATCTGGGTCCTCATTTTACCCACCTTGGGAGGATGGAAGGCTGAGTCAACCTTGAGCCTGGTGGGATTTGAACTGCCAAATTGCAGGCAGCCAGTAGTCAGCAGAGGTGGCCTGCAGTACTGCACTCTAACCACTGTACCAAGGCTCTAGAAGTGAGGCTGGGCAAAGGGGGAATCGAAACTACTCTTCGTGCCGTCCCGTGGGAGCTGCTGGAAGTTCCATGGTTATGGAATGGAATGCAGCACCATCCAGGCTGCCAAGCCAGGGAATGTTACTGAAATAATTTGTTTGAATGTAACTGGACAGTTAAAGATAACTAGGGGAAAGGTGAGGAGAAGGGAAAAGTTAAGCAGATGCTTTGGGCGTGAAAATCCCAGATCCGGCTTTGCTACACTGTAACCACTTGACTTTCGTGAACAACGGATTCGAGAGTCTTTCTTTCCTATGACCAAGTTGGAATGGCTGACATTTTACCACACACACACACAAGCACATACATATACATACATACATACATATACATATATACATATATACATACTTGTTTTCGTAAAACTAAGCAAACTGACACACGCTATAAACACATAGCCAGACCTCAAACTCGGAGCCAAACCAAGGCCCAGAATGCCACATCACAGCCTTCCACCCAGAATACTACATCACAGAACTCAGGAGATCACAACACAAAACATCAGGAGGTTGCAGCACAGACAACGACCCAGGAGATTACAGCACCACACCCAGGACGTCACAACAGTAGAACTCAGAAGGTCATCACACAGCCCATTACCCAGGTCGTTACAACACAAAAGGCTGAGAGACACACAGCCAGCACCTCAGCCACACAGGGTCTCAGGAAAAAGCCATCCAATCTGCATACATCAACTCCACAGACCAATCAAGAGCCAACTCTAGAGTTTAAAAAGGAAAAACAGCCACGATCACACACTTCTCCCAGGAGAACGAAGCTGAAGACACCAGCCTGAAGATGACGGATGAGATTTCGTTGAAACGTTGCCAAGGTATTCTCAATCCTACACGGGACAAGACCCGAATACACCAAGACCTACATATATACATACATACATACATACATACATACATACATACATATATAGACAGCGGCGAGAATCTTATAAGTGGGATGGGTTTTAATCGTATTTATACTAAATTTTATTGGGTTTTAGATCTTATTGGGCTTGGGGTTTAATTGTGTTTTAATTAATTTAATTTATATTGTGTAATTTTTATATTGTGAGCCGCCCTGAGTCCCTAGGGAGAGAGGGCGGCATACAAGTCCAATAAAATAAATAAATTAATAAAACATGCATCAAGATGGAACGAGACACTAATTCCCACAATGAAAGAGTGGATAGTGAAGGTGATGGATTTGGCGGAGAAGGCAAAATTGACTGTTTAAATTAAAAGAGAAGACTTTAGCTAGTTTTGTTTTTAACTTGGAAACAGCTTCTGGACCTTTTGCTCGAAAAGGAAAAAAATGAAATGTTGATTTTAGGTTTTAATGATTAGACTGATTTTGCTATTATACAAATGGCTTGAAATGTTGTGTTCAAAGGGTTAAAGTTGTATTTGGGTTTTTTTTGTATTTTACTGCAGTGAAAAAAGTCAGTCACAAATTTTCTTTCTTTCTCTCTCTCTCAGTTTTCTAACTTGCTTTTCTATGTGTTTTTATTTTATAATGAAACTTAAAAGTTTTTCAAAGTAACTGAACTCTTATCTGTAGGAAGATAATATAAGTAAAATACAGCTGGGCTAATATTTATCATGAAATGCACGTGGCCAATGAGTCACTAAAACATCCTAATATTTATCAGACATGTCAAAACTGAATGCTTCTATAAATAACTCTTACAGAGTTGTAAAAACAAAATTCAGATGCAATGAAATCCAAGTGATTGATATCTCCTGTTGGGCTTTGAGAAGTCAACCAGATTTGCTGGAGGAAAATAACTTAAGGAGGCCTATTTTCTCATAACTACTGAGAATCACTACCATCATAAACAACTTAGAGGAGGGAATAGAAGGGAAACTTACCAAATTTGCAGATGATACTAAGCTGGCAGGAATAGCTAACACCCAAGAAGATAGGCTCAAGATCCAGATGGATCTTGACAGACAAGAACACTGGGCCGTATCTAACAAAATGAAATTTAACGTAGAGAAAAGTAAAGTCCTACACTTAGGCGAGAAAAATCAAAAGGACACATATAGACTGGGTGAAACCAGGCTCAATAGCAGTAACTGTGAGAGGGATCTTGGAGTCTTAGTGGACAACCAGCTAAATATGAGCCAGCAGTGTGTGGCAGCAGCCAAAAAAAGCCAATGCAATCCTAAGTTGCATTAACAGAGGGATATAATCAAGATCAAGTGAGGTACTAATACAACTATATAAAGCCTTAGTAAGACCACACCTAGAGTACTGCATCCAGTTTTGGTCACCACACTATAAAAAAGATGTTGAAACTCTAGAAAAAGTGCAGAGAAGAGCAACCAAGATGATTAGGGGACTGGAGACTAAAACATACGAAGAACAGTTGCAGGAACTGGGCTTGGCTAGTCTAGTAAAGAGAAGGACCAGGGGAGACATGATAGCGGTCTTCCAATATTTAAGGGGCTGCCACAGAGAGGAAGGGGTCAAGCTATTCTCCAAAGCACCCGAAGGCCAGACAAGGAATAATGGATGGGAACTGAACAAGGAGCGATTCAACCTGGAAATGAGGAGAAATTTTCTGACAGTGAGAACAGTCAACCAATGAAACAGCTTTTGCCTTCAGAAGTTGTGGGAGCGCCATCACTTGAAGCTTTCAAGAAGAGATTGGACTGCCATTTGTCAGAAATGGTGTAGGGTCTCCTGCTTGGGCAGGGGGTTGGACTAGATGACCTACAAGATCCCTTCCAATTCTGTTAATCTAATCATATATAAATGACTACAGTAGTTTATATTAGACAGCAATAATGGACTACATTTCTCTGACTGCATAATAAGAGGTAAACCTAAACTTGTTGTTTCTGTAACCAGATTATAGAATAGGGGTCTTCAAACTTGACAGCTTTAAGACTTGTGGACTTCAACTCCCAGAATTCCTCCTCTAGCCATGTTAGCTCAGGAATTCTGGGAGTTGAAGTCCACAAGTCTTAAACTTGCCAAGTTTGAAAACCCTTGTTATAGAATGTAGCAGAATAACAGAGTTGGAGGTTTTCTAGTCCAACACCCCCCACCCCACAACAGGCAGGAAACCCTATACTATTTCAGACAAATCGCTGTCAAATCTCTTCTTAAAAACTTCCAGTGTTGGAGCATTCACAGCTTCTGGCAGTAAGTTATTCCACTAATAGATAGTTCTCTACTTACAACCACAATTGGGACCAGAATTTCTGCTGTGTTTGTTAAGTGAGTCATGCATGATTTTACAACCTTTGCATGGTTGTTAAGCAAATCACTGCATTGATTTGCAAATCACTGCATGTTGCTAAGTGAATGATGAACTTGTTAAGCAAATCCAATTTCCCCCATTGACTCTGCTTGTTGGCAGCCGGCTGGAAAGGCTGCAAATGGCGACCACGTGACCCTGGGATGCTGTGAAATGGGACAACACCCATTTAACAAATGTCTCACTTAGCAACAAAAATTTGGGGCTCAACTGTGGTCATAAGTTGGGGACTACCTATAGTTGTTAAGTTAGCAACATGGTTGTTCAGTGAATCCGGCTTCCCCATTGACTTTGCTTGTCAGAAGGTTGCAAAAGGTGATCACATGACCCTGGGACACTGCAACCGTCATAAATATGAGTCGGTTGCCAAGTGTCACAATTCTGATCATGTGACCAACTGTCATAAATGTGAAAAATGGTCATAAGTCACTTGTTTCAGTGTCGTCGTAGCTTCAGTCACTAAATGAACTGTTGTAAGTCGAGGGCTAACCTTGGTGGTGCAAGCTGTTAAACGCCTAGCACTTAGTTCTAGCTGCCTGTAATTATTGCAGGCTCGAATCCCACCAGTCTCAAGGTTGACTCAGCCTTCCATCCTCTCGGGGTAGGTAAAGTGAGGACCCAAGATTGTTGTTGCTGACTTTGTAAAAATGCCGCTTAGTAATAAGCAGGCATATACAATGGAAGGAAGGCTATTGCTGAGCACATTGGGTTGTGCTCCAAAAAATTGTAAGCCGCCCTGAGTCTCCGGAGAAGGGAGGCATATAAATGCAAATTTAAAAAAAAAAACTACCTGGGAGACAGAGCAAAAGGGTGCACAAGAAGGCTTGGAGGCAGTGCACGAGTATGGCAAGGCTCAGGTTGGCTGCTGCCGGGTGGGAGAGGGAGCGAGGTGTATGAGGGTAGCTGAGGAAGCATGGTGTGTGAGCATAGCATGCCTTAGGGAGGCACAGCCTGAGTGCAGCAAAGCTCAGGAAGGGTGCACAGGTGAGCAAAACACACTCAAGCCACTTACAACCTTCCCTGCTGGCTTCCTTGCTGTCTTTGATTGTGGAAAACTGGCAGGGGAGGTTAATCACACTCCTGTGATGTCTTACTTAACAACCATGTGACTGTGGTTACCATATGCTTGGCAACTGTGGGAAATTGCCACTGAGGCAAATCCAAGCTGGTTGCCAACGCTTGCTGGAAAAGACCAATAGTGTAGAATTCACAGGGCCTATTTTATACCAGGATGCGAAAATGCAGCCAAGCATCCTTCCTTCTAGTCACTGATTTCTAATTTGTTTCAGTTTGAGACTGAAATGAATTCAGGGTTTGTTTCTATAGATCAAGGGTGTCAAACGCACATTGTCACGGCGGTATCACATGACGTATACCCTTCGCTAAGCCTGGTGGGGGTGTGGCCAGCGCGTGACACATCTGGCTCGGGCGAGGGTTTGACCCTGCTATAGATTGATTCACTATAGAAGGCAGCGAAGTGGCTCACGGTTAGAACACCGGGCTGCTGATAGGTAGGCTTGCATTTGAGACCCGTTGCTGCTGCAGGATGGGGTGAGTTCCCATCACATGCTCCAGCTCCTGCCAATCCAGCGTTTTGAAAGTGGGCGCCGTGAGTAAATTAATGGGTATCACTTCAGTGCGCAACTTCACAGGGATATGAAAGAAACTGCCAATTGAGCACCTCCCTGAGCAACGGTGATGTCACCAGCAAATCCTCTAGCCACAGAAGAGATTTGTACTTCCGACATGAAAAAAAAAACATACTGTAAAATCAAGATTTAGCTGGGGATCCTGAATGGCTGGTTTGAAATCTCTCACACTAACAATTGTTGGGCACTGCTGACAGCAGGTTATTTTTTTTTTCCTAAGCAGGAAGCTGGACTCTAATGACAAAGAACATAGTTACTGAATTGTCTGATGAAAGGACTCACATGGGTTTGTGACTCAGCCAGCTTGTCCTCAGGTGAATTGGTCACTGCTACAGAATTTAGCAGCTGCCATCTGGGGCATTCCCTTCTTTGCAGAATGCTGATTCTTCTCAGTTATAATGACTTGAGCCTTTGTCACTAATAGCTTAGGTTTCAAAACACATACTGGCTTTTCTCATTTAGGGGTGGCAACACCATAGAACAGACACAGGCAATTCATCTATACAGGTAGTCCTTGCTTAATGCTGATAATTGGGACAAGCAGCTTGGCCACTAAGTGGAAAATCACAGGATTGCAAGGGCTAATGCCCTCACTTTCCTTTCCATCATGGCCAACTCACCACAGGACAAGTCACTGCAGAGTTACACCAATATAAAAGAAATGGTGGAATAGAATCATTGAAGAAAGGATGCAAAAGGAGGGACAGAATGAAATGTGAATGGCAAAAATTAAAATACTTTTAAATTTTATTTTAAATAATTAAATAGAATTGTTAAATTGTCCTGCAGTGAGTTTGTCTCGTGATGAGTTGGCTGTGGCAAGTTGTCCCACTCCTGCTGTAGTCGCTAAGCAAAGCATCACCATTACAATTGACAGTTTTACTTCCATCATCTTTGTTAACTCTGTGTCAACTCATAAAATATTTCTATGGTCTTTTAGAGTTGCCAACAGAAAGGGAGCAATGCGGCAGCTTGCAAACCGAAACTGCATTCCATAAATCCTTTTGAAGTTTTGGAAGTTTGGCTCGAGACTCATGATTTAAATGGGGTTAAGTGCCGGAAGCCTGACACCGTCACAAATCAGCTGGGGTATCAAACACAATGCCCATGGGCTGAATCTGGCCCGCAGGGCGGTCCCGTGAAATGAAAGGGGCCAGCCTGCGTTGCTTCGGCCCAGCCTACCCAATGTGAAGAGGAAACTTCGGGCCAGTGTGGTTTCGGCCCAGTCTACCCAGTGCAAAGAGGAAACATGCCAGCAGTTTGGGGAGTGGTGTGAAGCTGTCCACGCCCACCCAGTCGACCACACCCACCCAGTCAGCCACACCCAGTGAGTGGCGTCAAGCTGGCCACACCCACCCAGTCAGCCCCGCCTGCCCACCCGAGGTTAACCACAGCCCTGTTGCGGCCCTCAGTGAAATTGAAGTTTGATGCCCCTGAGGTAGGAGATGTGCCAATGGCAATTGTGTAACTGTGGGATGCTGCAGTGGCCGTATATATGAGGATTGGTGCATAATTTCATTTTTTCCACTCTTATACTTATGAAAGCAATTGGTAAGCGAAGACTACGTGTACTATACTTATGAGCACACACTAAACAATAACACTTGCTGCTACTGTAGGTAGCCCTCCATTTACAACCACAATTGGGGCCCACACTTCTGTTGCTAAGCAAGGATTGTTAAGTGAGGTGCGTTCAAGTTTATGACTTTTTTTTCATCACAGTTACACGAATCAACACCAGTTGTTAAGTGAGTCACATGGCTGTTAAGCAAATCTGGCTTCCCCCATTGATTTTGCTTGTTGGAAGTCACCCGAGGAGGTCAGAAAATGAGAGATCATGTGACCCCAGGATGCTGCAACTGCCCTACATACAATCCAAGTTGTCAAGTGCCCCAAATTTGATCACGTGACTGTGGGGATGCTATGATGGTCATAAGTGTAGGGACTGGATGTTAAGTCTCTTTTTACAGTACCTCTGTTACTTGTAACGATTGCTAAAGAAATGGTTGTATGTCGAGGACTGCTTGAATTAGCACTATCCAGTATATACTTACTGCAGAAATTGGTGATTCCTGCTACCCTGTATTCCTGTAGGCGTTTGATTTCAGTTCGCAGCTCAAACTCCACTGTGTTCCCGTTAGAGTAATGGGAAATGGAAAAAAAAGCAATGAAGAACATGTTAAGTTGTGGCTCTCTTGTTTTTTTAAAATCATTATTTGTATTTGAAACAGATCCTTTAAATATAATGTACACAACAAACATTGAAAAACTTCACCAAAAAGCAAAACGCAGAAGCAAGTGAAAAGTTAGTATGATTTTTAAAAAAAATGATAAAAAATATCTGGCTCTTTCCTTAAGCACCATAATAATTTTTATTAAAGCTTGAATAAGTTTGACTCTGGAGTGGGCTGGATTAAGCGAAAATGAAGTCAAATCCTAGGGAGATTCGGTGGCCAAAGAGGGGAATTAGAACTTGTATCTCACCACCCTTACCACTGGAACACACTTGCTGGTTCTGGAGATTTTTAAGATAACTTTATTGTCATTTTTTTTAACTGCGAACACACCGATCCACATTAAAAATGAAATTCTGTTGCCCTGCTCTCAAGAGAAAATGTGTATCTACCCGAAACACATACATAACACACATATACGCATGCTATATACATACATAAATATGCCATGTGTTTGCATGTGCGTGTGTATTCCATATATATCTATATCTATATATACACATACACACAGACAAAAATCACTATCCATTTTAAATACGTAGTGGAAAGAGGACACTTGAGAGTTCAAGAGGAAACTGGACAGAGTTTTATTTAAATAAAATATATTTAATTTTAATTTTATTTTTATTTATTAAATTTCTATGCTGACCACCGCCCCTACAAGGTGACTCTTGGTGGCTTACAAATTATACAGTAGGAAAAAATAATCAAAAGATTAAAACAAACCAACATTAAAACATTATTAAAAACTGTGCTAAAACTACACCTACAAGAGCCAAGAGACAGATGGGATGGGGATGAGATCCTCTTACGGTGAGTGCCCCGCTCTGAGATGAGAGAGAAGGACTGGCCCAAAGCCCATCAAGGAGCTTCTGTAGCTGGGGGAGGGGGATGGGCACATGACTTGAACCTGGGCCTCCTGTTCCTAATCTAGCACCTTCTTCACTAGATCAGACTGAAACTTGGGTGGAGAAAAGGACTAGTCCAAAGTCATCAAGGACTTCCGTGTTTTCAAATATCTACAGCACCTCTAACACTGCACCACACTGATTCTCAGGCTAAAAGAAATGGACTGGTCCAAAGTTATTGGTGGGGGGGGGGAGGAGTTAGGAGCTGAAGATGGAATTGAAGTTGTTTTTAGTCCAGCACCTTTAACGCTACACCACCCTGACTCTCTGGATGCCTTAATAGAATCTGGTCTCCAACCGTGGCAACTTTACGACTTGTGGACTTCAACTCCCAGAATTCCTCAGCCAGCCATGCCACAAGGTTGGAGACCCCTGCCTCAGAGCAATGGTTCTCAGCCTTACCAATGTTTAAGGTATATGGACTTCAACTCCCAGAATTCCCTAGTCAGCATGCTGCAGCAGTCCAAAGTACTGGAAACTTAGTCCCTAAAACATAACAAGGCAGTGTTTCTCAATTGAAGGAATTTTAAGGTGTGTGGACGTCAGCTCCCAGAATTCCCCTGCCAGCTAGTGTTATCAATTAGCTTCGTTTTCCAGTTTAATGAACAGAAAAGAAGCCTTTGTGAAGGATTTTCCAATCAACTGTGGGATTGGCCGAACCTCACAGTGATGGTAGAAATGCAGTAAAACAACAGGGCCAACGGCATATCTCATTCAACTCTTTGTCCCTCATTTGAAGAGAAAATTCAAACTGAGGATTTTGAGCTGTTCCAATCATTCCTCTGGAAAAAAGCAGTTTCCACGTATAAACCAATGACAAAATGAGTAAAACAACTGAGTAAAACATGGGCAGCTAAAAACCACATTCTTGAAGAAGACTGGTAAAAATTCTAAAGGGGTTCTACATTTTTGCAATATTAATCTATAGAAATGCACAACAAATGAGGGTTCTCGCTTGGTCATTTCCGGACCTATAATTAAGACGAACTAACAAATTAACCTTGTGCAAAATGTTTTAAATTAATCTGAGAATGAGAATTGTGAGTGAGGGACATTTCACTGGAAAAAGTCACTCTGACATTTGCATAAGGGAAAAAAGACTTCCAAATTAGTTCATGTATTAAACATTATTGCGGTGGATAGAGCATAAAATCTTCTTTTTAAAGATACAAGGATGAGGCTTTTGCTCTTATGTTCCTTATTAGAGGCGAGAGATCTATGTGTTTAATTTCTGTAATTTAGTTGGCCTTATTCCAATACTCATCAAGCTTTTAAAAAACCCATTGCTTTGTTTGGGAAATGGAGCCCAGAATGGTTACACATGGTATTTTGTTTCAGGAAAATAGAAAAAAAATAAAATTGTTTAACTTCTAAACAACCATTATCTGACAAGATGATTACTGGTTTTATTTAGGGGCTGTTTAAAAAGGAAATTCTGTGTTGGGCACACAGACTAGTATTTTATTTTCGTACTGATTTTCTCTGCTAAAATCCATCCAAAGCAGCTGTACAGTAATAATACCCATTCTGGTCAATGTATTTTATAATTGAAGGGTTAAACAATGTTATAAACAGACTCGTCAAACAAAAGCAGATAAAATAAATTAACTCTTCCGCCTAGGGACTGTGGAAACATTTTCCAATGTGTTATATAGGTAGTCTTCAATTTACGACCACAGTTGAGCCCCAAATTTCTGTTGCTAAATAAAACACGTTAAGTGAATTTTTTGCCCATTTCCTTGCCACGATTAAGTGAATCACTGCAGTTGTTAAATTAGCAACATGGTGATTATGTGAGTCTGGTTTCCCATTCACTTTGCTTGTCAGAAGGTCACAAAAGGGGATTGATCACATGATCCCAGGACACCGCAACCATCGTCAATGCATGCCAGCTGAAAAGCATCTGAACTTTGATCACATGACCATGGGGATGCTGCAATGGTCGTTAAGTGTGAAAAGCGGTCATACGTCACTTTTTTCAGTGCCGTTGTAACTGCAAACGGTCACTAAATGAAGTGTTGTAAATCGAGGAGCACCTGCATTTATTCCTTGTGCATCGAAGAGCATCTGCATTTATTCCTTATCCATTTTAGTTTGATTTTAACATGATTATTTTATCCCCTTTTTAAAAAAAATGTTGACTTATTGAAAAACTCTAAGACAGGTAGAGTCCATTTGCGGTGAGATGGAAGGCAAACTAATAAATAAATATAAATGGTTTAACAAAAACAATAAAATGAACATAAAAGCAAATAAAACTCTATCAGTCTGTACCTTTCTCCAATAGGTCATAATTTGCCAAACAGTACAGGTAGTCCTTGACTTACAACAGTTTGTTTAGTGACCATTCAAAGTTATAATGGCACTGAAAAAAGTGACTTATGACCATTTTTCACACTTACTGTGATGACCCAGGGCATGGCACAAAGGCAACACAGTCAAATAAGCAAGAAGAGTCCCTTTATTAAGTCCAACTTTGCCCCCAATGTCCAGGTTACCTTCTGGCTGGAGAAAAACTCTCCCAGGAACAGCCTTTGACTGCAGAAAATTCAGTCCAAAACAGGGTAAACACAAACTGTAACTTAAAGCCCAAACAAGCCAAACTGAAATAATTAGTTTGGCAGGGCAGGAGCAAGAATTTCAGACTTGAAAGCATGGCAAAACTCACACAGTTGGGAAAACACCAGGAACACAGATAAACCATGACAATACAAGATAAAGTTACGTTTGCTCCCAACAGCCTGCCGTACGCAGCTTGCCTTTTTTTTATACAGTGTTCCCAGCTGCAGCTAATGAAGGGAATCAGGGCCCTTTTCTCCCTCGTAAGCCACACAACCCACGTTGCTCTCTTCTCCGTTCCTCCCTGCGTGCCCTAGGATGAAGAGGGGGTGGGCCTGGGTCTTCCTCTGAATTCCCTCTCCCTTGTTCTACCTCTCTCCTGCTCTGCCCAGCCGGACTTTGCCCTTCCCCAATTTCCTCTACAGCCAATGGAGCCACACTCCCATTCCCTGTCAGCTGTTCAGCTTCCTCCTTGGATTCAGACTCGACAACCGCTGCAGCATCCCCATGATCATGTGATCCAAATTCAGATGCTTGGAAACTTGTTCATACTTATGATAGTTGCAGCGTCCCAGGGTCACGTGATCCGCTTTTACGACCTTTTGACCCGCAAAGTCAATGGGGGAAGCCAGATTCACTTAACAACCGGGTTACTAACTTATCAACTGCAGTGATTCACTTAACAATGGTGGCAAGCAAGGTCGTAAAATGGGGCAAAACTCACTTAACCAATGTCTCACTTAACAACAGAAATTTTGGGCCCCGTTGTGGTAGTATGTCAAGGACAACCTGTATTTTCTGTCTGACGAGAAACACAGCAATTCTATATCAAATGCACCCAGATGCTGTTTTTACATTCATGACTGAGCCTTGCACCAGTGAGAAGCTGCTAGGTAAATAAATAAATATGAATAAGAAAACCTGGGAGTGCCTTACGCGCATGGCTCTCTATGAATTTATCGTGTTCCGTCGGTCCTAATATTCTTGCAAAGCGCCTCATGGACTCATAGAGGTCTTGAACTTTCTTTGGGTATCTTCTTTCCAGAACTGCGAAACAAAGAAGGAAATGTATATTGAGCCAAGAATGTGATCCTGAAATCGTGTTTTCCCAGCTGTCCTGCTAAGTTGAGACCAAGGCATCCAGGGGAGGTGGCTGTGGTCATGTGGTTGCTGCAAGGATGCCTGAAGACATTCTTGATTGAGACTACAATCCCAGAATTCGTAACACATTACATTTACAGGTAGTCCTCAACTAAGGACCAAAATTTGAGCCTGGCATTTCCAGTCTAGATGGTTGTAATGTGGATCATCAATGTGAGCCCCTGAAGCTGACCTGATCGAAGCCATCTTAACTGCTTCAGTGTTGCCACACTGGAGCTGAGGGACAGGAAGGGGGGATTGTAGATAGTTGGGATTCTGTAACCAAAACAAAATATTCTCTCTTGGGAACCAAGGACATTCTCATACCTGGTCAGAAGAAGGTGGGGTAATGTCACCCGGCTGCCAGACTGCACTGTGATTGGACCATGTGGCTGATTGTTTTGGGGAACTTTTACTTTTAATTAGGTGACAAACCGTGGGAGTCTTCAGAGTCGGTTTTCACCAGATCTGTGCCAGTATGATATTTCCAATAAAATGGGACAGAACCCACTTAACAAATTCCTCACTTAGCAAAATAAATTCTGGGCTCAATTGTGATCGTAAGTCGAGGACTACCTGTAGTGGCAAGCAAGGTTGTAAAATGGGGCAAAACTCACTTAGCCGCTGTCTCACTTAGCAACAGCAATTTGGGGCTCAATTGTGGTCATAAGTCAAGGATTACCTGTATTGCACATTTTAAAAAATGGATGTGTTTTTACATGGGAGCTCCCAGAGACTTCCCAGCTGTGTCTGCTTCAGCAACACAACAGAACTAGAGGAACAGATGTTTTCCTGCCCCAGAAGCCTCCAACTTGCCTTTCATTTCTCTCAGACATAATTACATAAAGCACCAGCTGTAGTTAAAGGGTGAACATGGTGGCACTGGTTTTAAAGAGGAAACGTGATATTAAAATCCATGACTTCAAGTACTTACTCTGAAACTTTCTGAGATTGATTAATCCATGGTCTTTTATGATTCTGTAAGTTAAAAGGTGCTTATTAGTAGTCTTTCTAATCACGAACAAGAGCCAGCAGCAAAAAAAAAAAAACCCCACCAACAATAACACCCTTCTGAGGAACTGGCATCATGTTTCCCTTCGAAAAGGCTGGACAAACACTTGGTAAGATTTGTTGGAAGAGGCAGAAAAGTTTCCTTCTGGGCAGGGTGAACTATTCATTTAGCAGAAGGACAGGCTGGGGACCTGAGATTGTCTCCTGGAAGGAAAATTTCATTTTTAAAACCTTAACCAGGTGTGTGTGTGTGTGTGTGTGTGTGTGTGTAAAGGATGCTGAGGGAGTAATAAGAATCCCACTCAGTTGTTTGTAGTTTTCAGCTCCAAGGACCTGTGCAAAATAGCGCGTGCACACACACACACAGAGACACCATATCACAACTCCATAAAAGTTACCTCTTCAAGTCCCTAAAGTGAACACCAAATGACCGTCTTGCAGTGTCACGGTGTTGGGTGTTTTTTTAAATTCATATTGATATGCCGCCCTTCTCCGGAGACTCAGGGCGGCTTACAATTTTTGGAGCGCAACCCAATGCGCTCAGCAATAGCCTTCATTCCATTGTATATGCCTGCTTATTACTAAGTGGCATTTTTACAAAGTCAGCTTATTGCCCCCCACAATCTTTGGTTCCTCAATTTACCTACCCCGAGAGGATGGAAGGCTGAGTCAACCTTGAGCCTGGTGGGATTCGAGCCTGCACTAATTGCAGGCAGCTGGAACTTAAGTGCTAGGCATTTAACAGCCTGCACCAGCAAGGCTCTATCTGTTTTAATGCAGCGGATAAAATCTGCAAGTAAATTACCTCCAAATAGATTCCGATCACTGTAGGTGTAACAGCTGCCTTACCACTGTCTCAGATTTGCATGAAACAGCATTAAAACAAGTTTCCATATGTAGTTGGGAAAATGCCTGGCATGGAGCACTGGGCAGAGAATATTGGGGGGGTGGGGGGACTTGTGTTTTCCAGTTGATCAAGTGACTATATTTACTTCCACTTTCTATTCTTCACTTTGGAGTTAATTCTATAAAGATAGTAGGATTAACTGCAATGATTTACCTCAGAGGCGGGGAATGATGGCTCCTTTATAACTTGTGGCCTTCAACACCCAGAATTCCTGAGCTAGTTAGGCTGGCTGGGAAATTCTGGGAGTTGAAGTCCAGCCACCTTCAAGTAGTCAAGGTTGAGAATGGCTGGTCTACAGCAGCATTTTCCAAGCTCAGCAACTTTAAGCTTCAAGCTCCCCATGCAGGCTGAGGAATTCTGGGAATTCAAGTCCACACATATTAAAACTGCCAAATTTGAGAAACGCTGATCTAGGCAGTTCAAGATGAATCTATACAGGTAGTCCTTGACCTACAACAGTTCATTTAGTGACCGTTTGAAGTTACAACAGCACTGAAAAAAGTGACTTATGACTGTTTTTCACACTTACAACATTTGCAGCATCCCCATGGTCATGTGAAGAAAATCCAGATGCTTAGCAACTGGTTCACATTTATGATGATTTCAGTGTCCCGGGGTCACGTGATCCCCTTTTGTGACCTTCTGACAAGCAAAGTCAATGGGTGTGACTAACTTAACAACTGTGGCAAGAAAGCTTGTAAAATGGGGGCAAAACGCATCTAACAAATGTCTCACTTAGCATCATAAACTTTGGGCTCAATTGTGGTTGTAAATCGAGGACTACCTGTAGCTAATTATGCACAGTCTATCTGTTTAATGAACACTGGCATCTGTGACTTGCTTCTCCCACTGAGAGGAATGCCAGCTATTCAGACAATACAGGTAGTCCTTGACATATGACCACAACATGGACAGGAAAATTTATTGTTAAGTGATGTGTTCATTAAATGAAACAATCCATGGTCCCATCTGATTTTAGAAAACTTTTTTTTGCTGTGGTCCTTAAGTGAGACATCACATGACCATGACATGGGATCCTTCCTGCTGGCTCCCCCTTTGACTTCACTTGTTGGGAAGGTTGTAAATGGCAATTAAATGACCTTGGGATCCTACAACTGTTATAAATGCACAACAACTGCCACAATAGTATCACCACTGGGATCCTGCGACAGTTATCAGTGTAAGGACTGGTCATAAGTCACTTTTTTCAGTGCCGTTATAGCAATAGCGCTTAAGACTTATCTACCGCTTCACGGCCCTCTCTAAGCAGTTTACAGAGTCAGCATATTGCCCTCAACAATCTGGGTCCTCATTTTATTGACCTCGGAAGAACTGAAGGCTTGAGCCGGTTAGGATCAAATTCCAGACTGTGGGCAGAGTTAGCCTGAAATTCTGCATTCTAACCATTGTGCCACTAGGGCTCTTAACTTTGTACTTGTAAGTTGTATGTGTAACTTTGAACGGTCACTAAACAAATGGTTGTAAATAGAGGACTACCTGTAACAGATTTAGAGTACCTTTCTTTTACAAAGCAGACGAAATTCCAGTATAGAAAAAGTGGAAGCAAACAGAAAACAGATTTGCCACTTTATTGCACCATCATTCATATATTTGTGTAGGTTTCTGGCTGTCTCACTTGAAAGTAGGAAGTGGAATTCTTGTGTGGCAACCTTAACCTTCCTTCTAATTAATATGGTTAATAAGAGCTTTTTAATTCTTGTTTTTTGAATTGATTGCTTCCAGTTTAGGAGACAAGGAGTGTGACAATATGCTCAAGTTTCTAGGATGGAGCATTCGCTTTCTACTAGCAATAGCAATAGCACATAAGATTTATATACAGCTTCAATGTGCAGAATCAATGGGGAAGCCAGATTAACTGCAGTGATTCACTTAACAACGGTGGCAAAAAGGTTGTAAAAGGGGGCAAAACTCATTTAACAACTGCCTTGTTTAGCAGAGGAAATTTTGGACTCCATTGTGGCCGTAAGAGCCTCAGTGGCGCAGGGGTTAGAGTGCAGCACTCCAGGCTACTTCTGACAGGCTGCCTGCAATTTGGCAGTTCGAATCTCACCGGGCTCAAGGTGGACTCAGCCTTCCATCCTTCCAAGGTGGGTAAAATGAGGACCTAGACTGTTGGGGGCAAGAGGCTGACTCTGTAAACGGCTTAGAGAGGGCGGTAAAGCAAATAAAGTGGTATATAAGTCTAAGTGCTATTGCTGTAAGTTGAGTACTATCCATACATGTATCCCTGGAGCAATTAACCAAATTAGGCTGCATTGTCACTTTTCAAATGCTAGTAGAGAACTGCAATTAAGCTCCAAGGAACTTTTTAAACAGTAGTGAAAGAAATTGCCAAAACTCACTTTTTCCGTCTTTGCCTTTCCTTTAACCGGGAGTGATAGATATCTACGACTGCAATCTTCAAAGCTGTGAAAAGTTCAAGGGGGAGTAGAAGAGAGACGAAAAGAATAAAAATCCTTCCTGCGGGAAATGCGTGCAGCAGTGATGGGGTGAAGCAGGACAGCAATAGTGACAGGATTACAGCGCTGATCTCCCATATCATCACAGCAGTTGCTTGTTTTCTTGATAGGGAAGAACCCAAGAACTAGCAAAACAAGGTGATCTGAATCCTGCTTTGAAAAAAACCCCTTCCAAAGCATGGCCGTCTTGTGAGACTTGGTGCCTACGTAGGTTCTTACAGGCCCTTGGTGCTCTCTGAGCTTGGCTGTTTCCTTGCAGACATTTCATGACCCAATGAGTACTGATGATGTTACCTAGTTGGGTCATGAAACATCTGCAAGAAAACAACCAAGCTCAGAGAGAGCCAAAGGACCTCACAGTTCAACCCTGACCTACAAATATTCTCTTCTATTGATTCTATCCATCACTGGGCCAGCAGAGACCACCTACTACGGATCCCATTGGTCAAAGAACTCCAATTGTCGGGAGTCAGAAGAACCTTCTCTGTTGCAGCATTGTCCTTTGGAACAGGATAAGATCTGCCCCCAACCTCCTACCCTGAAGACCTGGCTTTGCAAATTGGTTTGGGGGACCTAATGGGGAAGTTTGACTCTGGAGGTGGCTGCTCAATTGACAGCAGGGTTCACCTTTCCCCACCACGCTCCCTGGATCTCTGCTCCCCAGTTGCCCATCTTTTTTTTACTAGTCATAAGGGGGACAATAATGGGGACCCCTCTTCTAGTAAAATTGGGAGGGGCCGAGATGGGTTCAATATTGACATTAATTGTCTGATGCAAATATAAAGGAAAATTTGTAATAAGCATGTGCATCTGATGAAATGGTAGCTGATACAGACACCATAGTTCCCTATATGCCAAAATGAGCGGGGCTGAGGCTGTGGGAAAAGACGAAGTGTATCCTTGAAGCATATGATTAAAAATAATCATGTTACAACATGAGGTTAAAAGAATGAAAAACTGCCTCTATTGCCATGTCATGTGCTTTGCGGTTTTAAGGTATATAAAGAAATGTTGAATAAAGGGAGGTTCCCAATCGGCCACAAGCCATCCCTTTTGACTGCTTGTCCGGTTGACCCTCATTGCGATGTGATGTAAGTGCCTTAAATTGGCTTTATGTTTGCTATGCTTCAAATTCTAATAAACCTCTGAATCCTAAAGTGAGGCTTTTGTGGTGTGCTGTCTGTTCAATTGTTATTAAGTACAGCTATGCTCATAATCAGGTTTTTCCCCTGAAGAATCGATGTTAATTTCTTTGTTTTCTTTTTTCCTTGTTTGTTTTATTGTTCTATTATTTTACTTTCACTTTGTTTAAACCTTTTTGTTTCTTCGTGTTGAGGTAATGAAGATTTAATAGCTGACCAGATGTAAGCCAAGATGATGAACTGAGGATGAGTCAGCAGGGTACTGCCATTTTAAGAAGCTGTTTATATAAGGAAGGCTGTGAGGGTGTCTCTCTCTCTCTCTCTCGTCGTGTTCTATCTCCATTGTAGTTCTCCGTGCAGAGTAACGAAGATTGTTTGCTTGGTATGTGCCTAACACGTATACAGGTGAAACTCGAAAAATTAGAATATCGTGCAAAAGTTCATTTATTTCAGTAATGCAACTTAAAAGGTGAAACTAATATATGAGATAGACTCATTACATGCAAAGCAAGATAGTTCAAGCTGTGATTTGCCATAATTGTGATGATTATGGCTTACAGCTCATGAAAACCCCAAATCCACAATCTCAGAAAATTAGAATATTGTGAAAAGGTACAATATTCTAGGCTCAAAGTGTCCCACTCTAATCAGCTAATTAAGCCATAACACTGCAAAGTTCCTGAGCCTTTAAATGGTCTCTCAGTCTGGTTCAGTAGGAATCACAATCATGGGAAAGACTGCTGACCTGACAGTTGTGCAGAAAACCATCATTGACACCCTCCATAAGGAGGGAAAGCCTCAAAAGGTAATTGCAAAAGAAGTTGGATGTTCCCAAAGTGCTGTATCAAAGCACATTAATAGAAAGTTATGTGGAAGGGAAAAGTGTGGAAGAAAAAGGTGCACAAGCAGCAGGGATGACCGCAGCCTGGAGAGGATTGTCAGGAAAAGGCCATTCAAAAGTGTTGGGGACTTTCACAAGGAGTGGACTGAGGCTGGAGTCAGTGCATCAAGAGCCACCACACACAGATGGATCCTGGACATGGGCTTCAAATGTCGTCAGAAGCATCTTACCTGGGCTAAAGAAAAACAGACCTGCTGTGTTGCTCAGTGGTCCAAAGTCCTCTTTTCTGATGAGAGCAACTTTTATATCTCATTTGGAAACCAAGGACCCAGAGTCTGGAGGAAGAATGGAGAGGCACACACTGCAAGATGCTTGGTCCAGTGTGAAGTTTCCACAGTCTGTGTTGATTTGGGGAGCCATGTCATCTGCTGGTGTTGGTCCACTGTGCTTCATTAAGTCCAGGGTCTACCAGGAGATTTTGGAGCACTTCATGCTTCCTTCCGCAGACGAGCTTTATGGGGATGCTGACTTCATTTTCCAGCAGGACTTGGCACCTGCCCACACTGCCAAAAGCACCAAAACCTGGTTCAATGACCACGGGATTACTGTGCTTGATTGGCCAGCAAACTCGCCTGACCTGAACCCCATAGAGAATCTATGGGGCATTGCCAAGAGAAAGATGAGAGACATGAGACCGAACAATGCAGAAGAGGTGAAGGCCGCTATTGAAGCAACCTGGTCTTCCATAACACCTCAGCAGTGCCACAGGCTGATAGCTTCCATGCCATGCCACATTGATGCAGTAATTGCTGCAAAAGGGGCCCAAACCAAGTACTGAGTACACATGCATGCTTATACTTTTCAGAGGTCCGATATTGTTCTATGTACAATCTTTGTTTTACTGATTGCATGTCATATTCGTGGATTTGGGGTATTTATTTATTTATTTATTTATTTATTTATTTATTTATTTATTTATTTATTTATTTGGATTGTATGCGCCCATCTCAAGACTCGGGGCGGCTCACAACTAAAACCACAACAATAAATAATTTAAAAAAGATTAAACCACGCAAGCCCAAAAATTACAAGAATAAAATAACAATTAAGATATTTTAAAAACCCCATCCCCCCAGGGAGGGGTCACAGCCCGGATTGGTCAAACAACCAGGTCTTCAAGTCGTGGTGGAAGGTGCGGAGGTCAGGGGCCAGGCGGAGTCCCAGGGGCAGTTGGTTCCAGAGGTCAGGGGCCGCGACAGAATAGGCTCGTCGCCGGGGGACCGCCAGCCGACATTGGCTTGCCGACGGACCCCAAGGAGTCCTTGCCTATGTGCTCGCACAGGGCGGTTGGCACTCGATATCGGCAGGAGTCGCTCCCTTAAATATTGAGGACCCATGTCGTGAAGGACTTTGTATGTTAAAACCAGAACCTTGAATCTCACCCGAGTGCAACCGGCAACCAATGCAGGCGCAGGAGGGGGGTAATATGGGAGAATCAGGAAACTCCCATCACCACCCGCGCCGCCGCATTCTGCACCAGCTGAAGTCTCCGGATGGTATGCAAGGGCAGTCCTAAATAGAGAGCGTTGCAGTAGTCGAGTCTAGAGGTAACAAGGGCATGAGTGACTGCGCAGGGCATCTCGGTCCAGAAATGGGCGAAGCTGACGAACAAGGCGGAGCTGGGCAAAGGCCCCCCTGGCAACGGCCCCCACCTGCTCCTCCAACCGGAGCCGTACATCCAGGAGGACCCCCAGATTCCACAACCTATCCACAGGGGACAACACCTCTCCCCCTATGGCCAAAGATGGATATTCCTGACTGGGCCGAGATGCCGGTATGCACAACCACTCAGTCTTGGCCGGGTTGAGTCGAAGCATGTTCCCGCTCATCCAAATCCGTACCGCATCCAAACACCGGGTCATCAGGGAGAGGGCATCACTGATCTGGTTTGGGGTGGAGATGTACAGCTGGGTGTCATCTGCGCTGATGGAATCTCACCCAAAACCACGGATGATCTCACCCAGCGGCTTCATGTAGATGTTAAATAAAAGAGGGGAGAGGACCGACCCCTGAGGGACCCCACAAGAGAGCACCCTCGGGTCACCTCTGCCCCCTGCCAACCGATTGCGACCACCCCGAGAGGTAGGAGGTGAACCACTGAAGAACAGTGCCCCCACTCCCACCCCCCGAGGCGCCGCAAAGGATACCATGGTCGATGGTATCGAAGCCGCTGAGAGGTCTAATAGGACCAGGACAGAGGAAAAGCCCCTGTCCGCCCTCCAGAGATCATCCATCAGCGACCAATGCCGTCTCCGTGCTGAAACCGGGTCGGAAGCCCGATTGGTACGGATCCAGGTAGTCCGCTTCATCCAGGAAAAGTGGAAACTGCCGAGCCACCACACTCTCAACAACCTTCGCCAAAAAGCGAAGGTTGGAGACTGGACAAAAGTTGTCTAACACGGTCGGGTCCAGGGCAGGCTTCTTCAGGAGGGGTCTCACCACCGCCTCCTTCAAGGCGGAGGGAAAAACACCCTCTCTTAACGAAGCTGACAACTGCCCGAGCCAACCGCAGGTGGCCTCCTGGAGGCATAAGCCAACCAGGAAGGACATGGGTCCAACAAACATGTGGTGGAACTCAGATGCTGCATAGTCCTGTCCACTTCATCCTCGAAACAGGATCGAACTCATCCCAGATCACACTGGCCAGACTACTTGTATCCCGTTCCTCAGACCACTGCAAATCGGAGGACAATCCGCTCCGAATCCGGGCGATCTTGTCCGACAGATATTGACCAAATTCCTCAGCCCTTCCCCGCAGCGGGTCCGCCCCCTCTCCCATACGAAGGAGAGAGCGGGTAGCCCGAAACAGGGCGGCTGGGCGGTTATCTGCGGAAGCTATGAGGGCGGAGAGATAAGACCTTCTTGCCACTCTCATAGCTACCAGGTAAGTCCTAATATGGGCTCTTAGCTGGGATCGATCGGATTGGGAGCAGGTGGGCCTCCACCTGCTCTCTAAACCCCTCCGACGATGCTTCATCTCCCGTAGCTCCTCGGTATACCAAGGAGCCATCCGGGATCCACGGCGTGTGAGGGGACACATGGGGACAACCCTGTCGAGGGCATCCGACGCAGCCTGTTGCCAAGCGGACGCTAGATCCTCGGCAGAGCTGTGGGCAAGGGAAGAGGGAAAGGACCCCAGTTCCGCCTGGAACCTCTCAGGGTCCATCAGGCGTCTGGGGCGGAACCATCTAAGTGGCTCCTCATCCCAGCAGTGGGGGGCGGCCTGTTGGAAGACCAGCCATAGGAGATAGTGATCAGACCATGGAACGGGCAATGTCATAAAAGTGGCTTGCCCTCTGTCACTACGCCACTGTTCAGAGACAAAAACTAGGTCAAGGGTGTTTCCCCTCGTGAGTCGGGCCTTGAATCAATTGGGTCAGGCCCATTCCTGGGCCAAACCCGACGCTCCCCCCAGGGAGAGCAGATTGAAGTCCCCCAGGACTATAAGGCCCGGGAACTCCACCGCCACCCCGAGGACATCGAAGCCCAGGCAGGGCCGCTGCCACACAGCTGGGGGAAAGGTATGCGAGCAGCAAGCCCACCCGACCATTAGGCCCCCACCTCAAGAGAGGGTCTCTCCCGCCTATCTCTGGAACAGTGACCTCCCTTGGAAACAGGGTCTCCCAATAACCACAGCCACCCCACCACCCCTTCCCTGGGCCCGTGGCGGTGCAGAACCCAAAACCTGGAGGCATAGATCAACCAGAGGGACACCTCCTCCGGGCCCAACCAGGTTTCGTGATACAAGCCAGGTCCGCAGCCTCCTCCTCAATGATCTTCGGAGGAGGGAAGACTTATTAGCCACGGACCTGGCATTAAAATACACCAACTAAGCCCAGGGGTCCCGGTTCCGTGCCCCTAGGGAGGAGGCCATAGGGTCGGAGCACGCCACGCACAGAGATGGCGGTGCGCTCCCAGCGCATGATATGGCCCTATGCCTCGACATCTCCTGCCAATCCCAACCACCCTGGGAATCGCGGTCCCCACCTCGCACCCCGGGGCCCCCGCCCCCAACCCCCCCACGCACCGGGCTGCAAGGAGACCCCTCCACCCCCCTCCCTAACCCCTTAAGATGGCCAATTAAAAAATTTAAAAACCTCCCCTTCCAAATTAAGCGTAATTTGAAACCCTTGGTCATGCTATGCCCCCTCGGGAATAAAAGATCCGTCATCAAGGAGGGGCTTTGACAATACAGCAGGCCATCTCAGGGACAGGGGAACACCCCTGAGTGCCCGCAGCTCAAAAGAAGAGTAGGTGTATCCAATGATGGTCATTGCTAGGGAGAGATCAAAGTCCAGGTTAGATGGACTTCATGAGCTGTAAGCCATAATCATCACAATTATGGCAAATTACGGCTTGAACTATCTTGCTTTGCATGTCACGAGTCTATCTCATATATTAGTTTCACCTTTTAAGTTGCATTCCTGAAATAAATGAACTTTTGCACGATATTCTAATTTTTCGAGTTTCACCTGTATGTATGTATATAGCTGTCTTGGATATAAACCACTGTTAAAAGACAAAGCCTCTGTGTGCTGTGTTGTGTTCCTGGGTTGTGCTGCAAGCACTCTAACACTTTGTTTTTTTAAATTATTATGGGCCACCTAGAGTAGCTGGATGGTGAGATAGACAGCCAATAAATGTAATAATAATAATACAGGTAGTCTTCAACTTACAACCGTTCATTTAGTCAGCATGCAAAGTTACAATGGCACTGAAAAAAAAGTGATAATTTTCACGCTTAAGACCATTGCAGCATCCCCATGGTCACATGATCAAAATTCAGATGCTTGGCAACTGACTCATATTTATGACGGTTGCAGTGTCCCGGGGGTCATGTGATCACTTTTTACGACTTTCTGACAAGGGAAGACAATGGGGAAGCCGGATTCACTTAACAACCGTGTGACTAATTGAACAGCTGCAGTGATTCGCTTAACAAATGTGGCAAGAAAAGTCGTAAAATGGGACGAAACTCACGTAACAAATGTTTCGCTTAGGAACAGAAATATTGGGCCTAGTTGTGGTCGTAAGTCAAGGACTACCTGTGATACCATATGTGCTTATGGTTGGGAGCAACCAGTGAGGGATAGTCTTCAGTTGTGACTGCCATATGCTCATGAACAGCAGAATCCCATAGACATTCTGACATGGCCTTGTTGTTCATTTTAGCTCTCTATATAACCAAGTTCCACATTAAAGTTTGCTTTTTATATGCAGTGAGATTTTTCTCTATCAAGCTTCCACTTGTTGTGACTGTTGCAAGGATGCGAGGCTGGGTTTTTTTATTAGAAACTGTGATTTTTATGCTCTATGAGATGAGTTTAATAATGTAATTATGCTACAAGCTGTTTTGGGAGCGCCTACTTTGAAATATAAATAAACCATACTGAGAAATAAAACAATTCCCTGTAGTGTAAGAATTTTAACATGCTGTGGGAAACATATGTGAAAATGTCCTAAAATTGTTATTTAAAAAAAAACTAAAGTGAAATATGTATTTTCAGATAATAATTGAGGGAAAAAAACCAAGGTTTTTGTGTTTTTATCATTACTCTGCCCAGAGTCACTTGTTGAGTTGGGTGTTTATAGAAATCAAATCAAATCAATCCATCAAACATATTTTAAGGATGGCTGTTTCTGAGGATTTCAATATTATTGGATATCAGATGACAACTCTAGCTGAATCCCTCTGGGTTTGGAACTAAACACAGTTCTACCTGGTAAATATTTGTTGGGACATTACCAAGAAACTCTAGAGTTGTAATTAGACTGGCACTGATGATGTTACCTAGTTTGGTAATGAAACGTCTGCAAGAAAATAACCAAGCTTAGAGATCACCCCACTGTAATTAGGAGTCAGTTTAGAAAAAAAAATCCTGGAAATAATTACTTGGCAACTATTGTACTTCTGATGCCAAAAAAGTCTATGTGGACATGTTCATGAAGCCATTAGGAATAAAAAAAATGACTGCAAGGGATTTTATTCCTTAAGAAGTGGAGAAAAGAGATGTTCAGGTTTTCAACCATGGAAGCAAAACTCACCGTGTAAAAGATCTGAGTCATCCTCCACAAAATCTATATCTCTTAAATCCCATTCAGCATAATTGTCAAACTCCTGTGGAAAACAGATAAACAAAGAGGAATGGTTCCCAGTTAGCTTTGAATAACTTTAAATAAATATAATTCACAGAGCTGGAAGGCAGACAAATAATTGAGTGTGGTGAGGTTCACAAATATGCTTACTCATACTTTACCAAGGCTGACTAAAGACTGAACCTGATTTTTCTGAATACGTACGCACAACTCAATAAACATTCATTAGACCAGCTGGATTCACAAAATATATTCAGGTAACATTTGGCGGGCTAATTTGTGAGGAACAGCACTGTGTGCACTTATTTATCAATTGATTTATTCAATTTCTGTGGCTGCCCAACTCAACCAAGGGACTCTGAGCAGCTTGCAAATGTAAAATTTTAAAACAATTTAAAAGACATGAAAACAATAGAAACATCCATCAGATAAATATGTATAAATATAAAACAGCAGCCATGATGATTACTCTGCTAATAGTGAAGCCCAAGTAACGGGGCCCTTCATACACTCTGAGCCCCAGGTCTGAGTACATAGCCAAGTTTTAAAGCTTTGCAAAAGGCCAACAGGGTTGGGGGCATTCTGACCTCTGCAGGGAGGATGGGGTGGGGTGTGATGGAATGGAATGGACTAGAATGTAGAATACAAAAGAATAACAGAGTTGGAAGGGACCTGGTAGATCATCTAGCCCAACCCCTTGCTCAAGCAGAATACCCTATACCAGGAGTGTCAAACTCACGGCCCGCAGGCCAGATGTGTCACATGCTGGCCCCGCCCCCCACCCGGTTTAGTGAAGGGAGAAAGTCCCGATACATCATGTGACGATGCCATGACAACGTGAGTTTGACACCCCTGCCCTATAGCATTCCTGACAAATGGCAGTCCAGTCTCTTCTTGAAAGCTTCTAGTGATGAAGCTCCCACAACCTCTGAAGGCAACTTCTGTTTCATTGGTTGATTGCTCTCACTGTCAGAAAATTTCTCCTTATTTCCAGGTTGAATCTCTCCTTGTCCAGTTTCCATCCATTATTCCTTGTCTGGCCTTTGGGTGCTTTGGAAAATAGCTTGACCCCTTCTTCTCTGTGGCAGCCACTCAAATATTAGAACCCTGCTATCATGTCTTCCCTGGCCGTTCTCTTCACTAGACTAGCCAGGCCCACTTCCTGCAACTGTCCTTTGTATGTTTTAGCTTCCAGCCCCTAATCATCTTTGTTGCTCTTCTATGTATGCTAGAGTTTCTAGAGTCTCAACATCTTTTTTGTAGTGTGGTGACCAAAACTGGATGCAGTATCTAAGTGTGGTCTTACTAAGGTTTATAGAGTGGTATTAGTACCTCACTTGATCTTGACTGAATCCCCTGTTAATGCAAGTTAGGATTGCATTAGATATTCCATAAAGCTTTGGGTACAGCAAAAAAAGGCCCTTTTTCTAATTCCCACCAGTCAGCAGTCTTCTGAGCACATTCGAGTCCAAAATTTCTTCTGCTAAGCAACCTTGCTAAGTTAAGTGAGTTTTGTCACCTGCAGTTGTTAAATGAATCATGTGGTTGTTAAACGAATCTGGCTTTCCCCATTGACTCTGCTTGTTGGAAGGTTATTTAACGGTGACTATATATGACCCTGGGACAGTGCAACTGTCATAAATACATGCCAGTTGCCAAGCACCTGAATTTTGATCACGTGACCATGGGGATGCTGCAAAGGTCATAAGTGTGAAAAGCAGCCATAAGTCACTTTTTTCAATGTCACTGTAACTTTAAATGATCACTAAGTGAATGGTTGTAACTCAAGGATTACCTGTACACACTTTTGCATCTGATTGTAACCATGTTTGCATTATTGATTTTGTTTGACTTGGAAGAGATCTCTTCTTGTTTAACCTGCTGAAGATTTATCTTCACCACATAATGGTTAATTGTGATTTACAGTATCACTATGTTACTTATGAAATCTTTTACCATGTTTCTTTAAGTTTAAATTAGTGATGGAGCAAGTCCCTTTTTGGCTCTTAATCCCCATGGTTAAATTTTTATTTTGGATTATTTTAATTTTCAGCTTGCTGTTACAGGTGGTTTGCAACTCTCTATAGAGTTTTGTAGGATCTTGTGGAATCATTTTTAATATTTGGGATTATTGTACCCTTTTAATTAGGTTGTAATCTGCCCTGGGGGCTCCTGAAGCAGAATGTTGGGCTGTACATTTCCAAATAAATAAACATTATAAGAGCAGACGAATGTAATAAGACTAATAGAAAAAGTAAATAGGCTCCAAATTGGCCTTTAATCTTTTACTATGAGAAAGACTTTCCGCTTTATTAATTAGGATCAGGTTATTAAAAGTAAATAAAGTATTTATTGTTTGTCCAACCTTAAGCACAATGAAATGTTAAGTCTGGTGAGGAGAGGTGAATCCATACAAATTAATTTATCACTCAGCGCATCACAATAGCAAAAAGTTGGATAGAGGTAGCCCTCAATTTACAAACATTGATTTAACAATGGTTGGAAATTACAACAGTCCTGGAAAAAATGATGAAACCCCTCCGCCTCCTCAAAGTTACAACCATCGCACCATCTCCATAGTTATGCAATCACAATTTGAATGCTTGGCAACTAAATGAAACCAGGCTCAATAGCAGCAACTGTGAGAGGGATCTTGGAGTCTTAGTGGACAACCAGCTAAATATGAGCCAGCAGTGTGCAGCAGCCGCCAAAAAAGCCAAAGCAATCCTAAATTGTATTAAGAGAGGGATACAAATGAGATCAATGAGGTACTAATGCCACTCTATAAAGCCTTAGTAAGACCACACCTAGAGTACTGCATCCAGTTTTGGTCACCACACTAAAAAAAGATGTTAAGACTCTAGAAAAACTACAGAGAAGAGCAACCAGGATCATTAGGGGACTGGAGGCTAAAACATACAATGAACGGTTGCAGGAACTGGGCATGGCTAGTCTAGAGAAGAGAAGGACCAGGGGAGACATGATAGCAGTCTTCCAATATTTGAGGGGCTGCCACAGAGAGGAGGGGTCAAGCTATTCTCCAAAGCACCTGACAGCCAGACAAGGAATAATGGATGGAAACTGAACAAGGAGAGATTTAACCTGGAAATAAGGAGAAACTTTCTGACAGTGAGAACGATCAACCAATGGAACAGCTTGCCCTCAGATGTTATGGGAGCGCCATCACTTGAGACCTTCAAGAGATTGGACTGCCATTTGTCAGAAATGGTGTAGGGTGTCCCACTTGGGTGGGGGGTTGGACTAGATGACCCATAAGGTCCCTTCCAACTCTGATCATCTGTTATCTGAATGGTTGTAAGTCGAGAACTACCATACCGTGTAGACCATAAGTTGTTGATTTTCTCTTATTCATTGAAAAAGATTTATATATAGATAGTCCCTGACATACAACAGTTCACTTATTGACCGTTTGAAGTTACAACAGCACTGAAAAAGTGACTTAGGGCCATTTTTCACACTTATGACCATTGCAGCATCTCCATGATTGCGTGATTTACATTTGGATGCTTGGCAACTGACTCACATTTATGACGGTTGCAGTGTCCCAAGGTCATGTGATCCCCTTTTGTGACCTTCTGATAAGCAGAGTCAATGGGGAAGCCAGACTCACTTAACAACCATTAGTAATTTAACAACTGCAGTGATTCATTTAACAAATATGCAAGAAAAGTCATACAATGGGACAAAACTCACTTAATACATTTCTCACTTAACAACATAAATTTTGGGCTCAGTTGTGGTTGTACTGTGGAGGACTGCCTGCAATGTCCTTCAGCAGAAGAAATCCAAGGTAGTTCACACAAGTAAACAGATTATGATCTTTGACCAGAAATAAAAAATAACCCAGAAATACACCATTCAGCCTTCAATCAATTGGCAACAGTTGGTCAATCATCTGAAACATTTGTACAATATTATAACAACAATCAACATTTCTCATGGAGAAAGCACAAAATAATTAGATAAAATTGCCAGGTTTTATCAGATAGTTCCAGAATCTGAAACAAAATTTGCCAAATATAAAAGTGGCATCAGCATTAGTGGAAAAATAATGAAATTCTCACCATGGAGGAATGGACTATGAAAATGTCAGAATTGCAGAAATGGCAAAACCGATCTGTTTGGTCAGAGAACAAAGCACAACCATTTAAAAAGACTTGGGATTTTTAAAAAAATATCCCACCTTTATTATTTTTATAAATAACCCAAGGCAGCAAACATATCTAACAGGCCTTCCTCCTATCTTCCCCAGAACAGCAATCCTGTGAGGTGAGTTGGGCTGAACGGGAAGGACTGGCCCAAAGTCACTCAGCCGGTTTTCATAGCTAAGGTGGGACTAGAACTCACTGTCTCCTGGTGATTGGTCCAAAGTCACTCAGCTGGTTTTCATGGCTAAGGTGGGACTAGAACTCATAGTCTCCTGGTGATTGGCCCAAAATCATCCAGGCAGCTTTCATGCCTAGGACAGGACTAAAACTCACAGTATCCAGGTTTATAACCACTAAACTAAACTGGCTCTTTTTATTTAAACAATGGCAAAATATTATACAGGTAGTCTTCAACTTACAACCACAATGGAGCCCAAAATTTATGTTCTTAAGCGAGACATTTGTTAAGTGAGTTTTGTCCCATTTTACAACCTTGCTTGCCATAGTTGTTAAGTGAATCACTGCAGGCCATAAGTTAGTAGCCCAGTTATGAAGTGAATCTGGCTTCCCCGATGACTTTGCTGGCGAGAAGGTCGCAAAAGGGGATCATGTGACCTTGAGACACAGAGATGGTCATAAGTATGAACCAGTTGCCAAGCCTCTCAATTGTGATCCCATGATCGTGGGGATGTGGCAAAGGTCATAATTGTGAAAAATGCTCATGTATCAGATTGTTCAGTGCTGTTTTAACTTCCAACTGTCACTAAAGGAACTGCCGTAAGTCGAGGTCTACCTGTACATGGAACTGGTTTTTACTAGCGACCTATAGCTTGTCAAAAGAAGAGCAGCAGGATGAGGAAACTAATGTGGCCATTTCAGTTGCATGATTGCAGTGTGTTGCTCACGGCAATGGTATTGTGGTTCGCCGGCAGCCTGTGCAGACGGTAGCAGAATTGGACAGTGGGGAAGAACGGGGACCAGTCCGGGAGCCTGCAGAGGACTCGGACGAGGGTCCTGCGTCCGATGCAGAGATGGTGCTAGGACCATCTGGGAGTGGGGTGCTGCCTTCGGAGCCTCTGGAGTCTGGCAGCAGCAAGGCTGAGGAACAAGAGGAGCCTGTTCCCAGTGCGTGTGTGCGAAGAGCTGCTAGAAGACAAGAGCAGCTGAGACAAAAGGGACGACTTGAGAGTAAGGCCTGGAAGTGATTGCCCCTCCCTTAAGGTATAAAGGACAGGCAAAGGTGAAGAAACCTTTGCAGGAAGCAAAGTCGTTCGTTCTGTTCGGATTAAACCTTGAAGCTCTGTGTGGACTTTGCACTTTGATTGGTTTTTTATAATTCATTTGGCACTCTAGTTGTTGGCAGCAATTCAAAGGAAAGAAAGGTGGGTGCTTATCTCGAAAGGACTGTTTGGAACTCATTACTGGCTGGGAATGAAAATAATTCCCAGTGTGGAAAAAAATAAAGAGTTGTTTTAACTAAGCGTGTACTTAATTATGGTCTCGGGAAGTCTTGGTCAGAACAAATGGTTCCTGGTCCATTCAAGTAAGCATCCGGGATGAAATTATATTTATTCATAGCTAATCATAATACAGTTGTTTTATATACAGACACAAAAACACAGACACAGACGTAAATTAAAAATAGCTAAAACAGCAGTCAGCTCGGAGACATTCTTACCTCAATGAAATCGGCCCTGGCTGGCATGTATCCTGCCATATCTCTAGAAAGAAGGGAATCAAAAGTAGGCCGGGGAGGATCTTCAGATGCTAAAAAAATAAAAAAAAAAATGCATGGTCACAATGTCCAAAGCTTACTAAGAGTTCAGCAACTTTAAGATGTGTGGACTTCAATTCCCATGCTGGCTGGGGAATTCTGGTGGTTGAAGTCCACACGTCTTAAAGTTGCCAAGTTGAGAAGCACTGATGTAGAGGAAAACTGACTTTTTAAACGAAGAAACATTATTTTGTTTACTGTATGCTGGTAATTCCTATAATTTATTTACAGATTCAATTTCTGTAGCTGCCCCCCCTTCAAGCAACTCAGCTTGCAGTTAAAAGCCAACAATATAATCAAGTAAATGACAGTAGTAAAAACAGGGAGGAAAAACCCCAACAATTAAACAGACTAAGCAATCTGTAACTGGTTCACACAGTATCCCAGCTTGGTAATTGCGTCCAAGATCTTTAAAGGTCTCCGGAGACAAAGCAGAGTCAGGCCACATGGGCTTGCGGGAGACCTACTCCAGAGAAAGCACTTTATCTCCTAGGTCCCATAACATGATACTTTTTAATAGATAGGACCCAAAGCATGCCAAATATCAATCAAACCCTACAGGATAGAGAGATGTCGCTATCTGGAGAGGCAGTGTAGGAAATATCCAGTCCCTGTGTCATATAGGGCTTTATAAATTTGCAACCAGAATATTCAGGGGCCTAGTGGTTACACATATAGCTGAATAAAAGAGATGTGGCATGGGGCATACTGCAAACTGTCCGTTACTATTTGCACTGTGGCATTTTGGACCAGCTGTAACTTTGAGTGGTGCTGAAGGCAGCCCAATGAACCTTCCTTCTGCAATTTTCCCAATATGTTGCATTGAATTACAGGTAGTTCTTGACTTACGGCCAGCTGCTTAGTGACTGTCTGGAGTGACAACACCCACCCCCTTACTGGTTCTGACATTCCAGTGGCCGGGGAGCGCATCTGGTGTGCTCGGCAACTGGTTAGCATTTATGGCTGTTTGCAGTACTTCATGGTCATCCGATTTGTGTTTTACGATGTTTTTGCCAAAAACCCAGCATTTACTTCCACTTTTCAACAAAAATGGTCCACAGCAAACAATGCTGTCAACCCTGAAGTGAACGTGACTGAGGCCATCCTGGAGGCTTCAGGGTTGCCACACAACAGAGGCGGGGTGGGGAAATAGTTAGATGGGGTTTTGTAGCCAAAACAATAAAGTTTTCCTATGGGAACCAAGGACATTCTTACAGGTGGCTGGCCAGAGGAGGAGCCAGTAACCCAGCAACCAGCCAGCACCTGGATTGGACAGCGTGACCAGTGACTTGGGAGAAAGGGGAAACTTTTACTTTTTAATTAGGTGAAAGCCGAAGGAACTTTGAGTCGGCTTACTTGGAACACTGACAAATGGGTTTGCTTTACAACCCCAAGGTTTGCTTTATGACCATGGAATTTGCTTTACGACCAGGGCATTCATTTAACAACCACTGGAAAAAAACATAGTAAAAACAGACCCAGTCATATGGCGGTCCTTTTTACGACCGTCATGACTGATGACCATAATGGACAGGCTTCATTATGCATGGGTGGGATTCAAAAATCCCAGCAACCGGTTCGCTGCCTGGTTGCTGGGTGGGCGTGGCCATTGTGGGCGCGGCCTACCAGAACTTCCTGTTTCCGGCTTCCGGTGGGCCTCCAGAGCCCAGGGGAGGCTGTTTTTGCCCTCCCAAGGGTCCGGAGGCTTCCCCTGGGCCTCTGGGAGGGTGAAAACGGCCTCCCCCGCGCTCTGGAGGCCCTCTGGAAGCCGGAAACAGGCCCATTTCCAAACTTCCAGGACAGCCGTTTTTCCTCCTTCCAGAGCCTTCGCACGGACTCTGCACTTACCTCCATCCAAAATGAGTCGTGTGGAGACTCCTGCGAGGGGAGGGGTGGGCGGGGCCAACTGGTCAAAATACCGGTTTGGTGAACCAGATGTAACTTTAACATCTGGTTCGCTCGAACTGGTAGAATCCCACTCCTGCCATTATGGTCTAAGTCTAAGGCTGGCACCAGTTAAGCCTTTAACTCCCATGAGAGCCTTTAACTCCCATAACTGCCTATGAAAGCCCTGTGCGGTCTCCTTGGGGTGCCGTCGGCTAGGCAGTGGCAGATGGCGACCCCCAGGGGCAGGGCCTTCTCTGTGGGAGCGCCCACCCTGTGGAATCAGTTGCCCTTGGGGCTCAGGTTGGCCCCTGACCTCCGTTCCTTCCACCGCGACCTGAAGACATGGTTTTTTTCAGCAGGCCGGCCTGGACTGAGGTGGGGTGGGTTTTTTAAATTCGTTTTAATATCTGGTTTTATCTGTTTTAAATTTTGTTTGGCTTGGGTGTAATTCAATTTTTAGTAATTTTAACTTTTGTATTGTATAATTTTTATGATGTGAGCCGCCCTGAGTCCTTCGGGAGATAGGGCAGCATACAAGTCCAAACAAACGAACAAACAAATAAATAAATAAATAAAATTCCAAGCCTATGTGAATTCGGGCAGTGTTCTTTTCAAAATACCTTTAAAAAAAACCCAGGTTAGAGAAGTTGGTATTTAATACAGCAGTGTTCCTTTTTTCTTCGCCATGGGCCCCCTTTAAATACCTTCTGGGGCCATGGACCACCGAGACTTAAACTCAAGATTTAAATCAGAACATTTCTTCAAGTTTTGTGGGGTGGGGTGGGGCTGTGATGACATTGCGGCCTCCCAGGTGTGCAGGGGCCACAGGTTGAGAACCGCTGATACAAATTTGTCTCTAATAAACTCCTGGCCGTCTTGAAAGCCTGAAGAAGAACAGGGAATCTTTTCATCTTTCTTTGCGGCTGGCACTTACCGTAAAACGGAATGGCTAAGCTGGTTTGATCAGATGCAGTAAGGAGGAAGCAAAAAGGGGGTTATTGATGAAATGTTTCATGTAATGCTTTTCACACTCTTCTTTCGTCTTTGTGCTCATCTGGTTGGCGACATCTTGCCTGTAAGACCAGAAATAAGCAGTAAGTAAAGGTAAAGGTAACGGTTCCCCTCGCACATAGGTGCTAGTCGTTTCCGGCTCTAGGGGGTGGTGCTCATCTCCATTAGAAAGCTGAAGATGTCTCCGTGGTCATGTGGCTAGCATGACTAAATGCTGAAGGCACATGGAACACTGTTACCTTCCCACCGAAGTGGTCCTTAACTGTTCCCTTCTCCTGGCAGCTCTGCGCATGAGCAGGCTCCAGCTGTTCTTCTTCCTCACTTATCTCCGACTCCGAAGGCAGCTGATAAATGTCAGACAGCTGTGGCCCCATATCTGCCTCCAATACAAAGCCCACATCACAGCCATTCCCACACTCCAGGACTGGCTGATGTTCCTCCCCAACCTCCTCACTGTCCGATTCTACTACCAGCTCTGCTGGCCGGTCTCAAGAGGTTACTAAACCAAGGGTTGTAAGTCAAGGACTACCTGCAATACCTTTGCCTTCTCTCTTTCCCCTGGTCCCATCCTTAAGGCCATTCTAATGGTGCAGACAGTCCTCCACTTAGCGGCCATTCAAAGTTATGACTTACCTGGAAAAAGGCAGTTACAACCCAGTTCCGAAGTTTTGACGGTCAGCCCCCACACCCCCTGCAGTCACATGACTGCATTTTGGGCACTCAGCCTCATTTACAGCCATTTGCATATCCTGGGATCACATTACTGCATTTTAAGAGTGTTTTGCTGAAAACTGTTATGTTCCGTTTTGGGCAAAACTGTGCCAGAGCAAACGGGTTTATCTGATATCCAAGGGCATTCATTTAATGACCTCTGCCAAAAAACTGACTTACAACCGTTGTCATATGCAACTGTGATAGCCCCATTACGGTCATATGTCAAGGACTGCCTGTATGTGCCCACTGACATCCTGAAGATTCCCCCCAACTGGTTAATCCTCAGCAACTCTCACCAATTTCCAAAGCCACAATCCATCACTGCTTCCAGAAGAGCCATTTCCTCTTGAGCGGTCCAGGTAGGATCAAGGACGGGGAAATTAGAGGTCTGCAGTGGGAAGCAAGCATCCAAAGAAAATCATTTGGGACTGAATGGTGTAGGCTGATGAATTCCCATGAACCCCCATAGGAAGAAATTTTATTTGCATTTGTACTAAACATGCGGGTCAAGTCCCAAAGATGCTTTTTAAAGAGGCAACTGGACTTTCTGGTGTTTCTTTGAAGATGTTTCACTTCTCATCCAAGAACCTTCTCCAGCTCAGGGTACATATGTGTGTACATACACATAGAAAGAGAGAGAATAGAATAGAGATATGGAATGGAGTGGAGCGGAGTAGGGTAGGGTAGAGTAGAGTAGAGATATGGAATGGAGTAGAGTAGAGAGAGGATGGAGAATGGAATGGAAGAAGTAGAGTAGAGTAGAGAAGTGGAGTGAAGAGAGAGTAGAGTAGAGAAGAGATATGGAATGGAATAGAGTAGAGTAGAGTATCGAAGAATAGTATGGAGATAGAGAGAGAGAGAGAGATGAGATATGGAATAGAGTAGAGTAGAGTAGAGAAGAGAGCAGAATGGAATGAGATGGAGTAGAGAAGAGATACGAATGGAAATGGAGAGTGGATAGAGAAGAGTAGATAGAGAACAATGGAATGGAATAGAATAGAACAGAACAGAATTAGAGGGTCGCTCAAAAAAGGATGCAAATGACTAGCAAGGAATATAAATCCTTCCATTCCCCACGATCCCGTCAGAGCTGAAGAAGCTTCTTGGATGAGAATTGAAACATCTTCAAAGAAAAATGAAGGAAGTCCAGTTGCCTCTTGAAAAAGCATCTTTGGGACAACCATGACCTGGATGACTGAGAATCTCTACAGACTTGTAATCAAGTAATTAAGCTTACAGAGCTGAGTCTGTTCGTTTGCCCATAGCACAACAATCTCTCTATGCTGCCAGGGGGCAAAATGGTGGAGGAGGAAAGGGGTCAGTCACAGGGCACTCTAGGAGGGAGAACTTTATCTGAATGACAGCAGGGGAGTTTCCTTTCTCTCTCTCTGTTCACTTAGCAACCATTTCAGTAAACAACTGAGTCTTCAGAACCAACTGCAGTTACTAAATCAGGACACTCCTCCACACACTATAAGAAAAACATTTTTTTAAAAATTCTCATGCCTTTAATGTTATGGCTCTTACTCTCTTCCTGCATTCGGATCACCAAAGGTCAAACCATCATGGATATGGATATTCATAGTCTTTTTAAAACATTTAAAGAAATAACCACCTCGAGTATAACACTGACCAACCTTCTAGTGAGAGAAAGGGGGTGATTACAACTTTTATAGGGTTTCGGAAATGCTGCCTAACAAAAGGAATTGGAGGGCTTCCTCTCACCTAAACCAGGCTCCTAAAATGAAATAAATAAAAGGCCAGGAGATGGAATTTTGGTTCAGTTGAAGGGCTTAAAAAAATTCTCAAAGTTACCATGAAGTTTAATTCTGTGTTTTGTGTACTCGGCTCCAATTGGTAAATTTGAATAAAAATAAAGTATACTCTTCAAGAAATAATTCTCCTGCCACTTCCTGCTTTATACAGCCTTAAAAAAATGAATATGCAGGTCTACAACATGCATCAGAATGTTAAGTGCAAAGTTCAATGTGCTTAGATGAAGTGGTTGAGTGATTTGCTTCGATGTTATTGACATAATTTTAAGATTATAATCACAAGAGTACAAATACAAGTACAAGAGACTAAACATGTGAAGGACAGTTGTAGGAATTGGGTATGTCTAGTCTAGTGAAAAGGACTAGGGGGGTGACATGATAGCAGTCTCCCAATATCTCAGGGGTTGCCACAAAGAAGTGTATGTGTGTGGGGGGTCAATTTATTCTCCAAAGAACCTAAGACAAAACAAGCAGCAATGGATGGAAACTAATCAAGGAGAGAAGCAAGCTGGAACTAAGGAGAAAATTCCTGGCAGTGAGAACAAGTAACCAGTGGAAAAGGGTTGCCTTCAGAAGTTGTGGATGATTCATCATTGGAGAATTTGAAGAAGAGACTGGACAGCCACTGAAATGACATACAGTTTTCTGCTTGAGGAGTGGGTTGGACTAGAAGACCTCCAAGGTCCCTTCCAACTCTGTTATTCTGTTAAGTTGCTTTATATTCGATTTAGTTTTGAGTTTGTTCCAGCGGGAATTGGTGAATTTCATTTTTGTTCGTGCCTGCAGGCATAGAGAATGGTACCCATACGTGCCCCTAAAAAAAATCTGATAATGAGCTCACAAACATCCATTGCTGACGAACAGATTTAACATGCAGAATAGTCCAAATGAGTAATTTTGCCACTGAAGCAAACTGCTACTTACACGCTGACATTTTAAGAGTTCCAGCAGCACCCCACAGGAATTTTAAATAATTATGCCACACAAAGTAAACATTACTCAAGCTGTAATTATTGTTAGTTATGAAGCATTGTTACAGAATGTAACAAAGAATTTCTTGCTAATTTAGCTGTCGGCCAGCTAATCCTAGAGGGAACATGGCATGGGTGATTAAAGTAAAATAAAGCAAAACTTGCTTTGGAAGTGTTAATGGGTTGGAAAATGTTAATTGTTCTGCATGACAAATTATTAACAAAGGTATTTTCTGATTCAAACTCTACCTGAACAAAAGCATTACATAAGTAACGTTTTGTTCAGATTCTCCCAACACATCACATGGGGGTTTTGGAAATTGGTTGAAATTAACATTATCTGGAGTCCACCCAGTTGGGGAAAAAACAGGTTTATTGCAGGTTTATTATCTTCTAAGATTGATGTGGACAGCCTACATTTTCCCAGCTTTTTCTTGGTGGTTCTTGCTAAATTAAACTACTGAAATTCAATTTCAAACTGTCAAATTAAGAAGCATGTTTTTTTTCTCTCCGGGAAAAACAAGGCAGGGGAGATTAGTTGGAGGCTTCTGAGATCCATTAAATTTGAGAACCCCCCCCAAAATAATTTTTATTTCATTTGTTAAATTTATTTGCTGCCTATCTCACCGTGGGACTACTTCAGGCAGCTTACAACAATAAAGAGGAAGAAATGAAAGGAGTTTTCCCAGAACAGAAGATAATAGACCAATAAAAAGAACATAATGAGAATGCATCAATATGGTAACCGAAAAAGATGGAAGGATGGAGAGCAGAGAACAGGGGGGGGAGGTGAGGTGAAGTCTGTCATTAACCCAGCAGCCACTTTCAGCTAGTATTTATTTAACATTAAATTCGGGTGGTTCCTGACCTTCGTTCCTTCCGTCGCGACCTAAAGACTTGGCTTTTTCGATCGGCCAACCTGGGCTGATGAGGTTTTTAATTGCTTTTAGATTTGTTGGTGGTTTTAATTTTTAATGTAATTGGGGTTTCGTGTTTAATTGCTTTTTAAATTTTGTATTTCTGTTTTTATTTCTATGAGCCGCCCTGAGTCCTTCGGGAGATAGGGCGGCATAGAAATCCCATCATTAAATTAAATTAACAAATAAACAATAAATAAATAAATAAAAACACTTTGAAAATTCCTTTCCCGTGTTTTTTGGTACTGACATCTTATTATTCCCATACTTCCAGTGAGTGAAATAATCATTTAAAAGGGTAGACTTAAGCATAAAACTTCCTCACACCTGTACTGATAGGTCATGTTCCATAAAGAGAGAGGCAGTTTGGTATACAGGTTAAGGTGCTGGCCTAGAACCAGGAGACTATGAGTTCTAGTTCTGCCTTAGGCATGAAAGCCAGCTAGGTGACTTTGGGCTGGTCACTCTCAGCCCAACCCACCTCACAGGGTTGTTGTTATGGGGAAAATAGGAGGAGGAAGGAGAGCTGAGTATGTTCACCGACTTCAGTTACCTTGTGAACTATTAAAAGTCGGAATAAAAATCTAAAGAATAAAAAAAAAGATGGGCGACAACAACTGACGAAGGCAAGGCAGGTGAATTAGAATTGTATATTTACCATTATTTCATAGGAATGGTCACTCTGATGCTTCTTATATTCAAATCCTCTTGTGAAGCACTGGAAAACAAGGTTCGTTCTTGATAGAGAAAGCAGTTTTGAGGAATCACAAAATACAGGCTCCCTGCCTCCATTTCCCACCAATACCACTTCCTCACAAGCAAAAGGGTCCCGTTATTGTTGTTACTTACAGAAACATTTCCAGCAAATGTTTCCCTTGTGCTGGCATGGCTTCATAAAAACATCATGAAATCACACACCCAGAATAAAGCTTTTTTTTGGGGGGGGGGTAACCAGGGGTGGGCTGCTACGGGTTCTCCCCAGTTCGGACGAACCCGTAGCTAGTTTTATGGCTGGTTCGCTGAACCAGCAAAGCCCACCCCTGGTTGGCCCTGCCCATCCCACCCCTCCCCTCCCAGGAGTCTCCATGTTATTATTATTATTATTATTTATTTAGACTTGTATGCCACCCTTCTCCCTAAGGACTCAGGGCGGCGAACATTTTAAAAACCGAACAGATTACAATAAAAAATGATTAAATAACTACAAGCCTAAGAACAATTAATTAAAATTAAAATAAAACGACTAAGATGACCCACCCCTAAAAATAACCCACCCCCAGGTCAGTCCAGACTGGCCTGATGAAATAGCCAGGTCTTCAGGTCTCGGCGAAAGGAGCGGAGATCAGGGGCCAAACGGAGATCCACAGGGAGCTGATTCCACAGGGTGGGCGCTCCCACAGAAAAGGCCCTAGCCCTGGGAACCGCCAGCCAACAATGCCTAACCGACGGAATCCCAAGGAGGCCCCTCCTGTGGGAGCACAGGGCGATCGAGTGTGACGCTGGCAGGAGACGTTCCTGCAAGTACCCTGGACCCAAGCCATTTAGGGCTTTATAAGTTGTTACTAGCACCTTGAAGGCAACCCGGAGGCAACCGGCAACCAGTGCAAGTCGCGCAGGAGGTGTAACATGCAGTATCGGGACACCCCATCACATCCCGCCGGCGATTCTGCACCAGCTGCAACCCCGGGTGGTCGCAAGGGCAGCCCCATGTAGAGAGCATTGCAGTAGTCGATTCTGGAAGTGACGAACGCATGAGTGACCGTTCGAAGGGCATCTTGGCTCAGATAAGGGCGGAGCTGGCAAACCAGCCGAACCTGGGCAAAGCCCCCTGGCCACAGCCCCCACCTGCTCCTCTAAACTGAGCTGTGGATCCAAGAGGACCCCCAAATTCCTTGCCCTATCCACGGGGGGCAACACCTCTCTCCCCATGACCAAAGATGGCACATCTGCTGAGAACCGAGATGCCGGTAAGAACAGCCACTCAGTCTTGGCCGGGTTGAGCAGACCTGCAGCCTGACATCATGGAGAGAGCATCACTGATTTGGTTTCGGGTGGAGATATAAAGCTGGGTATCATCTGCATATTGGTGATACCTCCCCCCAAAACCATGGGTGATCTCGCCCAGCGGTTTCATGTAGATATTAAACAGGAGAGGTGAGAGAACCGACCCCTGCGGCACCCCACAAGTGAGGGGTTTTGGGGCTGATCTCTGCTCTCCTGTCAACACCAACTGCGAGCGGCCCAAAAGGTAGGAGAACCACCATTGAACGGTGCCCCCCACTCCCAACCCCCGAAGCCGCCACAGGATACCACAGGATGGTATCGAAAGCCGCTGAGAGATCTAAAAGGACCAGGACAGAGGAAAAAACCCTGTCCCGAGCCCGCCAGAGATCATCCATCAGTGCGACCAATGCTGTCTCCGTGCTGTGTCCAGGCCTGAAGCTCGATTGGTACAGGTCTAGATAATCAGTTTCCTCCAGGAACAATGGAAGTTGCTGAACCCATTGCCCATTTAGATGCCAGGTAAGTGCAGGGCCCGCGCGGAGGCTCTAAGAGGGCAAAAAACGGGCTTCCAAGAGGTTCTGAAAGGCTGGAAATGGGCCCATTTCCGGCCTCCAGAGGGCCCATGCGGTTTCATCCTCCCAGAGGCTCCAGGAAAGTCTACGGAGCCCACGGAGGGCAAAAACGCCCCCCTTGCCGTGGTGCAGGAGCCCGGCTAGGCCACGCCCACACAGCAACCAGGCAGAGAACCAGTTGCTGATGTTTTTGAAGCCCACCCTTGGGCATAACCCTTTCAAACGAGTTGAATATAATAAATGTCCAAAACTGACAAGGAATTCTTCTTCTTCTGGAAGAAAGAAGAGAATTCTTGTCCGTTTTCGCTTGGCCTGTGCAAGGATGGAATAAAGATCAGGCCCAGTGGCCAAGAGATCATCCTTGCATTTCTCTTCCTTTTCTCCTTGTAAATATAATTTACCTGCAAGCATAGCAGAAAAGGAGGCGGGCTGCATTCTGCACATTTGATGTAAGGTTCCGCAAGGTAAGAGGAACACCCTCGGCATGGTGGCTTGTCAAAAGGGTCACCTGAGAAAGAGCAAAAACTAAAATGAATGTTATAAAGGAAGGGTAGGCTTCTCTCAGAAAGGTTGGCAGTTCGGCGGTTCAAATCCCTAGCGCTGCATAATGGAGTGAGCTGCCATTGCTTGTCCCAGCTCCTGCAGTTCGAAAGCATGTAAAAAAAAGATGCAAGTAGAAAAATAGGGACCATTTTGGTGGGAAGGGAACAGCATTCCGTGCGCCTTCAGTGTTCAGTCATGCCGCCACATGACCACGGCGACGTCTTCGGACAGTGCTAGCTCTTCAGCTTTGTAACGGAGATGAGCACCGCCCCCTAGAGCCGGAAACAACTAGCACGTATGTGCGAGGGGAACCTTTACCCTGGCTTCTCTTAGCCCACTTCTTATCAGCAGAACACTGGGTATGTGTGAAACCTGGATGTCAGGGTCCCAAGTAACACCCCCAACAGAATCAAAACTCCGAGGCAGGCACATTCCTCAAAGCATAGATTTATTAGGTATGTCATATTGGCACATCTGGGGGGGAATCAGACTCTAAAGTCCCTCGGGTTTCCCTAGTTAAAAATACATTTTTCCTCCCCTGCCCAGGCAGGCCATCCCATGGCCCAATCAGGTCGCAGTTCAAAGTTCACCCGGACTCGCGTCCCGCCTCTTCACACCTGGTAGGAAGGTTCTCAGAGGGAAGAATTTCATTTTCGTTACTAAGCCCTTGCTATCTCTACCTCCCCAGGGGTGGGATTTAAAAATCCCAGCAACCGGTTCACTGTCCGGTTGCTGGGTGGGCGTGGCCATGGTGGGCGTGGCCTACCGGAACATCTGGGAGGGCCGTTTTTTGCCTTTCCAAGGGTCTGGAGGCCTCCCTTGGGCCTCTGGGAGGGCGAAAACAGCCTCCCCAGGGCCCTGGAGGCCCTCCGGAAGCCGGAAACAGGCCCGTTTCTGGACTTCCGGTAGGCCCGTTTTTCCCCCTCCCGGAACCTCCACGCGGACCCTACACTTACCTGCATCGAAAATGGGCCGCGTGGAGGCTCCTGGGAGGGGCAGGGTGGGCGGGGCCACCAGGTCGGTTCAAATACCAGTTCAGTGAACCAGCTGCAAACTTAACATCCAGTTCACATGAACCAGTAGAATCCCATCCCTCTACCTCCCCCTTCCTGTTCCCACAGCTTGCTCCGTCTCTGCTGTGCCAGCCCCGGAGATGCCAGGGACCAGCAAAAATGGCTCCAGGGCTGACGCTGGATGCTGATTGAGATCAATCATCATTACAAGAAGCCAAAATTCTACAATCTCTTATTTCATAATTTTACACACACTCAGAATTTAATATACAGGTAGTTCTCAACTTTTCTGTTTAGTCAGAGTTCCCCAATGTTTCCGGCTTTGCGGACTGGTGGGAGGATGGAGGGGATGATTCATGCAAGCGGCTGGCACACATGTGTGCAGCTCCATTTCCATGAGCTGCATGCATTTGTGCCTGCCGTTCATGCAAATGAAGCATGTGTGCACATGCGCAAGTGAGTATATGCGTGCACACTTCCATAGCCCACTTGCAAACCCCTCATGGCCTACTAGTGGGCAGCAGTCCACAGGTTTGGGGGGGGATCCCTGTATTTAGTGATAGTTTGAAGTTACAATGCCACTGAAAAAAGTGACTTACAACTGTTGCTCACACTTACAAACAACACAGCATCCCCACAGTCACGTGATGAAAACTGGGGTGCTTGGCATGTATTCACGATAATTGCAGGGCCCTGGGGTCATGTGATCCCCATCTGTGATCTTTCCAGCTAGCTTTTGACAAGCAGTCTTTGAGGGAAGCTTGATTTACTTTACAGCTGTGTGATTCACTTAACTACGATGATTCAGCACTTAGCAATAGCACTTAAGACTTATATACCACTTCACAGGGCTTTACAGCCCACTCTCTCTCTAAGCAGTTTATAGAGTCAGCATATTTCCCCCAACAAGCTGGGTCCTCATTTGATCCACCTTGGAAGGATGGAAGGCTTGAGTCAACCTTGAGCCTGGTGAGATTAGAACTGTCGAACTTCTGGCAGCCGGCAGTCAGCAGAAGTAGCCTGCAGTACTGCATCCTAACCATTGCACCACCCCCAGCTCTCGATATGCTTAAAAACCATGGCAAAAAAGATCATAAAATGGAGCATGACTCACTGAACAACCATGTGAATTCTGGGCCCAATTGTGATCGTGAGTCGAGGAGGCATGTCTCACCCGTTCAACCGGATGTAGCAAAATCCATTTGCTTGTGTGTGCAGTGTGACATTCACACCAAAATGATCTCATGATGTCTTTACTAAGCAAGGATGAACGAGCCTGCTGGCACCTTTAATTGTCATTGGATTGATAGCATCATGGACAAGCACTAGGACAATGGGTGAAGCTTCCACTTGAATAGGCCAGTCTATGTTTATCAATACCAAAAGCGGAAATAAAACCACGAAGAAATGCAAGCTATGTGGTGTTTTGCCATTCAGTTAAGTGGCCATTCAGGACACCAGTCATGAATGACAACTATTTGGTGTCCTTGTGTTGATTAGCACATGGAACAAGACCAGAAGCCTTTGTCCTTAGTCATAGCCAGATGGAATTCTCTCTTAGAAACTTGACCTTGGATTCTCCCTTTAAAATTCTTGTTAGAAAAATGGCAACTTTCAGAGAAGAAAAAGTTTTGGAAGGAGGAGGACATTTTGTTCCCCGCCCCTAGGGTTAAGGTACACATCACAAGGGCCATCCTAACCCCTTCACTCCTTGCTTTGACTCAACTCTTGTATCTGCTCCTAACCCTGGAAGGGAATGCTGACAAACAAGGGAGCTCTTTGTCAACCAAGCACCTTTACTGCCATCTAGTGGTTAAACAAATGTTTGCAGGCCAACTGCAACCACCCTAAACCAGGGGTGTCAAACTTGATTTCCATTGAGGGCTGCATCAGGGTTGTGTTTGACCTTGGAGGGCCGGAGGTGGTGTGGCCATGGTAGGCATGGCCATGATGGGCGTGACACGTGACTCGTGTCGGGGGCACCTGTGGTGGCCAAGTGCTAAGGCAAGACTTCCCTGAGACCTTCCTTCCCTCTCATTATAACCTTCCTTCCTTCCCTTCCTTTTTTATCCTTCCCTCTTCATTCTCCTTTCTTCTTCCTTCCCCTTTTTCCTTATTTTTCCTTCTTTGCTCTCTTTCCTTTTGTCTCCCTCTTTCCCTTTCTCCTTTCCTGCCCTTCTTGCATGCTCAAATGCAAAAGAGGAAACATTTCTCCATTTTGTTTTGTTTTGATAGCCCTCTGACAGCAAAAACGAAGCTCAGGATGCCGCCCCCCACTCTGTTTTCACTGGCAGAGGCAAGGCAGTTTCCAGGGAGGCCCCGCGGGTCAGATCTAAGCATAAAGCAGGCCGCATCCGGCCCACGGGCCTTGAGTTTGACACCCCTGCCCTAAACCAATGCCTATTTTACTGGGGAAGAAAGGAAACACGTACAGGTAGTCCTTGACTTACAACAGTTTGTTTAGTGACTGAACTTAGAATGGTTCTGAAAAAAAGTGACTTATGACCATTTTTCACACTTATGACCGTGGCAGCATCCCTATGATCCTGTGATTTACATTCGGATGCTTGACAACTGGTTCCTGTTTATGACTTATGTCTCACTTAACAACAGAAATTTAGGGCTCAATTCCAGTCGTAAGTCAAGGACTACTTGTATTGTAATAAAATATGTTAGTTGTTAAGCTGTCATAATACTCTTAGCAGTTTTTGCTACAACAGGTTAATCGTCCTACTATTTAAGGGAGAACTATGTTCGTATCTTTTCTGTACTGGGGAATTCTGGGAGTTGAAATCCACAGGTCTTAAAAGTTAACGTGGTTGGACTGAACAAGGAGAGATTCAACCTGGAAACAAGGAGAAACTTTCTGATAGTGAGAACAATCAACCAATGGAACAGAAGTTGCTTTTGGAAGTTGTGGGAGCTTCATCCCTTGAGGCTTTCAAGAAGAGACTGGACTGCAATCTGTCAGAAAGGGCGTAGGGTCTCCCGCTTGGGCAGGGGGTTGGACTAGATGACCTACAAGGTCCCCTCCAGCTCTGATTATCTGTTAGAATCTGTTAACCCCATTGTCTAGTCTCTGCCCTTTTTTTACAGAAAGCAGAAGAACAGAGCCATCTCTCTGGTGAAGTATTTTTTTAATCAGGGCAAGCTGGTCTACCCAAATATGGGATGCAGCACACTGCTTCTGCCTTTCAGCCCCAATCCAGGAGCCTTCACAGGCAGTTGCTTTCAATAAACTAGTTTTGTGTCAAATTTTATATTTACCGACAAAGAAATAAAGGGAGACTAGATTATTTCAAGCTATTCAGCTCTCATCAGCTAGCCATACCCATATTCGGGTAGACTAGGTTGCCCTAATAAAAAGCACTTAAATCTGTCCCCTGGTATAGCTGACAAAACTAGGAGAGCTGGTGCCTTAGAGGTTAATATATCTACCTGGTATGTAAGCAGCCCGGGTTTGAATCCCAGAGGGGTATGGCTAGCTGATGAGAGCTAAATAGCTTGAAATTGAACTGAGCCTTGATAGCTCAGGCTGTTAATTGCCTGCACTTAAGTTCCAGCTGCCTACAACTGCTGTAGGCTCGAATCCCACCAGGCTCAAGGTTGACTCAGCCTTCCATCCTCTCGGGGTAGGTAAATTGAGGACCCAAGATTGTTGGGGGCAATTAGCTGACCTTGTAAAAATGCCGCTTAGTAATAAGCAGGCATATACAATGGAATGAAGGCTATTGTTGAGCACACTGGGTTGTATCCCAAAAATTGTAAGCCGCCCTGAGTCTTCGGAGAAGGGCGGCATATAAATGTAATTAAAAAAAAAAAAAGATCGATTCTAGTCCCCCTTTATTTCTTGGTCGGTAACTACAAATTTTAACATCTCTCTGGTATATATAAAAAATGGCAAATGCCTTTGAGCCACAGAACTGCAGAATTGGAAGGGACCCCACCAAGAGCTATTCCAGCTCTCTGAAATCTGGACAATTATTCCAACCTTGGCCTCTTAAAATTTCCAGAGACAGAAAACTCACAACCTCTACTGCTTAAAATCATTGCACAATATAAGGATATCATGCTTCATATAGGAGGCATGTTCTAACTTTACCAAGCCATAGAGTCTAATGCTAAGTACTACTAATTTAACCCATTTAACAAAGGTTAAATAGCATTCTTGCTTGTAAAGAGGTGGTTTGTTTTGTTTTTTTGCAATTTCAGAGTTAACTTTACTTACTGCTGAATGAAGCCAGGTGATCCATGATGCTTTCTAAGTTGCCAAGGTAATTGCCTTCTTTTGAATGATGCTTTATGGACACTCAGCCACTGCAATAAAGGGAAAAAAACCTGCACATAACTAGCAATTTCTAAGCACTGAGAAGTTTCCTGAGTTGCTCTCCATTAGATTCAAGTAAAACAAGCTCTGCCTAACTCTAACTTTGTAAATCCTAATTTTTCAAAATGAATCATTGTGTATAGTATGATGGGTAACTTTCTGTAGTTTCAAAAACAAATAGGATTCAAGGGAACTGGCTCCATGGAGTAAAGAGAACTCATTTTAGTGGTTAGCAAATGGATTAATTTGAGTAAAGGTAATCTTCACTTAATGACCATTTATTTAGCAAAGTCCAAACTTACGATGGGGCTGAAAGAGTGATACTTATAACTTGTCCTTGTAGCTGCAGTTGTTGCAGCATCTCCATGATCACATGATCCAGGCCCTGGGCAACCGTCAGTTATGACATTACATCATCCTGCAGTCATGTGATCGCCATTTGCGACCTCAGTTGCTGGTTTCCAACAAGCAGTCAACGAGGACGCTGGCAGAAGGCTACAAATGGCAACCATGTGCTTCCCGCTGAGCCATGGTGCAGAAGTCGCTTAACGACACCAATCGGAAAGGTCAGAACTGCTGTCATTTACTGGCATGGTCATGTAATGTTACACTTTACATCTGCGCCATTTAGTCTGAATCACAGTCATTAAGTGAGAACTACCGGTACTTTGGTAGAATGAGAAAATTTATGGGGAAATTTTAAGATGTGCAAATACTGATAGAAAGTTAGAATATGTTACGCGGTGAATTTGCAAAGAAAGATTACAAGTAGTCCTTGATACATATGCCTAGTCACTTAGCGGCCATTCAAAGTTATAACAGACATTCCCAAAACTATTTAAGACCCAGTTTCAAAGTTGCCCCCACTCCCCCAGTCATGTGATTGGATTTTGGGCATTTGGCAAATGGCTCTCATTTAGGACTGTTTGTAGCACCCCCTGGTGATGTGACTATTTTGGCAATTTTTTATTTTTTATTTTGCCAGAAACTGGTGTTTATTTCTGGTTTCCAGCAGGGGGGGGAAAGCACCCACTAGCTAAAATGCTTTTATTTAACAACTGTGGCATTCAGTTAACCAACACAAAAAAGGTCATAAAACCAGGGTTGGTCATGTGATTTGCTTAACAATCACAACTTAGAACCGTAATTGTGAACCCATTTACAGTCATAACCTGAGGGTTACCTGTATTTGCCCAAAGAATCAAAAGTAGCTTAATTCAAGACTGCAGTTACACAGAGTTGGGTATATCGCAAGAAATATAATCTAGAGCATGCGTCACAAACTCAATGCATCACGTTGTCGTCACATGACGTCTCGTGATGCTTTTCCCATTTGTGGGACCGGGGTGGGCGTGCCCTGCACATGACGCATCTGGCGGGCCACCAGTTTGACACCCCTGATCTAGTGGTTAAGGCACCAGACTAAAAAGCAAGAGATGGTGAGTTTAAGTCTTGCCTTAGCCATGAAAGCCAGCTGCGTGATCTTGGGCCAATCACTGTCAGCCTAGCCCACTTCACAGGGTTGTTGTTATGGAGGAAATAGGAGGACTGTTGTATTGGAAAACAGAAGATATTAGATATATTCACCGCCTTTTTTGTAAAAATAATAAAGGCAGGATTTAAACACATAAATGCATAAAGGTAATTTGAATGTGTTGGGAATTGAATGGTTAAGAAGCATGTGATGTAAAAACAAGGATTTGAGACACAATGCAGAAATGCTGAATGAACATGGATTGAACACAATAATGCATGAAAAAGACAGAATGAACAAGGATTGCATCACAAAACTAATATATGTCAGTTCTCAACTTACAACCATTTTATAGTGACCAAAGTTAAAGCTGCACTGAAAAAAGTAACTTATGATCATTTTTTCAACTTACGATCTTGCAGCATCACCATGGTCATGGAATCAAAATCTAGATGCTTCGCAACAGACTCATATTTATGACTGTTGCTGTATCCTGAGGTCATGCGATCACCTTTTGCAAGCTTCTGACAAGCAAAGTCAATGAGGAAAGCCAAATTCACTTAACAACTATGTTACTAACTTAACAACTGCAGCGATTCACTTAACAAATGTGGCAAGAAAGGCAGCAAAATGGAGCAAAACTCACTTAACAAATGTCTCACTTAACTGACATTTAGGGCTCAATTGTAGTCATAAGTCAAGGACTATTTGTACCTGAAGGAAGAATGGACAATAAGGGGAAGACTGAAAATCATGGATTACTGAAGAGGAAATCCCATAGACAGGAATGAGAACAAAAGGCAATGTGTAAAGCAGGGGTCTCCAAGCTTGGCAACTTTAAGATTTGTGGACTTCCAACTCCCAGAATTCCTCAGCTAGTCATGCTGGCTGGGCAATTCTGGGAGTTGAAGTTGACAAATGTTAAAGTTGCCAAGTTTGGAGACATCTGGTGTAAAGTGTTGTATGGATGCTTGTGGCATTCCCCAGCCAGCATGCCTGGACTTCAAATCCCAGAATTCCTCGGCCAGTATGTTGGCTAGGGAATTCTGGGAGTTGAAGTCCCTGCATCTTACCCTTTGCTAGGTTGAAAAACATTGCTCTACACCCCTATAAAGTCTCCTCTAAATAAGCTCAACTCTTGGGGGACTCATGAATTGTTCATCCACATGCTGTTTTCCTGGAAAGTATCCCAAAGTGGTTTGGCCCTTGCTTTCTTCATAGGCATTTTTCTATCTTTCCAGCTCGGGGAAAAAAATCTCCCATGTAAATAAGACTGGTGGGGTTTCAGCTGGAATTAACGCTGCCTGCCCCCTAGAGGGCGACAATCACTACATCTTGTCCTCACCATCCAAACCGTTTTCCTCCCTCCCTCCTTTCCGAGATCGCTGCTTACGTCAGCGGCACGAGCCCCCTCGTCCAATGAGCGGGAGCCGGCGGCGGCGCACGCGCAACCCCCTCCCGCGTGGCTCTTGACGGCACGCGCGCTCCCCGCTTTTGCCGCCCTCCCCCTCTTTCTTCTCTCCCACCGCCACCGCCGCGCATGCCCTCTTTCCGGCTCTTCTTTCTCCCGCTTCCCCTCCCACCGAATCACCTCCCCGGCTTATTTATTGTTATTGATTTATTTCTTCCTTCACTCTTTTCGTTCCACCGAAGCCGGCTTGCTTTTGCACCTTAATACCCTCGGCCGGCCTTGCGACGTTCAAACGATACCTTGCTCCGGACAACCACCCGGGCGGAAGGTCCTTAAATCTTTCTGCCTCTTTTTTTTCCTTGCCCTCCCTGTTGATGCTTTGCCGGCGCGCGCGCCTCCTCCCGCTCCCGCTCGGACGTGCTCGGGCCCGATCGGGAGTGGGCGGGGCAACGGGAAGGTCGCGCGCGCGGCACCTCCTTTTCTCCCTCCCCCGTGGGCCCCGCCCCTCCTGCTTTCCCGCCTTTTCCAGAGCGCTTGGCTACGCGCCCAGGAACCTTCTTTTCGGGTGCGCACGCGCTCTCCAGGTGTCCGTTTAAGCATGAATGAGGAAGAGGAGGCAGAGACTATTAACTATTTACCCCCCCCATTAAAAAAATTAGACAATATGGGAAATAAGCAATCAAATTGAGGACTCAAAGATTGCTTTTAAGTAAACTATATGTTAATATGTGCTGTTTTAATGTTAGCCACCCTGAGTCCTTAGAAGGGCAGCATAATTAATACCAAAGTAATGAACATGGATGTAAATTTTAATTGTTACTGTGCAAGACATTCATAACTAGACGACACACCATTACATGGAAGATGAATTGTATGTACCTTAAATAAAATAAAAAAATTATTTAAAAAAAAGTCCACGCATCTTAAAAGTTTCCAAGTACAGGTAGTCCTCAACTTATGACCATAATTGAGCCCAACATTTCTGTTGTTAAGCGAGACATTGAAGTGAGTTTTTGCTTCATTTAATGACCTTTCTTGCCACAGTTGTTAGTGAATAATGAAATTGTTAAGTAATGGCTTCTCTGTTGACTTTGTTGTCAGATCACAAAAGACATGACCTTGAGGCATAACAATGGTCATAAATATGAACCAGTTGCCAAGCTTCTGAATTTTGATCACCTGACTTTGAGGATGCTGCAAAGGTCATAACTGAAAAATGGTCATCAAGTCACATTTTTCAGTGCCACTGTAACTTTGAACGATCACTAAATGAACTGTTGTAAATCAAGGACTACCTGTATTTATGGAGTCTCAATCATCCACCTTTTCAAAAGGCAACTGGACTTTCTTAGTCTGCTTGCTTTTTTAAAAAGCACCTTTGGGAAAGTTTCTGAGGTTGAGAAACATTATTTTGGGAAGCTCCATTCAGAGCCTGGCCCACAACCTTTTATTGTAAGTCACCCATTGAGTCCACTTATTCAGAATGAAATCCAGTAGACCTACCAAATTCTGCTTTACAAGGAGCTTCTTACTCCATTCTTGTATTGATCAAGCCTTGCTTTCTTGCAGGGTCCTTCCTCTCTCCCTCCCTTCCCACTCCTTTTCTCTTCCCTCCCCATCCTCCTTGTACTCTTTTTCTTCCTTCCTTTCTACCCCCTCCATTCCCTTCCTTTCCTCTTCTTTCCTTCCTCTCTATCCTTTCCTTTCTTTTTTCCTTCCCATTCCTCCCTCCCTTCTCCTTCCTTTCTACCCCTCCCTCATTTTCCTTCCTTTCTACTTCCTTCCTTTCATTCCATTCCTTCTTCCCTCGCCTTTCTCCTTGTACTTTTTCTTCCTTTCTACCCCCTCCGTTCCCTTCCTTTCCTCTTCCTTCCTTCCTATCCCTTCCTATCTTCTCATTCCCTCCCTTCCTTCTTCTCCTTCCTTTCTAACCCCTCCCTCCCTTCCTATCCCCTCCCTTATTTTCTACTTCCTTCCTTCCCATTCCCTACCTTATTTTCCTTTCTACTCCTTCCTTCCCTTTGCCACCCATCTTGCTCTCCAAAGGGAATGTAGTGGAGGTGCATTACATTGTGCTGAAACACCCAGTTTCCCCCAGATCACCCCGTCATTCCTTAATAGCAGCAGACCACTTCCACTCGCTATTACGTTCTTCTCATCAGAATGCATGCCTGCATCAGGGTAAAAATCTCGCCCACACCCATCCGGTCTCTAGAAATAGTCCCGCTCGGAACTTTTGTGACGGCTGCGTGTTTTCCCCGGATCGCTTAAAGGACAGGACCAGCAAGATGGCGGCGACTGCTGTAGATCCACGTGGGGAGGCGAAAGTTCTCAGCGCTGAATTGGAAGAAAACGATAGTGGTAAAGCGGGGGAGGGGATTTGTAACTGGTTAGCCGGCTAATGGATGGCCGATGGGGGAAGAGGCGGCGGCAGTTGTGGAGAAAGCAAAAGGGTTTCTGCTTAAAAAGCGACGGACAAATCATCTGTATTTATAACGGGAAGTATAGGATAAAGGGGACCCTATGGGGATGTCTGATTAATATCGCCTTCTTTCCCAGCTCATTAGATCTAGTGTCTGTCGTTTCCCGTTTCTCAGCCTCCCACGTGGTTATGGGTCACTCGCTTGGGTTACCAGTAAAGGAGAATATTTGTAACTCGGGGTTGAAATGAGGGGTCCTCTGTGCTCTCGGAGTTTGTTTTCTTGCAGACGTTTCATTAGCCAAACTAGGTAACATCATCAGTGCTAGGTACTGATGACGTTACCTAGGTTGAGTAATGAAGCGTCTGCAAGAAAACAAGCAAGCTCCGAGTACCAAGGAGACCTCATTTTCTTGGATTGGTTTATTTCTTTGCTCAATATTAATAGAATAGTTCAGAAGTTGAACTGTGGGGTTCTTGCTGCTCACTGAACTTGGTTTGGTTGCTTGCAGATGTTTCGTTCTCCAACTAGGTAAGATCAATACTAGCGATGTTGCCTAGCAATGAAATGTCTGCAAAAAAATAACCAAGCTCACAGAGCACCAAGGACCTCATGGTATTAATTGCTTCACAAAAAGGCAGCCTTGTTGCCCCTCTAAACTTTACACTGATGACATTTCCTCATAAGGTAATGAAATTGAGAGATTGATTATGCTGATGTGGTTGCCTTAGTGACCATGTAAATAAATTTCCCCTGGAGGATCTGTTTTCAATTTGATCCTTCTGGTGTTATAACTATTTACTTATAGCCACTGTAACTCAGTCCATCCTCCTGGCTGCTGGTCATCCTCTGCTCTATTCTGCTTCTTTGGGATCTGACATTCACTTTCATAGTGTCATAGTGTTGCTTGCGCTATTGTGATCCTTGTAGATATTGTAGCATCTGAATATTTTTACAAGGCCTTCATAGCTGCTCCTAACAAGTGCTAGTCCATTGCATATTTGTTGATTGCTTTTTCTTTCCTGTTAATGGGTAATCCTAAAAGCAGGAGATATATACCTCTTCATTGTCAATCCTGATTGTTGTACCTTTGTCATTAGATTGGTTGTCTTTATCTTTGATTTTAGAATAAAAAATTTCCATTTTTTGACTATCAAGTAGCTACATTAGCATAATACAGGTTGTTGACGTTTCTTCCTTCAATTTTAAAACCATATCTTCTTTCAATCCAACTTCCCTTAATATACTCTATATTCAGACTTGAATAAATAAGGAGAGAGTATACATCCTTCTCTCACTTCTTTGCCAGCTTACAAAACAGTGCTCTATGCTCCTTATCCTTAGACACAGTTCAAAAAGATATAATGATCAATAGTATCAAAACCCTCTGTGAGATCAAGCAGATGTAGATGGATTACACTATTCCATCTTGGTCCTGCCAGAAATAATCTTAGTTGTACACAACACACATTCTCATGGTTTCCTTGAAATGATACAAGCTCCTCTTGTTCTTGTACGCTATTACCGTGTTTCCCCGAAAATAAGACCTACCCCGAAAGTAAGACCTAGCACTATTTTCTAAACCTGCCCTAATATAAGACCTACCCCGAAAATAAGACCTAGTGTAAATCTCCAGTTCCAGGAAGACTTTTCAGGGAGCAACCGTGCACCCGCGAAACACCCCCTACACACTCACACCCACTATTTGGCACCATAAATATATAAGACCTACCCCAAAAATAAGACCTAGTGTGTTTTGGGAGCCAAAAAAATAAGACAGTGTCTTATTTTCGGGAAACACGGTAGTTTTTAAAAAGTGATGGGTATATTTGAATTGAATTAATTTACTGAAATTTAGATAACAGTATTTTGGTTATGGATATGATGCAAGTAACAAGGATATTTTGTTTCTTTTAGGATCTGAGTGGAGTTCAGGAGTTCCAGAAGACAGCTTTTCAAGTGGTGAAGGAGAGCAGGATGATGAAGTTGATGACACACCTAAGACTCCAGATACCAAAGTTAAAGATGCAGGGGAATCCAAAGAAACAGGAAACGCTGGATGGGCCGAAGCCATGGCCAAAGTGCTTAACAAAAAGATTTCTAGTGATAAGCCCACTATCCTGTTGAAAAACAAGGAGCGGGATGTAGAACGAAAAAAAGAAAAACAAGAGAGATTGGAGCAGAGGAAGAAGGTAAGGAAAGCAATTGAATATTACCACTAGTATTCAAAAGATGTACAGTAGCTGAGATACAGGTCACACTCAACGTGTGATCACAATTGGAATAAGAACTTCCATTGCTAAGCGAGGTGATTGTTAAGTGACTTCCCCCTGGTTTTACTTTTTTGCCATTGTTGTTAAGCGAATCACAGAACGTGTTAATCACATGGTCATTAAGCAAATCCATATTCTCCCATTGATTGTGCTTGTCAGAAGCTGACTGGGAAGATCGCAGATGATGATCGCATGACCTGGGATGGTGCAGTCAGCAGTAAATAAATGCTGGTTGCCAACTGCCCGAATTTTGATCACGTGATCATCTGGATGCTGCGATAGTCATTGTAAGTCACTTTTTTTTCAGTGCCACTGCAACTTTAAACAGTCACTAAATGAATGGTTGTTAAGTCGAGGATTACCTGTATCACAAAACCCTAATTTTGACAAGTTATCTAGTGTCAACTAGCTGTCTATAGAGCTTTGAGGTTGTTAAATGAAGATGATGGGCAACCATATAAATAAATAAATAAATAATCTGTTGTTAAATGTATAAAATGCATGTTTTAATTCTGTTTTTATGTTATAAAATTTAGAGGTTGTCCAACTAGGTGGGTCTGGAGGGCTTACACTTTTGAAAAGTTGCTGTCCAATAGTGTGTATGTGTGTGTGTGTGTGTACATACCTACATACATGTGCTATTGGTAACATATTACGTCATGTCACCAGGAATAGGATATTACATGATTTCTAACTCGCTGCCCCTTGGAGGGGGAAAACATCTGTGTTATTTTCATAGTGTATGTCCTGTGTGATACACACTTTCAGATTCTTTGTTATTAAGAGGCAGATAACACATGAAATGGCTTCTCCCCAGTGAGACAGTTCTTAGTTACATTTCTGGAGGGTATTTCATGAAGGAGATTGGGCACTTCAACTTACAATGCTGGACAGCCTTCTGGTTATTTTATAGAAACTCAAGGAGTTTTTTTAATCTCAGCATTAAGTCAAAATTGTTTCAGGGTTAAAAGCAGACATATCTAGTAAACCATATTCTTATCCGACTAAGCCTTGAAGCTTTTCCTCTCTTATTAATGACAGCATAATGAATGGAGCTACTAGTTGCTAAATGACTTACATTCTTACAGTATATTCAGGACACAGTGTAAATCAGTGTTTCTCAAACTTGGCAGCTTTAAGATGTGTGGACCTCAACTCCCACAATTCCCCAGCCAGAAACCTAATGAACCTCCACCCCCTGGCAACAACAGTTAAGCCATTGATGGGCTCCATATCCCCCTGGGGTCATCAAGGCCATTTGACCAAACAATATCTTCAGAGCCTTTTAAATAAAATATCAAGATGGGGGCCAATCTTATCTCTGCAGGGATGATGCTCCACAGGGTGGGAGGCCGCTATGCAGAACAGTCTTCTTGGCCCCATCAGTTGGACCTCCTTAAGAGAAGGAACCCATAGCATTCCCTGCCCTCTTCAGGAAGGTCAAGCAGACACACCTGGGAAATCCTTCAAATAACCTGGCCTTAAGCTATGTAGGACTTTAAAAGTGTCAACCAGAGGTGGTATTCAGCAGGTTCTGACCAGTTCTGGAGAACTGGTAGCGGAAACTTTAAGTAGTTTGGAGAACCAGCAAATACCACCTCTGATTGGCCCCGCTCCCATCTATTCTCTGCCTCCCGAGTTCCAGCTAATTGGCTGGGTCTTCTTTTGTTGCCCTGCACAGGAGAACGGAGCTGGAAAGCAGGTTAGTGGGGTGGGGAGGGAGTGGGGATTTTGCAGTATCCTTCCTCTGCCACGCCCACCGTGGAACCGGTAGTAAGATTTTTTTGAATCCCACCACTGGTGTCAACCAGCACCTGGAATTGGAGCCAGAAACAAATCAGCCACCAGTGCAGCTCCCGCAAGAGAGAGAACACGTGTGCAAATCTAGAGTTGCACAAAATTATGCAGGCTTCCGCATTTTGAACTAATTAAAGCTTCTGGATACTTTTCAAGGATACTTTTCAATTCAATTGAAGAAAGCAGATTTATCCTTCTTGCAGGAAAAAAAAAATGCTTCTCTGTGCCTTTTTCCTAAAGTTGTTCTTTGGTGTGGAAGAGTATCAGTAATCGTAATGACAGTGTTCTCCTGTAGCAGATTATAGTTTGGAGGGTATTTTCACTTCACATAGCCTTTAGGGTTGACTCTTCCTTCAGTGCTTTCTATTAAATGACTAATTTCTCCCTGTGTAACCCAGCTGAATAAAAAGCGGGAATGGGAAATGATGTGCCGAGTGAAGCCGGATGTTGTCCAAGACAGAGAAGTTGAAAGAAACCTTCAGAGGATTGCCACCAGGTAAAAGTGAACGTTTGGTCTTTGAAAAGATTGTGGATTTAGATTTAATAAAGATCTTGCCTTTATTATTTTTATGAATAACTCAAGTCAGTGAACACAACTAATACAGGGTAGTCCTCAACGTACGACTAAAATTGAGCCCAAAATTTCTGTTGTTAAGTGAGACATTGGTTACGTGAGTTTTGTCCCATTTTACAACCTTTCTTGCGAGAATGGTTAAGTGAATCACTGCAGGCATTAAATTAGTAACACAATTGTTGGGCGAATCGGGCTTCCCCATTGACTTTGCTCACCAGAAGGTTGCAAAAGGGATCACATAACCTCAGGACACTGCAACCGTCATAAATATGAATCAATTGCCATAGGTCTGAATTTTGATCATGTGACTGTGGGGATGCTGCAAAGGTCGTAAATGTCAAAAACTGTCATAAGTCACTTTTCAGCGCGGTTTAACTTCAAACAGTCACTAAATGAACTGTTGTAAGTCATGGACTACCTGTATTCCTTCTTCCTCCTACTTTCCTCACAACAACCACCCTGTGAGGTGGGTTGGGCTGTGACAGAGGGACTGGCCCAAGGTCCCTGAGCCGGCTTTCATCCCTAAAGCGGGACTAGAACTCGCAGGCTCCTGGTGATTGGCCCAAAGTTATCTGCTGACCTACATGGCTAAGGTGGGACTAGAATTCAGGCTTCTGGTGATTGGCCCAAAGTCACTAAGTCGGCCTCAGTTGTAAGTTGTAAGTTGAAAACTACCTATAATTAGGGTTCCTTGTTGAGGCTATGACAAGGGACCATAAACATTATTTCTGTCATTAAACCTAGCTGCCTAATGGTTCCTTCTAATTTCCAGGGGGGTAGTTCAGTTATTCAATGCAGTCCGGAAGCACCAAACCAATGTGGGTGAGAAGATAAAAGAAGCGGGCAGCTCTGAGAGGAAGCGAGCGAAATTGATCTCCTCAGTTTCCAAAAAAGACTTCATCAGCGTCCTCCGAGGAATGGATGGAAAAGAAATGGAACAAAACCCTGCGAGAAGTCATCAAACAACCGTCAGGTAAGGGGTGTTCCATCACTATTTTCAGTGCTGTCATAACTTTGAACAGTCACTAAACAGGTGGCTCTAAGTCAGTGGTGGGATTCAAAAAATTTTACTACTGGTTCTGTGGGCATGGCTTGGTGGGCATGGCAGAGGATGGATACTGCAAAATACCCCTTCTCTCCCCACCTCACTAACCTGCTTTCCAGCTCCGTTCTCCTGTGCAGGGTAACAAAAGAAGACCCAGCCGATCAGCTGGGACTCGGGAGACAGAGAATAGATGGGGCGGGGCCAATCAGAGGTGATATTTGCCAGTTCTCCGAACTACTCAAAATTTCCGCTACCAGTTCTCCAGAACTGGTCAGACCCTGCTGAATACCACCTCTGCTCTAAGTCAAAGACATTCTGTACATGGATTTGAAAGGAATAGGAACATTCTTCATTGGCCAAGTGCGATTGGACACCCAGAAGGAATTTGTCTCCGGTGGATAATCTCTCAGCGTACATACAAAGTGTATAACAAAGTGATAGGTCAAAGATTGTAAATAATACAATACAATGATAAAGATACAACAAGAAGTGATAAATCGTAAGATAACAGTAGGAGAAAGTAGTAGGAAAGATGAGAAGATGAGAAGGATAATAGCAATACAGCCCTACTACATGGGTAAATATAAGGCAGTGCTATGGGAATTAGGTGTTTAGCAGAGTGATGGCACAGGGGGGAAAACTGACACTGTGTCTGGTTGTTTTGGTATGCAATGTCCTGTGGAGGCATCCAGAGGGAAGGAGTGGAAAGTTTATGTCCAGGATGCGAGGGATCTGTAGATATTTTCTCAGTCTTCTTTCTGGCTTATGCAGTATGCAGGTAGACTTCGACTTAAAACAGTTCATTTAGTGACTGTTCAAAGTTACAACAGCACTGAAAAAAGTGACTTAATGACCATTTTTCACACTTAAAACCGTTGCAGCATCCCCATGGTCACGTGATTTAAATTCAGATGCTTGACAACTGGTTCATATTTAAGACGGTTGCAGTATGCCAGGACCATGTGATCCCCTTTTGTGACCTTCTGACAAGCAAAATCAATGGGGAAGCCAGATTCGCCTCACAACCGTGTAATTAACTGCAGTGATTCATTTAACAGTTTCAGTTGTGGTATGCTGAATCTAAATTTTATAATTGTATTGTAGTTTTAGATTAATTGGGCTTGTTATGTTTAATAGTGTTTTAATTAATTAATTTATTGTTTGTTTTTAGTTAGGAGCCGCCCCGAGTCCTTTCGGAGAGGGGGCGGCATACAAGTCCAATAAATAAATAATAAATAAATTTTCCTCTACTTTCCATCTCCAACTTCCCAGAATAAACCGAAATCTGAAGACGCTCCAGCATGGAGTATATTGCGAGACGATTACATGATGGGAGCCTCAATGAAGGACTGGGATAAAGAAAGTGAAGAGGAGAACAATGCTGGAGGAGACAGCGACATTAAGCAGGAGAGTGAAAGTGATTCAGATCGATAATGTTCAGAGTCATCCAGAAATCCAATGGTGCTTTTGATACTATGTAGGGATTGAGGATTAAAAGACACTTTTTTATATAAAGACTGCTTTAAGAACATGAAAGTTCTTTACTTGGGGAGCCAATAAAATTTAACTAAACAGTAATGGGTTAGATAACTTGTGGCTCTGTGGCAATATAAACTCGAGTGGGTTGTACATATGTCTATATCCGTGATGGCGAACCTATGGTACGCGTGCCACAGGTGGCATGCAGAGCCATTTGTGCTGGCACGCGAGCTGCAGGCAAACTTAACTCACTGCGCATGCGCACGCCTCACAGCTGATTTTCAGCCTGTTGAGGTCTTTTTTGGTCTCCCAGAGGCTTGAGGAAAGCCTTTGCAGGCCGAAAAATAGGCCCGTTTCATCACTTCCTGTATTTCCAGAAATACCGGAAGTGATGAAACGGGCCCATTTCTGCCTGCAAAGCCTACAGAAGCTTTCTTCAAGCCAGCTGGGAGGCACAGTGCAGGTAAGGGGGCGGCGGGGGGATTGCACGCGCATGTGCAGGGGGTGCAGGGGCGCATTGCCTTCTGGGTGCTGGCGCGTGACGCCAGCGCGCACACAATTTTTGGCACAGGAGCCCAAAAAGGTTAGCCACCGCTGGTCCATATGCTGTATCTTTGCAGTTAGGAAGGAGATGAGTTTTGTAGTGGAAACTAGACTGATGGCCCCATCTGGCATCCATCATTAGATCAGTCATTTTACTTCGCAGGTCTATTTGAGGTTTTACCGACTTAATGTCTTTATTTATATATTGACTTAATGAAAGCCTGAGAGCATAAGAAGATTTTGCTAAGAGTTGGTCTATAATGTCACACCTGCCTGGTGCCAGTTAAAAGCAAAGTACTTCAGTTAGCCCAGTGAAGCAGAGTATTTCTTTTTATTTGTTTCTTACTTAGAAACAGGTCAAATAGTCTACTTCTGTAATAGGAGACAACATATATTTATCCTTTTCCCTTATTTATAAAAGCATCTGTTAAGTGCTAATTTTCATTAGATCTATTTCAAATCTGAGAAACCTAAGGAGAAAACTTTCATTTGTGGTGTCAGTGGAAACAGGTTTTGAGGAAACGTGCACATTTAAGGGGGGGAAATTCCATGATTCCTGCTGACTCATTCCATGAACTTAAGCTGCCATTTGGCATTTCAGAAGAAAAGTATAATAACTGCAACAGAAAAGTTCTTTGTATATATAGGGTATTTTGCCTTCTTTTCTGTCTATATAAGTAATTCTGTCTATACAAGTGAGCCCAGTGTTCACATGGTAGCAAATGGACTGGTTGCTAGAAACCAGAAATAAAAGCCAGTTTCTGGCAAAACCGTTAAAAACCATGGTCACGTGACCATGGGGCACTGCAAACAGCTATAAGTGTGGGCCAGTTGTGCAACCAAAGTAGCCATGTGACTACCAGTTGGGGCAACTTTAGAACTTTGAACAGTCGCTAAGCAAGCAGCTGTATTTCAAGGGCTACCTTAATGTACCTGAATATACCTATAACCTGGAAGAATAATGTGTTGCTACATCAAGAGCAATAATTGCTATTACTGAACTGTGTATATTAATTTTTTTAACTAGTCCCTAAAATTTGGTTTCTTAGTTCCCATATATGTAACATTACAGTAAATGCAGTTAATACTTCTCCTGTGTCAGATGAATTTGGAAGTAGATGTAGCCTTTAAGTTTCAATCCTACATTGTTGCCATATGAATTAATATCTATAGGCAGAGCATAATGTATAAATGAAAAAAAATGGAAGCATTTGCTGTTCTTAATGCAAAATTCAAAATTCATATCTTGAGCAAATAGTTGTAAAGAACTGGACCCTAATTCTGTCCACTCTAAAAAAAACTGAGCAGAGGAAAAAAGACATGAAATGTTTGTATGTTGTACAGTATTATTTCTCTCTAAAAATCAATTCCTGACACATTTCTGTGTCAGATCAAAAGTTAAGGGGAATGCTAAAACTTTTATAATATTGTGATGATCATGAATTTTTTTATCTGCTTTTGTCCCTTTCCTATGATTAACGTGTGTAACCTGCCTAGAGTTACCTTGATATTTGGGCTGCAAAAAAATAAATAAGATGAAAGGTTAAAAGGGATTAAATGTTGATACACATGATAAAAAGTTTTATCTTCTTATCAGATGTTTGGTCTGCTTCAGTAGGGAAAAACTCCTAAATTGTATTGTGTTAAATGGGGATGATGGATTCTTCTGCTGATGTAAATTTGGATTTTTAATTTGTATTTTGTTTTTCAGCAGTTAGCAGTTATTTTGTTTGGAAAAAGAACTGAGCAATTTCCAATAGGGGCAACCCCCCCTCAAAAAAACCCCTCAAACTTGAAGAAAACATTAAAATAGCTGAGAAAAAAAAACATCCAGCTTTTGACCCCTTAAAAGAGAAAGTTCGTTTGATTCTCCATCAGTGGCCTTCATATGTCATAGCCTTTTAATAAGATCTCATTTGACTTGCCCTTAATTAATTCCAATAATTTAACTGGATTAGACTGTTGAAAGAAAAATAGAATAATAAAATTTTTATCAGGCCAGATTTTGGTGGCCTTTTTAAAGCGAAGATACAGTGATACAGAGCTGTTAAACTTACATCTTACTCCTGAATATGGTTTTTAGCGGGGGGCGGGTTCTAGTTCTGAGTAAGATCGTCGACCTAATTTAAATTTGAATGACCTTCCTTGTAATGTTGGAAAACCAACTTTTCCTATGAGGATCTTCTGATGGAAGAAGCATTGCCACATGTATTGGTTTTTTTTAAATGTTAAAGTCATAATGCCATGTTGCCGTCTCTCATTTTTTCCTTCATGTTCTAAAACAATGTTTTCTTTTGTTAGTCTATAGTGCTGCTGAGCTTTCAGTGCATGGCCCACATAGTAACTCCTGCTGTTGTATGTGTGTGAGAAAGAGAGAGAAACCCATTTATTCTGAACAAGTAATTTTTTAAAAAGGATTATTTTGTGCTCACTTAGACAAAACCCATCTTAATTCTGTAGTATGCTAAATGTTTTGAACGCAAAACAATTTGAACTCAAAATGGTTCCATCTACCCACCCTGTTCTGAATTCAAAACGTTTTGAGCTTCAAACGGGTATTTCCAACTTTATTGGAAACTATCAATGGTGTTTTTTGACCAAGGAAAAATTCCTGTTTTGAACACTGTAAAGAGGATTGATTTATAAGCTAGCCAAGACTTTATTATAGCAGAAACCAGTGGCTGCTAACAACCAGATGGAATTTGGCATCGGCTGCAGTAATTGTAGCAAAGAACTGTGATTTCAAGTATGTCAGCAAAGTTTCTTGAACAACTTGCTTTTCTATAAAACCCCATAATATTTCTACTCCCTTGATTTAGTATTCATCATTCAGAGGTAGCGGAAGGCAGATTTAACAACATTCCCTAGAACTTACCTATTTAAAAGAAAACTTATAGAGCTGTCTGTCTACTAATCAGCTCTGGGAAGCTCCCAATCAAAAGAAAACAGCATATAAAATCATATTAAAACTATAAAATTAAACAGACAAAATCATTCTTTTTATTTTGTCTAACTGCTTCGGGCATCGAGGGAGATAATGGACTTCTGGTTTTTGCTCTTCTGGTGGATTCAACGATTGTTACTTGATGCTGTTATACTGTGTCTTTGTCCTTTCAAGGTCCCATCCTTCGTCCAAGTTGTGAGAGGTGACAACAGGACAAAGTAAGGATTTGCTAGGAGTGGGTGAAGATATGGGGTGGCCTTATTTTGCAGGACGGTCAGAGCAGCCACAAAGGCCATTGTCAGCTTTGGAAGCCATATTGAAACCAGATGCTCCCACCCTGCCACATTTTGAGCCTGGGAAAATGGAAGGGGAGAATTTCTTGGAGTGTATGTAGTTAGACATAATAACTTTCTTTTTCTAATTCAAGGTCATGTTGTTTTGCGCATAAGTGAGGGAAAGTCCCAAGTTGGATGGTGATTGAGGCATGTGATACGATGATGGGTGCAGCAGATGGATTTGTAGTTTTTACTTATTGCAAGGAAGCCTGGAACTTTCAGATTTGGGATTCCCCAGTTTGTGCCAGTTTACTATCCAAAATAAAAAGAACTTTTGAGAAGATTTCTGTCTCAGAGTTATTGGTTGGAGTGGACGTTTTCTGGGACACTGACAGCCATCCTGAGACCCTGAAATGGCTGGCTAAAGGGGCTCTGGTGAAGTTGCGACAGACCCAGCAAGCCAGCAATGGATAATCCATTGCTACAGAAATTAAAACGAGATACAAACGGACTGACAAAAGCATCAGAAACAACAAAAACTTGGTGCCAAGTCAAACTTCTCTTGTGCAGTCATCCAATCTTATCCCAGGGCTTGCAGGGAAGAGCAGGGTCTTCAAAGCTTTGCAGAGGGATAAGAAATTTAGGAGGTTAGGGTAAAATAAAGAAGAATATTTAAAGCTATGGTGGCACCGTGGTTAGAATGCAGTACAAGTAGTCCTCGACACAACAGTTCACTTAGTGACCTTTCAAAGTTACAATGGCACTAAAAAAGTGACTTGTGATCATTTTTCAAAGGTACAACCTTTGCAGCATCCCCATGATCATGTGATCAAAATTCAGATACCCGGCAAGGGGTTCGTATATATGACCGCTGTTGTGTCCCAAGATCATGTGATCCCCTTTTGCAACCTTCTGACAAGCAAAGTCAATGGGGAAGCCAGATTCACTTAGCAACCAGGGTACTAATTTATGAACTGCAATGATTCACTTAACAACAGTGGCACGAAATGTAAAAGGGAGCAAAACTCACTTAACAAATATCTCACTTAGCAACAGAAATTTTGGGCTCAATTGTGGTTATAAGTTGAGGACTACGTGTATGGCAGGCTAATTCTGCTGACTGCCAGCAGTTCAATCCTGACTGACACAAGGTTGACTCAGCCTTCTGAGGTCAGTAAAATGAAGACCCAGATTGCTGGGGGCAAGATGCTGACTCTATAAACAGCTTAGAGAGGACTGTAAAGCACTATGAAGCGATATATACTATAAGTCTTAAGTGCTATTGCTATTTGTAGTTCAGGCTTCAAATGCAGAGTCCTCTCTGAACTTGGTTGTTTTCTTGCAGACATTTCATTACCCAATTGCAGATAACATCAGTTCACTGGGCAATGAAACATCTGCAAGAAAACAAGCTTAGAGAACACCAAGATTTCTTCATTTCAACCAAGCTACAAATAGCAATAGAACTCAAGACTTATATAAGGACCTCTCATTTCCAACTCCTATTAGATGACAATCTGGGGGAAGGGATCCTATCTAACCTGGGAGGACAGGTAAATGTCTTTAGGGAAAGATGGTCCTACCAATAACCTGGCCCTGTGTCATTTAGGGCCTTAAGGGTGATGCCCAGCACCTTGATTTGCACCTGGAGAGAAACTGCAAGCCAATGCAGCTCTCGTAACCCATGACCAAGCCTAGGGGTTCCCATTTACTGTTCACACTGCTGCATTCTGGACCAGTTGAACTGCTGCTTGTGGCTCCCATGCCACTGAATACTTGCACCACACCCTGCTTGATTGTTCCTTACCTAAGGTAATCTACCAACATAGAATTTGCCCTGATTAGGAACACTCCCAGCTAGGTAATCTAATGCATTTTGTCAAAGATCATGTGGACAACCAAGACTCAAAGGGTATACTTTCAATTTGCAAAGTTTTGCTACTCCACCTGAAACTGTGTACCAGGATTTTATTTTATAGGTGTGCAGATTACTGTTCTTGATGCTGGATATTAAAGTCTGTAGCTCCCAGCTACTTTTATTGTGAATGTTATTGTAAATTACAACTGCTGTTTACAGCAACTGCAGTAAAGTTTTATACCCTGTTATAGATCTTTTACAGTCTGCTAGCGAATTCAATAGCCTGCTCATTTCTGAGCTAGACAAAAAGCTTGAAAACTCCAAAGTATCCAAGCTTGATGGGTTGAGTAAACCCAGGATGACTCCCTGTATCAGGCAAATAACAATAACAGAGTTGGAAGAGACCTTAGTGGTCTTCTAGTCCAACCCCTTGCTCAGGCAGGAAGTCCTATACCATTTCGGACAAATGATTGTCCAATCTCTTCTTAAAAATTTCCAGTATTGGGACACTCATCACTTCTGGAGGCAAGTTGTTCCACTAGTTAATTGTTCTACCATCCATTGCTTCTTCTGTCTTCAGGTGCTTTGGAAAATAGGTTGACTCCCTCGTCTTTGTGGCAGCCCCTCAAATATTGGAAGACTTTTTGGACAGTCCTTTTTATCAAACTAGACATACCCAATTCCAGCAACCGTTCTTTATATGTTTTAGCCTCAAGGCCCCTAATCATCTTTGTTGCTCTTCTCTGCACTCTTTCTGGAGTCTGAAAAACAAGATTAACTTGAGGTTAATTATTTTTTTTCCAGCCTAGAGATCAATATTTAGAATGGCATGGTCAAAATGGGCTGTTCTACACTTTTTTTCTGGATTTTTCCCCTTCAATCCTGTGAGTGAACTGGGCATAAAGAAAGCTTGGGGAAGGTTAAGTTGGGGACACTTTTACAAAATGGCTGCCATGGTTGAAGCTTGCCCATGCAGGAAGGTAAATGAGTGCAGAGGTATTTTCTGGGATGCTATTTAGCCCTCAAAAGTCGCTTTAGCCCATCCACAAAGTTGAATTTTTTTCTGGCCACACATGCTTTCCAGTAAAATACATATTTGGCTATTCAGATTATGTCCCAGGTTTCAAATAGCTAAGAAGTAAATTTTGATCACGTGGCTGTAGGGATGGTGTGATACACAGTAGTGGTAAGGACCAGTCATAAAGTGACTTTTTTCATTGCTGGTAAGGTCAAGTGGTCACTAAATAAATTGTTGTAAATCAAGGACTATTTGTAACAGGTTTGCCACAATCTCTAGAAGGTTCTATAAACAGGCATAGAATCTATCGCGGCCCTGGACCTCTGGAACCAACTTCCCCTGGAGCTCCGTCTGGCCCCTGACCTCCACACCTTCCGCCATGATCTGAAGACTTGGTTGTTTAACCAATCTGGGTTGTGATTTTTTGGGGTGGGATGGATTTATTTGTTGTATTTTGTAACTGTATTGGGGCTTATCTAGTTTAATCTGTTTTTAATTATTTATTGTTGTTGTTGTTTTTATTTGTGAGCCGTCTTCGGAGATGGGGCGGCATAGAAGTCCCATTAATAAATAAATAAATAAATAAATCAAAATCACGGGAAGTATTAGTACCATTTTATAAACCTTAGTAAGACCACACCTTGAATTCTGCATCCAGTTTTGGTCACCACATTACAAAAAAGATGTTGAGACTTTGGAAAAAGTGCAAAGAAGAGCAACTAGGATGATTAAAGGCCTGGGGGCTAAAACATGTGGAACAGTTGCAGGATTTGGATTTGGCTAGTCTAGAGAAAAGAAGAAGAACTAGGGGAGACACGATAGCAGTATTCCAGTATTTGAGAGGCCGCCACAAAGAAGAGGGATCAATTTATTTTCCAAAACACCAGAAGGCAAGTCAAGAAACAACTGATGGAAACTATTCAGGGAGAGAAGCAACCTGGAAGTAAGGAAAAATTTCCTGACAGAACAATTAACCAGTGGAACAGCTTGCCTTCAGATGTAGGTGCTTCATCACTGGAGGTTTTTAAGAAGAGATTGGACAACCATTTGTTGAATCTCCTGCTTGGGCTGGACTAGAAGACCTCCAAGGTCTCTTCCAGCTCTGATTCTGATTCATTTCTGGTTTCCAGAAGTTCAGCCATTAAGACACTTTTTTTCATATTTTATCACTTTAAGTGTGTTTGGCTGAAGATCATCTTGTCTTGTAAATCCAATCATTCACCTCAGCCCTTGCTGGGACAAACTTTTATGCAATGTTTCATGTTAAGCTGCTTAACGATTGCACCTAAATAATATATTGCAGTCCTTTCAGATTTGCCTCAACCCTGTTTGAAAAGCCCTTGAATTTCAGAAGAGTTCCCCTGGGGTAGGACTTTGTGAAGGTTACAACGTAAAGTTGCCCCAACACTCCTTTCTGTACCAATAGAATCTTGAGTACCTACTGGTAGGTAGTCTAATTACATAGACAATCATTTTGAATTAATGCAGTAGTAAAGGAAAAGCATAGCTAATACTGTAATCCTGGCCTAAATTCTCTTCTTTTGCAACGCGCTGGAAAGCAACACTAAAATTTCCCAGCAAGTGGCTTCGACAAACTTTATCTTTGCAAGTTTATTTTTATTTTATTTTTTTTATTCATATTTATATCCCGCCCTTCTCCGGAGACTCAGGGCGGCTTACAGTTTTTGGGATACAACCCAATGTGCTCCGCAATAGCCTTCCTTCCATTGGTATATGCCTGCTTATTACTAAGCAGCATTTTTACAAAGTCAGCTTATTGCCCCCAACAATCTTGGGTCCTCAGTTTACCTACCCCGAGAGGATGGAAGGCTGAGTCAACCTTGGGCCTGGTGGGATTCGAGCCTGCAATAATTACAGGCAGCTGGAGCTAAGTGCTAGGCTATTAACAGCCTGCACCACCAAGGCCCAAAGTTTATACAGTTAGTCCTCCACTTACAACCATTCATTTAGTGACCATTCAAAGTTACAACTGCACTGAAAAAAGTTACTTAGTGCCAGACTTCGCAGCAGCATCCCTACGGTCGTATGATCAAAATTTGAGTGGCCATCAGCATGCATATACAACAGTTGGTATATACAACAGTTGTAGTGTCCTGGGATCATGTAATCACCATTTGTAAGTGTCCCAGCTGGCTTCTGGCAAGCCAAGTCAACGGGGAAAGCTCGAATCATTTAATGAGTGCATGGTTCACTTGACAATTGCAGCAATTCGCTTAACCACCCTGGTAAAAATGATTGTAAAATTGGGCATGACTCACTTATGCCTCACTTAACAACAGAAATTCTGGTCTCCGTTGTAGTCGTAAGTCAAGAACCACCTGTACTTTTGCATCAGGAAGAAATGGTTCCTTTTAAAAAACAGCACAACAGTCAGCAAGGTATGTTGATGCTCCCTTTAAGTAATGACAATGTACAGGGTTTTTTTAGTCCTCCAAACATAAAAATATTGGTATATAACCGTGATGGTGAACCTATGGCACGCATGCCACAGGTGGCACACAGAGCCATTTGTGTGGGCACGCGAACCCCAACCAAACTTACCTGCACTGCACATGCGCACGCCTCCCAGCTGATTTTCGGCCAGTTTGAGGCCTTTTTCGCCTCCCAGAGGCTCAAGTGAAGCTTCTGCAGCCTCGGGAGGCCGAAAAACGGGCCTTCCGGAAATACCAGAAGTGCCCGTTTTCAGCCTCTGGAGGATGTCTGGAGCCCAGGAGAGACCGTTTTCGCTCTCCCAGGGGCTCAAGGGAAGCCTCTGCAGCCTCTGAGGCTGAAAAACAGGCCCATTTCGGCACTTCCGGTATTTCCGCGCTTTTCGGCATACAACAACAAAAGGGTTCACTATCACTGGTATATAAGATAAAGTGCTTTGTAACCAGATTCACTTATTGTGGGAGGGCACAACAATTTCTTTAACCTGGTTGTCTTTTGTTGTGAGTGAATTCTGTTTCAACATGTTGCGTGAGCCTATAATTGAGATGGAGTTTGTGCAAAAATATGTCTTGACATGCTGTATGAATTGCAGACACAGAATAGAGAAATCAAGCTGCAGAAGGAAGTTGGCCACATAATTATTACCCTTTGGGCCACAATCCAGTACTTGCTCAAGCCTCCAATTGCGTAAATCAAAAGTGCACATTGTCAGTATCAAAAATATGAATATAACCTTTGTTCAGAGGCATTCCCATGTCATACCAACCCATAAAATAATCTAAAAAGGTGCAAAGCCAGTCTTGACCCACTATAGGCTGGATTCATATGATCCACTGGTCATATGACTCAGCAGTGAAGGTTAACATTAAACGAAGCAGAGGTAACCCTCAATGCCTATGGAGATTCTCAGTCCTCCAGGTCATGGTTGTCCCAAAGGTGTTTTTTAAAGAGGCAACTGGACTTCGTTTTTCTTTGAAGACGTTTCGCTTCTCATCCAAGAAGCTTCTTCAGTTCTGGCTTCTTTAGTATTATCTGTACGGTCTTACCTTCCCTTAAGCTCTTAGTGCAGGGCAATACGTTTTACAACATGTTATGCCCTTTTGTATGGGTTTTACATGATCATCAACACCCCCCACCCTTTTATTTTTACATAATGTATATCCTGCATGCTGAAATTCCCGTTCCACTTTTTTATTCCTAGCAAGCAGGTGGCTAAGATCCTGCCCAGGCCAGGGATAAAGAAATTATGCAAACAGCATGATTTAACACATGAATGTTGTACTAAATCAAAGGGCAAAAAAACTCCAAACCTTCCTCAGGAATCCCCCTCCCCAAATGCCACATGATGGTCTGCCTGAGCCTGACTTGTTTCCCTTCCCCTAAAACATTTGTAGGCTGCCAGCCCATGTCCAGATAGAAGAGAATATTTGTAGCTCAAGGTTGAAATGAGGGCTCCAGCCCCAACCAGCACTGATGGTGTTGCCTAGATGGGTAATGAAATGTCCGCAAGAAAACCACCAAGCTCAGAGAGTAACCTGAGACCCCTCCAAGACTTAGATTTAACAACTTTATTGTCACTTTATATGTACACTACTTGGCATATATTAAAATGAAATTTCAATGCATACAGCTCTCAAAAGGTCACCACCTCCAATATACACCAAATACACAAGGCTAAATAAATACATACAAAATTATGCATATACACACATATATGACACAGAGAAACAACACAGTCTAGTTTGGATGTATACATGTACATAGTGAGAATGACAAATCCTGTGAGTTTATCAGACGGATGGCCTAGGCACAAAACTGTTACAGAATCTATAGTCCTACTATAGGTACTTTGAAACCTCCCCCCAAGAGGGGAGCAACAGAAACAGACCATGAAGTGGGTGTGTGGGATCTCTAACAATGCTTTGAGCTCTAAGCACATAGCGCTTACAAGCAGCTTCCTATAATCATCTCCGCTGTCCTCACCACTCTCTGTGGGGACTTTCTCTCTGAGCCAGTGCTGCCCAAGTCCAGCTATCGCAAGGGTCTTCAAACTTGGCAAGTTTGAAGACTTGTGGACTTCAACTCCCAGAATTCCTGAGCTAACATGACTGAAGGGGGAGGAATTCTGGGAGTTGAAAGTCCACCAGTCTTAAAGCTGTCAAGTTTGAAGACCTCTGGGATTTTGGAAATTTAGTTGGTCAAGCTTGACATGAGTCTGATCATCTCCCTCGCTAGGCTCTCAAGCCTCAGAAACAAAATCACAACAGCTTTATTTCATGTCCTTTTTATTTTTCAGGCTCCCCTCCTACCACTTGCTAAGTCAATTAGGTGTCTTATATACCCCCCCCCCCACAAAAAGCCATGCACTTTTACATCCAGGAAGCCAAACTGGTGCTGGGCAATTGACATCATGGTGCATCTTTCCTGCAGATGAGGCTCGGGGGCCGCCACCCACTCGTGGGGGGAGGGGAAGGACCGTGGCTGTCCCTCCACTCGTGGGGGTGAGTGGGAGAATCACCCTCTATGGACCCCCCCTTCCTACAGTGGTGGCAGATTGCTGCCAGTTTCCCAGGGTTGTAACGGCAGCTTGCCCTCGGAAGTTGTGGGAGCGCCATTTATTTATTTATTTGATTTCTCAATCGCTTACAAGAAAATAGGTATAAATATAAACATAGTTATGAATACATGGAATGGATACATATAAGAATCAATTGGACAGGGACGGTATCACTTCACATCACTTGAGACTTTGAAGAAGAGATTGGACTGCCATCTGTCAGAAGCGGTATAGGGTCTCCTGCTTGGGCAGGGGGTTGGACTAGATGACCTACAAGGTCCCTTCCAACTCTGATTATCTATTATCTGCTTCTGGGGACGCCCAGCGCCGCTCCATCCATCCAGACCCGGATAGCAGCGGCGGCAAGGTTATGCCTGCTGGATTCCCCCAGTAGCCAATGATCAAACCGGGCGATCCGCTCAGGCCACTGGCGTCTCCTTATTGGCTCCTCCCCCCACCAGGGCTGGCCTGATTGGTGACGCCCACGGCTTGGGGTGAGTGCGCCGCGCCAATGGGGAGAGCGCGTTACGCCGGGGACGGGGAAGTGGGCTGGGGAGGCGAGGTGCGAGAGAGGAGGGGAGGCCGGGGAGGGGTTAGAGAGGGGATTGACCTGGAGTAACCTGCCCCCATCGCCCCAGGCCCGGGAGGAGGAGGGATGCTCCCAGCGGAGGAGGGTGGCCGCCGAAGGGAGCCCAGGAGAGCCAGCAGGAGACTGCTTTTGCATTTGCGAACTGGGAGCCAGCAGCAGGAGGAGCCTGCCTGCGGCCGGGCTCTTGCACCCATGCGCTCCCGCTGAATGGGAGAGCGCCCGCCCGCCGCCTCGTCCACGCCACCCGCCAGAGCATCCGCCGTTTGCTGCGCCAGGCCCGGAGAGCACGGAGGAGATCCCCGCTTCTGGCCCGCGGGCGGCTTCAGGTGAGAGAGAAGGGCGCCCCCTTTAGGGATCGGCGGCGCTAGGGAAGGATCGGGGGGTCAAGGATCTCCGAAGGAAGGGGGAAACCATCCCGTCCCCCCATCTCTCCCTCTCCTTCCTTCTTTCCTTCCTTCTCGCTTTTTCTTTCACTCCGCCCGGATCTCTCTCCGTGCTGCCGGGGGTCGAAAACAGGTGGTCTTTGGCGCGGGATCTCTCCAGGGGCGCCCAACTGGCTCCTGATCCTTTTCGTCTTCCTCCTCCTCCACCCAAAGAAACCCTTTCCACCTCCAGGTTTAACAAAAGAAAACATTGGCTCTGGAGTAGTTCATCTAGTGCCTAAAGCCGGGCGAATTTGAGTAAGGGTTGTTTTTGGGGGGGCGGTGGGTGGGGTTGATCGAGAGAAGGGAATGCTTTTGTGAAACGTGGGAAGAATGGGATCCGGCCCCCAGGAAAAGAGCCACAGAGATATTGTTCTCCACCCCCCAGAGGGATCAGTGGTACAAGTTGTGGTGGAGCAACTCTGTGTAAATAAGCCGGCTCGTTTGGGAACGGATGCTGATGATGAAATTGTAGTCAGACACGTCTGAATGGAAAGTAAAATGGGGAAAGTCAAGATAGTTTTCCCCCTCTCCCCCTCCCCCCCACCTCAGGGGACGACGGACTTAAAAGCAGTGTTTCTCAACTTTTCAGAGGTGTGGACCTCAACTCCCAGAACTCCCCAGAGTGGACGGTGGCTGAAGAATTCTGGGAGTTGAAGTCCACACATCTTAAAGTTGCTTTAAAAAGTCTTTGAAGTGTCTTCCCTCTGCTGACTGCACTTGTATTTTATTGATTGATTGATTGGATTTATATGGCCGCCTATTCGCCCATGCCGACTCCAGGCAGCTTACAGAATGTAAAACCACATTTAAAACAATAAAGACTAACAAAAAGAAGCAAATAAATTAATAAAGTACAATAGGACAAAATCACCCCCCAACTATCACTACCCCTCCCTCCTCCCCCCCAACGACAGCAGATCACACAAGCCAGTTGATCCTGCTGTTCTTAAAAGATATGGAAACCTCAATCTCGGCCTTCTTACTGATCGAGGAGAGGTTCGGGATTTTAGGGAGTTGCAGATACAGGACCTCCATTCTTTGCTTTTAGAAGGATGGGGGGAGAGGATGCCTTGATTTTGCGAGAATGGACCAAGGTCCCAACTCTCAAGCCTCCATGAAGGAAGGGATCTTTCCAAGGGCCCAAATTGGAAGGAAACAGAGAGACCTGTTAGTAAAGGAAACAAATCATTCAACAGGTGTTTCATGGATGGAAAGTTGGCTAGAGAAGCTTTTCATTTACCTTCTCAGCATATTTTCCCCCAGTGTCTTAATCCTTTTAATAGATCTGGTTGCTGGTCAGAATGAAAAATAAAGAGAAGGATCTAGAACAGGGGTGGGCAAACTTTTTGACTCGAGGGCCACAATGGGTTCTTAAACTGGACTGGAGGGCCGGAACAAAAGCATGGATGGAGTGTTTGTGTGAACTACTATAAATTCAAAGTTAGATTACTTCACGTAGCCTTCTGGGAGAGCAAGAGAACCCTCCCTCTTTCAGCTCCTGGCTGGATAGAACAGCCGAACGGGCCGGATCCGGGCCCCGGGCCGTAGTTTGCCCACGGATGATCTAGAATGTGCTTGTAAATGGTCTCCTTTGAGTCTAGTTCCTCGATGGGGATTTAAGATCATGGACCGTAATCTATTTTTGACAGCAGTATCAAAGTGATTTAGCTTAGCTGTTTGTGTTCTTTTTTTTTCTTTTAGTCAAAAGCCCTGGGGTTTTTTTTTGGTGATCACATCTCCAAGGAAAATCTAGCTTGTCCCAACTTATTTAATTAGATTTTTATTCCATCTTTATAAGTAACTCAAGGCAGGGGACATACATAATTCTCCTTTCTCCTCCTGCCTTTCTCACAACAACCCTGTGAGGTAGGTTGAACTGAGAGAGAATGACTGGCCCAAAGATTTTCATGCGTGAGATTTACGGTACATTTCCAAGATCAGCTACCAATTTGTCTGACTTTCTATCTTTCTTCCTTTTCTCTCTCTTTTCTCTTTCTCTTTTTACTGTTGCACTCTCTCGCTTTCACTACATTCCCCCTCTTTCTTTTCTCTCTTTTTTTCTTTTTCTTTTCCCTCCTTTCTCTATGGCCTGACATGATTTGAAACAAGCTGAGTGTTTGTCCCAAATGCCCAAACTGAAATAATATATAAACATCTGTGTGGGTAGTGATGGGAATGTGAACTAAAGTGGTTAACTTTTCATTAAGATCTTTCCTGAAGCCAGATGATCTCTACTGAGTGTAAAAACATCTGTTCATGTGTTCTGACATTCACAGGCTTTATAATTCAAATCTTAACCAGCTGCAATCCATTTTCCGTAGTTTCAAAACTTTTCATCCGATACCTGTGGTCACCTGCTTCTTAATTCATTTTCTTTTTTGATCATCCCAGAGATTATAGACAGAATAAACATTTTCTGTACCATCGTTCATGTTATTTGTTGAATAGAATTGCTACTGAGTCTTGCACAGTTATGGGACAGCAGAGTTGTAGGATGGTTCATATCCACTTTGCTGTGGATAAAAAAATTGCAATTTCAAGAATCGGGGATGTCTCAAGGCTGTGATGTAGCCTCTGTGAATTTTCCTTCCTTAGAATTATTGTATCGATAAAGGGGAATATTGTTAGCTCAGGGAGGAAGTGAGGGGTCCTTGGTGCTCTCTGAACTTGGCTGCTTTTTAAAGACCTTTCATTACCAAACTAGGTAACATCATCAGTGTTAGTAGAGAGTGGAGCTGGTTCTCATTTTATATAAACAGAGAACAAACCCCACTCCCTTCTAGCATTGATGATGTTACCTAGTTCAGGTAATGAAACATCAGCAAGAAAACAACCAAAGTCAGAGAGCATTGTCATTGCATCAAACTAATTAATATCAAGCAATGATTATAACCTGTTATCAAAATATTGATTCATTTATTAGAGTGCCACCCTGCTTTTCCCATAGCATGTATAAGATTCGCTTCTCTGATTTTATCTCCACAGCTACAACCCTATGAAGTAGATTTTGCCAAGAAAGGAACTGGCCCAAAGTCACACAGGGTGATTCCAGCCCGAAAGGGGATTGGAGAACTAGATTCCTGTATCCCAGGGGTGTTAAATTCAAGGCCTGTGGGCTGGATCCGGCCCTCATGGTGCTTAAATCTGGCCCGCAAAGGACTTGGCTAGTGAAAATGAGGCGTGGGGTAAAGCCCTGTTTTCAGGCTCGACGGCCTCTTGCAGAACCTTGCTGGCCAAAACAGGTTGCGTGCGGGGGGCCCTGTGCCCCGTTTTGGCCGGCAGGGTACTGCAGGGGCCGTCCAGCCCATCTCACAACCCTTCCCACCCCACAGCCTGGCCCGTGGAGAACTACAATGCTGATCCGACCCTTGAAGAAGTCCAATTTGACACCCCTGATCTAGTCCTACTTCAGCACCTTAATAATTATGTTGGAAGCTTGGCTCTATAACACAGGAATCGAACTGGCACCATCACATTGCTGTCACATGAAGTATTTGTGACACTTTTCCCCCGCTTGCGGACTTGGCTGGGCAGGGTGGCCTCTTGCACCTGCTGCCAAAACAGCTGGCAGGGTACTGCCAGCCCCCATCTCACAACCCTTCCCACCCCCCAGCCTGGCCCGTGGAGAACTACAATGCTGATCCGACCCTTGAAGAAGTCCAATTTGACACCCCTGATCTATTCCTACTTCAGCACCTTAATAATTATGTTGGAAGCTTGGCTCTATAACACAGGAATCAAACTGGCACCATCACATTGCTGTCACATGAAGTATTTGTGACACTTTTCCCCTTTGCGGAGCTGGGGTGGGCGTGGCCTGCATGTGATGCATCTGGCCCGCAGGTTGCCAGTTTGACACCCCTGCTCCAGTGCTGGGATTCAAAATTTTTTTACTGCCGGTTATGTGGGTGTGGCTTGGTGGGCATGGCATGGCTTGGTGGGCGTGGCAGGGGAAGTTTGCTGTAAAATCCCCATTCCCACCCCAGCCACTAACCTGCTTTCCAGCTTCGTTCTCCTGTGCAGGGAACCAAAGAAGACCCAGCCAATCAGCTGGGACTCGGGAGGCAGAGAAGAGATGGGGGCGGGGCCAGTCAGAGGTCGTATTTGCCGATGCTCTGAACTACTCAAAATTTCCGCTACTGGTTCTCCAGAACTGGTGAGAACCTGCTGAATACCACCTCTGCCCTGCTCTATAATGTGGTTAAACACATGAAGCTTGTGATAGAAATTAAAATTAAAATTTAGATCCTGGCTCTGATTGCCTCCTAGCGAATAATACTTTTAATACTATTTTATCTGTGATAAAGCAGCAAGTACTGATATAATGGATTTGTCAAAATGAAACATTTAATAGCTTTCATTCGTAACTGCATACAAGTAGTCATTGACTTAGAACCATTCGTTTTTAGCAACCGCTTGAATTTACCGCCGCACTGAAAAAATGACTTAACAACTGGGGCTCGTACCGGTAGTTATACCCGTTGTGGTATCCCCCACAGTCCTATGATCAAAATTCAGGTCCTGGGGTCATGTGAGAAACACTAATATAGATTATTTAATTAAATTTATTTGCCACTTATCTCACCACAAGGTGACTCTGAGTGACTTAACAATGTAAAAAAAAGCAATGCTGAATGCATGTTGAATTTAAACCTCATCTGATACAGGAGAATAATACTGCATAACGTTTTAAGATGCTGTCGAATTATAAAATCAAAAGTTGGAGGGTGCCTTAGACTAGTTTAAACTCAATTATTCTAATCCTAAATCCGTTACCTATTCTGTATGATAAGGTTTCAGATATTTGAAGATTGCTATCATATACAGCTCAATCCGGCCAAGACTGAGTGGCTGTGCGTACAGGCATCTCGCTCCAGTTGAGTATATTCCACCTTTGGCCATAGGGGAAGAGGTGTTACCCCCTGTGGATAGGGCGCGGAACCTGGGGGTTCTTCTGAACTCACGGCTCAGTTTGGAGGAGCAGGTGGGAGCCGTGGCCAGGGGGGCCTTTGCCCAGGTTCGGCTGGTTCGCCAGCTCCGCCCTTATCTGGATCGAGATGCCCTTCGCACGGTCACTCACACACTTGTTACATCCTGACTCGACTACTGCAACGCTCTCTATGTAGGACTGCCCTTGCATACCATCCGGAGGCTCCAGCTGGTGCAGAATGCGGCCGCGCGGGTTGTGATGGGAGTTTCCCGATACTCCCATGTCACGCCCCTCCTGCGCGAGCTGCATTGGTTGCCAGTTGCCCTCCAGGTGCGATTCAAGGTTCTGATATTAACATTCAAAGTCCTTCATGGCATGGGTCCGGGGTACTTGCGGGAGCGTCTCCTGCTGATATCAAATACCGGTCCCCCTGTGCGAGCACACAGGTTGGGACTCCTTGGGTTGCCGTCTGCACGACAATGTTGGCTGGCGGTGACCTGGGGAAGGGCCTATTCTGTATCGGCCCCCGCCTTATGGAATCAGCTACCCGTTGAGCTCCGGCTGGCTCCCGATCTCTCCTCTTTCCGGCGCGATCTAAAAACCTGGTTGTTTTTATAGGCTGGGCTGGACTGATCTCCTGGGGGAGAGGGTGGGTTTTAAATTCGATTTTAATTCGGTTTTATAGTTGTATTTTGGCTTGTCTAGTTTAATTTCTTTTTAAATAATTTATTGTTCTGTGTTTTTATCTGTGAGCCGCCCCGAGTCCTTTTTGGAGAGTGGCGGCATACAAGTCAAAATAAATAAATAAATAATATCCCCTGTTAGTCTTTTTGTGTGTGTGTGGTTATGCTGCAGTTAAATTCTGCATATACATTAAATTAACAGAATGCGTTCCAGATTTCCAACCAGAAGGACTGTTACCTGATGGGACTTAGGAGGTGTTTTCTTTGGAAAATTCTCCACCTGCTTCTTAAAATTTGTTGGCCCTGTCTATTTTACTCTTTAGGAAAACTTAAAAATGGCTTTTTTCCAGGATGATACATAAGCCTCTCTTGCAAGATGCAGTATCTGTTAGATTTGTTTGCTTTTCCCATGTTGCTTTTTGCTTTGTTCTTATTGATATTGTTGGTTTCAATTATAAATGACATTTTCTTTTAGCTTTACCAGTGTGTGTTGCCTGTGAGGTTTTTTCGTTACTGTATTTTTTAATGTTTTACTATTAATCTCTACCATAATAATAACATCATCATCTTGATGTTGATACCACATAGTTTTATGGAGTTGGGTGCTTTCTAAATCAAATCAATTAAAAACATCTAATGCAAATCCTAAGTTGCATTAACAGAGGGATACAATCGAGATCAAGGGAGGTACTAATAGCACTCTAATAAAGTCTTAGACCACACCTGGAGTACTGCATCCAGTTTTGGTCACCACATTATAAAAAAAGATGTTGAGACTCTAGAAAAAGTGCAGAGAAGAGCAACCAGGATGATTAGGGGACTGGAGACTAAAACATACGAAGAACAGTTGCAGGAACTGGGCATGGCTAGTCTAGTGAAGAGAAGGACCAGGGGAGACATGATAGCAGTCTTCCAATATTTGAGGGGCTGCCGCAGAGAGGAAGGGGTCAAGCTATTCTCCAAAGCACCCGAAGGTCAGACAAGGAATAATGGATGGAAACTGAACAAGAAGAGATTTAACCTGGAAATAAGGAGCAACTTTCTGACAGTGAGAACAATCAAGTTGTGGGAGCGCCATCACTGGAGACTTTCAAGAAGAGATTTGACTGCCATTTGTCAGAAATGGTGTAGGATCTCCCGCTTGGGCAGGGGGTTGGACTAGATGACCTATAAGGTCCCTTCCAACTCTGATTATCTGTTGTTGTTGTTGTTGTTGTTGTTGTTATTATTATTATTATTATTATTATTATTATTATCTAAATCAGTAAATAAATACAGGTAATCCTGAACTTATGACCTCAATTGAGCCTAAAATTTCTATTGCTAAATGAGACAGTTGTTAAGTGAGTTTTGCCCCCATTTTATGACCTTTCTTTCCACATATGTTAAGTGAATCACTGCAATTGTTCAGTTAGAACACAGTTGTTAAATTTATCCGGCTTCCCTATTGACTTTGCTCATCAGAAAGTTGCAAAAAGTGATCCTTTGACCCCAGGATACCGCAACCGTCACAGATGTGACCCAAATTTTGATCACATGACCATGGGATGCTGCAAAGTGTGAAAAATGGTCATGTCACTTTTTTCAGTGCCATTGTAACTTTAGTCACTAAACGAGTGATTATAAGTCTAGAACTGCCTGTTGCTAGATCCTTTAACCACACCTCATAAGGTTGGTCTCAGATCCTTCATCACCTCGGTGATTTTCCTCTGAACTTGCTCAATTTTGCCATTGTGTTTTATTTGAGCTTGATCCTAATGTACTCAGACCAGCATCACTGCACCCAAACAAGTCCTCAGAAAGGCCTCTTCCCTATCTTAAGGAATCTGAACTTTTCCAGAAGCACAAAGTAGAGGTAGTGACCACAGTTGGAACCAGCAGTTCCATTGCTAAGCAACATGGTCACTGAGAGTGAAACATCATGTGGCTCTGATAGACTTAATAGCATCTCTTCCCATTTGGTCATTAAGCAGTTGTGTGGGTGGTTGAGTGAGTCACAATGTAATGGTGACTTGCAGTTTTATGAAAAGCTTCTCTATTGATTCTGCTTTTTGTGAAGTGTTCAAATCTTGAGCATGAGCCAGCAGGGATGCTGCAATGGGCATAAGTGGAAGAACTGGTCGTAAAACTAGAACTGGGACTGTTTTTCGGTGCTATCGTAACTTCAGACAGTCACTTAACAGGCAGTTGTTAAGCAAAGACAACCAGAGGTGGGTTGCTGCTGGTTTGCACCGGTTTGGGCGAACTGGTAGTTAAGATTCTGCGCAGTTTGCAAATCCCACCATTGGCTGGACCCGCCCCTGCTCATTTTTAAGCTGTTTTTCAGGCTGTTTTCAGGGCCAAAACGGCATGAAAAAGGCCCATTTTGGGGCTGTTTTGGCCATGTTTTGGCCATTTTGGGGGCCAAAATGGCTTAAAAAACAGCCTAAGTATGGCCAAAATGGCCTGAAAATGGCCTGAAAAACAGCATGGAAATGGCCCAAAAACAGGCCAAAAAATGGGCAGGGCTGGGACCAGCCAGTGGTGGGATTACCTCTGCCTTTGAGGTGAATGGCTGGGAGGCGGGGCTGGGTGTGATGACTGCCGACACTCACCCAGTCACATGACCAACCAGCCACGCCTACCCAGCCAGAGAACCAGTTGTTAAAAAATTTGCAGCCCATCACTGAAGACAGCCTATATCTTTAAAAGAGGAGGACAATCCCAGATAGTTATGGAAGAGACCTTTAGAGCAATTCCCGAAGGATTGAGCATACTTGGAGATTATGGATTAGAAATGGACTGTTGAAATAATAACGAAAGAATATTGTGGGATGGGATTTGCCTGGCTGAGTAGATGTTTCCCAGAAACACTTATTAAAATTATATATTGCAGGTCTCAATTATTAGCAAGGAGGTCATTCTTAGTAAGGCATTTCTTACCAAGGTTGTTAAAAATGGAAACATTATGCCAGACAGAGGGTAGGACCAGAACCAATTTTCAAACTGCAAGGTGATCCAACTAGTCATCAGGATAAAGTTTCTGAATGTACAACAGCCAGGCTGCCAAATGAAGAAATGAATTCTCTGCCTGAAGTCTCTAAACTTTAGTCACTCTCTTTCTCAGCTCAACCCACCTCACAAGGTTGCTGTTTTGGGGAAAATAGGAGGGTGAAAGTGTGTTGGATTTGTTCGTTATGTTGAGTTATTTGTAAAAACAATAAAGGTGAGATACAAATAAATAAATAGGAATTTATTAAACCTTGGCCAACTGTAAGATGTGGGGACTTCAACTCCTAGACTTCCCCAATTAGGATTCTGTCCACTAGTTGCCAAGTTTGAGAAAGATTGTTCTAAACAAGAGTTGGATATTCATTTGTCAAAGATGCTGTAATCAATTTTGGGTTGGATCCAATCTGGGTTGGATGATCTCTAAAACCCCTTCCCAATTGTATTTATATTTATTTAATTTTTTTTCAGAAAAAAATCACAAAATGATCCCAGATCAGTTCCATGCTTTTTAGATCATGTTCTGAGTATTTCTGCCAGCCTTTTCCATCTTGGGCCCTTTCCAAATATGTACACTTCAATTTCCAGAATTCCTGATCCAATGAGGCAATTTCTGATAATTCTGGGAGTTGAAGTTCATAATCTGCAAAACAATTTGGTGAGGACATCCGACTCAGGCCACATGGCTGTTTATATAAAGCGAGAAGCAATCTAAAAATATTTTCTTGGGAGCAATCCTCATTACAGAGTTGACCTTTGAATAAATATGCACAGGTTAATGCTGGTAATCTCCTATACAGGTAGTGCTCAACTGATGTCTGGTTGCTTAGCAACTGTTCAAACTTCTGATGAACCCATGCGGGGGGGCACTAATGACCTGGATTCAAAGATCTGATGGTTCCCCCCCACCCGTGGTCACATGACTGCATTTTGGGTGCTTGGCTACAGAGCCACATTTGCAGCAGTGTTCCATAGTTCCATGACTGCAGTTGATGACAGTTTTACCAAAAAAATTACATTTATTTCCAGTTTTCAGCAAAAGCACACCCATGCTGGCTGGGGAATTCTGGGAGTTGAAGTCAACACATCTTCAAGTGGTCAAGGCTGGAAAACACTGCCACATATTATCTAGAGCTCATCCACGAATAAGCAGACCCTGAATTTTTTAAACACAAGTACCATGAAAAATGCACCACCTGCAGATAAGCTGATTGTAAAAAATTAAAAGGTATGAAAATTTTGAGCTGGGTGGCACATTTTTCAAGCTATCTCATTAAAAATTTGAAAAAAATTTGCTGGCAGTCTTACCCGGGTGGGCTTATTCGCAAATATATATATTATAACATCGTTCTGTTTCATTATTAAATCAAGTTAATTCCATTATTTTATTATAGAACTATTACATTTTCAGCTTACCGGTCATGCTGAATATGCTGAGAATTGTAGGTAAAGTGTTTATGCAGGGTTGCATGAGTTGGAAACTATTTCAAGGGTTCTTCTAGTGTACAAAAGAGGCTTGAGAAGCTGGATTAAAGGGAGAAGGAGAAGGGCCTGAGAAGAGATCTACCTGGCATCCCTGCCAGAGAAAGGAGAGCTCCTTTCTTATCCCTGATGGAGAGAAAGGAGGAGATTGGAGGTAGAGGTTAAGAACGTTCAAGGCAGTGGTGGGATTAAATTGTTTTTACTACTGGTTCTGTGGACGTGGCTTGGTGGGCGTGGCATGCTTGGTGGGCACAGCTTGGTGGGCGTGGCAGGGGAAGGATACTGTAAAATCCCCATTCCCTCCCTACTCCAGGGGAAAGTTTACTGCAAAATCCCCCCTCCCCACCCCACTAAGCAGCTTCCATGCTCTGTTCTCCTGTGCAGGGCAACAAAAGAAGACCCAACCGATCAGTTGGGACTCAGGAGGCAGAGAATAGATGGGGGCAGGGCCAGTCAGAGATGATATTTGCCGGTTCTCCAAACTACTCAAAATTTCCACTACCGGTTCTCCAGAACTGGTCAGAACCTGCTGAATACCACCTCTGGTTCAAGGTACCTTGTTGATAGGTTGTCACCACACACAAGAGTTGCTGTGATGAATGCTCTAAACCAGGATGTTAAACTGGCCCGCAGTGTGCTTAGATCTGGACTGCGGGGCTGCCTTGGAAACAGCGAAGGACTGGCCCATGCGTGGAGCTAAAATGGATGAGCTCCCTTTTGCTGTGGAGGCTGAAAAGGAAGGGTTGCAAGGGCTGCGGCATGCAAGGGCTCCTGAGCTATGTTTTGGCTTGCAGAGGGCTGCAGGAGGCCATCACAGCCAAAAACGGAGCCCGGGAGCCCGTTTTCGCTGGCAGAGCACTCTGGCCACCACAAGCACCCCAACACGAATGACGTTGAGCTGGCCACAGCCACCCTGGCCACGCCCCCTGAGGTCAAACACAACCCTGATGAAATTGAGTTTGACACCCCTGCTCCAAACTTGTGGCCCCCATTATTTGGGGCATCTCATCTTGGGCACCCTTTTTTTGAACTATTACCATCTGGCAGATGGTACAGAATAATAAAAACAAGGACAAATAGGCTGAAAAACAGCTTCTATCCCAGGGCAATAACGCTATTGAATTCTGCTGTATAGTGAAGTGTTGGTGCAGTGTTGGGGGTTTTGGTTCAATGTGTGGAGGGTGAAGGATGTGTGTTTATGTTTATTTTCATGGTCATGATGTGCACTGAAGATGGTGTTTGATTTTGTTGTACGAGGTGCAATGACAATAAAGTAAACTAAACTAAACAGGCACCAGTTCCATGGAGAAAGGCTTTTCTGTGGACCAGACGGGATACGGTTTCATGTGCTGCCTGCATCCCATGGATCCATAAAGTCATCTTGTTTGTGTGGCCTGGTTTCTGGCATGCCATGGACTGATGCCAGTCCACGGACTGGGGTTGGGGACCCCTTCTCTAAACATTTGCCACTCAGATCCATTCTGTCACTCAGATCCATTCTGAGCTGGACTTCTCAAAAGGAGGTCCAGAGTTGGCCATGGCATGGTCAAGCTTTGAGCCTGTGATTCTGTAGGGGAAAGGGTGGCAGAATCTGGGGGCAGAATTAAAAGAGGGATCAGGGTAACTTTGTAGTAGATTATTGCAAAGCATTCCACATGGTTCAGAATACAGGTAACTTTTTTCCTACACTCCAAACCGTAGAAGTGGTGGTAGATTTTAGGAGAAACCCTCCTATGCTATCACCTTTTAACAATACTGGACAACACAGTATTGACAGTAGAGACCTTCAAGTTTCTAGGTTCTATAATATCTCAAGACTTAAAATGGACACCTAACATCAAAAACATCATCAAAAAAGCACAACTAAGAATGGTCTTTCTGCACCAACTCAGAAAGCTCAAACTGCCCAAGGAGCTGCTGATACAGTTCTACAGAGGAATTATTGAGTCTGTCATCTGCACCTCTATAACTGTCTGGGTTGGCTCTGCAACCCAACAAGACAGACACAGACTTCAGAGGATAATTAGAACTGCAGAAAATACAATTGCTACCAACCTGACTTCCATTGAGGACCTGTATACTGCACAAGTCAAAACAAGGGCTGTGAAAATATCTACAGACCCCTCACATCCTGGACATAAATTGTTTCAACTTCTACCTAAAACGACGCTATAGAGCACTGCACACCCGAACAACTAGACACAAGGACAGTTTTCCCCACCCACCATGCCATCCCTCTGCTAAGTGACTAATTCCCACAACACTGTAAGGCTGTATTGCTTCTCATCTTTCCTATTACCCATTTCCTTTACTACTTATGATTATAACTTAGTTGCTTGTATCTTTATGATCTATATTGGTTTATTTAGTTTCCTAGTATGATTTATGCTGATTGATTATTTAGTATCCTATGGCTATCACTAAGTGTTATATCTTACGATTTATGATGAACATATTTTTACGGATGACTATGATCATGTGATCATGATGTATTATAGCTTTTATGTACACTGAGAACTTATGCAACAATGGCAAATTCCTTGTGTGTCTGATCACACTTGGCCAATGAAGAATTCTATTTCTATTTCTTTCTATTCCTATTCCTATTCCGCCTTAAATTTCCATTGCTAAGTGGACAACTGTTAAGTGAGTTTTAGCCCATTTTATGACCTTTCTTGCCACTGTTGTTAAGTGAATCACTGCCGTTGTTAAGTTAGTATCACGGCTGTTAAGTGAAACTGGCTTCCTCATTGATTTTGCTTGCCTGAAGGTCACAAAAGGGGATCATATGACTGTGGGACACTACAACAGTCATAAATCCATACCAGTTGCCAGGTGTCTGAATTTTGATCATGTGACCATGGGGATGTTGCAATGGTCATAAGTGTGAAAAAATGGTCATAAGCCACTTTTTTCAGTGTTGTTGTAACTTTTGAACAGTCACTAAACAAATGATCGTAAGTCAAGGACTACCTGTAAAGCCACACACACAGATGTATGGATGTATTTTGATACAACCATGTAATACCTCTGCTATGGGAGCTTCATTGGCTACCAGTTGGCTCTTAGATCAGTTGATGGTTCTAGATATCTCACCAGGCTCCAGGTTGACACAGCCTTCCATCCTTCCGAGGTTTGTAAAATGAGGACCAGGATTGTTGGGGGCAATTTGTTGACTCTGTAAACTGCTTAGAGAGGCACTGTATTTATTTGTTTGTTTGTTTGTTTGTTTATTGTTTGGATTTATATGCCGCCCTATCTCCCGAAGGACTCAGGGCGGCTCACAACACTAAAAACACAAAATACTAAAAACACTAAAAACACAAAATACAAAATTTAAAATTACTAAAAAATATTAAATAAGAATCCAAACAATATCTAAAATCCAACGAAACTCCAGATAAAAACCCATAAAAACCCACCCCTCAGTCCAGGCCGGCCTGTTGGAACAACCACGTAATATATACTGTAAAGCAATATATAAATCTAAGTGCTATTGCTATCACCTTTAAAGCCCTTCATGGCTTAGGGCAGTGGCCTCAACCTTTTGGGCACCAGGGACCAGTTCCACGGAGGTTTTTCCATGGACCATAGGGGCCGTGGTTTCATGTGCTGCCTGCATCCCATGGATGGGAGCTTTGCACGGCCCAGTTTTTGGCATGTTGTGGACTAGTGTCGGTCCACGGCTTAGGGCCTGCCTGTCTGAGGGACCGGCCTCTCCCATCATTTTTGACCATCCTGTAAAATTCCAACAGAGCAGCCTTGTTTTCATATCCCAGCCATTAAACAATGTCATCTGATAAGGCCTGGGAAGTGAGTCCTTTCTGAAGAACATCTCTCTGGAATTTCAGACAGCCCCCACCCTTGCAAACTTTTAAAATAATCTCTGCAAATCTGTTTTGATTTGTTTCTCAAGGTGTGTCCATCTGCTGTACAGCGTTTGTTCTGGTTAGGATATGTTTGCTCTCGCTATATTTACTTTTTGATTTTAGAGCTTCAGCTTCAGTATCTATTCTTCCAAAGAACAGCTAGGATTCGTTTCCTTTAGGACTGACTGATTTGATTCCTTGTGGTCAAAATGGACTCTCAAGAGTTTCCTCCCGCACCACAATTCAAAAGTCTAAATTCTTCGATGCTCAGCCTTCCTTAGGGCTGTCCCAAAGGTGCTTTTTCAGGAGGCAACTGGACTTATTTTGTTTTTTTCCTTGAAGGCGTTTCACTTGTCATCCAAGAAGATTTTTCAGTTCTGTGAATTCCAGTTGCCTTTTGAAAAGCACCTTTTGGACAGCCATGACCTGGATGGTTGAGAATTTCTATAGACACTTCCTTATGGTCCAACTCTCACAGCCATTTTTCCACAGGAAAAAAAACTGCAGACTACAGGAACCAGGAGTACTCCTCAGTGACCCTGAGGATACAGATAAACCTCCAGGTGCTTCAAGGACCTATTAAAAGGATGCAAATGACCAGCCATCTTCAAGGAATACAAATCCTTCCATTCCCCACTGTCCTGTCAGAGCTGAAGAAGCTTCTTGGATGAGAAGCGAAATGTCTTCAAAGAAAAAATAAGAACGTCCAGTTGCCTTCTGAAAAAGCACCTTTGATCTGGATGACTGAGAATCTCTACAGACTCACAGCCATTCCTTCCTTACTCCTGGGAAAAACCATAGCTTTGACTATTCGGCCCCTTTGCTTGGCAAAGTGATGCCTCTGTTTTTTAATATTTGCCATAGCTTTCCTCCCAAGGAGCAAACATCTTTCAATTTCATGGCTGCAATCGCTGTCTGCAGTGATCTTGGAGCCAAAATATGACCTCTCTTCCATTTCTTTCCCCATTCTATTATCGAATACCAACCGCCCTTTTTGAGCGCACAGACAGGGGCTCCTTGGGGTACCGTCTGCGACCCAGTGTCACTTGGCGATGACCCAGGGGAAGGCCTATTCTGTGGCAGCTCCCACTTTGTGGAACCAGCTTCCCCTGGGGCTCCGTTTGGCCCCCGATCTTCACACCTTCTGCCATGATTTAAAGACCTGGCTGTTTGGACAGTCCGGGCTGTGCTGACCTCCTGGGGGGGCGGGGTGATCCTGTTTTAAATTGTGGGGTTTTACATGAATTTGACTTGGTTGCTTAATATGGTTTTATTTAATTAACTTATTGTGTGGTTTTAGTTGTGAGCCGAGTCCTTTTGGAGAGGGGCATAAATCAAATTAATAATAAATAAATAAAATATTTGCCAGGGAGTGGTAGGACCGGATTCCATGATCTTAGTATTTTGAGTTTCAAGCCAACTTTTGCATTATCCTCTTTCACCCTCATCAAGAGGCTCTTAATTCCTCTTCGCTTTCTGCCCGTAGAGTGGTATTGCCTGCATATCTGAGGTTGTTGATATTCCTCCCGTCAATCTTGTGATTCATCCAGCCTGGCATTTTGCATGAATCTTTACCCACTGCCACAATGTTATTGCAAACACAGCCTCCTTTGTTGCATGAAGCAGCACTGAAGCTGTGTTCTGGGGAATCTGTGACGAATATTTGGGACCCGTAATGTGAAAAGAACGGTGGTGTGTCATATAAAACCTTTCCTTTCCTCAGAGGCCACCTCTTCCTTCACCAACATCAGTTGAAAGCAGTTAAAATTCAGAAAAGTTGGCTCCAGTCAACCACTTGCAATTTCCTTATTGACGTCCTGATCTTTTTACTGGCACCTCTGCTTCCAGTTCTTTCTAGGAATTTACAAAATGGCATCCATTTAAATCTTACTGCTGAAATTATTGATGGCTTAACCAGGAAAAGAGACTCTTTGAAGAATATTTTCATTTTTAGGGCCGTGACTTATCTTCTGAGCTCAGAGTTACGGTGATTCCTTTCAGCTTTCTGTTCAAGATGGCCTTTAATCCAGTGTTTTCCAATCTTGGCAACTTTAAGACCCGTGGACTTCAACTCCCAGAATTCTCCAGGTAGAGAATGTGAAGCCTTTGTAAAAATGGTGCATTCCGGGTTTTATCTGGCACAGAGGTCCATGTGGACTGGGACCAGAGGTGGTATTCAGCAGGTTCAGACCAGTTCTGGAGAACCAGTAGCTGAAATTTTGAGTAGTTCAGAGAACCGGCAAATACCACCTCTGACTGGAGATTTTACAGTATCCTTCCCCTGCAAAGCCCACCAAGCCACGCCCACAGAACCGGTAGTAAAAAAATTTGAATCCCACCACTGACTGGGATCCTTGCAGTCACTAACTTTGGATATATTGTGACATTTATTATAATGCATCATGCTGTGACTTGTGTGGTTGTCTGTAGGCAGGGATGAACAGGTTGAACATGTTTAACTTACCCCTTTGAATGTCCGGCTGGAGATGTGCACTGCCATCTAGTGCCCGACTTGGGCTACTGCTACATTTGCAGTAAAGGCCACAGGCAGATGGATTGCACAAAAACCATGTTTTCCTTGAGCCACACAGTTGGTGTTTTCTAATTGAGGGTATCAAAGCAGAATTGACAAGAGTCCTGCAATAGGTGGCGGTATCTGGCTGGCCCTTGGTTGAACAAAATTCAGTGCTTCTATCTCTAGCTGGAGATTCCGCCATGGAATGCTAAAAAAGTAGGGATAATTGCCTAGCTGGCATTGTTAATCCTGGATGCTCGAATGCAAGGTAAATTTTAGAAATAGTTTATTGGAGGAGACCCTTGTTTGTGCATTCCAATTGCTTCATCTCTTTGGCATAGCTAGAAAACAGCCAGCTGGGTCTTATTTTAATCCAGGGGTGTCCAGTCTTGGCAACTTTAGAATCACAATAGAACTGGAAGGAACCTTGCAGGCCTTCTAGTCCAGCCCCCTGCTCAAGTGACTGTCCAGTCTCTTCTTCAAAACCTCCAGTGATGAAGCACCCACAACTTCTGAAGGCAAACTGTTCTACTGGTTAATTGTCCTCACTGTAAAGAAACATCTCCTTAATTCTACATTGGTTCTCTCTGTGATTAGTTTACATCCATAGTTTCTTGCCTTGCCTTCTGGTACTTTGGAAAATAAATGGACCCCCTCTTCTTTGTAGCAGCCTCTCAAATACTGGAATACTGCCATCATGTCCCCCCCTAGTCCTTCTTTTCTCTAGACTGGCCAAACCTAAATCCTGCAACCGTTCTTCATATGTTTTAGTCTCCAGGCCTTTAATCATCTTAGTTGCTCTTCTTTCCCAAAGCCTCAACATCTTTTTTGTAATATGGTGACCAAAACTGGATGCAGTATCCCAGGTATGGCCTTGCAAAGGCTTTATAAAGCAGTACAAGTACTTCACATGGTTTTGATTCTATGCCTCTGTTTATACAACCAAGGATTAGAGGCTTAGAAGTTAATACATCTACCTAATATGTAAGTAGCCCAGGTTCGAATCCCAGAAGGGTATGGCTAGCTGATGAGAGCTAAATACCTTGAAATAAATCTATACTAGTCCCTCTTTATTTCTTTGTTGGTAAATATAAATTTAAGACAAAAATAGTTTGTCGCGAAAGCAGAAGCAGTATGCTCCATGGCATATTTGGGTAGACCAGCTTGTCCTGATTAAAAAAAACACATACACACACACTCAACCAAGGATTGTATTAGGTTTTTGGTTGCTGCTACACACTTGCTGACTTATGTTTAAGTCATCATCTACTAAGATGGGTGGCTGGGAAATTCTGAGAATCGAAGCCCACAGGTCTTAAAAGTTTCCAGCGTTAGACCCCCTACTTTAAGCATTATTCATCATCTGTCAGTTACTTTCACAACTGATGCCCAGGTTCACGGACTCCCACAATTCTCAGCCGTGGCCATACTGAGAATTCTGGGAATTGAAGTCCACACAGCTGAAGTCACCAAAGTTGAGAAGTCCTTGAGTAAGCTTTCTTTTCACCTTGCCTGAAAGTCTCAATCTGTAAAAATCCTGCTGTAAGCGATTCTCGTGAGAGGCATCTTAGCCAAGGATCTTGAAAGGTGAGGTCCTCGACTCTTAAGTTTTGTGTGGGTGGTCCAGAACTGGTTAAGGAAATCCTCTCTGTATGTGTCTGTGTGTGTCTGTGTGTGTCTGTGTCTGTGTGGTGGCAGCTGATGAGTAAGTAAAATTCAGCGCTGGAACCTGGTGGAGTTGTGTTGACAGTTTGGTAGTGGTACTTGTAGGTACTTGTTTGTTTGACTCTTGATGATATCTTTATTAAATAGTGAAATTCAAAGCCAGCCATTAAAATACAAATAAACATAAAAGGGAAATGAGAAGGGGAATAAAAAACAAATGAAAAGTCTGTATGTACATATATAAATACACACATGTATCTATATATGTATGTGTGCATATATGTGTGTGTGTGTGTGTGTATTGGTTTTCGTAGATTTTCACGGGTAAAGGTATGTAGGTCTTGGTGTATTCGGGTCTTGTCCCGTGTAAGATTGAGAATACCTTGGCGACGTTTCGACGAGATCCCACTCGCCATCTTCAGGCTGGTGTCTTCGGCTTCGTGCTTCTGCCAGCAAAGCGTGATCTGAGCTGCCTTCTCTCTATAAATACTGGAGGGGAGATGTGGTGTGCTGGCTCTGCTGTAAGCGGGTTGGTTGGCTGTGTTTTTGGCTGTGTTGTCGCTTCTTGATTGGTTGATGGAATTGGTGTTTGCTGATTGGTTGGCTTTTTGTAAGAGCCTGTGTGGCTGAGGTAGTGGCTGTGTGTCCTTCAGCCTTTTGTGTTTTAGCTACCTGGGTAGTGGGCTGTGTGATGACCTTCTGAGTTTTATTGTTGTGACATCCTGGGTCTTGTGCTGTTATCTCCTGGGTCGTTGTGTGTGTTGCAACCTCCTGAGGTTTTGTGTTGTAATCTCCTGAGTTCCATGAGGTAGTATCCTGGGTGGAAGGCTGTGATGTGACATTCTGGGTCTTGGTTTGGCTCCGAGTTTGAGGTCTGGCTATGTGTTTATAGCGTGTGTCAGTTTGCTTAGTTTGGGGGTCGGAGGGGGTGTAGCAGCTGGAGTTTCAGCTATGGTCTGGTTTCTGGATCACAATTAAGCTCTTGATATTCCAGATTTTGATTTGATACTCCAAATTTTGATTTGTCTAACCTTCTTGCTTTTCTTTTCCCTTTCAGTTCATTTTGGCTGTGGATCACAACTCAGATAACAAGAATTATTGGAGGTCAGTCATATCAAAACTCCTTCCTTTTAAGGTTTGCAGACCTTTTGATTTGATCTTTTTCTGTGGCTTCAAGCACAGGTAGTCCTTAACTTACAACAGTTTGTTCAGTGACCATTCAAATGTGGCGAGAAAAGTCGTAAAATGGGGCAAGGCTCACTTAACAAATTTCTCAGTTCACCACATAAATTTTCGGCTCAGTTGCGGTACTAACAAGTTGAGGACAACCTGTCTTTGAAAAGGTATTTAATTTTTGAAAAATGAAAAATGTTAATCTTCTTAAAACTCAGGTGTTGTTTTTTTTTCCTCTTTATTAGCGGTACAAACCTTCTTCGCTGGCACGATGAGTAACAAAGCACCTCCGGACGAGAAGCTTCTGGAACTGAATTTACATTCCCATTTCATCATTGGCTCCGTTTCGGAGGATAACTCTGAAGATGAGACAAGCTCCTTGGTGAAAATTGATCTGCTGGAAGAAAAAGACCAGTCCATCTCTCCAGTCTCCATCAGTTCAGACTCTCTTTCCGACCTCAGTTCCTCCGGTGCTCAAGAGGCCCTTCACATGAGGTAGAACCAAATGAAACCCCATATTTCAAATAAGGGTTGTTCTCAATTTACAACAGTTCATTTAGTGACCATTCAAATATAACAGCCTCCCAGCGTCCCGTGCGCTCCTATCGACAGGGCCTTCTCCGGGTGCCGTCGACTCGGCAATGCCGGCTGGCGGTTCCCAGAGGGAGGGCCTTCTCGGTGTGTACACCCACCCTATGGAACCAGCTCCCCCTGGAGCTCCGGGTGGCCCCTGACATCCGCTCTTTCCACCGTGACCTAAAAACCTGGCTGTTCCAACTGGCCTACCCGGACTGATGGGGTTGGGGGAGGGTTTTTAATTTGTATTTTAATTCGCTATATTTATGAGACCTTGGTTTAATCGTTTTTTTAATATTTGTATATTTGTATCCAGATTGTTTTTAGTTTGTAAGCCGCCCTGAGTCCTTTGGGAGATAGGGTGGCATAAAAGTCTCATGAATGAATGAATAAATAAACAAACAAACAAACAAACAAACTTACAACAGCACTGAAAAAAGTGACTTTCCTTTGCACAAAATTGGAAATATGAGAAAATTCCCTCAGAGGAGGAAACAATTAAAAAAATAATGGAATGTGCAGAAATGAGTAGTTTGACAATGGGAATTAGAGAACAGGAAGAAAAAGATTATTATAAGATTTGGAATTTATTCTCTGAATGGTTAGACAGAAGAATAAGACATAGAAACATGTAATAATAGTAATAATATATCATGATTGATTTAGATTGAGTAAGATAAGGATGAAATATATTTTTGAAAGATAATAATTACAATGTTAATGATAATATAACAATTGACCAATGTGATATAAAATACTGATTAGAATGGTTATAAACATAAACAAGTAAGAAATTTATGATAATATTATTATGTGCACAAGATATATGTACCCAACTAACACACTGTTTAACAGAAAGATGATTTTATTTGTTTTTGTTATAAAAAAATTTTTTTCAAAAAAAAAAGACTCCTTTTCACGCTTATGACTGTTGCAACATCCTCATGGTCATGTGATCAATATTCAGACATCTGGCAACGGACTCATACTGCATTTCCCTGAAAAAAAGACTGGGTCTTATATTAATTTTTTGCTCCAAAAGACACATTAGGGCTTATTTTCCAGCTAGGTCTTACTTTCAGGGAAATAGGGTTATTAAATGCCGTCTGGCTGACAATCTTAACGGGTTTATTTTGGGGGTAGGGCTTATATTACGAGCATCCAGAAAGATCATGCTAGGCCTTATTTTCTGGCTGGGTCTTATTTTCAGGGAAACACGGTACTTATGATAGCTGTAGTGTCCCGGAGTCACGTGATCCCCTTTTGTGACCTTCTGACAAGCAGAGTCAATGGGGAAGTCAGATTCACTTAACAACCGTGTTACTAACTTAATACCTGCAGTGATTCACTTCACAGCTCCGGCAAGAAAGGTCGTAAAATGAGGCAAAATTCACATTTCAGTTAACAATAGAAATCTTGAGCTCAATTGTGGTGATAAGTCAAGGATTACCTGTATGGAATTCTTAAAAATGGCAACCTTTTCTTGTTGCTCTAAAGCAGGGGTGTCCACCCTTGGCAATTTTAAGACGTGTGGACTTCAATTCCCAGAATTCTCCAGCCAGCCATACTGGCTGGGGCATTCTGGGAGTTGTAGTCCACATATCTTGAAATTGGCATGATTGGACACCCTTGTTCTAAAGGTTCTTGCAAGTTCAGTACTGAATCACAGAAGGGAAGGCAGAAGGAAAACATGGGATGCATCTCACTTTTGAAGGTATAGGTGAGTCTATGGCTTGGCCACATGGAGGGAACCAGATCAATAGCCTGGCACAATGCAGAAGTTGGAGATGGGCTAGCCAAACAGAATATTCTTTTTCCTTTTTTTATAAAAAACTTAAATGAACTTTTGTTTTTCTCCTTCAGTTAGAAGTGACAAAAAGCAAACCACAGAGTTTTGAAAGAGTTAATTTTGGATAGGTATGAATGATCCATCTCATCCTGGGCACACTTTTTTTCAACTATTACCATCTGGCAGACAGTACAGAATAATAAAAACAAGGACAAATAGGCTGAAAAACAGCTTCTATCCCAGGGCAGTAACTCTTTTGAATTCTGCTGTGTAGTGCAGTGTTGGTGCGGTGTCGGGGTTTCGATTCGATGTGTAGAGTGTGAAGGATGTGTGTTTGTATTTATTTTCATGGCCATGATGTGCACTGAAGATGGTGTTTGATTTCATTGTACGAGGTGCAATGGCAATAAAGTAAACTAAATGGCTGGATATTACAGCCATTTGTTTAGTGATTGTTCAAAGTCGTAAAATGGGGCAAACTTCCCTTAACAACTGTTTTGCTTACAAATGAAAATCGCTTAGGACAGGTAGTCCTCAGCTTACAACCACAATTGAGCCCAAAATTTCTGTTGTTAAATGAAATATTTGTTAAGCAAGGTTTGCCCCTTTAACAAACTTCCTTGCCGTGGTTTTTAAATAAATCACTGCAGTTGATAAGTTAGGAAGCTGGTTGTTATGGGAATCTGGCTTCGCCATTGACTTTGCTTGTCAGAGGGTCGCAAAAAGGAATCACGTGAAGCTGGGAACACTGCAACCATCATAAACATGAGCCCGTTGCCAAGCGCCTGCATTTTGATAACATGATCATGGGGATGCTGCAACGGTCGTAACTGTGAAAAACTGTCATAAGTCACATTTTTCAGTGCCGATGTAACTTTGAACGGTCACTCGGTTGTAAGTTGAGGACGACCTGTAATGGAAATGGTCGTAAGTCGAGGAATACCTGTACTATGCTGCCCAATTACTGTGGGAATGGATGTTTCAACACATTGGGAAGCATCAGGACTGGAGTGGGATGCTTGTTTGCTCTGACTCATTGAGCAATTCTTGATCGATTGATCGAAGAGCCCTTGAGTTTCACCAAAACTATGTTTGCAACCCAGTTGCTGTAGAACAGGAGTGTCATACTTGATTTCATTGAGGGCCGCATCAGGGTTGTGTTTGACCTTGGGGGCCGGAGGTGGGTATGGCCAGAGTGGGTGTGGCCAGCTCTACGTCACTCGTGTTGGGGGCGCCTGTGGCAGCCTGATTTCTCTGCCAGTGGAAACGGGTTCCCGAGCTCCATTTTCAGCTGCAACAGCCTCTTGCAACCCTCTGCCTGTGAAAACAAAGCTCCTGAGCTCCGTTTTTGCTGGCAGAGGCACCGCGGGCCAGTCCTTCACTGTTTCCAGGGTGGCTCCATGGGCCAGATCTAGCACCCACGGGCTGGATCCGGCCCGTGGGCCTTGAGTTTGACACCTCTGCTATAGAGCGAGGTTGGCTGGAAGAGTGTTGTGGTTTTTGTGTTCGCATTCGTTAACAAGCATATGAGAGCCTGCAATTACACTGGTTGGCATTCTCCATTCCCTCTTCAAGTCTGATTTGAACGTTGCTTTCTTCCAAACGATTCCATTCTATTCCTGCCATTGAACATCAGTCCTTGTTAACATATTTTGAAGTATCTTTTATTGGGGGAATTTCAATCAAATTCCTTTTTAGATGTCAACAGTGTGTGGGATTCCTGAAAACCTGCAAGAATCATAATATCCACAGAGGTCAGTTTACTTGTAGGAACTCCTAATTGGCGTCAATGCAAAATGAAGCAAAACCAAATTCGTTTATAGATTAAAATAACAGAATAACAAAGCTGGAAGGGACCTTGGAGGTCTTCTAGTCCAACCCCCTGCTCAAGCAAGAGATCCTATACCATTCCAGGCAAGTGACTGTCCAGTCTCTTCTTAAAAGCCTCCACTGTTGGAGCATCCCTAACTTTTGAAGGCAAGCTGTTCCACTGATTAATTATTCTAACTATCAGGAAATTTCTCCTTAATTTTAGGGTGATTCTCTCCTTGATTAGTTTCCATGTGTGGCTTCTTGTCCTGCCTTCAGATGCATTGGAGAATAGGTTGACCTCCTCTTCTTTGAAGCAGCCCGTCAAATATTGCAACACTGCTCTCATGCCACCCCCTCCTCCTTTTCATTAAACCAGACATACCCAGTTCCTGCAACTGTTCTTCATATGTTTTAACTGCCAGGCCCCTAATAACCAAAAGTCTCACCATCTTGGTAATTATTGCTGGATTTTGTGAGAAAGTTTCAGATGAAGGAATTTGCGAATTTACATTGGCAATCCTACTTGGGATTGTATGGGAAACAGAGTAGGAGATTGCTAAAATTTAAATCAGCTTGGGTTGTTGTTGCTTTTTTGCACCCAGAACTTGAAAAAGGCTGCCATGCAGTGCTTCTGTTCTAAGGATGGATTAGGGCTAGGGTTAGGTTGCAGAATTTTAATTGCTCTTGCATATATTACGCATCAGGTTTCTCCCAGCCAATATTAGAATTAGAAGCTTTGCCGATGGTGCTGTCCTGCCCCTGGTGGAGACTGACTCTGAGGGAGAGGAGGAACAGCCAATAGGGAGTGGAAGTGTGGCTCCAGAGGTTGTGGAGGAGGCTGGGGAAGGGCAGAGGCTGGCTGAGCAGTCAGAGGAGGACCCGGGCCCATCCCCTCTCCAGCCTAGAGCATGCAGGGAGGAGAGGATAAGGGAGAGACGTGGTCTCCTCGGGAGGAGAGGGCCTTGATCCTCTTCATGGGCTGCAGCTGTGACAACTGAATAAGAGGTCGGACATGCGTATGGGCGAACGCTGGAAACAAAGCATGGAAATATCTCTAGTTTATTGTTCTCCCCTGAGTTTGGCGTCCTTCCCAGTGTGTGTTATCTGTGGACATCCTCCAGCCCTTATCTTGCCTGGTTTGTGTTGCTTTTTTCCTTCTTCTTGTAACTGTTTGTGTGGGAGTTTTTTGTCTTCCGTCAAAGATATTCGGAGCTTGGAAGCAAAGTGAAGGAATAAAAGGGGCTTCACTTGTTTTCTGTGACTGTGTTTGTTTTGTATCCCACCCTGGGTCATCACAGGTACTTCGGGAACAAAACGGTTTCATTATGTTTGCAGCAAAAACACAGATTCCCTCTGTGAGAGAGATGGGCAGTTCCTGAGTATGACCAATAAAATAAATAATTAAGAAATATTAGGAAAAAAATAGCACTTACTGGGTCCAAAATCAAGCCCCATGATTCCATGACTTATGACCACAATTAAGTCGAAAACCTCTGTTGCTAAACAAGACAGATATTATGTGGGTTTTGCCCCTTTTTACAACCTTTCTTGCCACATTTGTTAAGTGAATCTCTGCAGTTGTTAAGTGAGTTACATGGTTCTTAAGTGAATCTGACTTCCCCGTCGATTTTGCTTATCAGAAGGCTGCAAAAGGGGATCACATGACCCGGGGACATGGCAATTGTCATAAATATGAGTCAGTTGCCAAGTGTCCGAATTTTGATCACATGACCATGGGGATGCTGCACCGGTCAGAAGTGTGAAAAACAATCACGAGTCACTTTTTCAGTGCTGCTTCGGTCACTAATGCATGGTTATAAGTCAGAGTACTGTACAATGAGAAATAGCTGCCTCCTTTGTAGCGTTGGTGAGCATTTCAAAACATCAAACAACGGTTGCAAAAACACAAGGAAAGGCTTGAGTTGGGCTGGCCAATCCACAGAAGGTGTGATGTTGCAGTACCCAGTTCTGTTGTTGCAATCTGGAATAATCTGTCCCTGATATCACCCCTCACCATATTAGCAACAGCAATAGCACTTATATACCGCTTCACAGTGCTTTTCAGCCCTCTCTAAGTAGATTACAGAGTCAGTATTGCCCTCCACAATCTGGATCCCCATTTTACCGATCTCGAGGACGGAATGCTGAGTCAAACTTACTTTATTTATTTATTTATTTATTTATTTATTTATTTATTTATTTATTTATTTTTGGGATTTATATGCGCCTCTCTCCCGAAGGACTCAAGGCAGCTCACAATCATAAAAACAATACCAAATTCAGAATTTTAAAAACTATTAAATCAAATCCCAACATTCTAATTAAAAGCGGCAAACAGCCAATATTATAATAAAACAATAAAAAAAAAACTTGGCGGTCAGGATTAAACTCCTGGCAGTGGGCAGAGTTAGCCCACAATAGCAATAGGACGTTAGACTTTTATACGCTTCACTGTGCTTTACTGCCTTCTCTAAGCAGTTTACAGAGTCAGTGTATTGCCCTCAACAATCTGGGTTGTCATGTTATGGATCTCGGGAAGGATGGAAGCTGTGTCAACCTTCAGCGGTCAGCATCGAACTGCTGGCAGTAAGCTGTGAATTAGCCTGCAATACTGCATTCTAACCACTGTACCACCAAGGCTCAATATTAGTCTTTAAAAATGGAATAGGAAGAACACAGGTAAAGTCCTTGACTTGTGACACATGACGGAAATTTGGATGCTTGGCAACTGGTTCTAGGTGTTAGGACCTTCTGACAAGCAAAGTCAGTGGGGAAACCAGATTCATGTGTCAACTGCGTGACTAAACTGAACAACTGCAGTGAGTCACTTAACACTGGTGGCAAGAAAGGTTGCAAATGGTTCAACATTCACTTAACCACTGTCTCGCTTTCACAACAGAAAGTTTGGGCTCAATTGTGGTTGTAAGTCGAGGCTACCCGTAATCTGCTTTGAATATGCTTGAAAAAAATTTTTAAATAAACTTTCCTGGTATTCATGCTGTTTTAGCCATCTTGTCTCTAACTTCCTTTCATGAGAAGCAACCAAGCACGGTAACGTCTATAGAGATTCTCAGTCCTCTTCTAACCACTGTACCACCAAGGCTCAATATTGAGTCTTTAAAAATGGAATAGAAAGAACACAGGTAAAGTCCTTGACTTGTGACACATGACGGAAATTTGGATGCTTGGCAACTGGTTCATATTTTTGACCATTGCTATGTCCAGGTGTTAGGACCTTCTGACAAGCAAAGTCAGTGGGAAAACCAGATTCATGTGTCAACCGCGTGACTAAACTGAACAACTGCAGTGAGTCACTTAACACTGGTGGCAAGAAAGGTTGCAAAATGGTTCAACATTCACTTAACCACTGTCTCGCTTTACAACAGAAAGTTTGGGCTCAATTGTGGTTGTAAGTCGAGGACTACACCGTAATCTGCTTTGAATATGCTGAAAAAAATTTTTTAAATAAACTTTCCTGGTATTCATGCTGTTTTAGCCATCTTGTCTCTAACTTCCTTTCATGAGAAGCAAACTGGGCACGGTAACGTCTATAGAGATTCTCAGTCCTCCAGGTCATGGTTGTCCTAAAGATGCTTTTTCAGGAGGCAACTGGACTTCCTTCATGTTTTCTTTCGAAGACATTTCACTTCTCATCCAAGAAGCTTCTCCAGCTCTGACTGGATAGTGGGGAATGGAAGGGTTTATAGTCCTTGCAGACAGCTGGTCATTTTCATCCTTTTAGAAAGTCGTTGAGGCCACTTGGAGGTTTATCTGTGTCCTCAGGGTCACCTGAGTAGTGCTGTTGGTTCAAAAAAAAATTGCAAACTTCAGGGAACCAGGAGCAGTACTCAGGTGACCTTGTTGTGGTTCGCCAGCAACCTGTGCAGATGGCAGCAGAATCGGACAGTGGGGAAGAAAGGGACCAGTCTGGGAGTCTGGAGAGGACTCGGACGAGGGTCCTGTGTCTGATGCAGAGATGGGGCCAGAACCATTTGGGAGGGGTGCTGCCTCCGAGCCTTTGCAGTCTGGCAGCAGCGTAGGCAGAGGACCCAGGGAAGCCTGTTCAGTGCGTGCAGTAGTGAGAGCTGCTAGAAGGCGAGAACAGCTGAAACAAAAGGGCGACTCAAGAGAAGTTGGGAGGTGATTGCCTCTCCGAAGGTATAAAGGACAGGCAAAGATGATGAAACCTTTGCAGGAAGCAAAGTCATTCGCCCGGTTCAGATTCATTCTTGAAGCTCTTTGTACTTTGGTTGTTTTTTTTCCCAGTTCATTGGACACTTCTGTTATTGGCAGCACTTCACAGGAAAGAAAGGTGGGTGCTTATCTCAAGGACTGTTAATTAACGGCTGGGAATGAAAATACCTCAGCGCTGCAATAAAACAGGACTTGTTTTTTTAAATTAGTGTGTGCATATTTACAGTCTCGAAGTTTGAAATAGAACATTTGAGATTAATGATTCCTTTAAAACAGTCCACGCCGTCACGTGTCATCATGTGACATGCGCGGATGTATCATCGTACGGATGATTCTGACACCCCCTGAAACAGAGAGGGTCGTTGAAGAACCTGGAGGTTTATCTGTGTCCTCAAGGTCTGTACTATTTTCCCTAAGCCTACCGGGGGCAGGGGTCTGTAGGCTGGGAGTTTGACAGCCCTGCTCTAAAAGGATGCAAATGACCAGCTGTCTGCAAGGAATATAAATCCTTCCATTCCCACTGTCCTGTCAGATGAAGAGAAGCTTCTTGGAGGAGAAGCAAAATGTCTTCAGAAGAAGAAAAATCAAGAAAGTCCAATTGCCTCCTGAAAAAGCACCTTTGGGACAAGCACTGTAAAATTATAAGAAGACTAAATAGCCAAATTGGAGCGAGGCCGAGGAGATGTGCCATCGAAACACGCAGCTGTTGTGTGTCGAAAATATGGCATGAAATACACCTTTGTGTGCCAGGGATCCCAGCCTTGAACATCGTTCTCAATGTGTTTGCTTTTATTGGGCCACCAAGATAATTTGATCTGCTGCCGCCAGATTACTGGGAAAAATTAAATACTGTTTTCTTCCTCATCTCCTTCACTTTTTTCCAGCATCCTCTTCCTCCTCTTCCAGTTTAAATTAGGTTTAGAAATTGGTTCCCTATGTCCCACTTCTTCCCTCCCCCCTCAAAAGTTTGCAAAATAGTCTGGTCTGGAGTTTTCCCTAAATACCGGTACTAAAATTAAATATATTCTCCTCTTTGAATAAGGTGAACAATTTAACCATTTCTGCTTTATCTTTCTTGCTGTGGGAATAATATGTGTTTCTGTTTACACTTAATAATCTTTCTAAACTTATCACCATTGATATTAACAAAATTCACTGTATTCTTTCAGATTCTTTAAGCTGAAATGGAAAAAAAATATTTTTTTCCCATCCATTTTAAGATTTATTTATTTTTAATTCATATTTATTCCCGCCTCTTCCGAGACTCAGGGATGCTTACAGTTTTGGGATACAACCCAATGCGCTCAGCAATAGCCTTCCTTCCATTGTATATGCCTGCTTATTACTAAGTGGCATTTTTTACAAAGTCAGCTTATTGCCCCCAACAATCTTGGGTCCTCACTTTACCTACCCCGAGAGGATGGAAGGCTGAGTCAACCTTGAGCCTGGTGGGATTCGAGCCTGCAATAATTACAGGCAGCTGGAACTTAAGTGCTAGGCTATTAACAGCCTGCACCACCAAGGCCCTTTTTTTCTTTAAAAACATTTCTAAAATCAAAACATTTGTTTTTTTTAACGACCTCTTTAACATATCTACTTTAATGTTCACCTTCAGAGCAATAAAATTCAACCCACCCTTTTTGGTATTCTGAGAATCTCTCTGAAAGCTTAATGCGAAATGAATGCATTCTTGGAATTAAAGTTTATTCTGGAAATGAGCGTTTAGGAGGATGTCCATTTCCAATGATTCATTAACAGGCTTTTTTCCCTTTTTCTTTTAAAAAAGGCAAGGTTGGAAAACACACTTAACAGGCACCAGAGTTCCTGTTGATCAAAGTATACAGGGGACGCAGCGATTCACTTAACAACTGGCAAGAAAGGTCGTAAAATGTCACAGAACTCACTTAACAGTGGTCTTGCTTAGGGACAGAAATTTTGGACTCAATTGTGGTCATAACCCAAGGACTACCTGTACTGAACTTGAGAGTGTTTGATTTCATTCTTGTGTTTGGAGATCACACGGTGCCACGTGTGTTTTGCTTGGTCTGTTGATAATCCTGTTGCACAAACCTTTTCCTCTAGACCAGGGGTGTCAAACTGAAGGCCCGCGGGATGCTTAGATCTGGCCAGCGGGGCGGCCCTGGAAGCAGAGAAGGACCGGCCCGTGGTGCTTCTGCCAGCGAAAACGGAGCCCAGGAGGGCTGTATGCGGCCCTCCCAGGCTCCGTTTTCGGCCACAACTACCTCCTGTAGCCTTCTGCCAATGAAAACGGAGCTCGGGGGGCTGGTGTGCACCTCCCTGAGCTCCGTTTTTGCTGGCAGAGCGCTGCAGGAGGCCATCGTGGCCAAAAATGGAGCTCAGGAGCCCGTTTTCGCTGGCAGAACGCTTGGGCTGCCACAGGTGCCCATGATATGAGTGATGTCAAGCTGGCCACGCCCACTCTGGCCACAGCCTCCCTCCCCCCCCCGAGGTCAAACACAACCCTGATGCGACCCTCACTGAAATCGAGTTTGACACACCTACTCTAGGCTGATGGGAAGATACTGATACAGTTCATAACTATAGATGGTCCTTGGCTTACAGCCACAATTGTGATTGGAACTTCTATTGCTAAACGAAGTGGTTGTTAAGTTAGCCTTGCCCAATTGTGTGTTTGCCTTGGTTATTAAAAGTGCATTAAGGAATACACTTCATTTGTTTCATTTATGGGGTCCTTGGTGCTCTTTGAGCTTAGTTGTTTCCTTGTGGACGTTTCACCATCCAACTATCTAACGTCATCAGTGGTAGAAGGGGAGTAGTAGCTTTCTGTGGCTTGCCCCATCGGTGTTAGTGGGAGTGTTCTTGGTTCCTTGATTTAGTTGTTGCTTGTTTGTCTGAGTTGGTTTTTGATTGGGGTATTGTTTACCTCATGATTGTTGGTCTAGTAGTAAACTTGGTGTAAGTATTATCTTTATCTTTCCAGACTTCTGAAGTGAGGTGGGTGAATATGTGAAAAGGTTTAGTTTCGGGAATCCATTAACCCAATACAGTGTCTTTACATCCAAGCCATACATGGAAAGTTTTCCTATTTTAGAAAGTTTAGAAAGCATGGCTGGTAAGGGAATTCTGGGAGTTGAAGTCCACTGATCTTTAAAGTCTTTAATGTCTCTAGAGTCTTAGTAAGACCACACCTAGAGTACTGCATCCAGTTTTGTTCACCACATTTTAAAAAAGATGTTGAGACTCTAGAAAAAGTACAGAGAAGAGCAACCAGGATGATTAGGGACTGGAGACTAAAAATACGAAGAATGGTTGCAGGAACTGGGCATGGCTAGTCTAGTGAAGAGAAGGACCCAGGGAGACATGATAGTGGTCTTCCAATATTTGAGGGACTGCCACAGAGACGAAGGGGTCAAGCTATTTTCCAAGACACCTGAAGGCCAGACAAGGAATAATGGATGGAAACTGAACAAGGAGAGATTTAACTTGGAAATGAGAAATTTCCTGACACTGAGAACAATCAACCAACGGAACAGAAGCTGCCTTCGGAAGTTGTGGGAGCTTCATCACTGGAGGCTTTCAAGAAGAGATTGGATTACCACCTGTCAGAAATGGTGTAGGGTCTCCTGCTTGGGCGGGGAGTTTGGACTAGATGACCTATAAGGTCCCTTCCAACTCTGATTATCTGTCATTAGAATCAAGTTGCCACTGTTGAGAATCACTTTGGAGCAGTATATAAATCTAAATATTATTGCTATTGCTGTGACTGGACTAAACGATAAAATAATTATGCCATTGATGAAAGGTGACATGGTGCAGAAAAAGCTAGAATTGTGACTAAAGTACAGTAGTCCTCAACTTGCAACGGTTTGTTTAGTGACCATTCGATGTTACAATGGCACTGAGAAAAGTGACTTACGACCATTTTTCACCTTTATGACCATTTCAGCATTCCCATAGTCACATGATCAAAATTCAGATGCTTGGCAATTGGTTCATACTTACAACCATTGCTGTGTCCTGGGATCATGTGATCTACTTTTGCGACCTACTGACCAGCAAAGTCAATGGGGAAGCCAGATTCACTTAACGACCGGATTATTTACTTAACAACCACAGTGATTCAGTTAACAACTGTGGCAAGAAATGTCGTAAAATGGGCCAAAACTCACTCAGCAAATGTCTCACTTAACAACAGAAATTTTGGGCTCAGTTGTGGTCGTAACTTGAAGACTACCTGTGTTACTATTGCTGCTACTGTACTAAATGATAAAGTAATTATGGCATGATGCAAAAAAAAAAAAGCATTGTCACTAAAATATGGGCGAACAGGCAGCAATATAAATTAAATAAATAAATAAAATATAGGTAGTCCTCAACTTATAACAGTTCATTTTGTGACTGTTGAAGTTGGCAGGCGCTGCAAAAAGTGATTTATGATGGTTTTCATGCTTAACGTCCGTTGCTGCTTCTTCATGGTCATGTGATCAAAATTCTGCCCCTTGGCAACTGACTCATATTTATGACGGTCACAGTGTCCCAAAGTTATGTGATCCCTTTTGCGACCTTCTGACAGGCTTAAGTCAAATGGGGAGCGAGGTTCAATTAACAACCACGTTACTACCTTAACAACTGCAGTGATCCGCCTAACCGCGGCAGGAAAAGTCGTAAAATGGGACAAAACTCATTTAACAACTGTCTCGCTTACCAACAGAAATTTTGGGCTCAATGATGGTTGAGGCAATTAACTTATGGCCATCACCGCATTGCCTCAATTAACAGCTTTTGGGGGGAATTTCCTGGGATGTATTGGCTTTTGAAGAGATTGCTTTTCGCCCATAGAAATATAAACCACCTTTTGGAGAAGGAAGTGGGAGAAATGTAGATCGGTAACCCCAACCATTGGGAAGAAATGCTTGGAAAAAAAACCCCCAAACTGTTGATAAACCAGGTTTCACGTGACTGTCACGTATCCTTGTCTTTTCCCATGAATTGCAGAATGGAATTACACAACTTGTTTATTTGCTTAATTTACTCAGTGCCAAATTCAGCTGGCTTTTTCTTTGTGACAAATGAGAGTGAGTTATCATAATGTCAATGACTCTCCCGCACACCCCAATGGTGCAATGTTTTGAATCTGATGGAAAAATAAAATTTGTTTTTCCATGCTTTTTCCATTGGTGCCTGCAGTTACTTGTTCAATATGTACCCTTAAAAACAGCAGATTTATTCATTCTTTCTGGGTGGGGTAGGGAGTTGTCTTAACAGCTGTTTCAGCAAGTCGAATCTTCCAGCATTTTATATATATATATATATATATATATATATATATATATATATATATATATATATATATATATGTTTAAGAGATTTTACACACACACATTTTGTCGGGTAAGATATAGGTCTTGGTGTGGAGATTGTTTTTCCCTTTTAAACTTAAAGGGGAAAACAGCCACGATCACACACTTCTCCCAGGAGAACAAAGCTGAAGACACCAGCCTGAAGATGACGGATGAGATTTCGTCACAAAACGTGCCAAGGTATTTCAATCTTAACTTAAAGAATAAATATATATATATATATATATATACACACACACACACACACACACACATATACATACATACATATATATATATACATATACACACACACACATACATACATACACACACACACACACATATATATATATATATAGTGTCATATAAATGACTTTTTTGCGCTATTCATTTCTTGCAGCCTGCAGCTAAACCCAGCCTTCAGATTTAGCTGGAAAACCTACTTTTAAAGCTTTTTTACACTTCCATATACTGCTTTTAATTTTAATATTTTTACTTATCCACTGCCTGGAGCCCCTCTGTGGAGGGTTCTAAATTTGCTACATAAAACAAAAAATGAATAAATTTGCTCTATTTTGCCAGCTTGGAGGACGACGGTTAAAATCTTGCAATTCGTTGGTTTATTTTGATTTATGACAGCAGCGTTCTGATTTTGCAGGACGAGCAAGCGTGCTTCCCCATTGCATAACCAGGGAGTTCTTTACTCTGGCTTCCCTCCTCCAAGGATCGTGTGTATTTTATTTAATTTCTCCCCCCCTCCTTTCAGCTGCAGCCTGTAGCTTTGTCCCTGCCCACTGCTGAGTGTGCACACAGGGAGAGATGGGCATAAAAAAGCCAAGGGACAAAGGTTAAAAATGCAAAACAGTTGATAGGAACTTTAAAAAAAATCCAGCTTATTTGGAGAGAAGGAAGGCAACATGAAAAACTAGTTTAAAGCAGCCGCGTTGAGTGTTGCGGTTGTTTTGTCCCTCGGTCGAGTCTCTAAACTTTGAAGATACTTTTGCGTTTTCGGGCAGCATGGATGAACCAAAGGGAGAAGAAAGCTCAGGCGGCATGCGATATTATATGCTTGAAAGGTAATAAGATTGACAGCTGGACACATTTTTCTGATCTGATTTTATATGGATTGCTTGGGGGAGCTTTGATGTAGAAATTTGGACGGCTTGTGTTTTCAGTGTTGACGGAATTAACATTAAGGGAACTCGAGAACTGATTCCTGGTAGTTTTTCATTTTTGTGGGGAAGATACAGGCAGTCCTCAACCTACGACCACAATGGAGCCCAAAATGGCTGTTGTTTAAGCGAGACATTCGTTAAATGACTTTTGTCCTGTTTTATGACCTCGCTTGCCTCTGCTGTTTAAGTGAATCACTGCAGTTGATAAGGGAGTAACCCGGTTGTTAAGTGAACCTGGCTTGCCTGACTTTGCTCGTCTGAAGGTCACAAAAGGGGATCACATGACCTTGGGACCCAGCAATGGTCGTAAGTATGAGTCAGTTGCCAAGCTTCTGACTTTAGATCACGAGATCATGGGGATGCTGCAAAGGTTGTAGCTGTGAAAAGAGGTCATGGGTCACTTTTTTCAGTGCCGTGGTAATTTTGAACTGTCACTAAATGAACGGTTGTAAGTCAAGGAATACCTGTATTCAGTTATCTTGCCACTTGAAGGCAAGGGATTTCTCCATGGGTTTGGAAAGGAAGGTATGGAAAAGTTTTTCAGGCTTTAAAGAATGTTTACCTTTGCAGGTAAACAGAATAACAGAGTTGGAAGGGACCTTGGAGGTCTTCTAGCCCAATCCCTGCCCAAGCAGGAAACCCTATACTTTTTCAGACACTTTGCTGTCTAATCTCTTCTTAAAACTCCAGCCCACATTGTCTGGAGGCAAGTCGTTCCACTGATTAACTATCCTGTCAGGAAATGGCTCCTTAGTTCTAGATTGGTTCTTCTCCAAAGAGACATGCTGACCCTGGTTTTGTAAAGCAAGCCACTAAGGCAGAGGTCAAAATTGCTTCCTCCAAGTTTCCTCCTCTGTTTCTGGTTTAGTTTTTGTTTCTGAATCGCTTTCCAAAGCGAAATGGTTTGTTGTTGTGGTTTTTTTGTTGCCTGGAGCTGCCCTAGAGTCACATATGGGTGATGGGCAGTTATAGAACTTGAAAAAAAAGATTTCTTCAAATTTAGTGACCATTTGAAATTACAGCAACACTGAAAAATGACTTGGAACTAGTCCTCAAGTTTATGACCATTGCAGCCTCTGCAGGGTCCCATGATAAAATTCGGGCGGCAGCCGATAGGCATTTCAGCCTCGTGATGGTATGTGGCCGCCATTTGCAATCTCTTCCAACAACCGAAGTCAATGGGAGAAGCCGGATTTGCTTAACGAACAAGTAGTTCGCTTAACAACTTTAGCGATTCACTTAATAACCTTGGCCAAGGTTCTTCAAACTTGGCAGATTTAAGTTTTCTGGACTTCAACTCCCAGAATTCCTGAACTAACATGACTGGAGGAGGAGGAATTCTGGAGTTTGAACACCCCTGATCTTGGCAAAGGGGTCTAAGATTGGGTACAACTCATTTTTAACAACTGCCTGGCTTAGCCACAGGGGATTCTGGTCCCAATTGTGGTCATAGTTCAAGGACCACCTGCAAATACAGGTAGTCCTCAAGTTACAACAGTTCATTTAGTTACAGCGGCACTGAAAAAGCGACTTATGGCCGTTTTTCATTCTTATGACCATTGCAGCATCTCTATGGTCACATGGCCAAAATTTGAATGCTTGGCAAGTGGTTCATATTTATGACAGTTGCAGTGTCCCAGGGTCACATGATCCCCTTTTGTGATCTTCTGACAAGCAAAGGGGAAGCCAGATTCACTTAACAACCATGTTATTAACCAAACAACTGCAGTGATTCACTTAACAACTGTGTCAAGAAAAGTTGTGAAATGAAGCAAAACTCACTTAACACATGTCTCACTTAAAAACAAAAAAACTGAGCTCAACTGTGGTTGTAAGTTGAGGTCTTCCTGGAAATAAACTCACTCTTCTAATGGTTTCTCTGGACTGGTGCTATTATACTAATGCTGGAATTCTAGCTGTGTTTATTTAAGCCAGAAGGACACAATTTGGAATTGGCATACTTAATTAATTTCTGAATTTTAAAAAAGATGTTGCTCTAACTAGAGATGTATCTAATACTGCCATCGCTTGGCCGTAGTGTGGGAATCTGGCATTTGTTCCTGGCTTATAGAACGGTTTGCATTGATGTGAGGATCAAAGATTTCCATCTTAGGAGTTTCAATCCCTAGAGTTATTGACATTATCAGCATCTCTGCCTGGGCAACTTGGTGTGTACATCAAAATCATATTTGGACTCCTAACGACTGTTTGTCCAGGCAGTTTCTCAGCTAGTTTTTCAGAAGTGGTTTGCTATTGCCTCCTTCCTAGGGCTGAGGCGGAGTGGCTGGCCCAAGGCCAACCAGGTAACTTTGTTCCTAAGGCAGGACTATAACGCATGATTTCCTGTTTTTTTTGCCTTGATGCCTTAACCTCAAACTGGCCTTAATATATTTCTTTATTTTTTTATTTATTTGATTTGTCAATCGCTTACAAGATAATAGGTATAAGTATAAACATGAGTAAGAATACAGGAAATAGGCACAAATAAATGGGGACAATAGGACAGGGTCAGTAGGCACGTTTGTGCACTTATGCACAATCTCCTACACACTCTCTGGATGTGTTTTCAAAAGGCAGCAAGGAATGTCTTCAGGAATGTCTTCAGTTCTGACTGAATGGTGGAGAAAGGAATCGAAGAAGCTTCTTGGATGAGAAACGAAACGTCTTCAAGGAAAAACAAAGTCCAGTTGCCTTTTGAAAAAGCACCTTTGGGACAACCATGACCCAGATGACCGAGAATCTCCATAGACACATGTCTAGGGTTCAAGACAACATCCTCAGAACTTGATTTGTTTCTGGTTCTCCTTCAAAATGCTAATGCTTCTCTTAAAATTCTTTCTTTTTGGGTGGGGTATCTTTGAAAGATCATAGTAGGAAACAATCAATATAAATCATATATTGTGGATTGGATATAGATCTCTTTCACCATCATTTCCTACCAGATTATTTAACATTAGATGCCAAGACCTCAATAAGACCTTGGCTAATAAGCTACATACAGACCATCATTCTAGAATCCTGTATGGATCTGTGCAGAGGTGTATGATTTGATTGCTTATTTGTACCCTATGACTACCATTAAGTGTTGTATCTTATGATTCTTGATGAATGTATCTTTTCTTTTCATGTACACTGAGAGCATATGCACCAAGACAAATTCCTTGTGTGTCCAATCATACTTGGCCAATAAAGAATTTATTCATTCATTCATTCATTCATTCATTCATTCATTCATTCAGTCAATCATTCATTCGCTCGCTCATTCATTCATTCATTCATTCATTCATCCATCCATCCATCCATCCATCCATCCATCCATCCATCTAGATCAGAGGTCTCCAAACCTGGCAACTTTAAGACTTGTGGACTTCAATTCCCAGAATTTCTCAGCCAGCCATAATATCCTGGCTGAGGAATTCTGGGAGTTGAAGTCCACAAATCTTAAAGTTGCCAAGTTTGAGGACTCCTGATCTAGATTTCTAGTCAAATCTCATAACATCTTCTGATAACTCTAAGGGTATTGTGTTCTTTGTCTTCTCAGGCCAAGCATGTCCGCCTTCATCTCATGAAACAAGGCCGGGATAGGAAGAAGGTGGATCTACAGAGGGATTTCACTGTTGCATCTCCAGCAGAGTTTGTCACCCGTTTGGAGGGAACAAAGTTATTGAGAAGGTAAAGAATGGAACCTCCTTTCTTAATGCATAATTGTGCGATTCTTGTTATTTTGAATACACTAGAAACAGAGAAGTCCCATCTCCATGGAATAATTATGTACGTTTTTAAAGTCCCTGTTTAACCTAGAAAGAATAGAATAGAATATTTATTTAGAATAGGAATAGAATAGGAATAGGAATAGAATAGAATCTTTATTGAGAACAGAATAGAATAGAATAGAATAGAAATCTTTATTGAGAATAGAATAGAACTAGCTTGATACCTGTGCTTTGCTACGACACTATGTGGTCGGGCTTAGTTGTTTGGGAGGAAAATAAGGAGGAAAAAATTCTGCCTCTGCCTACCAGCATTCATCAGTATTCATCTGGCTAGTGTCCTGTCAGTGTGTGAGAGAGTTGAAGGCTGTTTGGCAACTGAAAAATATTTGCTGTGTGAGCAAGAAGGAGACAGCGTGGCTTAGCTCAACTGTTCTGTACTAAAGCTGCTTGCTGCTGTGAAACTAAAACTGAAACTCTTCTCCTCTGCTTCTTTTGCATTTGGAACAGATTTCTTTTGGGGAGGAAGGGAGTAGAACTCCTTAGCATCAGAGCGTGTTAATGATAATATAGGAAATAATGCTCTGATGGTCATTTTGAAAAATCCTTTCTTAGCACCTAGAAGCCAAGAGGAACATATGTGCCAAATTTCAAATTTGTAGGCTTTATGGTTCTGGAGATTTTGTGATGATGCATGAGTGGTATTTCGCTTTTATATGTATATATATAGAAGAAGATAGAATAGAATCTTTATTGAGAATAGAATAGAATAGAAATCTTTATTGAGAAGAAAAGAGAATAGAAATCTTTACTGAGAATAGAATAGAACAGAATAGAACTTTTTATTGAGAATAGAATAGAATAGAAATCTTTACTGAGAATAGAACAGCACAGAACACAATAAAATAGACCAAGTGTGATTAGACCCACAAGGTATTTGTCTCTGGAGCATAAGCTCTCGGTGCATATACAAAACAACAAAGTAATAACAAGCATAATAAGGATACCGTAGTATCAGTATTTATAGTATCATTATTCAAATACAGGTAGTTCTTGACTTACAACAGTTCATTTAGTGACCATTCGAAGTTGCCATGGCACTGTAAAAAAGTGACTTACGACCGCTTTTCATCCTCACAACTGTTGCAGCATCCCCAGGGTCATGTGATCAAAATTCAGGCGCAGCAACTGTCTCATATTTATGACAGTTGCAGTGTCCCGGTGGTGATCGCCATTTACGAACTTCTGACAAGCAGAGTCAATGGGAGAGCCAGGTTTCCTTGAGAGCCGTGTTACTAACTTAACGGCTGCAATGATTCATTTACCTATCACAGCATGAAAGTTTCTAAAATGGAGCAAATTCACTTAACAGCTGTATCACTTAGCAAAAATTTGGGGCTAACTTGTGGCGTAACCTCTTTCTGTCCATTAATCCGGGCAAGGTGGACATATGTCTGTTTCAGTTGTGGCTCTCCAGATAGTTATTTGCCAGTTTGATTGATGATTGTAAATCTGAACCAATTTCTCCTTTCCCCCTCACATTTCTTCTCCATCTAGGTTCTCATTGCCAATAATGGGATAGCGGCCGTCAAATGCATGAGGTCCATCAGGCGTTGGTCTTACGAGATGTTCCGGAATGAGCGAGCCATTCGTTTCGTGGTTATGGTGACGCCAGAAGACTTAAAAGCCAATGCAGGTGAGCTTAAGGATTATGCTTTTCATGGTTCCCTCTGGAAAAATGGTAAAATAGGAATAGGAATCGGAATGGAACGGAACAGAATATATGGAATGGAATGGAATAGAATGGAATAGAATAGAATAGAATAGAATAGAATAGAATAGAATAGAATAGAATAGAGATATGGAATGGAGTGGAGTGGAGTGGAATGGAATGAAATGGAATGGAATGGAATAGAACAGAACAGAACAGAACAGAACAGAACAGAACAGAACAGAATAGAATTGAATACTACAATCGACTACTGCAACGCTCTCTACATGGGGCTGCCCTTGCGGACCACCCGGGGGTTGCAGCTGGTGCAGAATGCGGCTGCGTGGGCTGTGATGGGGGTGTCCTGATACTCCCATGTTACACCCCTCCTGCACGACTTGCACTGGTTGCCGGTTGCCTCCCGGTTGCCTTCAAGGTGCTAGTAATAACTTATAAAGCCCTAAATAGCTTGGGTCCAGGGTACTTGTGGGAATGTCTCCTGCCAGCATCACACTCCGATCGCCCTGTGCGCTCCCATAGGAGGGGCCTCCTTGGGATTCCGTTGGTTAGACACTGTTGGCTGGTGGTTCCCAGGGCTAGGGCCTTTTCTGTGGGAGCGCTCGCCCTATGGAATCAGCTCCCTGTGGATCTCCGTTTGGCCCCTGATCTCCGCTCCTTTCGCCGAGACCTGAAGACCTGGCTATTTCAGCAGGCCGGTCTGGACCGGGGTGGGTTATTTTAGTTGTTTTAATTCAGTTTTAATCAATTGGTTTTAGACTTGTGGTTGTTTAATTATTTTTTATTGTAATTTGTTCGGTTTTAAATGTTTGCCCTGAGTCCTTAGGAGAAGGGCTGCATACAATCTAAATAAATAAATAAATAAATAAATAATAATAATAATAATAATAGAATAGAGATATGAAATGGAGTGGAGTGGAGTGGAATGGAACAGAACAGAACAGAACAGAATAGAGTAGAATAGAATATATGGAATGGAATGGAATGGAATAGAATAGAATAGGTTATTGGGAATGGAATAGAATAGAATAGAAACAGAAACTTTATTGTCACTTTTTTATTGTCACTATTGTCAAACGGTAATCAGCATACATTAAAATGAAATTTCATTGCCTTCAGCTCTCAAAAGATAACCATTATGCATATAGGCACATACACACACATATGTGACACAGAGAAACATCACCATCTAGTTTGGATGTACATATATACATGGTGAAAAAAGAATCTTTGAATTTACCAAACACATCAGAAGTGGCATTCAGCAGGTTCTGACCAATTCTGGAGAACTGGTAGCAGAAATTTTGAGTAGTTCAGAGAACCAGCAAATACCACCTCTGACTGGAGATTTTACATTATCCTTCCCCTGCCACACCCACCAAGCCACGCCCACAGAAACTGTAGTAAAAAAATGTAAATCTCACCACTGAAACGGATGGCCTAGGGAACAAAACTGTTACAAAATCTGATAGTCCTGCTAGAAATACTTCAAAACCTCCCCCCTTCACAGAGGGGAGCAACAGAAACAGGCTGTAAAGTGGGTGTGTGGGGTCTCTGACAATGCTTTGAGCTCTAAGCACATAGCACTTACAAGCAGTATCCTGAATAAGGGAAAGTGAGCTTCCTCTAATCTTCTCAGCTGTCCTCACCACTCTCTGTAGAGACTTTCTATCTGAGGCACTGCGGCCACCAAACCAAACAGGGATGCAGTTTGTTAAATGCTCTCAATCGGACCTCTGTATAAAGTGGCCGGGACAGAAGGAGAAAGATGTGCTTTCCTCATCCGATGCAGGAAATGCAGGTGCTGGTTTGCACATTTCACTAAAGATGACATGTGGAGAGACCAATAACTTATGTCCTACTGTAGAAAGTAAAGGTTTGAAGCAAGTGAAATCCTTTCTCATGAGGAAGGTGGAGAAGAAATTAAATTTAATTAATTAAAAGAAGAACGTGTTCAAAATACATATAAGTAGTCCTCAGCTTACAACAGTTCACTTAGGAACCGTTCAAACAGCATTGAAAAAAGTGACACAACTGTTTTTCTACTTCTGACCCATTCATTCCCATGATCAGTTACCCCATTGGTAATTGACTCATATTTATGACCATTGCTGAGTCCCAAGGTTAGGTGATCACCTTTTTGTGACCTTCTAACAAGCAAAATCAATGGGGAAGCCAGATTCACTTAACAACTGGTTACTAACTTATCAACTGAAGTGGTTCACTTAACAACTATGGCAAGAAGGGTTGTATAATGGGGCAAAACTCACTTAAACACATGTCTCACTTAACAACAGAAATTTGGGGCTCAAATTTTGATTGACAGTTATTAATCAGTTCACTCGCGTGACCAACTTGTTTTTAGAGGACTTTTTCTGTGGCAGTTGTTAAGTGAACACTTCAGTTCTGAAGTGAATCAATGGCTTGATATGGATTGATTTTGATGATCAGTTTTTGGCAAAACTGCTGTGAAACATAGTCATGTGACTACTGGATACTGCAAATGGCTGTAAATGTGACTGGTCATAAATTGAGGACCAGTTTTACATGTAGTCCTCGACTTATGACCACAATTGAGCCCAAAATTTATGTTGCTAAGTGAAAATTTCGTTGAGTTTTGCCCCATTTTACGACTTTTCTTGTCACATTTTTTAAGTGAATCACTGCCGTTGTTAAATTATAAACACGGTTGTTAAGTGAGTCTGGCTTCACCACTGACTTTGCTTGTCAGAAGGTGCAAGGGAATCACATGACCGTGGGACACTGCCACCGTCATATATGTGAATCAGTTGTCAAACATCTGAATGTAAATCATGTGACCAGGGGAGATGCTGCAATGGTCATAAGTGTGAAAAATGGTCATAACTCACTTTTTAAAGTGCTGTTGTAACTTTGAACGGTCACTAAGGGAACTGTTGTAAGTCGAGGACTACATATATATTACTCCAGTAGACAGACAGTGAATAGGTAGCATTTTTTCAGGGAGTCACTTCAATTATGTACCTGGGCCTGGGGCTCAGAATATGTTTTGAGCCCTGTCACTTGGTTTTACTATTCGTTGACTAATTGTCACAGTTGCTGTTTCTACTTAGTTTATTTGTGGATGTTTTAATTTTTTTAAACTGTTTTATAATTTTAGACTTTCAAGCCCCTCAGAATCACTTCATTGAGATGGGCAGCTATAGAAAATGAATAGATGGATAGATGGATGAATGACAGGATAAATAAATTCTCCAAGGAAGCACCTTGGCTATGTTTGTAGTCATTAACACCCTTTTTTTTTTAAAAAAAGGAAAAGAAATCCCAAAAGAATTGTTCCCTCTTAAGCTCAGTTGATACAAACCAGGGTCAAGGGTGACAATGAATTATGTCTCTCAGAGTCAGCTACACCCAGGCAGTGCTGGACATGTTAACTCCCAATAAATCCTTTTGAAGTTTTGGATGTTTGGCTCGAGACTCATGATTTAATTGGGGGAACTACCAGAATCCTCACACTCTTCTTTTTCATATTTTCAGAATATATTAAAATGGCCGATCATTATGTTCCAGTACCTGGAGGTCCGAATAACAATAACTATGCTAACGTGGAACTGATATTGGAGATTGCAAAACGAATACCTGTGCAGGTGAGAAGGTGGAAATACAGAAGTTTAAAAAACAAAGAATGCTTATTAAGGATGTAGGTGGCCTTATTCTACATGGTTGTTTGCGTAGATTTCACTAAGCATACTATTCACTTTGGTTTTAAACTAGGTTATATTAAAGCTCAGCATGTTGTGTGGACCAAGCCAATTGTGGTTTATTTAATTCCCATCGTTCAAGAGATTATGGCTTAGCTTGTTGTGAATTGGACTTGTGATTGTCTGAGCTCCCTTGATATGTTACAGAAGACAGAAAAGAAGTTGCTTGTTGACTGTCCTGATCAGATTTTATAAATGCACCTTTCCCAGTCAGTGGCCATGCTGGTTGGGAATCCTGGGAGTTGTAGTCCAATGCATCTGGGGAAGTTCAGGATGGAGAAGAATGTCCTCACATCTGGCAAGGCATGGAGAAGAAACCAAGAAGAGGTGGAGAAGCCAGCTATAGTAACAGAAAGGAAAACTGTCCATAAATGTTATAGCTGAAACAAAACCATGTGTTATTTGAAGAAAGCCCAAAACTGACAGAACTCTCCATGGTGCCAAAAATAATACATTGAGGGAAATTTTTCCACTTCTCCAATGCTTAGTGGGGATTAAGCATGGGATATGAACTGTCCTGAGCAAAACATGGAAAAATTGTGAAAAGGGGAAAGAGTGGAGGATTCAGAATGATGAGACAGAGTGCAGAATGGAGCAACAAAGGTGATTAGGGGACGGGAGGCTAAAACGTACAAAGAATGGTTGCTGGAATTGGGTATGTCAAGTTTAATGAAAAGAAGAATTAGGGGAGACATGATAGCAGTCCTCCAATATCTCAGGGGCTGCCCCAAAGAAGAGGGAGTCACGCTATTCTCCAAAGCCCCTGAGGGCAGGACAAGAAGCAATGAATGGAAACTAATCAAGGAGAAAAGCAATCTGGAAATAAGGAGAAATTTCCTGACAGTGAGAACAATTAACCAGTGGAACAACTTGCCTCCAGAAGTTGTGAATGCTCCAACACTGGAAGTTTTAAGAAGAGATTGGACAGCCATTTGTCTGAAGTGGTTTAGGGTTTCCTGCCTAGGCAGAGGGTTAGACTAGAAGACCTCCAAGGTCCCTTTCATCTCTGTTATTCTGTTGTTCTGAGTGGAATATTATTATTATTTATTTAGACTTGTATGCCGCCCTACTCCCAAAGGACTCAGGGCGGTGAACATACAAAAGGATATACAATAAAACAACTAAAAACAAGTCCAAATTACCAAAAGTTAAAACAATAAAATCACAAATAAACAAACAAATTAAAACTACCCACCCCAGGGTCAATCCAGGCCGGCCTGCTGAAACAGCCAGGTCTTCAAGTCTCGACGAAAGAGAGCGGAGATCAGGGGCCAAAGCAGATCCGCAGGAAGCTGGTTCCACAGGGAGCTCCCACAGAAAAGGCCCTAGCTCTGGGAGCCGCCAGCTGACAATGCCTGACCGACGGTATTCCCAGAAGGCCCTTCCTATGGGAGCCGACGGGCGATTGGACTGCGATGCAGCAGGAGGCGATCGCAGTACCCTGCACCCAAGCCATTAAGGGCTTTATAAGTTGTTACTAACACCTTGAAGGAAGGTGAGAATACAGTTGATGTCTTGGAAGCAAGCCAGAATATTCCTAGATATTTTAGAAGTGTGTGAAATAATTTAGGCGTGTTAATTTAGTCTTATTTATAAGGCTTGCATGCTCAAACCTGGCTTGGTTTGGCATGGAATGCCAAACCACAATGCATGAAATGTGGTTGGCTTCTGTGCAACCTAATAATGTGAATTAAACTAGGGGAGAGTTGCAATCTCAAATATCTTTCTCTACAGATAATCCTTGATTCATGACCGGTCATTTAACAACCGTTCAAAGTTATGACAAACTTGAAAAAATGTTACTTATGACCCATCCTCAAAGTTACAACTGCTTGACCATCTCCGCTGTCATATTTTGGACCCTTGGCAGCTGGTTCACATTTACGACCAGTTGGTAGCATCCTACAGTCACTTGATCATATGTTCTGTGGTCATGTTTTTGTGGCAAAAAATGCCTGTTAAGCTGGATTCGGACTTGCATCCATGTGATTCACTTAATGACCATTTGTGACTTGTTTAATGACCATTGTTGAAATGGGTGTAACGTGGTCATGTGGTAACTCGATTTATGACTGCAGTGACTTATGACCAAAAAATGATGAAGATCGGAAGTAAATGGTGCTTTTTGGCAAAACTGCTGTAAAACACAGTCACGTGACCACTGGATCCTGCAAATGGCTATAAATGCGACCAGACATAAATTGAGGACTAGATGTACAGGCAGTCCTCGACTTACGATCACAAGTGAGCCCAGAATTTATGTTGTTAGTGAGAAATTTAAGTGCATTTTGCCCCATTTTACACTTTTCTTGCCACAGTTGTTAAGTGAATCACTGCGGTTGTTAAGTTAGCAACATGGTTGTTAAGTGAATCTGGCTTCCCCATTGACTCTGCTTGTCAGAAAGTCACAAAAGGGAATCATATCATACTGCAACCGTCATAAATACAAGACGGTTGTCAAGCATCCAAATGCAAATCACATGACCAATAGTCGTGAGGGTGAAAAATGACCATAAGTCACTTTTCAGGGCCGTTGTAACTTCGAACGGTCACTAAATGAACAGATGTAAATCAAGGCATACTCTTATTAGTTTTAGATCTCCTCACAAGGAAATCTGACTTCTGTTTTTCTACTTCCAGGCCGTGTGGGCCGGCTGGGGCCATGCGTCAGAGAACCCCAAGCTTCCAGAACTCCTCCACAAAAATGGCATTGCTTTCATGGGTAAAGTGTTCCAAGTTTGTCTGAAATAGATCCAGTTCAGTGGTGCTATTCTACCAGTTCAGCCTGGTGCGGGCAAACCTGTAGTAAAAAATGTTACCATTCGGCCGAACCGTAGTAAAAAAAACAGCTACCGGTTCGGCCAAACCAGTATTTCTTTTTTTTCCTCCGATGATCAGCTGTTCTGACATCAGCTGTGCCGGGATCCCCCTTGCTGAATTATTGCTTCGCTCAGGAGGTTTTCTTGAGGCCCAGGAGGCAACAAAATGGAGCGCAGGGGGGTGCTGCAAAAAAGAAGAAGCCACGCCCACCCAGTCACATGGCCATGCCCACCTAGCCATGCCCACCTAGCCACACCCCACAGAGCCAGTAGTAAAAATATTTGCATCCAACCCCTGATCCAGTTATTTTATTATTGTGAGGGATCTCATGGGGTCCTGCCAGAAGGCAAAGCCTGTGTTAGGAATAGAATGGCTCTTCTGACACTTGCATTCTGATGTTCTCTGAAAAGCACAGGAGTGTTGAACAAGAAAAAAGAAAAGGAGGCAGCTTGAGGAGAACATCCTGAAGAAATAGAACAAAATGAGGAATAAACCACTGTCCCCAAAATGGTGGCTGTAGGCGGAATATCTAGGAAAGCAATTAACACAGTTGAGGTGGACATGATAAGCAGTGTGGCTGGCGTTCAGTAAATCTGTGTGTGTTTCCCAAAAATAAGACCTACCCGAAGTAAGACCTAGCACTATTTTAAAACCTGCCCTAGTATAAGACCTACCGAAAATAAGACCTAGTGTAAATCTCCAGTTCAGGAGACTTTTCAGGGAGCAACCGTGCACCCATAAAAACACCCCACACACACACTCACACCCTTTGGCACCATAAATATATAAGACCTACCCCAATAAAGACCTAGTGTGTTTTGGGAGCCAAAAAAATATAAGACAGACTTATTTGGGAAACAGTGATCAATGAAAAGAACAATTTTGATCTTGCTGCTGAACCTTTATTTTTTTTAATTTTTTTTCTAGGTCCTCCAAGCCAAGCGATGTGGGCATTAGGAGATAAAATTGCCTCTTCTATAGTGGCACAAACTGCGGGTATCCCTACCCTTCCATGGAGTGGCAGTGGTAAGACGTGTTCAAGGTCATGTGGCTGTGGACTGAATTCCTCCATATGTTTAAAATAAACCTTGAGAAATGATATGGGATAATAAGCAGATTTAACCCTGGGCAATTCTTGGTTCTTTCTCAGTTTGGTGGTTTTCTAGCAAATGTTTCATTACCGAACTAAGTAACATCATCAGTGCTAGAGGGAAGGGAACAAGGAAAATTTAGAAAGTGATATAAAAAACTCAAACACCAAAACTAAAAAAGGGTTACTTCCAGCTCCCTTCCATACAGATGCAGGTAGTCCTCAACTTAGGACCACAATTGAGCCCCAAATTTCTGTTGTTAAATGAATTTTGCCCCATTTTACAACCTTTCTTTTATTTATTTATTATTTATTTGTTTAGTGGATTTCTATGCAGCCCCATCTCCCTAGGGACTCGGGGCAGCGTACAATCATAAAAAAACAATATAAATACTGTACAGTTAAAAAGAAATTAAATATGAAACCCAGTAATCAGATTAAAAGAATAACACAATTTATTAAAAACCCCATCCCCCTCCTCAGTCCAGGTCGGTGAGTTGGAACAACCATGTTTTCAGGCCCCGCTAGAGTGGTTAAGTAAATAGTTGCAGTTGATAAGTTAGTAACCTGGTTGTTAAGCGAATCTGGCTTCCCGTTGATTTTGCTTCTGAGAAGGTCGCAAAAGGTGATCACATGACCTCAGGATACAGCAACGGTCATAAATATGAACCAAATGCCAACCATCTGAATTTTAATTACATGATCATGGGAATGCTGCAAAGGTTGTATCTGTGAAAAACTGTCATAAGTCACATTTTTTCAGTGCCATTGTAACTTTGAATGGTCGCCAAATGAACTTTTGTAAGTTGAGGACTACCTGTACAATGGTATAATTAAAACATGCTTGTTTTAGTTTTAACAAAAAACTGCAATGATAGAGGTATAAATATCAAACAATTAATAACAGCAATAGTGCTATACTTGATATCGTAGTCTCTTTAATTTGAGAGGTTTTAAGAAGAGATTGGACAACCCTTCGTCTGAAATGGTATAGGGCTTCCTGTTTTCTGACCTAGGCCTCCCCAACAGCACGAAGCCTAGTTCTTTCCCGATAAATCCCTTTTATTTAATTTACAAGGAATTTTCTCTCCTACAAAATCCCAGCCAACAGTCTTTCAAAATTGTACCCAATTACAGACCTTTATCAGGCTTGGAGTGTGGCCAGGCCAATATCTTTGACACCACAACACCTGCTTGAGCAAGGGGTTGGACTAGAAAACCTTCCAATTCTGTGATCCATCTCATCCTGGGCACCCTTTTTTTGAACTATTACAATTTTTCAGATGGTACAGGATAATAAAAACAAGGACAAATAGGCTGAAAAAACAGCTTCTATCCCAGGGCAGTAGCTCTGTGGAATTCTACTGTATAGTGCAATATTAATGCAATATCAGGGGTTTTCAATTCAATGTATAGAATGTGAAGGATGTGTGTTTGTGTTTATTTTCATAGTCATAATGTACACTGAAGATGGTATTTAATTTCATTGTACGAGGTGCGATGACAATAAAGTAAACTAAAACAATCTTTAGTTGGGCATGGTATATTCTCATCAGGAAGGTGAGAGTCATTTCTGGAAATCTAGCCCAAGCCTAGAAAAAGAAGGTTTGCAATGTCAGGAGATCTGAGGCATACTGATGGGAGCAAACCTCCCTTGTAGCACTGATGATGTTACCTAGTTTGGTAATGAAACGTCTGCAAGGAAACCACCAAGCTCAGAGAGCACCAAGGAGCCCATAGTTCAATCCTGAGCTACAAATATTCTCTTCTATCAAGATTTGATCCTGCTTAATGTTTCAAGATCGGCTCAGTTTGGCTGGATGGTAGCCCTTAGAGAGCGGTTCCATTCAAGGCAACAAGATTGGGCGGTATGGATTTTGGTTCATTCTAGATTTCTGAGATATGAACAGTTGGCTCTTTTTCTGCCTGGAGAGAAAAATTCTCCAACCGTGGATGTAACTCATTTTCCCCTGCTCTTTCTTTAAAAAAATAAATAAATTAGTTTTGACTCACAGCCGGACAAATGACTCCATAAAGTTCAAATGCTGGTGTTGAAATTTATATCCAGATATGAACTCACGCCAGGCTTTTGAAATCTGGTGACCTGATTTTGCAACTTATTAGGAAAGAATCGAACAGGGTGAGGAGGTTTATTGCAATCCCTTTCTGGCATGCAATAGCATTTAGAAATGGTTTGGAGGAGGCTGAGGAGAAAGTTCTTTCTGGGAGACAAAGGGCAGGATTGCTTCTGATTTTATCGCTATGCGGAGTGAATTGCATTTGCTGTCTAAGGGGACAATTTCCCTGCAACTTGAAATGGAGTATTTAGCTTCAGGCTTCTCCGTCCCTTTTAAACGCAGGCAGTCCTCAACTTACGACCACAATTGAGCCCAAAATGTCTGTTACTAAGCAAAACATGTGTTAAGTGAGTTTTGCCCCATTTCACGACCTTTCTTGCCATAGTGGTTAAGTGAAAGATTGCAGTTGTTAAGTTAGTAACACACTGGTTAAATGAATCTGGCTTCCCCATTGACTTTGCTTAGTAGAAGGTTACCAAAGGGGATCATGTGACCTCGGGATACTGCGACCGTCATAAATGTCAGTCGGTTGCCAAGCGTCTGGATTTTGATCATATGACCATGGGGAATCCCTGCAATGGTCGTAAGTGTCAGGATTCTGGTAGTTACTCCAATTAAATCATGAGCCTCGAGCCACACTCCCAAAACTAAAAAAGATTTATTTGAAGGTAACATTCTATGTCCGGCATTTACCTGGGCGCAGCCAACTTTGAGATACGTAATTCACTGTCACCCTTGATCCTGCTTTTCCCACCACCCTCTGGGTGTATCATCCAACGAAAAACATCCATAGCCAAGAGTCATCAATCATGCTCTCCAATTAGATTTTTGCACGGCAGAAGCTTCAGTCATCTAATCAGTGTTTGAAGAAAATATGAATGGAATGTACTTTCGATTCCACACTGCAGCCTGCTCTTCGAAACTCCTCCCCTTCTTTCTGTTGTAAACTATAAAACGTGTATACAAAATGTTTTATGAGTTGACAATAAGTGTGAAAATGGTCATAGGTCACTTTGTTCAGTGACATTATAGCAATAGCCATAGCAGTTAAACTTATAGACCTCTTTTCAGTGCTTTTACAGCTCTCTCTAAGCAGTTTATACAGTCAGCATCTTTCCCCCAACAATTTTGGATCCTCATTTTACCGACCTCGGAAGGATGGAAGGCTGAGTCAGCCTTGAGCCAGACAGGATCAAACTCCTAGCAGTTAGACTGCAATAGCAATAGCACTTATATACTGCTTTACAGTGCTTTTACAGCCCTCTCTAAGCGGTTTACAGAGTCAGCCTCTGTGGCCCCTAACAATCTGAGTCCTCATTTTACCCACCTCGGAAGGATGGAAGTCTGAGTTAACCTTGAGCCTGGTGAGATTCGAACTGCCAAATTGCAGGCAGTCGGCAGTCAGCAGAAGTAGCCTGCAGTACTGCACTCTAACCACTGGGCCACCGCAGCTCCTTTGTAACTTCAAATGATCCCTCAATGAACAGTTGTAAGTCGAAAACTACCTGTATTGCCAATTCAGTCAGAATGGTCCTTGCCAACTTTTTCCTTTCCTTATCCCAAATAGCTTATCAAGAAGTCATCTTTATCCAATGTAGATAAAACACGTTGTCAATTTAAATGTCCTAGTTGTGATTGGGTAATGGGTTTGTGTGTCATTACTCAAAAGAAAATCCACTTAAGAGATGTTCCTTTAAAAGAAGAACATTTGTAGCTCAGGGTCGAAATGAGGGGGTCTTTGATGCCCTCTGAGCTTGGTTGTTTTCGTGCAGACATTTTATTGCCAGACTAGTTCATATAATGTGGGATTTACTCTCAGTTTAGAATAGTATAACAGACTTGGAAGGGACCTTGGAGGTCATCTAGTCCAACCCCTTGCCTAGGCAGGAAACCCTAAACCACTTCAGACTAAATGGTTATCCAGTCTCTTCTTAAAAACTTCCAGTGTTGGAGCATTCACAACTTCGGGAGGCAAGTTGTTCCACTGATTAATTGTTCTAACTGCGGACATTTCTCCTTAGTTCTAAGGTTGCTTCTTTCCTTGATTAGTTTCCACCCATTGCTTCTTGTCCTGCCCTCAGGTGCTTTGGAGAATAGCTTGACTGCCTCTTCTTCGTGGCAGCCCCTGAGATACTGGGAGACATGTTCATCTTCTAGCAGCTTGTTTGGGTCTTTTTTGTTTCTTCCCCATCTCCCTACCAGCAAGTAGCACCCAGATGAGCATAGATTAATTCCTAAGAATACTTTGTAGTGTTAATCCAGAGGGTAATTTCCATTTAGTCATATCTTCCCATTCCTCATGCTGTTTGCTTCTTTCACTCTCTCCTGCCCAATGCTTCTTCTAGTCTTATCCTCCCCTTCAGGGTGGCCATGTTGGACCACCGCTTCAGGCGTCTTTGGGAGGGAGCTGTGCCAGTCCAGGGCGGGGATTTGCGACTCCCCTCTACCCAGCTGACAGTCTCCCCTTCCTCCACCACCCCTACGAGGCAGCTTCTGCCCCAAATCTAAAAGATCGGGGCTGTCCGACGCCGAAGCACGAACCAAAGCTGTGCACGATCGCGGTCAGCAGTCCATCATCGGAGAGGCTCAAAACTGGAAGTCTCCAGCATAGATTAATTCCAAGGTTAACATCAGACCAACAATCAAATAAACAATAACCCAATCAAGGAACTGCCAAACTAACCAACAGTAAACAGCTCAACCAAATAGCCTCTAAGACCAATGCCACCAACACTTACAAGGCACCCACTAGAATATAAACAGAGAGTAAACCCCACTCCTCACTAGCACTGAAGATGTTTCCTAGGGTAATGAAACGTCTGCAAGAAAACAACCAAGCGCAGAGAGCACCAAGGGCCCCCTCAAATGTTCCTTTGAGTTCAATGGAAAATAAATTAAACTTGGAATACATGTGTGTGTGTGTGGGGATCGTCACAAATCTTCTGGTTTTCAGGTCTCCAAGTAGATTGGCAAGAAAACGACTTTCAAAAGCGGATCTTGAACGTTCCCCAGGAACTATATGAGAAGGGCTGTGTGACGGATGTGGATCATGGGTTGCAGGTAAGCACGGCTACCAAACTTACCTTATCCATAGAGCTGAACGTTCAGCCATGAGTACAGCATCCTACCTCTGTGTCTCAAGCTATGGAGCTTAGTGCTAAACACAGAAGCATTTGTGTATTTCTTAGACCACTGTTTCTCAGCCTTGGAAGTTTAAAGATGTGTGGACTATCTGAATAGGTATTAGCCAACACCTTGAATTGCAGCAGAAGTGTACAGGTAGTCCTTGACTTACGACCACAACTGAGCCCAAAATTTTTGTTGCTAAATGAGAAATTTGTTAAGTGAGTTTTGTTCCATTTTAGGATTTTCCTTGTCCCATTTGTTCAGTGAATCACTGCAGCTGTTAAATTAGTAACCCAGTTGTTAAGTGGCTTTCCCCATTGACTTTGCCCGTCAGAAGGTCGCAAAAGGGGATCACGTGACCCTGGGACACGGCAAGTGTCATAAATATGAGTCAGTTGTTGTGATGACCCGGGGCGTGACACAAAAATAACCAAGTCCCCAAAATAGAAGCAAGTTCCTTTAAAGCCTCCAACTTATTTATTTATTCGACTTGGCCCCCATGTCCAATTATCCTCGGCTGCATATCAAACTCTTAAAGAAAACAGTTTACGGAGGGAGTCCGCACCCAAAGTAAAGTTAATTCTAAATAAAAAACCCAACACACCACACTTGAAGGAATTAGGCAGGCAGACTTCTACCAGATAACGCAGCAACCACAGTTGGGAGGAAGCCAAAACACAGATAAGCTCCGACAAGAATGCACGCTTTGCTTCCATGTGCAGTTTGTCCTTTTAACAAGTCCTCCCAGCTGCAGCCCATGAAGGGGATCAGGGCCTCTTCCTCCCCCATAGACCACGCCACATGTTTCTCCCTTATCCGCTCCTTCCTGCGTGCCCTAGGATGAAGAGGGGATGGGCCTGGGTCTTCCTCTGAATGCCCATCCGGCCTGTGCCCTTCACCAGTTTCCTCCACAACCACCAGAGCCTGTCAGCTGTTCCATCTCTCCCTCGGAGTCAGACTCCAACAGGGGCATGACAGTTGTCAAGCATCCGAATGTAAATTACGTGACCGTGGGGATGCTGCAATGATCATTAAGTGTGAAAAATGACCATAAGTCACTTTTGTCAGTGCCGTTGTAACTTTGGACAGTTGCTAAGTGAACTGTTGTAAGTCAAGGACTACCTGTGCTGGTAACCAGTGGAGCTTGTGAAGTAAGAAATATCACAACGATATACTGAGGCCAGCCTACCTCTAACCAGGCTACTACATTCTGGACCAGTTGAAGCTTCTGAGTAGCACTAGCAATAGCACTTAGACTTATATACCGCTTCACAGTGCTTTACAGCCCTCTTTAAGCGGTTTACAGATTCAGCCTCTTGCCCCCAACAATCTGGGTCCTCATTTTACCCACCTTGGAAGGATGGAAGGCTGAGTCAACCTTGAGCCTGGTGAGATTCGAACGGCCAAATTGCAGGCAGCTGACAGTCGGCAGAAGTAGCCGTGCAGTACTGCACTCTAACCACTGTACCACCGAGGTTCATGAAGAGTAGCCTTGGGTAGTCTTCAAGGGCAGCCCCATGTAGCTTGCAATGCAGTAGTCAAGTCATGAGACGACAAAGGCATTGATTGATTGTCTTGGAGGATTCAGGAAGGGGCAGCTACGCAAAGGTGTGCTTGGCCACAGGTGTCCCCTGCCCTTCAAACAGGAGCCACGAATTCAAGAGCCCCCCCCCCAGCAATGTACATGTCAACTTGTAAATCATTCCTATGCGTGTTTCCGAGTTGACATTAGAAGGAGGGCGGAGGAGCCTGAAGGAGCAGTGTGCGGATGAAGGCCAGAAGCACATTCCCAGGCTTATCTTGTGGAGATTGTAGCCTAGCCTACTGGATCTTCTGCCCCCGAAAATCTTCCATTGGAGAGTGTGATTGATGACACCCAGCCCAGAAAATTGGAGAATCTGATATATGACACACCTGGGGGGGGGGGAGGAAACAGGCTTATAGGTGATCACCACATTTTAAAAAAGATGTTGAGGCTCTAGAAAAAGGACAGAGAAGAGTAACCAGGATGATTAGGGGACTGGAGACTAAAACATACGAAGAACGGTTGCAGGAACTGGGCATGGCTAGTCTAGGGAAGAGAAGAAGGAAGGGGAGACATGATAGCATTGTCCCAGTATTTGAGGGGCTGCCCCAGAGAGGAAGGGGTCAAACTGTTTTCTATCAATTGAAAAAAAATGCAGCAACATTTACATCAGAAAAGGGATTTTTATTATTTTTTATAAAGTGCCACACACATTTTTTTTATCATTCTCTTAGATTGTGGGTGAAAATAAGATTTTTTTTTAAAATCTAATTTTGGATAACTGAATGTGCTGATGGATCCAAAAAAATGCAACGGTACTGTGTATACATGGTAGATGGTATATTAAGATGGTATATATTCCACTTATAGATGGAAATTTTCATCATGAAAATTGTAGGCTCAAAATCCAGATGGATCTTGACAGACAAGAACACTGGGCTGTATCTAACAAAATGAAATTCAATGTAGAAAAAAGTAAAGTCCTACACTTAGGCAAGAAAACCCAAAAGGACACATATAGACTGGGTGAAACCAGGCTCAATAGCAGTAACTGTGAGAGGGATCTTGGAGTCTTAGTGGACAACCAGCTAAATATGAGCCAGCAGTGTGCAGCAGCAGCCAAAAAGGCTAATGCAATTCTAAATTGTATTAACAGAGGGATACAATCAAGATCAAGGGAGGTACTAAAGCCACTCTATACAGCCTTAGTAAGACCACACCTAGAGTATTGCATTCAGTTCTGTTCATCACATTACAAAAAAATGTTGAGGCTCTGGAAAAAGTAAAGAGAAGAGCAACCAGGATGATTAGGGGACTGGAGACTAAAACATATGAAGAACAGTTGCAGGAACTGGGCATGGCTAGTCTAGGGAAGAGAAGAAGGAAGGGGAGATATGATAGCATTGTTCCAGTATTTGAGGGGCTGCCCCAGAGAGGAAGGGGTCAAGCTGTTTTCCAAGGCACCTGAAGGCCAGACAAGGAATAATGGGTGGAAACTGATGAAGGAGAGATTCAACCTGGAAATAAGTAGAAACTTTCTGACAGTGAGAACAATCAACCAATGGAACAGAAGTTGCCTTTGGAAGTTGTGGAAGCACCATCACTTGAGACTTTCAAGAAGAGATTGGACTGCCATTTGTCAGAAATGGTGAAGGTTCTCCCGCTTGGGCAGAGGGGGGGGTTGGACTAGATGACCTACAAAGTCCCTTCCAACTCTGATTATCTGTTATCTGATAGTAAATCACGTGTCTCAGAGTTGGCTTCATACGGGTTAGTTCCGGACATGTTGCTCCTAATAAATCTTTTGAATTCTTTTGAAGCTTGGCTGGAGGCTCATGATTTAATTAGGGCAATCGTTGGAACCCTGACAGCACATCACTCTTGAATGGAGAAGTCGATCCAATATTAAAGATAGAAGACCCCTAAATTTTAGGTGGCCACTTTGTTGGCCTTGCTGAATTTTGGAGGTGTGATGGGGGTGGGGCTCTTTTTTTCTTCTTCTACCTGTCTAGAAACTTAAGGACAATTGCTATCTACCTGTAATAAATCTCATTCATTTGTGGCTTCCCTTGCATTCAGGCTGCTGAAGCTATTGGTTATCCGGTCATGATCAAAGCTTCTGAAGGAGGAGGAGGGAAAGGAATCCGGAAAGTAAATAATGCCGATGATTTTCCCAACCTTTTTAGACAGGTATGTTTCTTCGAGGGCATATTTCCAGGGTCTGGCGAAATGTCTTGAAATTCCGGATCTTAGAACCCCCCCCCCCAGCTTAGAAATGATTGCTTGCTTGAAAAAGTCAATATTAAGCCCAGTGGTTCTATTGCAGAGGTGGGGAATGGTGGCCCCTTTATGACTTGTGGACTTCAACTCCCAGAATTCCTGAGCCAGCCAGCCATGCTGACTCAGGAATTCTGGGAGTTGAAGTCCACAAGTCATAAAAGGGCCATAGGTATCATTCCACCCCTGATCTACTGGGTATTGTCAGCTCCTAGTCCAGTGCTTCTCAGTCTTGTCTGTTTTGAGATGTGTGGAAGTCCCAGAATTCCCCAGCCATCATGCTGACAGGGGAATTCTGGGAATTGAAGTCTACACACATTAAAGCATGCTGGCCGGGGAATTCTGGAAGCTGGGCTTTGCACAACTCAAAGCCTGCTGTGAGATGAAGTCTATGCTCCTTAAAGCATACTAGCTGTGGAATTCTAGGAGTTGACATCTGCACTTCTTAAAGTATCCTGGCTGGGGAATTCTGGGAATTGAAGTCCACACAGCTTAAAGCATGCTAGCAGGGAATTCTGGGAGTTGAGGGCCATACATCTGTATGTGTACTAGCTGGGTAATTGTGAAAGTGTGGGGAATTCTGGGAACCTTCCCTGGTTCTCATGAAAACAAAGAGGAGGGAGAAAGCACAGTGAAGATTTTCGGGTTCTATTACTATACTTTTATAATAAAAGTAATATTGGTCTTTGGTTTCAACGCTGCTCTACCATGAATGAACAAGACTTTAATCTTGCAACTCAGAATGTGCTTCCTTTTCTCCACTTAATCTTTGTGAGAACTAGGAAAGCTGAGATATTTTCTTGGGTTACATTCTGTTCCAGACTCAAGTTTCTTTTATCTGATCATTTTCTGGATAATCTCTTCTTCTTGTCCCTCAAGGCCATTCCTTCCTCCCACTAGGCTGGGTGAACTAATGATCTGGGAGAAAAATACTTTTTCTTAATGTCTATGGAGATTCTGTCATCCAAGTCATGGTTGCCCCGAAAGTGTGGTTTTTTTTCAAAAGGAAACTGGACTTTCTTGGTTTTTCCCTGAAGATCTTTCACCTCTCATCCAACAAGCTTCCTCAGTTCTGAATGATAAGTGGAGAATGGAAGGAAGAAAATCATTGAGGTCATTTGGAGGCTTATCTGGGTCTTTCAAAGGATGCAACACCCGGACACAAACTGAGCCATGTGATGTATGCAGTACAATGCAGTGAGACATGCAGTTTGCAGATTGGAGAAACAAAACATCCACTTCACGTGGCGCAACATAGGAAAACAAACCCATCAGGACAAGATTCAGAAGTCCATCTGCATTTGAAAGACAAATAGCATTCTTTTGAAGACAGCAAAGTCCACATTCTGGACAGAGAAAACCGCTGGTTTGAAAGAGCAGACAAAGAGGCTATCTATGTTAAAATTGAACAGCCCCCTCTCAACAGAGGGGAGGGATATGATACCACCTATCTCCTGTTTACAACACAGTCCTTTTGGCAGTTCCAAGAGGGCTCCACACCCGTTTGCTCTATTCAGATGATTCTGAGGGCACAAATAAACCTCCAAGTGGTCTCAACAACTCTCAGAAAGAGTGGTAACGACCAGATGACTGCAAGTAATACAAATCCTTCCATCCTCCACCCATTCAGTCAGAACTGAGGAAGCTTCTTGGATGTGAAGTGAAATGTCTTCAAGGAAAAACAAAGGAAGTCCAATTGCCGTTTGAAAAAGCACCTTTGGGACTCTTTTTGGCTTTTGAACATGGCAAATCCACTGCTTTGCTAAAAATCCAATTGCTTGGTCACTGCCTGCTTGTGTGTGACTCTTAGGTACAAGCTGAGGTGCCTGGCTCACCGATCTTCGTGATGCGACTGGCTAAGCAATCCCGCCACCTTGAGGTCCAGATCCTTGCGGACCAATATGGCAACGCCATCTCCCTCTTTGGCCGAGACTGTTCCGTGCAGCGCCGGCATCAAAAAATTATTGAGGAAGCTCCAGCATCTATTGCAACGTTGGCTGTCTTTGAAAATATGGAACAGGTAGGTGGGAATGCTGCCTTTGAGAGGGAAGTACTGTAGCCCACTCCTCACATTTGTGGTGGAAGAGTCAGGATTAGGTGATCGTTGTTGCTACAGATAGTCCTCGACTTACAACAGTTTGTTTATGATGATTATGATGTATTTTTATGATGACGATTACTATGATTTATCATTTATAGCTTTTATGTACACTGAGAGCTTATGCACCGAAGACAAATTCCTTGTGTGTCCAATCACATTTGGTCAATAAAGAATTTCTATTCTATTCTATTCTATTCCATTCCATTCCATTCCATTCCATTCCATTCCATTCCATATCTTCTATTCTGTTCTGTTCTATTCTGTTCTATTCTATTCTGTTCTGTTCTGTTCTATTCTATTCTATTCTATTCTATTCTATTCTATTCTATTCTATTCCATTCCATTCCATTCATTCTATTCTATTCTATTCTATTCTATTCTATTCTATTCTATTCTATTCCATTCCATTCCTATTCCTATTCCTATTCCATTCCATATTTTCTATTCTGTTCTGTTCTGTTCTGTTCTGTTCCGTTCCATTCCATTCCATTCCATTCCATTCCATTCCATTCCATTCCATTTCATTTCTATTTCTATTTCTATTTCTATTTCTATTTCTATTTCTATTCTATTCCATTCCATTCAATATTTTCTATTCTATTCTATTCTATTCTATTCTATTCCATTCCATTCCATTCCATTCCATTCCATTCCATTCGATATTTTCTATTCTATTCTATTCTATTCCATTCCATTCTTTTCTATTCTATTCTATTCCTTTATATTCCATTCCATTCATTCCATTCCTATTCTATTCCTTCCTATTCCTATTCCTATTCCTATTCCATTCCATATTTTCTATTCTATTCTATTCCATTCCATTCCTATTCCTATTCCATTCCATTCCATATTTTCTATTCCATTCCAATTCATTCCATTCGATATTTTCTATTCTATTCTATTCTATTCTATTCTATTCTATTCTATTCTATTCTATTCTATTCTATTCTATTCCATTCCATTCCATTCCATTCCATTCCATTCCATTCCTATTCCCTATTCCTATTCCTATTCCATTCCATATTTTCTATTCTGTTCTGTTCTGTTCTGTTCCGTTCCGTTCCATTCCTATTTCTATTTCTATTTCTATTTCTATTTCTATTTCTATTCCATTTAATATTTTCTATTCTGTTCTATTCCATTCCATTCCATATTTTATATTCTATTCCATTCCATCTATTCTATTCTATTCTATTCTATTCTATTCTATTCTATTCTGTTACCATTCAAAATTACAGTGGCACTGAAAAAAGTAACTTATGATCGTTTTCCATACTTATGACCAATGCAGCATTCCCCCGTGGTCACATGGTCAAAATTCAGACACTTGGCAACTGACCCATACTTATGACAGTCACAGTGTGCTGGGGTCGTGTGATCCCCTTTTGTGACCTTCTGACAAGCCAACTGAATGGGGAAGCCAGATTCACTTAACAACCGTCTTATTAACTTAACAACTGCAGTAGTTCACTTAACAACAGTGGCGAGAAAGGTTGTAAAATGGGGCACAACTCACTTAACAACTGTCTCGCTTAGCAACAGAAATTTTGGGTTCCATTGTGGCGGTAAATTGAGGACTACCTGTATGGTATAAATGAAGCTTAGAAGGGTATGTATGTGAGTAGTGTGCCAAAGTACACCACATGTTGCCTATTTTATGCTCAGCTGAGCATCTTTGAAATACGATTGAACAAAACGAAGAGGATTTTGAGAAACTCAGAATACTGCAGTCACCTAGCACATTTAACTAGGTCAGGGAAATATTTGGCAGAGGCCAAATATACAACATGCTGAGCTGGTTCTGCATTTGTCTTACTTTGTTTTTGTGAGTGGGAGTAACTTAGTCTGTTATGTAGGTTAAGCCTCTAGGTTCATTTAAGGTTCAGAATATTGCACCAAAAATGGATTAACTCAGTAACCTGATTAAATGTGTGCGAAGAACACAACTAATCTTCAGTCCGGGATGAATCTGAGTAGCTCCCTAATTTTATAAAGACTGTGCTACTTAGAGAAGTTTGTGCATGAATAAACAATAGACTCGAATAGAATTCTTTATTGGCCAAGTGTGATTGGACACACAAGGAATTTGTCTTGGTGCATATGCTGTCTGTATACATAAAAGAAAAGATACATTCCTCAAGAGTCAAGAATCATCAGGTACAACACTTAATAATAGTCATAGGGTACAATAAGCAATCAAATCAAATGGCCTCATATTCAATATAGAACAGAATTTCTCAACCTTGGTGGCTTTAAGATGTGTGGACTTCAAGTTCCAGAATTCCCCAGCCAGCATGCCGGTTGGGGAAATCTAGAAGTTGAAGTCCACACACCTTAAAGCAAGCTGCCTGATGTTGGAAGAAATATCCTTCTGGGTTCAGTTCCAAGTGGAGAAAAAGACACTGGATTCATGGAAGCTGCTTGGAAAGAAGGTTTAATGGTGGACAGGACCACATGCCTTGGAGCTCCTGGTGAAAAGGGAAGAGATGCTGAGAGTCCCTTGGTTTTACACCCTCTGTTGGGCCCCACCTTAGTGCTTCCTGTTCCTGTGTAAGAAATATATCCCATTGGCTGTCCGACTCCCAGGGGCGGAGGGTCTTAGCTAACTTTGTAGGCTTTGTCTGGACCACATGGCTTCACCTGAGTGCTGGCTGATGCAATCTTCCCAGGTGCCATGTGGTGAGATGGGTCATCCTGTCATTTCCTGAGGGCCATGTCTTAATCCCATCACCCTGGAGCTGAAGGGGGTCAGGCAGGGAGCTGCAGGAAGCTGCTTTGTCTTTAAAACATGTTTCTCCTTTTCTCATCCAGGGAAATATAACATTCTGCCTTTTTAATATTTCCTAGAATATTTCATTCTTCTAGGAGCGGGGTGGGTGCTAACTTTCTACACTGGGGAATTGAGGAAGTTGAAATCCCCACAGATTAAATGTGTGCTCACATTTGTGGTGGTGGTTGTGTCCTGTGGTCACACGATTGCCATTTGTGACCTTCACAACTGGCTTCTGACCTACAGGTTTCTTGACTTACGACCACAATGGAGCCCAACATTGATGTTGTTAAGTGAGACATTTGTTAAGTGACTTTTGCCCTGTTTGATGACATTTCTTGCCACAGTTGTTAAGTGAATCACTGCAGTTGATAAGTTAGTCACACGGTCATTAAGTGAATCTGGCTTCCCCCTTGACTTCACTTGTCAGAAGGTTGCAGAAAGTAATCACATGACCCCGGGATGCTGCAGTGGTCATAAGTATGAACCAGTTGCTAAGCGCCTGAATTTTGATAATGGGGATGTTGCAAAGGTCGTAACTGTGAAGAATAGTCATGAGTCACTTTTTCAGCGCCACTGTAACTTTGAACAGTCACTAAATGAACTGCTGTAAGTTGACAACTACCTGTATGCATTGGGGAAGCCATCAGGAAGTTTATTTTTTTTATTTTTTTTTTATTCGTATTTATATCCCGCCCTTCTCCGGAGACTCAGGCGGCTTACAGTTTTGGGATACAACCCAATGTGCTCAGCAATAGCCTTCATTCCATTGTATATGCCTGCTTATTACTAAGCGGCATTTTTACAAAGTCAGCTTATTGCCCCCAACAATCTTGGGTCCTCAGTTTACCTACTCCGAGAGAATGGAAGGCTGAGTCAACCTTGAGCCTGGTGGAATTCGAGCCTGCAATAATTACAGGCAGCTGGAGCTAAGTGCTAGGCTATTAACAGCCTGCACCACCAAGGCCCTTCTTGCAGGTTATGATCACATGACATCTCAGTTAATGACTTTGGATGAATTGCTTCATGACCGTAGCCAGCCATCACTGAAATTGTTAAATCAGTTGCCATTGTGACCACTCAGTGATTGAGTTGGCCGTCTCAATTACAGTCGGTAAGTGAGGATTACCATTATCTGTATAACTGAATATTTGCCCATTTTATAGAAACAAAACCAGAGTCTTTTAGGTCAAGTGGGCAGTGTAGAACTTAATTAAAGAAAGGAATCATCCTTTGAGCTGAGTATGACTCCTGCAGATTTCGTGGATACACCCATATAGTTTTCTTGTTAACGATACGGGAATAGTTTCTCACTGTTGCCTTTTGGGGTGTTTTTCAAATTCTAGTTCAGGGGCGTCAAACTCAAGGCCCGTGGGCCAAATCCAAAAAGGCACAGGAAAGGAGAAAGGGGAAGAAGAAAGGCAAAGAAAAAGAAGGAAAAATGGGAAGAGAGGAAGGAAGGAGAAATAAGGAAAGAGGGGAAGGAAAAAGAAGGGAAGGAAGGAAGGAAGATTATAATGAGAGTGAGTGAGGAAAGTCCTTCCCTCAGGACTTCTGAGGGCAGTCCTGTCTTAGTACTTGGCCACCGCAGGTGCCCCTGACATGGGTGACGTTAAGCTGGCCACACTCACCCCAGCCACACCCACCCTGGCCATGCCCACCCCAGCCACTCACCCGGCCATGCCTACCCTGGCCCCTCTGAGGTCAAACGCAACCCTCATGCGGCTCTCAATGAAATGTAGTTTGACACCCCTGGTCTATTTTATCGCTTAGAGATTTCTGGGTGGTCTCCCATCCATCCACTAGCCAGGCCTGATGCTGCTTGGCTTCTGAGCTTAGATAGGTTTGCCAATGTGCTGCTACTGCTACCTACTGAGAGGGCCCCATGCTTTAAAAGCTGATAGGAACAAGACGGCTTTTATGAACAGTCTTTGAAAAAAGCAGGGAAGCAGAATGGTAATTCTGGGTTGCGTTGAGTTCCATTGTCCCAGCAGCCCCATCACCAGATTTGAGTTCCTTGGGCCCATTCTTTTGAATTCAGAAACTACCCAAGCAAATGACCTCATGAAGTTGTTGTCAGGATTCCGGCAGTTGCCCCATTTAAATCATGAGTCTCAAGCCAAACTTCAAATGGATTTATTGGGAGTTAACATGTCCGGCACTGCCTGGGTGTAGCTGACTCTGAGACACATCTTTCATTGTCACCCATGACCCTGGTTTGCTCCCACCCCTCTGGGTGTATCATAATTCATATTCTCCAATGGGACACATCCATAGCCAAGAGTCATCAATCATGTTCTCCAATTAGATATTTGCACGGCAGAAACTTCAGGCACCTAGTTACTATCTTTGAAAACATTTATGGAATACAGTTTTGATTTCCAAACTGCCACACTGCTCTTTCAAAACCCCTTCCCCCCCTTTCTGTTGGCAACTCTAAAAAGACCATAGAAATATTTTATGAGTTGACAGTTGTTTTGGTTCAATATAGGTCTTTTGAAAGTAGCCCTTTCTTTTTCAGTGTGCGGTCAAACTCGCCAAGATGGTGGGCTACGTCAGCGCCGGGACGGTGGAATATCTTTACAGCCAGGATGGGAGTTTTTACTTTTTGGAGCTAAACCCTCGGCTGCAGGTCGAGCATCCTTGTACAGAAATGGTGGCGGATGTCAACCTGCCTTCTGCTCAACTCCAGGTAAGTCGAGAAGACCTGGTGGGAAGGATGAAGCTACCCTTAGTTGCTAAGCCTGGGCCAATCTGCAGGCTTCAGCTGGACTAACCAGTTCTTCCAAAATCTTGAGCAGGTGGGAAGAGGTGTTTTTGGGGGCGGGGAGGGATTTGTTCCAAATGTCACAAGAAGTGAGTCATTCTGGACTTGGAACAAGATCAGAGTGCTGATAAAGCAAGGGAAAAGTTGTGGCTTTGGAAAGTGGAGTGTTGCATTAGGGAAAACGTCTCCCTGGTTGTTTTGAAACAGGAGGGTGTGTTTTCAGATGCGGGGAACATTTTGGTCCTTGGTATTTCAATCGGTGTGTAATGGAGGCGAACTTGACTTTGCAGAGAGGTTATGAGTTTCTGAGGTCTTTCTTTGGAAAATGCTGCTATTGTACTTTTTTTTTTAACATAAAAGTCTGGAAACCATTTATGGACTTTTTGCTGAAAATGGGAAACAAAAATGAAGTGAAGATTTATGGTTTGACACTTGGAAAAGGATTAATTAAGGGACTGAAGGGGTTTTTGTAATACCAAGAGGAAGAAAGGATAATTGAGTTTGTTTATAACTGTAAATCAGAGTTGCTTATTTTTTTTGTTTCTTTAACTATTTTCCTTTTACTCTCACTTCATTTTGCTTTTTCCTTTCCTTTCCTTTCCTTTCCTTTCCTTTTTCCTTTCCTTTCCTTTCCTTTCCTTTCCTTTCCTTTCCTTTCCTTTTATTCTATCTCCTCTCTCCCTTCCCTTATTCTCCTCCCTCCCTTCCCTCCCTTATTATCCTTCCTTCCTTCCTTCCTTCCTTTCTTCCTTCCTTCCTTCCTTCCTGTTTTCTTTACATTTGCAACCCTTATGTCGATTTCTTAATTTTCCAATAAATCCAAGATTGTTGGGGGCAATTAGCTGACCTTAAAAATGCCTTAGTAATAAGCAGGCTATAATGGAATGAAGGCTATTGCTGAGCACATTGGATTGTGCTCAAAATTGTAAGCCTGAGTCTTCAAGGCATATAAATGTAATTAAAAAATTATGTGTATTTAAAAAGTATTGTTTTCTTCTCTGATATTCATTCATGCATTTATTTATATTCTATACCCATAATAGTGTACTGATAACCAGGGTATTATGAACAAATATAGTTCATTATTATGACTTATTCTAGTTGCACACCACCAAATCAGTAAAGATTCACGGGAATGTGCAACTATACCGATAAACAACCATACCATCAAAGCATTGCCTCTTGACAAAATCCTAGATTTTTGAAAAATATTGAGCAGAAGATACTTCTGCCATTCTTCTTTCGCCATCAATAAGAGTTTCCTTAAGTCTTCTTTGTTACAAACTATCAAAGTAGCAGCATCAGCATATTTGAAGATAATGATGTGCCAGTGACAATTCCAATTGTTCTAACCTAGCATTTCCCATCATGTAATCTGAATAATGTATTCTGCAATGGAAGTTAAATAAATAAAGAGACCATTATACAACCCTGGCACACTTCTCAACTTTGTACAATTTCAGTTGTTCCGTACAGGTAGTCTCGAGTTTATGACCACAATTGAGCCCAATATGTCTGCTGCTGAGACATTTGTTAAGTGAGTTTTGTCCCATTTTATGACTTTTCATGACACAGTTGTTAAGTGAATCACTGCAGTTGTTAAATTAGTAACATGGTGGTTAAGTGAATCTGGCTTCCACATTGACTTGGCTTGTCAGAAAGTCACAAAATGTGATCACATGACCTTGGGACACTGCAATCGTCATAAATATGAGTCACTTGCCAAGGATCTGAATTTTGATCACTTTGGAGATGTTGCAGTGGTCATAAGCGTGAAAAACGGTCGTAAGTCACTTCTTTCAGTGCTGCTGTAACTTCAAATGGTCACCAAGTGAACTTTGTAAGTGGAGGACTATATCTGTATTCTATTCTGACTCTCATTTCTTGGCCTTCATACACATTTACCAACAGGTAGGTGAGGTGGCCCGGGATATCCAGATTTTCAATGGCTGTCCACAAATGGTTGTGACCTAGAACAGGGGTGTCAAACTGGATTTCTTGGAGGGCCAGATCAGCAATATAATTGTCCTCCATGGGCCAGCTGGAGGGAGTAGGAGGAGACAAGATGGACGCCCTCCTGCAGCACCCTGCTGGCCAAAATGGGGCATGGGGGGGCATGGGCAGCCCCTGTGTGCCCCATCTTTGGCCTGGGCAGCTTCCTGCAGCATCCTGCCAGCCAAAACGCCGTGTTTGGCCAGCATAGGAGGCTGTCCAGGCTGAAAATGGGCTGCGCAGGGGCTGCCCATGGCTCCCTCATGGCCCATTTTTCTAGCAGAGGCACCAACTGCGGGCAAGTCCTTTGTTATTTCTAGGCTGCCCCCTGCAGGCCAGGTCTAAGCCCCCTCCCATGGACCTTATCCAGCCCACGGGCCTTGAGATTAACATCCCTGGCCTAGAAGATCAAAAGCCTTCATGTAATGAAACATCTCTCTCTCCTTGAGCACTAAACTTTATTTTTGACTGAAAATAAGGGTTGGAAATCTGTCTCAGTCCAGTTTCAAAAGCATTCTGGGCTCTACCAATAAAAGGCCAAAAAATACATCCTTCAAAAATCCTAGAACCTTTAAATGCAGTGATAACAGGTCTCCGCAAAACAGATCAGGAAATTATCACTATTGGTGATGGACTGATCGATTTAAAATTCCCTTGCTGTCTGGGGAATTGTGGGAGTTGAACTCCACACATTTTAAAGTCCCCAAAGTTTGAGAAACACTGATTTAAAGAGTTTATACAGGTAGATTTTTTTCCTTCATTCAGTTCTGTTTAGTGCTTGTTCAAAGTTACAACAGCATTGGAAAAAGATACTTATGACCGATTTTCACATTTAATGACCGTTGCGGCATCCACATGGTCATGTGATCAGAATTTGGACACTTGGCAACTGACTCATATTTATGACAGTGGTCATAAACACTTAACACCATATTACTAACTTAGCAACTGCAGTTATTCACTTAAGAACTGGGTCAAGTAGGGTCATAAAATGGGACAAAGCTGACTTAACTGTCTTGCTTAGTGACATAAATTCTGGGTTTAATCGTCGCCGTCAGTCAAGGATTACCTGTAATGCTAAAAAAATTGAAATTCAGATGACTCCATAATCACAGTCTTGGTTAATACTTACAGATCTTTCTAAGTTGCTGATAGGAGTGGTGTCACATTCAGGAGGCTGTGTGTTTGATCTAGGTAGAGGCAGGTATTTCTTTCTCTGGGCATACTGAGAATATATCTGCTGAACAAAACTCTGCACTGGCAACAGGAAGGGCATCTGGCCATTAAAACACTCTGCTAGCTCCATTCACTTGCCCAGACTCTACCCTGCAAGGGATTATGGGGTCGTTAAATGATGATGATCTTTTTAAGTTGACGAGAGAGAGAGGGAGAGGAGGGAGGGAGGGGGGGAGAGAGAGAGAGAGAGAGAGAGAGAGAGAGAGAGAACGAGAACACAACACAGGTGCTGGGACACTTATACTTAGTGGTGACAGTGGAAGATCTTTCTCTTGTGCACCTAAATATGACAAAGGCTGTATTTTCCTTTTTCCCCCAGATTGCAATGGGAATTCCTCTCCACAGGATCAAAGATATCCGGGTCATGTATGGAGCTTCCCCCTGGGGGGACACCCCTATTGACTTTGACAGCTCGGCCCATTTGCCTTGTCCGCGGGGTCATGTGATCGCAGCCCGTATCACCAGTGAGAACCCTGACGAGGTGAGCCTTCCTATATTTCCACCCGTTTGTCCTAGTGGTTAAGGCACCGGGCTAGAAAGCAGAAGGCCGTGAGTTCAAGTCCTGCCTTAGCCACGAAAGCCAGCTGAGTGACTTTGGGCCAGTCCTTTTCTCTCAGCCTAACCCGCCTCATAGGGTTATTGTTGTGAGGAAAAGAGGAGGAAGAAAGTGCGTTGGCTATGTTCGCCACATTGACTTATTTGCAAAGATAATGTTGTGACCTAGGCTTCCCGAGATCGTGATAAAACCCCTTTTATTTAGGTTAAAGGGAATTCCTTTCCAACAAAGTCTCGGCAAACAGTCTTACATGAGATTTCACAACTATAGACCTTTATCAGGCTTGGAGAGTTGCCAGGCCAATACCTTTCAAATGCCACGCTGTAGGAGCAATTATTTGGCAAGAAGTCAGGAACAGATCTTCACCCTATTGAATTGAACTCATTGTCTCCTTTATTCCCTATGGGAGGGGCCATTCACCGTCCATCTGAGCCTTTACTCCCGAGTTGACCCATGTTCATTAACTGTTCCCTTCTCCCAGCAGCTCTGCACATGCACACAATGGAAACAGGCTCCAGCTGTTCTTCTGCCCCACTGATCTCCGACTCTGAAGGCAGCTGATAACTGTCAGATGGCCCTGGCCCCATCTCTGCCTCTGATGCAGAGCACTGGTCAGAGCCTCAGAGCCTTCCCCAGAGTCCAGGACTGGCCCATGGTCCTACCCAACCTCCTCACTGTCCAAGTCTGCCGCTAGCTTCTGGCGGGCCACAACAGATAATAAAGATGGGATCATCTTCTCTCAGCCCAACCCACCTTGCAGGGTTGTTGTTATGAGGAAAACAAGAAGACAAAGGTGTATTGCCTATAAATTAAGCGCCTTGAATCATTTGTAAAAATAATTTGCTATAAATAATACAAATATTATTTGCTATAAATAATATAAATCTATAGGAAGTGGAGTCTTTTCTTGAGTTGAAGTCCACACATCTTAAACTTGCTGGTTGGGGGATTCTGAGAGTTGAAGGCCACCCATCCTAAAGTTGCTGCTGAGGTTGAAAAAAAACATTAATGTAGAATCCTGGATGTTTCCCTGTGGATGTTTCTCTTGCCCTGTTAAACATGATGACTTTTAAAATGAATAATTCCAATGCAGTCAGATGTGGGTCTGTGTATATGTGTGTGTGTGTATGTTTAAAAAACAACGTTCCATTTTATATTCCAGGGATTTAAACCCAGTTCTGGAACAGTCCAAGAACTGAACTTTCGCAGTAATAAGAACGTCTGGGGTTATTTCAGTGTGGCTGCCGCAGGAGGCCTTCATGAATTTGCAGACTCTCAGTTCGGCCACTGTTTCTCGTGGGGAGAAAACCGTGAAGAAGCCATCTCGTAAGTAGGAAGGAGCAGTGAGAAATTCTTCTCTCTTCTCTTGATTTCTCTGCTGATCGCAGAAGAATCGGGCGATTTGATCTCCTTTGGCTTAGTTACCTGCGTGGAATTATATTTTACAGATTAGTTCTTGATTTACAACCAGGGGTGGGCTTCAAAAATTTTAGCAGTGGGTTCTCTGCCTGGTTGCTAGGTGGGCATGGTCATGGTGGGCGTGGACCTACACCACGGAGGAGAGGGGTTTGCCCTCACTGGGCTCCGGAGGCTCTCTGGAGGCTGGAAACGGGCCCATTTCTGGCCTTCTTGAATTTCTGGGAGGCCTGTTTTTTGTCCTCCCCAAGCCTCCGTGTGTGCCCTGCACTTACCTGCATCCAAAACGGGCCGCGTGGAGACTTCTGGGAGGGGAGGGGAGGGGTGGGCGGGGCCAGCCAGGAGTGGGATTTGGGGGTACTCTGAACTGCACAGAATCTTAGCTAGGGGGTCTCCCGAACCCCTGCGAACCCCCAGCAGCCCATCCCTGCTTACAACCATTTGTTCAGTGACTGTTTAGGGTTACAGTGGCACTGAAAAAGTGACTTATGACTGGTCCTTACACTTATGACTGTTGTGGCATGTATCTATGATGGTTACAGCATCCCAGGGTCATCTGATCGCCATTTGTGACCTTCCCAGCTGGCTTCTAATCAGCAGAGTCAATGAAGGAAGCCAGATTCGCTTAACATCCACATGATTCATGTAACAAATGCAGTGATTCACTTAACAACCATGGCAAAAGAAGGTCATAAATTCACCACAATTCACCTCACAACCACCTTACTTATGAATGGACATTCCAGTTCCAGTTGTGGTTGTAGGTGAAGTACTTACCTGTACTCATCTGAGTGCAGTTATTACCAGGGTAGACATAGGTAGTCCTTGACTTACAACCATTCATTTAATGACCAAAGTTACAAGAGCACTGACAAAAATGACTTATGATCCTTTTTCACACTTATGACTGTTGCAGCATCCCTATTCAGACACTTGGCACCGGGCACATACAGGTGGTCCTTGACTTACGACTGCAATTGAGCCTAAAATTTATGTTGCTAAGTGAGAAATTTGTTAAGTGAGTTTGGCCTCATTTTACATCCTTTCTTCCCACAGTTGTTAAGTGACTCACTGCAGTTGTTAAATTAGTAACACGGTTGTTAAGTGAATCTGGCTTTACACTTCCAACATTCTGCTTATGTATTTGGATATATTTTAGTCAGTCTTGCTGCAGCTAGGTGCCATCTGCAACGCTCTCTATTTAGGACTGCCCTTGCATACCATCCGGAGATTGCAGCTGGTGCAGAATGCGGCGGCATGGGTGGTGATGGGAGTTTCCCGATTCTCCCATATTACCCCCCTCCTGCGCGGCCTGCATTGGTTGCCGGTTGCACTCCGGGTGAGATTCAAGGTTTTGGTTTTAACATACAAAGTCCTTCACGACATGGGTCCTCAATACTTAAGGGAGCGGCTCCTGCCGATATCGAGCGCCAACCGCCCTGTGCGAGCACACAGGCAAGGACTCCTGGGGGTCCCGTCAGCAAGTCAATGTCGGTTGGCGGTCCCCCGGCGATGAGCCTATTCTGTCGCGGCCCCTGACCTCTGGAACCAACTGCCCCTGGGGCTCCGCCTGGCCCCTGACCTCCGCACCTTCCGCCATGATTTGAAGACCTGGTTGTTTGACCAATCCGGGCTGTGACCCCTCCCTGGGGGGGGGAATGGGTTTTAAATTATTTTAAATTACTGTAAATTTTAATTTTATAACTTTTTGGGCTTGTGAATGGTTTAATTCTTTTTTTATTATTTATTGTTGTTGTTTTTAGTTGTGAGCCGCCCTGAGTCTTCGGAGATGGGGCGGCATACAAGTCCCAAAAATAAATAAAATAAATCTACAAAATATTTTGTACTGATTTTCTTTAAATGCTGTTGACAGTGTCAATTTATAGTTACCAATACACATTTCCCCTCAATCCTCTAAATTTATATTGTGACCTATGTTTTTTGCCCAGGCAATCATTAATCCCTTAAATTTGAAAGGTTTAAGTATTTAAAAATAAGGAAAACCTGAGAGGTTGGAATAAGTTATAAAGCAGAAGTCCACAAATCTTAAAGTTGCGAAGTGTGGAGACTCCTCTTATAGATCTTTCAGGACCAGGAACTGGATGGGGCCTCCAGGATGGAAGAGGAGTGAATGGTGCTCTGGCGATGTTCTCCAGTTTATTCTCAGACTTGACTGCCTTTTTTTTAAAACCTTCAGAAATATGGTTGTTGCTTTGAAAGAATTGTCCATTCGAGGCGACTTCAGAACCACTGTGGAGTACTTGATTAAGCTGCTTGAAACGGAAAGCTTTCAGCACAACCGCATTGACACTGGTTGGCTGGACCGACTGATTGCAGAGAAAGTGCAGGTAATCTTCTTCTGGCACAGAAAGGGACGGAATAGATCCAAAAAGAAAAACTGCAGCCTTTTAATGTGGATTATCTGTCTGTAGGAATGTGCTAAATAGATCCCATTCTACCGATAGGAGAGAATATTTGTAGCTCAGGGTTGAACTGTGGACACCTTGGTGCTCTCTGAGCTTGGTGGTTTTCTTGAGAGAAGAAGAAGAAGAACAACAACAACAACAGAGGACACCTAGTTTGGTGGTTTTATTGCAGACGTTTCATGACCCAACTAGGTAACAACATCAGTGCTAGGTTGATGTTCCTGCAAATTTCTCTCATCTGCCTGCTTTCTGAAGCATTTGATGTCCATATGTGGTGCCAACAGAAGAGAATATTTGTAGTTCAGGGTTGAACCCTGGGGTCCTTGGTGCTCTCTGAGCTTGGTTGCATTCTTGCAGATGTTTCATTACCCAACTGGGTAACATTACGGGCATTGATGATGTTACCTATTTTGGTAATACAACTTCCATAAGAAAACCACCAATCACAGAGAGCACCGAGGACCCCTCGGATCGCATGCTGGTGAACTCTCCAAATGTGTCCAGTTGGGCAGTTCTGTTTGGCCATTGGAAAAGTAGAAAGCTCTCCAGATGATTGAATAGGCCTCCTGGTCAAACAGGAGGCACACAAGAAGGAAGGAGGAGGGGGAAAACTTAGAACAGATTAAGAAAAAGATATTGGCAGAATAGAAAAGAATGCTGAAGAACTTTGAAGCTAAGCATGGCTAAAGGAACTACTCTATTGGGCTTAAAGCACTCGTTTTAGTCCCGAGTTTTCTAAAGCAAACTCTGAAAAGTTGATAATTCGTGATACTAAAGGTTGAGCCATGGGCTGGTTCATCCTTAATTTACTAATATAAAGAAGTAATTTTTTAAAAATGTGTTAGGATATATGCAGAGTAACCCTTGAGTAGCAAGGATATGCACATTGAAGCGTTGTGAGAACAGTGATGAATAAATACACAGCCACACAGAGATACACCAAATTGTGTTAATGTTTACTTGAAGAAATAGCACAGTCCAATAAACAGTCCAGGTCATACATGTTTTAACAGTCCAGCAGTATCCAGTTATAAAGTCTTCTTACCCTTTTCATGTCTTTTACAGCAGACAAACCTTTTCACGTCTTTTACAGCAGACAAATATCAAACCATAATACAACAGATAATGTTTGATATCAACAGAATATCAAAGTAAACAGAGTTAGTCAGTATCAGTCCGTATTCAGTCAGAGAGAGAGTCAGTATCAGCATCAAGAGAGATCTTCAGTGGGAGAGATAGTTAAACCATGATCTATAGCTCCCTCTTATGGCAACTTGCAGCATCCTCAACCAATCAGAACAGCATAATACATTACAGTATTTTTTCTTAAAGCTACAGACATATATATTTGTGCTTTATATATTGTCAACCCAACTACGTTATGTACATATACATAACGAAATGGATTCTTCCCCTCTTTTTCATCTAGGCGGAGAGACCAGACACCATGCTGGGGGTGGTGTGTGGGGCCCTACATGTGGCTGATGTCAGCCTGCGGAATAGCATCTCCAACTTTCTCCACTCCCTGGAGAGGTAAAAACCAGATTTTCAGCACTGACATTCCTTAAAACTTCCTGTTTGTCACCTTGTCTCTAGAGTTCTTTCCTTGAGTATGTTCTAAGCGATCTTGCAGAACTGGTGGTGGATAAGAAATAAGCTTGTCCAACACACAAAGTGATACAGGGTTGATTTCCTAGAGAATAGTGGCCTATTGAGAGCCAGTTTGATATAATGGTTAAGGCATCAGACTAGAAACTGGGAGACTGCGAGTTCTAGTCCCGACTTAGACATGAAAGCTGGTTGGGCAACTTTGGGCCAGTCAGTAGGAGATGGTAAATTCTAGTCTCACTCTAGGCATGAAAGCTGGCTGGGTGATTTGGGCCAGTCACCAGAAGACTGTGAATTTAGTCCCACTTAGGTGTGAAGAAAGCTGAGTGATCTTGGACCAGTCACTTTCTTTTGCCCAATGAATGGCAGTTGAAATGATACAAATTAAAATATATTTTAAAACCCTGAGGAAATAGGAAGGTCTCCACCTGGCTAATTTGGCAAGTCAAGTCTCTCTGGGAAGGGAATCTCCACCACCACCAAAGGCTCTCCCCTTATAGAGACCCACTCCCCATCCTTCAGTAAGGAGAAAAACCTCTTTTGTGAGCTATAATTAACTAAGGTCCTATAGAGGCCTGCAATCCTTAGCTTTGTCTTTTAGTTAGAAGCTTAACTATTTCTTGCAAAACTATTGGCAGGAAATGGAGTGCTGTTATTAATTCTTCTCTTCCAGGGGTCAAGTTTTGCCTGCCCATACATTGTTGAACATAGTGGATGTGGAACTCATCTACGAAGGGAAGAAATATGTACTAAAGGTAACATCGCACCAGATACACCGCTAAGCCGCAGAAGAGACTGGACAACCATTTGTCTGAAATGGTCTAGGCCAGGAGTCTTCAAACTTGACACCTTTAAGACTTGTGGACTTCCACTCCCAGAATTCCTCCTCCAGTCATGCTAGCTCTGGAATTCTGGGAGTTGGAAGTCCACAAGTCTTCAAATTTGCCAAGTTTGAAGACCCCTGCATTAGGGGTTGCTCAAAAGTTGTGGCATGCCTTGGGGATTGTAAAGATATTATGCTGAGTCAAGGTTGACTCAGCCTTCTGTCCTTGCAAGATCAGTAAAATGAGGACCCAGATGGTTGGGGGCAATAGGCTGACTCTGTAAACCGCTTGGAGAGGGCTGTAAAGCGGCATATAAGTCTAAGTCAGGGTCTTCAAACTTGACACCTTTAAGACATGTGGACTTCCACTCCCAAATTCCTCCTCCTCCAGTCATGTTAGCTCAGGAATTCTGGGAGTTGGAAGTCCACAAGTCTTAAACTTGCCAAGTTTGAAGACCCTTGTGGTATAAGGTTTGTTGTCTGAGAAGGGGGTTGGACTAGAAGACCTCTAAAGTCCCTTCCAACTTTGTTATTCTGTTTAGGAGTGATGGTGGCCGGGGAAACAGAGAACTTTATAGATGTGTCCATAGTCAATTCTAACAAAAATGGGTAAAGGAAACATAGGTTGCAAATCCATAGTGAGAGTGAGTGGGGGTGCTCCTTGACTTACAACAGTTCATTCAATGATGGTTTGAACTTACTATGGCGCTGAAAAAAGTGACTTATGACCGTTCTTCACACTTATGACCATTGCCGCATCCCCAGGGTCACATGATCAAAATTCAGATTCTTGGCAATTGATTCTTATTTATGACGGTTGCAGTGTCCAGGCGTCATGTGATTTTCCCCATTGTGATCTTGTGACCAGCAAAAAGTCAATGGGGAAGCCAGATTCACTTAACAACCGGGTTACTAACTTAACGGCTACTGTGATCAGCGTAACAACTGTGGAAAGAAAGGTCGTAAAATGGAGCAAAACTCACTCAACTAGTGGTGTTGCTTAGTAACATACATCCTGGGCCCAGTTGTGGTCGTAAGTCGAGGACTGCCTGTACATAATCCTGTTTTTTTACCAAGCGAACAAGGTGGTGTGAAAGAGCTGTCCCAAAGAAGATCAAGCTTTTTTGGGAGAAGTTTGTGAGGTTAGAGACTTTTACCCATGGAAGTCCACCAATCCGATGGCTAGGAGGCAGGAACTGTATAGCCACAATACCATTTCTGCATGAGGAACTCTTGGGAAGTTGCTTTGGGCTAAGAAGAAAGCTCCCCCCTCAGGCGTGAGCTGAGATGCCACCCAAAGTCATCCTAAGAAGGTTGAGATGTTCTCTTATTATAATGTGTTAATACCACTTTATAAGGCCTTGGTAAGGCCACCCTTGGAATGCTGCATCCAGTTTTGGTCACCCCGATGTAAAAAAGATGTTGAGACTCTAGAAAGAGGGCAGAGAAGAGCAACCAAGAGGATTAGGGGACTGGGGCTAAAACATTTGAAGAACAGTTGCAGGAATTGGGTATATCTAGTCTAATGAAAAGAAGGACCAGGGGAGACGTGATAGCAGTCTTCCAATATCTCAGGGGCTGCCCCAAAGAAGAGGGAGTCAAGCTATTCTACAAAGCCCCTGAAGGCAGGACAAGAAGCAATGAGTGGAAAGTAATCAAGGAGAGAAGCAACTTAGAACTAAGGAGAAATTTCCTGACAGAACAATTAATCAGTGGAACAACTTGCCTCTAGAGGCTGTAAATGCTCCAATACTGGAAGTTTTAAAGAAGAGATTGGACAGCCGTTTGTCTGAAGCAGTGTAGGGTTTCTTGCCTAAGCAGGGGGCTGGACTAGATAGAACAAGGGTCTTCAAACTTGGTAAGTTTAAGACCTGTGGACTTCAACTCCCAGATTTCCCGAGCTAACATGGCTGGAGGAGGAATTCTGGGAGTTGCAAGTCCACAAGTCTTAAAGCTGACAAGTTTGAAGACCCCCTGGACTAGAAGACCTCCAAGGCCCCTTCCAACACTGTTATTCTATTCTATTCTATTCTATTCTATTCTATTCTATTCTATTCTACTTCTTGCTCTTCTCTTTCTCACAGGTAGCTCGGCAGTCTCCAAACTCCTACGTTGTCATCATGACCGGTTCCTGCGTGGAGGTTGACGTTCACCGGCTAAGTGACGGAGGCCTCCTTTTGTCCTATGATGGGAGCAGCTACACAACCTACATGAAAGAAGAAGTGGACAGGTAACCTTGGATGCTTCCAGGGATGCTTGCAAGCAGAGGAACAGACCCCAGGATGCCATCCTCTAAAAGTGTTGAGGATGGTCCCCAAAAGGTCCTTCAACTTCATAATATTCAGTGTGACCAAAAAGAAGATATTATCCAATCCATAAATGGGCAGTCGTCATGCGTCCCTTTAAAATCAAATGAAAGAGGATCAAATTCAATTATCCATTGCTGCTTTAGAGGCATTCATAATCATGTGGTTCGCCGTCAGTCTGTGCAGATGTCAGCAGAGTCGGACAGTGGGAAAGAAAGAGGATCAGTCTGGGAGTCTGGAGAGGACTCAGGCAAGGGTCCTGCCTCCGATGCAGAGATGGGGCTAAGACCATCTGGGAATGGTGTGCTGACTCCGGAGCCTCCGAAGTCTGGCAGCAGCAAGGATGAGGAACAAGTGGAGCCTGTTCCCTGTGTGCGTGTGCGCAGAGCTGCTAGAAGGCGAGAGCAGCTGAAACAAAAGGGGTGACTTGGGAGTAAGGCTTGGAGGTGATTGCCCCTCCCATAAGGTATAAAGGACAGGCAAAGATGATGAAACTTTTGCAGGAAGCAAAGTCGTTCGTTCAATTCAATTTCATTCTTGAAGCTCTTTGTACTTTGGTTGGTTTTTTTTCTAGTTCATTGGACACTTCTGTTCTTGGCAGTACTTCACAGGGAAGAAAGGTGGGTGCTTATCTTGAGGGACTGTTTGAGATTCGTTACCAGCTGGGAATGAAAATTATTCCCAGGGTTGCAATAAAACAGGACTTGTTTTTAAAATAAACGTGTGCATAATTACAGTCTTGGAAGCCTTGGTCAGAACAAATCAAACCTATGTACACACACTTCCCATACACACCCGTAAATATGCAATTCGTTTTTAAAATATGATGCACCAAGGAAATCCGATACCCTCAACCTGTACAAACAAATGTGCATTGAGTAACTTTTCTTTCCTACAGATTGACTGCCAAGAACTTAGTTAAGGGAATGACAAAACTATCAGTAGGCTGAAAGGATAATGCTGAGTGCTGGACGTTTCCACTTCCAGAGTACTGCAGCTTGGCATGATTGCAAACACAAGTATTCCTCAAATTACCAGTACAATTGAGCCTAAAATTTCTGCTACTAAGCAAGACCGCTGTTAAGTGAGTTTTGCCCCCATTTTACCACCTTTCTTGCCACGATTGTTAAGCAAATCACTGCAGTTGTTAAGTTAATAAGCTGGTTGAAAAGTAAATCTGGCTTCCCCACTGACTTTGCTTATCAGATTGTTGCAAAGGGATCATGTGATCCTGGGACACTGCAACTGCATAAATACATGCCAAGCATTTGAATTTTTACCATGTGACTGTGGGGATGGTGCAACAGTTGTAAGTGTGAAAAACGGTCATACCTCATTTTTTTTCAGTGCTGTTGTAACTTCGGTCATTCACTAAGTGAATGGTTGTAAGTTGAGGGCTACCTGTAAGAGGTTTGACATCTACTTCCACCTGCCCCCCCGCTTTGAGTTGAAGATGCAATTGATGTGGAAATAAGGAGCATAGTACTGAGCCTAAAGTAGAACCAGGGTCCAGTAGTAGGTACCAGCCATATACTTTCTGTCCCAAGGTCAAATCCTGGATTGTTTTGGAGGAAGCTAACCAAGAACCAAGGTTCTGACCTAGGCTTCCCCAAAAAGCACTAAGCAGACTCTTTGTCCTGGCAAAACCCCTTTTAATAAATGAAGGCGAATTTCTTGCATTCACATTCAGCCAAAAGCCCGGCAAACAGTCTTTCAAGGATATCATTAGGAGCACAGACCTTATCTAGCTTGGAGAACTGCTAAGTAAATATTTTCAAACACAGTGCTAACAAGGAAGGACTCAGCACAGAATCTCTCAGATGCACAGACAGATCTTCACACTGCTGCAACGAACAAATTGTTTCCTGCAAAAGCCCCCTCCCCTTTTGCTCCTCTTTTAATCCCTATGGGAGGGGCCCTTCACCGTCCACCTGTGGCTTTACTCCCACGTTGACCCTTAGTTCATAATTGTTCTTTCTTTTGGCAGCTCTGTGCATGCGCAGGCAGGGAACTGGCTCCAGCTGCTCCCCCACCTCACTGCTGTCCGACTCTGAAGGCAGCTAATACCTGCCAGACTGCCCTGGCCCCATCTCTGCCTCTGATGCAGAGCCCTCGTCCGAGCCTTCCTCAGCCTCCAGGAGTGGCCCATGTTCCTCCCCAACCTCCTCACTGTCTGACTCTGCTGCTACCTCCGCTAGCTGCCAGCGGGCCACAACAATAAGGAAGGCACACAGCCTGTAAGGGTGGGGCTGCATCTCTGCGGTCTTATCAATATCTTAACTTTAGGGTTTGTGAATCTTCCACCCTGAATGCTTTTAATCTTGCTAAGGAAAATTTCACAACCCCCCGGCCCCCACCCCAATAAAAACCCAAGGTTCTCCAGGATTTCTAAGGAGATTCTCAGTCATCCAGGTTATGGTTGTCCCAAAGGTGCTTTTTTTCAAGAGGCAACTGGACTTCCTGGTTTTTCTTTGAAGACGTTTCCCTTCACATTCAAGAAGCTTCTTCAGCTCCAACTGCAGGGTGGGGAATGGAAAGACTGACCAGCAATCAAATGACCAGCTGTCTGCAAGGAGTATAAATCCTTCCATTCAGAGGTGGTATTCAGCCGGTTCTGACCAGTTCTGGAGAACTGGTAGCGGAAATTTTGAGTAGTTCGAAGAACCGGCAAATACCGCCTCTGACTGGCTCCGCCCCCATTTCTTCTCTGCCTCCCATTGAGTCCCAGCTGATCAGCTGGGTCTTCTTTCATTGCCCTGCATAGGAGAACAGCACTGGAAAGCAGGTTAGTGGGGTGGAGAGGGAATGGGGATTTTGCAGTATCCTTCCCCTGCCACACCCACCAAGCCACGCCCACCAAGCCATGCCACACCCACCAAGCCATGCCACACCATGCCCACCAAGCCATGCCCACAGAACCGGTAGTAAAAAATTTTGAATCCCACCACTGCTTCCATTCCCCACCTTCCAGTCAGAGCTGAAGAAGCTTCTTGGATGAGAAGTGAAACATCTTCAAAAGAAAACCAGAAAGTCCAGTTGCCTCTTGAAAAAAAAAAAGGCACGTTCTCGAGGATGCAATCTTGAAAAATTGATGTCCCAAAATGGATTCCATCCCTGTTTTCCTTCTAAGCCTGATTTCCACTTCCTGAATTGAATCTATATTGGACAAGGACTCCGAGGACCTGTTGTCTGATCTTTAGTTGGGATATTTGAAAATGGGACTAAATTCACTTAACAACTGGTTTGCCTAACGATGGAAATTGTAGGTTCAATTGTGGTCATAAATCAAGGACTACCTGCACTGGACTTTCCATTGTGGTTTTATCCTTGTTAGATCACCCAGAGTCAGTGTGAGTTGGGTATCCATATGAATTTTCTTAGTAAAGGAATAAAACTTTCTGGGTAGACATTTTCTGTATATATTTTGGGCTTTCTGTCCTCTCCTGCTTAGGTATCGCATCACCATTGGCAATAAAACTTGTGTGTTTGAGAAGGAAAATGACCCATCGATTCTTCGATCCCCCTCAGCCGGGAAACTCATCCAGTATGTGGTGGAAGATGGCGGACATGTCTTTGCTGGGCAGTGCTTTGGTGAAATTGAGGTAAAAAAATATATCTTGTGAGCCTGTTAGACTGGCCTTCTTGGGAAAACCTTGTGATAAGGAACAAACACACACTCACAAGCAGAAACAGTTTCTATCCAGTGCTGCTTTCTCTTCTATCTCTTTCTCTAAGTGGGATTGATTTTTTTGATATCCCAAGGTGCTTTCGGGAGGCAACTGGTTCTTTTCCTTTCCTTTCCTTTCCTTTCCTTTCCTTCCTTTCTTCCTTTCCTTTCCTTTCCTTTTTCCTTTTCCTTTTCTTTTCTTTCCTTTCTTTCCTTTTTCCCTTCCTTCCTTCCTCTCTTCCTCCTCTTCTCTTCTTCCTCTTCCTCTCTCTCTTTTTCTCTCCTCCTTCTTTCTTTCTTTTCTTTCTTTCTTTCTTTCTTTCTTTCTTTCTTTCTTTCTCTTTCTCTCTCTCTCTCTCTCTCCCCCCCTCTCTTTCTTTCTTTCTGTTTGAAAACATTTCATTTCTCATCCAAGAAGCTTCCTCAGCTCTGACTGGATGGTGCAGAATGGAAGGATTAATATTCTTTGCAGACAGTTGGTCATTTCCATCCTTTTAGAGAATCGCTGTCAAGGCCATTTGCACTACCAAGTGACCCTGAGGACACAGATAAACCTCCCAGCGGCCTCAAGGACTCTCTGAAAAGAATGCAAATGACCAGCTGTCTGCTCCTTCCATTTCCCCACCATCCAGTCAGAGCCCAAGAAGCTTCTTGGATGAGAAGCGAAATGGGTTGAAAGAAAAACAAAGAAAGTCCAGTTGCCTCCAGAAAAAGCACCTTTGGGACAACCATCACCTGGATGACTGAGAATCTCCATAGATATTTTGGTTTGAATCAATTTTGTTCAAAAATATTAAAAACAATACTGAGAAACTGATTAACTTTTTATTAATGCAAACGCTTATAAACACAACATGTGTGTGTTTATTCTTCTTCAGAACCCTTCTATTTGTACATGGATCCATTAAGGAGATCCTCAGATTTCCTGTCTCTTTTTCCCATTTAAAGTGTTTTGTAAATGCACAAACGCATGATAAAGACCTCTAATAAATAAAATATATTCATTCAAACTTTAAGCTATTTTATTCATCACAGACACCTTGACTTAACAGATTAAAAGTATCTGTGAAAAGGTTCAAAGGGAGATATTCATCATCCCATTACAAACTTAATACATTTCTGATGTATTCAATTTCTGATACCAAACACTCCCCGGCTGGTATGCATATTTTAGTATATTTTTCAAGATTTGTAATCTCAGATAAATTCCTTGCATTCTGTGTGATGGAATTGCAGCCTGAAGAAGGAGAGGAGAAGTGGGATTCCAGAGGGGAGTCCCAGAACAAAAGACTATTCAGGCAGTACTGAACTGGATGGGGTAAGAAGGAAAAATTTCAGGGTTACAGGTAGTCCTCGACTTATGACCACAATTAGGACCGGAAATTTCCATTGCTAAGTGAGGTGGTCATTAAGTGAGTCATGCCCAGTTTTATGACCTACTTGAATCACACCATTGTTAAGCCAATCCAGCTTCCACCATTGATTTTGCTTGGTGGAGGCCAGCTTGGAAAGGTGACAAGTGGCGATCACATGTACCCGGGATGCTACCACCATTGTAAATACATGCTGGTTGCTGAGTGCTGCATTTTGATGACATGGCCATGGAGATGTTACGATGGCCGTAAGTGTGAGGATTGGTCAGAAGTCTTTTTTTTCAGCACTGTTCTAACTTTGAACAGTTGTTAAATGAGTAGTGGCAAGTTGCGGGCTAGCTTAAAATCTCCCACGGTATATCTACTAGGTTAGATTATTATATAGCTTTAATCTGGCAAGATTCTGTCTATTAGGAGTAAGCCAGTTTGATCTAGTAGTTAAGGCACCAAACTAGAATGTGTGAATTCTAGTTCTTCCTTAGCCATGAAAGCTGACTGGGTGACTTTAGGCCAATCACCAGAAGACTGTGAGTTCTAGTTCTGCCTTACGCATGCAAACTGACTGGATGACTTTAGGCCAGGATGTCAAACTCTATTTCATTCAGGGCTGCATCAGGGTTGTGTTTGACCTCAGGGACGGCGGCCCGGGGATGTGTGGTCAGGGCAGTGGTGGGGTTCTAATTTTTTTACTACCGGTTCTGTGGGCGTGGCTTGGTGTGGGTGGCAGGGGAAGGATACTGTAAAATTTCCAGTCAGAGGTGGGATTTGCAGTTCTCCGAACTACTCAAAATTTCCGCTACCCGTTCTCCAGAACTGGTCAGAACCTGCTGAATACCACCTCTGTAGGGTGCTCCCTAACATGAGTGACATCGAGCTGGCCTGGCCACGCACCCTGACTCAGGGGTGGGATTCTACCAGTTCGCACCTATTCGCTAGAACCGGTTGTTAACATTCTAAGCAGTTCGGAGAACCGGTTGTTAGAAGAAATTACTGGCCTAATCCTGTAAGGATGGCAGGAAGGAAACATTCTGGTGTTGCTTACAGAAACTGCCTCTCCATTAACCCTTATTACATTCTTGGCAGGACTAGACTTCCTGACTCTGGAACTTCTCCTGAGTTTTTTTCCCTCCTTTGCTGGTACTTTGCTTGTGTGAAGTGACCATTCAAAGTTACAATGGCACTGAAAGAAGTGACTTATGACCATTTTTCACAATTACGACTGTTGCAGCATCCCCACAGTCATGAGAGGCCAGGCGAGGAGATGCGTGCCTCAATGTGAGTGATATTGAGTTGGTCACACCCAGTCAATAACATGACCCCCAAGCCATGCCCACCACCTAAGCCACACCCACAGAACCGGTTGTTAAAAAATTTGAATCCCATCCCTGCTTAATTCCATTTGTTGAGAAAGGTGAAGTTTAACAGAGGTCAAGTGAACTACAGTACATATAGAGCTTGACTTACGACAGTTTGTTTAGTGCCCGTTCAAAGTTACAACAGCCCTGAAAAAGAGGACTTATGATCGTTTTTCACAGTTAATGACCTTTCCAGCATCCCCATGACCATGCGATGAACATTCAGGTGTTTGGCAGCTAGTTCATCTTTATGACCATTGGCTGGGTCCCAAGATCATGTGATCCCCTTTTGTGGGATGCAAATAATTAAAAAAAAAAAGAACGGGTCTCAATCTCACTGTGTTGTCTTGGTGCTTATGCCTGTCATTGTGTGAATTATTAGATGTACAGTGCCATAAACCAGCAAACGTAATCTTTGAATGCCATCGTGGCAGGTAAAGTAAACTTGCTTCAGTGATTCTTGTAATCCAGGTCCAGTTTGAACAGAAAACCTCCAATGCAGATTTACTTTGATCGACCCGTGTTTCTGTTTCTGTAAACAACCTGTTCTGACTCTGTTCCCAAATACAACAAGCCCTTTGTATTTAACAAAACGTTCTCTTTATTTGGAGCACCAGCAGCTGCTCTCTCACAGCAGGCTACGGAGTCTCTAACACCTGTGGAAAGCGACACTCCGTTTCCCCTGAATTGGCCCAACACACCAGGAGTCTCTCTCTCTCTCTCTCTTCCCACACTTGCAAAGGAAGTCCTGGAAAGTGCGCTCCTTTCTTCCAGCAGCACACACACACACACACATGTTCAGAAGGCGCTGGAGATTCCAAGAAAAATTGTGATAATTTCCAGGCAGGATTTGCAAGTGCAGGCTATCAGCCGGCAGGGTGATGAATAGTCTGCCACATCTATTCATCTCCGTCCCCTGCCTTTTATCCCCAGAGCTAGGGTGAGGCTTTGCTAGCAGCAGTGGTTCTTCCATCCCCAGGACCGGCCCATAGATTTCCACTGTTCTCCTCTCCTCTGCCTTTTGTGCATCCGCGTGTCAGGCACTGGACCCAGCTGTTCCTCCTCTTCCTCATCAGCCACCTCCAGACCTGGGGGCTGTTCACTCTCCATCTGTGGGTTGATGTATGGCCCAGGCTCTGCTTCTGTCTCTGTCTGTCTCTCTGTCTGTCTCTGTCACTGTCTCTGTCTCTCTCTCTGTCTCTCTCTCTGTGTCCCTCTCTCTCCCTCTTCCTCCTCTCTGATTTGGCTGCTGAAGGGGCCAGCTGCTGACAGGCCACAACACAACCAGCTCCAAGCGTGACTGTGCCTTTAATGAGCTTTCTATATGTATCCATACTCTAGTTGCTTAAATGAAGCATAATGCTCGCTTGATGCAATTTGTTAACAGGAAACACAAGAGAATTGCAAAAGCAGCTGGACAAAGGGAGTACAGGGAAGCAAACACTCCGAGAAGTCACTTGTTTAACTTGGTTTTCTGATATTTTCAGGTGATGAAGATGGTGATGACACTCACAGCGGCGGAATCGGGCTGCATCCATTATGTGAAACGCCCTGGAGCAGCCCTTGAGCCAGGCTGTGTAATTGCTAAAATGCAACTGGATGATCCGAGCCGAGTTCAACAGGTAAATTTGGAGGCTTAGCGGAAAGGGGTATCTCTTCACACAGATTTAAGCTAAAAAAAAATTAGGTTGGTTTCTGGGGACATCTGTCCGTTTTCTTTGGTCTTCTGCTGGGTAGGTGGGGGTGGGTGGTCAAGGAAGGGATATTTTTCCCACTCTGACCTAGAGCTTTGTGATCTCCTGGTGGTCTCCCATCCAAGCACCAGCCAACTCTTAAACTTGATTAGTGTTTAGAGATCGGGGAAGGTCAGCTAGGGGCTACTTGTTGGCCCCAAAAATTCTTGGTCATGATGGAGGAGATGAATCCAAGAAATGGATCCATGGTCTTATGAGCCATCTCATACAGTAGTATGTACATGAGTAGCCCCATGGTAAGATGGGTGGCTAACAACAACAACAGCAATAATAACAATAACAATGTGGCCCACCAGAATACTTTTCAGGCCTCCTAGTTTTGTCTCATAATTAATGAGACTTTTTGGATTTTTCTTGGATTGGGCTACAGGTAGCCCTCAACTTATAACTATAATTGAGCTCACATTTATAATATAGGTAGTCCTCAACTTACAACCATTTGTTTCGTGATGGTTAGAAGTTACAATGGCACTGAAAAAAAACATTTGACCATTTTTCACACTTACATTCATTCATTCATACATTTATTGCGGCATTCCCCATGGTCATATGATCAAAATTCACACACTTGGCAACTGACTCATATTTATGATGGTTGCAGTGTCTCTGGGATCATGTGATCCCCTTTTGCCACCTACTGACAAGGTCGTAAAATGAGGCCAAATTGATTTAACAACTGTCTTGCTTAGCTTTGAGCTCCCTTGCGGTTGTCTTACCTGTAGTAAGTAATGATGTTTGCTAAATGGGTCATCTTGTGACTGTGTTCGATTTTTAAAAATACAGGTCATCTTTGAGTTACGAAGGTAATGGAGCCTGCCCATTCCATTCGTAACCCAAGGATTCGTGGGAGTGAATCTCGTACTTTGAATGAGATCACTCCCTCCTTTCCCCACGCATTGCTAATCGAATGTGTAGTTCATTAAGTGCACATGAGGTATTTCAGGGTGGGGAAGGCCATGGGGGTCCTAGTGATGGAACAGACCACCTGCGTAAGACCACCCAAGGCCTCCCCGGCCCAATGAAATACCTCATGCCCACAATTGCTTCCCCCTCCAACTTGCCAAGATCCAACAAGCTGTCTCCTCTCCACCCTCTCAGCCGTGTGTGCCCCTCTGTAGCTCCGTTTAGGCCTGTGCAGAGGGTTAGGCTGGCAAAGTGCAGGATGAATGTTGCAGAGCCTCTGTGGTTGTTTGTAAGAACGAACAACTGCTGTGGTCTTGCAAGTTTCCTGGTTTCGGGACTTGTTTGTAAACATTAGGGGGCGCTTATCGGGTAACTTCAAACATTCGCCAAGGGAATGCTCGTAACCTGGGGATTACCTAAATATTGGTAGTGGTCATTAAGCGAACACTGTGTTCGTTAAGTGAACACCTCGGTTGTTAAATGAACCCATTGTTCATTCTGAGGTGATTTTTGGCTGAAAACTGGAATCTAACGCCAGTTTTGGCAAAAACATCATCGATCACAGTCACGTGACTGCAAATGGCCTTAAATGTGGACTGGTTGTTGAGTAACCAAAATGGGAGTCATGTGACTGCCAGGGGTTGGCGGGCAGTTATCAGAGCTTTGAATCTGGATCATATGTACCTTTTTTGAGGTAACTTTGAAAACATTTGAATCTGAGAAAGAAGCTTCAGCCCAGAAGATCTGAGAAAGTGATCCCTTTAGAGATAAAGAAGATGATTGGATGGGTACAATAATCACAGTGCTGACTGGCTTGTGTTTTTCTTGTCCTCTCAAGGCCGAGCTCCATACAGGAACCCTGCCCCAGATCCAGAGCACAGCCCTGCGGCGTGAGAAGCTTCATAGGATCTTCCATTATGTCTTTGACAACCTACTCAATGTGATGAATGGATTCTGCCTTCCAGATCCCTTTTTCACCAACAAGGTAATATCCGTTGCTCTCCTTCCCCCACTTCTGTTGGCATAAACCATAGTTTAAGAGCCATGGTGGCACAGTGTTTAGAATGTAGTACTGCAGGCTAATTCTGCCCACTGCCAGCAGTTCGATCCTGACTGGCTCAAGGTCGATTCAGCCTTCCATCCTTCCAAGGTCGGTAAAATGAGAACCTGGATTGTTGAGGGCAATAGGCTGACTCTGTAAAAACTGCTTAGAGAGGGCTGTAAAGCACTGTGAAGCGTTATATAAGTCTTAAGGGCTAGTGCTATCTTAATGCCGTTACCGGTTCTCCAGAAGTGGACAGAACCTACTGAATACCACCTCTGCTGCCCTTCCTTCCTTCCTTCCTTCCTTCCTTCCTTCCTTCCTTCCTTCCTTCCTCCCTCCCTCCCTCCCTCCCTCCCTCTCTCCTTCCCTTCTGTAGAACTGATCATAAGACAAAAACTACCTGTAGCATTAGATGCCTATAGAAAACAAACTTATTTTCCTGTTATCTTGACTTACTTTCAACTCCACCTCTAACTCAGGTAAAGAACTGGGTTGAACGCTTAATGAAGACTCTCCGGGATCCATCCTTGCCTCTACTGGAGCTCCAGGATATCATGACCAGCGTCTCTGGGCGGATCCCGCCCAACGTGGAAAAATCCATCAAAAAAGAAATGGCACAGTATGCAAGTAACATCACCTCTGTCCTCTGCCAGTTTCCCAGCCAGCAGGTAAGGAAAGTGTTGCCCATGATCTGGGCTGAAATTGAGATGAAACTGACTAGGAAGAGGTTAGATGGAAGAATAATATCCTTGACTGTGAGAGATGGTGAGGAGGGTGAGGAAGGAGGGTCTAGGTAGGACAACTCACTGTGGCCAATTTGCCATGGCCAATTCAGTGCGGGACTACTCGCTGCTGGACAATCAAACACTAATATCAAAGAAACGTTGGAATAGAATCATTACAGAAAGGATGCAAAAGGAGGGACAGAATGAAATGTGAATGGCAAAAATTAAAATACATTTTTAATTGTTTTAAATAATTACCGTATTTGTCGAACTATAAGACACACCTAGCATTTGGGGAGGAAAACAAGAAGAAAATAAATCTGCCTCTGCCTCCGAGCAATTGGTCTCCTTGCAACAAACAGCAAACAGCCTGTTTCAGCTTCAGCACAGCCTGATTTAGCATGAGCAGCTGATTGTCGGTTGGATCGGCCTCCCGACGATCAGCTGTTTCAGGCTGCAGGGATTGCCATTGTCTATTGCCACCTGCACACACCCCGTTTTCGGCCTCCATGCACACCATTTTGGCCTGTTCCAGGCAGCGGGGATCGGAACAGGCCAAAAATGGGGTGCATGGAGGCTGAAAATGGGGGGCTCAGAGACCAAAAACAGGATGTGGAGGTGTATCCATTTTAGGTCTTGAGATATGATCGAACCTAGAAACTTGAAGGTCTCTACTGTTGATACTGTGTTGTCGAGTATTGTAAGAGGTGGTAGTATGGCAGTTAGAAGTTTGCTATTTCAAAAAAAGAAAGCCACGTGTGCTAAATTTTGATATGTGGTGTCAGATTCTGTCTGTTGCGTGTCCATCCCGCCCTCCCACTTTTTCAGTCAAGCTCAAAAACTTTGAGGGTGTCAATCCCAGTTTGCTTCTGTTCTTCCTGTAGATTGCCAACATCCTGGACAGTCACGCCGCCACCTTAAACCGCAAATCGGAGCGTGAGGTTTTCTTCATGAACACTCAGAGTATTGTGCAGTTGGTTCAAAGGTGAGCGTGATCACAGAAGTGATTTTTGGCAAAATCTGAAAGGGGGAAGCCAAATGATAGGCTGTTTTGTGATTGAATCCAGTCTCTACCCCCCACCCCCCTTAATAAGTACAGTTAAGGCCCTACAGGTGGGTCTACCACAGGGGTGTCAAACTCAAGGCCCACGGGCCGGATCCAGCTTGTGGGGTGCTTAGATCTGGCTCATGGGGCCACCCTGGGAACAGTGAAGGATCAGCCCGCAGTACTTCTGCCAGTGAAAATGGAGCTTGGGAGGGCTGCACGCAGTTCTCCCAGGCCCTGTTTTCAGCCTGGACAGCCTCCTGCAGCCTTCTGCCAGTGAAAGTAGAGCTTGGGGGCAGGGGGAATGTGCCCTCCCTGGGTTCTGTTTTCGCTGGCAGAGGGCTTTAGAAGGCCATCCAGGCTGAAAACAGGGCCCGGGGGGGGTTGCATGTGCCCCCCCAGCTCCCTTTTGGCTGGCAGAGGGCTGCAGGAGGTGGTCCAGACCAAAAGCAGGCCCCCGGGGGCCACATGTGGGCCCCCCAGAGCTCTGTTTTCACTGGCAGAGGTCTGCTGGAGGCCATCCAGGTCAAAAATAGAGCCCGAGGGGGGTCACACACAGAGCTCCATTTTCACCGGCAGAGAACTAGCAAAAAGAAAGGAAGGAAAGAAAGAAGGAAGGAAGAAAGGGAAGACCTGCCTTAGCACTTGGCCACCAGCAGTCTGGAGGACAAGGGTTTGGGGCTCTTCCTGGTCTAGCTTTCCTCTGCTGGAGACAGTGGATCCCCCCCAGCCTCACCCGGGCCACCACAGGTGCCCCTGACAAGAGTGATGTCAAGCTGGCCACGCCCACCCCGGCCACGCTCACCCCAGCCACACCCACCCTGAGCATGCCCACCTGGTCCCCCGAGCTCAAAGTCAACCCTGATGCAGCCCTTCAATTAAATCGAGTTTGACAGCCCTGCACTGGATGAATCCTGCAAGTGTGTTTACAATTCAGCCATGCTGTCAAAGACTATTCGCTTCCGTATTTTCATCTGAGGGGTCTGTTACAGATACCGAAGTGGCATCCGAGGTCACATGAAGGCAGTCGTGATGGATTTGCTTCGGCAGTACCTAAGGGTGGAAACTCAGTTCCAACACGGTGGGTCATCTCCCTTCAGGATTTGGATTTTTGAACAAGGGTGATTGGGAGGAGGGGATATATGACCACAGGGAAGAAGAAAAAGCTGTAATAATTCCAGCCGCCAGATGGCAGCCTTGTACCGAGATGCCAACCCAAAAAGGCTTTGCCAACCAAAATTGTTCTTTTCTAAAGGATGGTTAACTTTCACCAGAGGTGTCAGGCAGGCTGGTTAACCGTAGTCTAGTGGGACAGCTTTTAGAGCTGATTTCCCATTACCCTTGACCCAGGGTAACAGCGGTTAGAATGGTCAGTCCTTCCCTCTCCATATAGCACTTAAAGAGCACTGCAAATGCTTTGCTTGAATTCAAGGTATCCATCTCTGCCTCCCCATCTACCCCGTTTCGGTTAATTCTTTGATACTGTCCACACGAACCATGAATACTAATTCCTTCCTTCCTCCCTTCCTCTGTCTCCATCATTCATTTTTTCCTTCCCTCCTTCCTCCTTCCCTCCCTCCCTCCATCTCCATCATTAATTGTTTCCTTCCTCCCTTCCCATCATTCATTGTTTCCTCTTCCTTCGTTCCTTCCTCCCTCCCTTTTCATCATTCCTTTCCTTCCTTTCCTTCCTTCCTCCCTCCCTCTCCATCATTCATCTTTCCTCCTTCCTTCCTTCCTTCCTTCCTATCTCCTTCCTTCCTTCCTTCCTTCCTTCCTTCTTCATCCTCCATTTCATTCATCTTCCCCTTCATTCCATTTCTTCCTTCCTTCATTCCTTCCTTCCTTCCTTCTTTCCTTCTTCCTTCCATATCCTCTCTCCATCATTCATCTTTCTTCCTTCCTTCCTTTCTTCTTCCTTCCTTCTTCCTTCCTTCCTTCCTTCCATTCTCTTCTTCATCTTCCTCCTCCCTCTCCATCGTTCATCTTCCTCATTCTTCCTTCCTCCATTCCTCCTCCATCATTCTTTCCCTTCCTTCCTTCCTTCCTTCCTTCCCTTCCTTCCTTCCTTCCTTCCTTCCTTCCACTCCATCATTCATCTTTTCCCCTTCCTCCCTTCCTCCTCCCTCCTCCTCCTCCTTCCTTCCTCCTTCCTCCTCCCTCCCCCCCCTCCCTCCCTCCCTCCCTCCTTTCTTCCACCCTCTGCTTACAAAAAAATAAAAACCCAATATACAAAGAGTAAAAAACAAAGAAGACTATAAATAGTCTTTGCAGTTACAAGGGGGATGAAAAATTAATTTTGTAGCCAATCCTTGTATGATAGCCTTTGCAGGTCTGTAAAACCAAGGAAATCTGGTTACAGGTAGCCCTTGAGTTATGTCCATAATGGCACCTTCTGATTGTGGATATTAGTCGTAAGAGTCATATAATGGGTGGGTTATGTAACTGATCCAATTTCATGACCTTTTTGCATTGGTTGTTAAATGAATGTGGTTGTAAGTTTGAGCACCATGGTTAAGTGAGCACTATAGTTGTTAAGTAAATCTGTTCATTGTGGCAAGGGTTTGCCAATAACTAGAAATAAATGCTGGTTTTCAGCAAAACTACCCCAAAGAGCCTTGGTGGTGCAGGCTGTTAAATGCCTAGTACTTAAGTTCCAGCTGCCTGCAATTAGTGCAGGCTCGAATCCCACCAGGCTGAAGGTTGACTCAGCCTTCCATCCTTTTGGGGTAGGTAAAGTGAGGACCCAAGATTGTTGGGAGCAATAAGCTGACTTTGTAAAAATGCCGCTTAGTAATAAGCAGGCATATACAATGGAATGAAGGCTATTGCTGAGCACATTGGGTTGTGTCCCAAAAATTGTAAGCCGCCCTGAGTCTCCGGAGAAGGGCGGGATATAAATATGATTTTTTTAAAAAAGTATTTTAATTTGTACTAGCTTAGCCTTTCCCCATCTAGGAGTCCTTTAGGGGGTATATTCCTCAACTCCCAGACCTCCCCATCCATTGTGGGCATTGCTGAGAATTCTGGCAGCTGGAAGTCCCAAATCAGGAATGCCCCCAATTAGAGGACGTTCGAAGTAGGTTGCAGCTTCTTGTAATTGAGGGAAGGAAAGAAAAAGAATCCCTGTGGATTTTACTCCGCTAGTCATCCCAAAGGTGCTTTTTTCCCCAAGAGGCAACTGGACTTCCTTGGTTTTTCCTTGAAGACGTTTCGCTTCTCATCCAAGAAGCTTCTTCAGCTCTGACTGGATGGTGGGGAACCGAAGGATTTATACTCCTTGCAGACAAGAAAAGAAAAACCAGAAAGCCCAATTGCCTCTCAATGACTCCGCTAGTCGTTGCTGACTCTAAGGAATGGCACTCCTCTCTGTTTCAAGGCCGTGAGGTAGTGCTGCCCAAAGATACATAGACATGTGGCCAGCATGACATCGCAGAATGCTGTTTCCTCCCCACCAAAGTGGCACCTATTTATCTACACGCATTTGGCAGGCTTTCAAACTGCCAGGTAGGCAGGAGCTGAGGTGTAGACGGGTGCTCACCCTGCCGTACGACGCTCAGGTCTCGAACCCCACCAGGTTATTCCAGCCAGGGACGCCAACATCTTAACCATCGTGCCACCCTTCTTGTAATCAAACCTCTCTTATTTAATAATAAATGTTATGTTTGGCCTTCTGCTTGCAGGTCACTATGATAAGTGTGTCTTTGCTCTTCGAGAGGAGAACAAAAGCGATATGAACACTGTGCTCAACTACATCTTTTCCCATGCCCAGGTGACCAAGAAGAACCTCCTTGTGACAATGCTCATTGTAAGTGAAGCTCTTGGGCACAGTTTCTTTACCGCTCTTTAGCAAACCATTTGAAATATAACCGAGATTCTGGAAGTTGGAGTTTATATACGTTTATGTAACAGAATAGCAGAACTATAGAGTTGGAAGGGACCTTGAAGGCCTTCTAGTCCAACCCATTGCTGAAGCAGGAGATCTTACATCATTTCCAACTGCTTAAAAACCTCCAGTGATGGAGTGATATATACTTATTTGTCAAATTGTATGCCACCCGATTCACCTAAGGGTGTTCTTGTCACTATTATTGTTTTAAAACGCCACAAGGAGGATCAAATATGATCACTGGTCACTGGAAAGGGGAATGGAATGGATTTCTTCGAAGAATACTCTTATGCGTAAACAATTTAGTACAGTTTCTATCTTTCTGGGCCTAGGAGAATGTCTATACACATTATGCATCTGCTGAATAGGAATAACAAGGTTGTAGGCCAGTGTTTCTCAACTTCTGGACCTTTAAGACGTATGGACTTCAATCCGGGCTGTGACCTTTTCTTTCCTGGGTTTTTTAAAAATATTTTTAATGTATTTTAAATTTGTTTGGGCTTGTAATTGGGTTTAATCTCTTTTTAATTATTTATTGCTGTTGTTTCTTAGTTGTGAGCGGAGTCTTGAGATGGGGGACATACAAATCCCAATAATAAATAAATAAATAAATTCCCCAGGCAAAATTCTGGGAGTTGAAGTCCATGCATCTTGAAGTTGCTGCCTGGGGAATTTTGGGAGTTGAAGTCCACACATTTGAAGTTACTGGCTAGAGAATCCTGGAAGTCCACCCATCTTGAAGTTGGTGGCTGAGGAATTCTGATAGTTTAGAGTTCACCCATCTTAAATTGAAAAATACTGCTGTGGAGGACATGGATCAACATAATCTGCAAAGTAGTATCAAAGTAATTGTCTTTTAAGGTGTGAAAGACAAAATTCTCCATTTTGAAAATACAAAAAGGGAGAAATCTGGCTTCACATGGAATTGGATTGGATTGTTTTCCTTATGGAGCAACAGTTGTTTAGAGCAGGGGTCTCCAACCTTGGCAACTTTAAGACTTGTGGACTTCCACTTCCAGAATTCCTCAGCCAGCTTTGCTTTAAGATTTGTGGACTTCGACTCCCAGAATTCCTCAGCCAGCTTTGCTTTAAGACTGTGAACAGCTTTACTGACTGAGGAATTCTGGGAGTTGAAGTCCACAAGTCTTGAAGTTGCTAAGGTTGGAGACCCCTGGTTTAGAAAATCACCTGCATATTATAACAGCATGTTAAGCAGCTGTTTTAAAAGCATTAACCTTTTCAAACTGGATAGCCAGACTTGGTCCTCGTTTTGCATTCTTATGCCATCCCTGTAAAATTCACCAGCCACAGCTGTCTGCCATTTTTGAGGCCTGATAATAATCTCTTATTTTGCCTCAGAATGTCTCATTTAAACATTGGGCTGGAGATGCTGGGACAACTCTTTCGGGTTGGCCACTGAGGTCCTTCAAATCTCCAATCCCATCTTTTTCAACTAAAAAGACAAAAGCAGATCATGCCTCTCCCTTTCCCTATGACCCGGAGGAGTAAAAATATTTGCCTACGCTGGTATTTTAAAGTATAGCTGAGCTGAAGAAAAATGCCCCTTTTTATGCGGCCTGTGGGAGAGTCAATCCCAGGATGGATGGCATCCATCACATCCCAGTCTGTGTCATGCTTTCAAATTCTATGCTAATGCATAGAGTTGAACTTCCCAAGCCTCTTCTTGTGTTTCTGCATCTTTTTTTTCTTTGTGCTAAAGATGTGGCGCATTCACTAGAAATTGATTTGTCCAGCTAAAAGTTTAAACGCAACACTGTTTTTCTTCTTGCAGGCAAGCACAGTCTCTTAGAACAGCTGATACGTGATGGCTATACATGCCACCATTGTCTTACTTAAATACTAATCTATGCAATATGAAGATCTCTCTTTCTTATACACAATCACACACACACACACATGCAAATACACAAACACCCACCCACATTCCCTTCACCTTCTTTCCTTCTCTTCCCTTTCCTTGTTCCAGTCTTCCTCCCCTCTCCTCTCTTTCTCCTTTTCCTCATTCGCTTTCCCTCTCCTCTCTTCCCCTCTCCTCTTGTGTCTTTTTCTTCTTCTCTTTTTTCTTTCCCTTCTTTTTTATTCTTATCTATTCCCATGCTTCCCTCCCCTCCCCTCCCCTCTCTTCTCTTCCTTCTTCTGTTTTCATTTCTCTTCTTTTTTATTCTTCTCTATTTCCTTCCCCTGCTTCTCCCCTCCTCCTTTTTCTTTCCCTTTTTATTCTTCTCTATTTCCTTCCCATGATCTCCTCTCCGTCTCTTTTTATTTCCCTTCCTTTTTATTCTTCTCTGTTTCCTTCCCCTCCTTTCCTTTCCTTTCCTTTCCTTTCCTTTCCTTTCCTTTCCTTTCCTTTTTTTTTCTTGCCATGCGATTGTAAGTAACGCTTGCCTTAAGAATCTCATTATTTGAACACGGAGCCATATTTCCTCTGAGAATTCTGGAGTAGCTCTGAGCTGGGGCTGTTCATTTCTCAAGTAATCATGCCGGCATGATGGAGAGAAAAAATGGCAGCTGTTCGCAGCTCAGGCCTTCAATTTTCTTCAGAGTCCAGTCACTCAAGTGTGTAATTACATGGGGGTGCTGGAGAGGCGTTAGGCCTTGTCAAAGAACACATCAGAGGCCTTCGCGCACCACCTTTGCCGATCGGGGCAGGCTGAAAGCTGGGGAATGCTGCTGCACACCTTGCATTTTTGGGGGTTTGCGTGTGTTAGTGAATCCTTCTTGCCAGGAAGGGGTTTTAAACTGCTTTTCCATTTTGGGGTGGTCCATCTCTATAGTCTGAGGGCTTTCAAGGAAGAACCACTGCCATTTTCTGTAAGGCTAGTGGAAGAGCTGCTACGGATTGAATCCAGAGTCACTTCTATTGCAATGACTTACAAGTAGTCCTTGACTTAGAATAGAATAGAATAGAATAGAATAGAATAGAATAGAATAGAATAGAATAGAATTCTTTATTGGCCAAGTGCGATTGGACAAACAAGGAATTTGTCTTGATGCAAATGCTCTCAGTGTACATAAAAAGAAAAGATACATTTGTCAAGAGTCAAGAATCATCAGGTACAATACTTAATAATAGTCATAGGGTACAATAAGCAATCAAATCATACTAGGTAACAGTTAATATAGATCATAAGGATGCAAGCGACAAAGTTACAGTCATACAGTCACAAGTGGCAGCGGATGGGTGATAAGGAGTGATGAGAAAATTAATAGTAATAGTAGTGCAGGCTTTGTAAATAGTTGGACAGTGTTGAGGGAATTATTTGTTTATGTGATGGCATGAAGGGAAAACTGTCCTTGTGTCTAGCTGTTCTGGTGTGCAGTGCTCTATAGCATTGTTTTGAGGGAAGGAGTTGAAACAGTTTATGTCTGGGATGTGAGGGGTCTGTAGATATTTTCACAGCCCTCTTTTTGACTTGTGCAGTATAGAGGTCCTTGATGGAAGGCAGGTTGGTAGTAATCGTTTTTCTGCAGCCACAGTTTGCCCCAAATTTCTATTGCTAAGCAAGACAGTTAAGTGAGTTTTGCCCCACTTTATGACCTTCCTTGCCACCGTTGTTAAGTAAATCACAGCAGTTGTTAAGTTAGTAACACAGTTGTTAAGTGAATCTGGCGTCCCCTTTGACTTTGCTAGTCAGAAGGTTGCAAAATGGGATCACATGACCCCGGGACATTGCAACCGTCATAAATATGAGTCAGTTGCCAATTTTGATCACATGACCACAGGGATGCTGCACCAATCATAAATGTGAAAAATGGTCATAGGTTCCTTTTTTCAGTGTCGTTATAACTTCGGTCACTAAACGAATAGTTGCAAGTTGAGGCCTACCTGTAATACATACAAACAAACTCAGGTCGGTGTTTAAATTAGTATATTATTCCACAAATTTGACTTTTCTGTTCTGGTTTTTGTATCAATAACGGGTGGTGGGATTCAAATTTTTTTACTACCAGTTCTGTGGATGTGGCTTGGTGGGCGTAACGTGGCTTGGCTTGGTGGGCGTGGCTTGGTGGGTATGGCAGGGGAAGGTTACTGCAAAATCCCCATTCCCTCCCCACCACTAACCTACTTTCCAGCTCTGTTCTCCTGTGTAGGGCAACAAAAGAAGACCAGCCGATCAGCTGTGACTCAATGGGAGGCAGGAAAGAGATGGGGGTGGGGCCAATCAGAGGTGGTATTTTCTGGTTCTCTGAACTACTCAAAATTTCCGCTATTGGTTCTCCAGAACTGGTCAGAACTTGCTGAATACCACCTCTGATCAATAGGTTATGGATTATAATACTTGATTTGAGGTGGAGGCTATATTTTGAAAAGTAGGCCTCACTTGGATGCTGAGTCTGTAAATCAAGAATGTCTTTGCTTTCTTGACAGGATCAGCTGTGTGGCCGAGATCCAACATTGACCGATGAGCTGATCAACATTCTGACGGAGCTGACCCAGTTGAGTAAGACCACCAATGCCAGAGTGGCCTTACGAGCCCGCCAGGTAACGGATAGATAAGAGTAAATGTCTACAGAGATTCTCAGTCATCCAGGTCATGGTTGTCCCAAGGGTGCTTTTCTCAAGAAGCAGCTGGACTTCCTTGTTTTTTTCCTTTTGAAGACGTTTCACTTCTCATCCAAGAAGCTTCCTCAGCTCTGACTGAATGGTGGGGAATGGAAGGATTTATATTCCTTGCAGGCCGCCGGTCATTTAGCTATGAACTTTGGGATGAACCTCCTTTGAATGGGGCGGGAGTATGAACGGATTTCCAGAAAAATTGCAGACTACAGGAATCATTTGTGCTTCAGTTTGAGATGCAGATGACACAGGCTCATCCCCAACAACCTGAGCCTGTCTTCAATAGGGAAAGGGACACAGGGCAGAAAACATCCTGCAGAAAGCACAGCTCTACAACACAGTCCTTTCAGCAGTTCCAAGAAGGCTCCACACCCATTTGCATTACTCAGGTGACCCTGAGGACACAGATAAACCTCCAAGTGGCCTCACTGACTCTCTAAAAGAATGCAAATGACCAGCTGCCTGCAAGGAATATAAATCCTTCCATTCCCCACCATCCAGTCACAGCTGAAGAAGCTTCTTGGGTGAGAAGCGAAAGGTCTTCAAGGAAAAACAAAGAAAATTCAGTTGCCTCCTGAAAAAGTACCTTTGGGTTAGATAAGGGTGACTTCTAGCAATATCATTAGGTCAACTTATCCTGCTTATCTTATCTCTTTGGTTAAGAATACAACTTTCATCTGGCATATCTCAGAATCAAAGAATTAACCAGGAGTCAGCACGGAGAGTTAAGCCAGGAATCAGAGTCAAAAAAGTGTTTGACTCAGCTGTTCATAGAAAAGAATATATGTGTAGCTCAAGATTGAACTATGGAGTCCAATATGATTCTACCATCATCAGAAATACTAAAAATTAGGGTAGCACATCTCTCCAGACTCAAAGACAAAAATAGTACTCAAATGTGGAATCCTTGGTGCTCTCTGAGCTTGGTTATTTTCTTGCAGATCCTTTATTACCCAACTAGGTAACTTCAACAGTGTTAGAGGGAGTGAGGTTTGCTCTCAGCAGTATATCACAGATCTCCTGAAATTAGCAATAGCAATAGCACTTATATACTGCTTTATAGTGCTTTACAGCCCTCTCTAAGCGATTACAGAATCAGCGTATTGCCCCCAATAATCTGGATCCTCATTTTACCCACCTTGGAAGGATGGAAGGCTGAGTCGACCTTGAGCCTGGTGGGATTTGAACTGCCAAATTACATGCAGCCGGCAGTCAGCAGAAGTAGCCTGCAGTACTGCACTCTAAACACTACGCCACCTTCTTCATTAGACTTGGCACAAATTGACATGACTCCCACCTATCAGATGAGAATACAGGTAGTCCTCAACTTATGGCCACCATGGCACTCAAAATTTCTGTTGCTAAGCGAGACAGCAGTTAAGTGTGTTTTTCTTGTTTTAACTTCAAATGAATGATTGTAAGTCAACTCTTGTCACATCCTTTCTCCTGATCTTCCCATTGGTTGCTTGTGGCTCCATAGCCTGGTGGCCTGATGACCTTAAGCCAGGACAGTATGAAAAGAACATCGCATGGTCAGGAGCATCTCATGAAGATATTTAATTACTCAACTTCCCCCTTGTTCTCTGAGGCAGTGTCCTATTTCGCCCAGTGTCATTTGCTGGTGCCCAGCTGGCAACCTGTGTGCCCCAGGGTTGAACTGAAAGACATACCCATGTTTCCTGGAAAATACAACCTACCCCAAAGTAAGTCCTAGCTTGATTTTTATACATGCTCCCAATATAAGCCCTACCCTCCAAAATAAGCCCTAATTAGGACCCTGCTCACTCCAGGGTGTACTGGTAAAAATTAAGCTAAGGTAGGAATGTGGGGGTGGAGCTGCCCTACTACTTACCTTTGGACAGTTGTAGCCAGATTCGCACACTCCGACATCTGCCTTGCTGGCCTATTTCTTCTGCAGGCCTGCAAAGCTTCCCGGATTGATCTAGGGCTCTGTTATCGGCTGCAGAGGCCTTCAGGAAAGCCTTGCCAGCCTCAGAAGAAGTTCCTGAAGGCCTCTGACAGTGAAAAGGGGGCTGGGAGCGACGCATGCAAGTGAGGTGTGTCAGTGAGGCCCTGAAAATAAGACCTGGTGCTTTTTTTGTGTGGCAAAAATAATATAAGATAGGGTCTTATTTTTGGGGAAACACGGGTAGTACAAATCACAGGAGCAAAAGACAAAATATATTGCTTCGGCGAGAAAACCCCAATGCACTGTGTAAAAAGAAACAGCGGTCTCTGTTAATGGCTCTCCCCGGGGCGGTTGAATTTTTCCTTTCTTTTTTTGGATTCAAATAAAACCTCGATTTGTGTTTTTTTTCCTGCCCCTTTTTTAAAGTTCCCCATATCACATTCCAATTTAAATGCCAGCTCTATACCTGGAGAGCTCTCTGCTGCTAGGGACTTTTCTGTATAATTAAAATAGCGTGGATGCGGGGAAAGAGATAAATCTAATTGTCTCTCAATAATTCTACGCCGGTGGAAGCTCCTTTTTAAAAAAAAAAAAATCCTGTTGTTCTTCTAGAAATCAGAGAGCCGGGGAAGAAAAGAAGGAAAAGAAAAAGGAGGGAATCATGCATTTTGATGTTTGTTTTTGTAATCCCAATGTAGTTAGTCCTTGGCTTACAACAGTTTATTTAGTGACCGTTCGAAGGTACAACGGCACTGAAAAAAGTGACTTATGACCATGCCAACATAGTCCCAAGATCAAAATTCAGATGCCTGGCAACTGACTGATATTTACAACGGTTGCAACAGAAATTTACAACAGAACATTTGGGGCTCGATTAGGGTTGTAAGTCGAGGACTTAGAGACCGAATTAAAGAGGCAGATACCTGGATCTTTGTATAATGTATCCGAGGTAGGATAATTGGAGCCTGGCTATTTACATTCATGGATTGATCTGTTTGAAAACCCATTTGTTTTCTTTCTTGCCTACCCAAGGAGTCTTCTCCAATGCTGAAGTTCAAAAGCATCAATACTTTTTTGATATTGCTTCTTCAAAAGTCCAATTTTTGGGCTGGGAAGTCGGGCTTGTTCTGACCTAGGCTTCCACAAAAAGCACTAAGCAGACTCTTTGTCCCAGCAAAACTCTTTTTATTAAATGAAGGTGAATTTCTTGCATTCACATTCAGCCAAAGGCCTGGCAAAGAGTCTTTCAAGGGTATCTTTAGGAGCACAGACCTTATCTAGCTTGGATTGCCAAGTAAATATTTTCAAACGCGGTGCTGACAAGGAAGGACTCAGCACAGAGTCTCTCAGATGCACAGACAGATCTTCACACTGCTGCAACTTACGAATTGTTTCCTGCAAAAGCCCCTTCCCCTTTTGCTCCTCTTTTAATCGCTGTGGGAGGGGCCCGTCACCGTCCACCTGTGGCTTTACTTCCACGTCGACCCTTAGTTCATAATTGTTATTTTCTTTTGGCAGCTCTGCGCATGTGCAGGCTGGGAACCGGCTCCAGCTGCTCCCCCGCCTCACTGCTGTCTGACTCCGAAGGCAGCTGATAACTGCCAGACTGCCCTGGCCCCATCTCTGCCTCTGATGCAGAGCCCTTGTCCGAGCCTTCCTCAGCCTCCAGGACTGGCCCATGTTCCTCCCCAACCTCTTCACTGTCCGACTCTGCTGCCAGCTCTCCTAGCCGCCGGCTGGCCATAACAGGGCTGCCACCTGTACAATTCTAATCTTTGCAGGAATAGCCACCTCGTGACTTCTGAATATGTTCCCTTGGGCCTTCTGTGACACCTTGTAGCTTTAAAACCAGGCCTGATCCTGAACCCCAGCTTTGAAATGATGCACTTCCATACTGTCTTCTTGCTCATACAACCTGCGCTTTTTTGTTTCCCGCTTAGGTGCTGATCGCTTCCCATCTGCCCTCCTATGAACTCCGTCACAATCAGGTGGAATCCATCTTCCTCTCGGCCATTGACATGTATGGGCACCAGTTCTGCATCGAGAATCTGCAGGTAGGAAGAAGATGACAGAGCTTTGGGTCGAATTGTAAAAGTCAAGCATTTTTGTGGCGATTTTTCAGAAATCCTACAATGTGACCTTGAGTCACGACTGTGATCTGTTCCAAGACTTTGGTCGCAACAAGATTTGGTTGCAAACAGAAGCGAGACTGACTGCATGCGCCTACAGGTCTGCGCATGCACAGAAGGGGAAATCGCCGCAGCAAGGAAAATCACCACAGCTGTATTTGATCGACACCCAAAGATCTGTTCGCGGAACATCAAATAGAATTTAAGCCAAAACTATTCCTACTGGGAATAATTAAAGGGAAATTTAGCAAAGAAATCCAATACATCATATTGCATATAATAACAGCAGCGAGGATTGTCTTTGCGCAGGGTTGGAAATTAGAAAACGTACCATCCAAAGAGGTGTTAATACAAAAAATATTAGAATGTGCTGAGATGGACAAACGTAACAATAGAACTAAAAGGCAAGGAGGAATCAGACTACTATGCAGTATGGGATAAATGGTGTAAGTGGATAAAACATAGGAATAAGGATCAATGTATAGAAATAAACGTAAATATATGTAATACCAATGACACAATACTGTTAACAATGTAGAGATGTGTAATTTTGAAAGTAAATAAATAAATAAATAAAAGATCTGTTTGCGACCAGAAACAACAATTTCCCCAAATTTTGGGTTGTCACCCAATCTGACTGCAAACAGAAGCGTTTGTGACCCGAGGTTCCACTGTACAGATAGTCCTCGATTTACAACAGTTCACTTAGTCACTGTTCGAAGTTACGACATTGAAAAAAGGGACTTGTGACCATTTCTCACACTTACGACCATTTCAGCATCCCCCATGATCACATGATTTACATTCGGCTACTTGACAGCCGACTCTCGTTTATGACAGTCGCAGTGTCCCTGGTGTCAGCATTCCAGCAAACCACCACTCCAACCAATAACTCCGAGACAGGCATCTTCTCAAAAGTTCCTTTTATTTTGGATAGTAAACTGGCACAACTGGGGAATCCCGAATCTGAAAGTTTCGGGCTTGCTTGCAATAAGGAATAACTACAAATCCATCCCCTGCACCCATCATCGCATCACATGCCCCAATCACCATCTGTCCGAACTTGAGACTTCCCCTCATTTATGCACAGAATAACATGGCCTTAACTTAGAAAAAGAATGTTATTATGTCTAACTAGATATACTCCAATTCCTCCCTCCCACTTTCCCAGGCTCTCAAAAGTATGGGACAGTCATTGGAGACCTTTTGACAAGTAAAGTCCAATAGGGAAGCCCGATTCACTTAACAACCAGGTTACTAATTTGTCAACTGTAGTGATTCACTTAACAACTACGGCAGGAAAAGTCGTAAAATGAGGCAGAACTTGTTTAACCAATTTCTCACTTAGCGAACAAAAATTTTGGGCTCAATTATGATCGTAAGTCAAGAACTAACTGTACTGTGTAGGGTTAACTCTTAATTTTAGCTACAATTTCCAATTAGCAGCCTTGATCGGTATGTCTTTCCTTTACTGATCCCTGTCCTTATTTTTATTTATTTATATCCCAGAACAGTCAGAAGTCAGAAAACGGCTCATAATCACTTTTTTTCAGTCCCGTTGTAACTTTGAACAGTCACTTAGTGAAAGGTTGTAACTCGAGGACTACCTGTAGTTACAAGAGTAAGTGAGATGGCATTCTTAAGCGAATCAGGCCGTCATTAAAGCCACATTGACTTTTTGCTTGTCGGGAGCCAGCTGGGAAAGTCACAAAAGGGAATCACACAACGTTGGGAATGCTGCAACTGTTGTACAATACATGTCGGTTTGCCAAGCACCCAAATTTTGTCCAGGTGACCCTGGGGATGCTGTAACGGTGGTAAGTACGAGGACAGGTCGTAAGTCAGGGCCCTTGCAACTTCAAATGGTTGTGAGCTGAGAACTACCGGTATGAATAGACATTTACAAGATCGTGAGAAAAACCTTTATATCTGACTGTGCTCGTTCTTATATTATCAGTGTAAGCCACTGGTTTTGAGGCAGAAAAAAATAAATTGAAATACTATGGTTAAAATGGGGGGAAAAAGTATCTTCTCTTTTTTTTCCGCCCAGAAACTTATCCTTTCCGAGACTTCCATCTTTGATGTGCTCCCCAACTTCTTCTACCACAGCAATCAGGTGGTGCGAATGGCAGCTCTAGAGGTGAGTAGCAACAGCAGTGAGACTTATATACCCCTTTATAGTGCATTATAGCCCCCTCTAGGTGGTTTTACGGAGTCAGCCTATTGCCCCCAACCATCTGGGTCCTCATTTTACCCACCATGGAAGGATGGAAGGCTGAGTCAACCTGGAGCCTGGTGAGATTCAAACTGCCAAATTGCAGGCAGCCGGCAGTCAGCAGAAGTAGCCTGCAGTACTGCAACTACTGCGCCACCGCAGCTCATAAGTAAATTTTTTACTCATGAGTAAAAACCATAGGGACGCAGAGGCTCAGTGGCTAAGACGCGGAGCTTGTCGATCAGAAAGGTCGGCAGTTCGGCGGTTCAAATCCTAGCGCTGTGTAACGGAGGGAGCTCCCGTTACTTGTCCCAGCTTCTGCCACCCTAGCAGTTCGAAAGCATGTAAAAATGCAAGTAGAAAAATACGGACCCCTTTGGTGGGAAGGTAACAGCGTTCTGTGCGCCGCATTTAGTCATGCCGCCACATGACCACAGAGGCGTCTTTGGACAGCGCTGGCTCTTGCTTTGTACGGAGATGAGCACGCCCCTTGAGCGGAAAGCGACTAGCACGGATGTGCGAGGGAACCTTACCTTTACCTAAAAACCAAACTGTTGACTCATAAAATATTTCTATGGTGTTTTTAGAGTTGCCAACAGAAAGGAGGGGGAAAGGGGTTTTGAAAGAGCAGCTTAGAAATTGAAAGTGCATTCCGTAAATAGTTTTTCCAAGATAGTAACTAGGTGACTGAAGTTTCTGCGCACAAATATCTAACTGGAGAACATGATTGATGACTCTTGGCTATGGATGTGTCCCATTGGAGAATATGAATTATGATACACCCAGAGGGGTGGGTGAAAACCAGGGTCAAGGGTGACAATGAACGATGTGTCTCAGAGTCGGCTACACCCAGGCAGTGCCGACATGTTAACTCCGATAAATCTTTTTGAAGTTTTGGAAGTTTGGCTGGAGACTCATGATTTAAATGGGAGCAATTGCCAGAATCCTGACACAAACATTTTCTTTCATTGGTGAGCCTGTTCTTCTCAGTTCCACCATGCACCTGAGTCATTTTTCAGGCTTTTTAATCGAAGGAAAGCTTGTGTTTGCTTCAAGACCTCCATCCGGGGACCCCGGCAAAAAAAAACCACATCATTAAACAAAACTTGCCAAGAGATTCTGTATCACCAATTTTGCCCTACAGCTGTCACCAATAGCATAGCAGGAAAAGATCGATTCCTCCACCCACAAAGCTTTTTTGAGAATACAGGTTGTCCTCACCTTACGACCACAATTGAGCCCAAAATTTCTGTTGTTAAGTGAGACATTTGTCAAATGGTTGACTGAGTGGTTGTACATACCGGCATCCCGGTCCAGCTTGGAATGTCCATCGTTGACCATAGGGGGAGTGGTGTTGCCCCCTGTGGATAGGGCGAGGAACCTGGGGGTCCTCCTGGATGCACGGCTCCGGTTGGAGGAGCAGGTGGGAGCCGTCGCCAGGGGGCCTTTGCCCAGGTCCGGCTGGTTGCCAGCTTAGCCCGTTCCTGGACGGGATGCCCTGCGTACAGTCACTTATGCCCTTGTTACTTAGCGACTCGACTACTGCAAGCTCTCTATCTAGGACTGCCCTTGCATACCATCCAGAGATTGCAGCTGGTGCAAAATGCGGTGGCTGGCGGTGATGGGAGTTTCCGGTTCTCCCATGTTAGCCCCTCCTGCGCTGCCTGCATTGGTTGCGGTTGCTCTCCGGGTGAGATTCAAGGTTTTAACTTTAACATACAAAGTCCTACATGACATGGGTCCTTATTACTTAAGGGGCGACTGCTGCCGACATCGAATACTAACGCCCTCTGCAAAGTCATAGACAGGGACTCCTTGGGGTCCCATCAGCTGGGCAATGCCAGCTGGCGGTCCCCGACGACGTGCCTACTCTGTCGCGGTCCCGAACTCTGGAATCAACTTCCCTTGGGGCTCCGCCTGGCCCCGACCTCCGCACCTTCCGCCATGACCTGAAGACCTGGTTATTTGACCAATCCGGGCTGTGACCCATGGGTGGGGTGGTTTTAGATTTTGATGGATTTTAAGTTTTGTATTAATTGGGACCATTAGTTTAATTCTTTTTTAAGTATTTATTGTGCTCGTTTTATTGTAAGCCGCCCCGAGTCTTCGAGATGAGGCATATAAGTCCCATTAATAAATAAATAATAAAATAAATGAGTTTTGCCCCCTTTTACAACATTTCTTGCTGCAGTTGTTAAGTGAATCCTCTGCGGTTCATAAGTTAGTAACCTGGTTGTTAAGTGAATCCGGCTTTCCCATTGACTGTTTGTCAGAAGGTCGCAAAAGAGGATCACGTGACCCCCCCTGGGACACTGCAGCCATCATAAATGTGAGTCAGTTGCCAAGTCTCTGAATTTGGATCACATGAGCATGGGGATGCTGCAAAGGACGTAACTATGAAAAACGGACATAAGTCATTTTTTTCAGTGCCGTTGTAACTTTGAACGGTCCCTAAATGAACTGTTGTAAGTTGAGAACTACTTGTATAGGTCCGTTTAGTTTTTGAGACAGCCCCTCACCTGATATTTTCAAGTCAATTTTCACATAGCTACTAGCTTTTAACAAGAATGATTTATTTAGTTATGTATTTTAGAGAGTTCTTTTGATCCTGCCTTTATTATTTTAATAAATAACTCAAGGTGGCAATCATACCTAATACTCCTTCCTTCCCCTATTTGCCACCCAACGATAACCCTGTAAGGTAGGTTGGGCTGAAAGAGTAACTGCCCCAAAGTCACACAGCTGGTTTTCATGTCTAAGGCGGGAATAGAACTCTAAGTCTCCTGGTGATTGGTCCAAAGCCATACTGCTGGCTTTCATGCCTAAGGTGGGACTAGAACTCACATTCTCCTGGTGATTGATCCAAAGTCACCCAGCTGGCTTTCATATCTAAGGCGGGCCTAGAACTCACAGTCTCCTGGTGAGTGGTCAAAAGCCATACATCTGGCTTTCATGCCTAAGGCGGGACTAGAACTCACAGTCTCCTGGTCCAAAGTCATACAGCTGGCTTTCATGCCTAAAGTGGGACTACAATTCTCAAGTCTCTGGTGATTGGTCCAAAGTCATACAGCTGGCTTTCATGCCTAAGGTGGGACTAGAACTCACAGCCTCCTAGTTTCTAGCCAGATGCCTTAATCCCTAGAAAAATAGCATATTATGGCCTGTAGATGTCTGGATGAAAAAAACAGAAGCTTATAAAATGTAAGGAAAGTACTTTTGTCCCTTGAAAGGAGTTATCCGGGCATCACTGCCCTTGAAGGAACATAAGATCTTTTCGAGGTGACCTCCTAGTGCAACACAATGAAATTAAGGGGGAGGAAGGAAGCGTGTGATGTGGGGAGACAGGGTTCAAGGCAGCTCAGCATTAAATTAGTGACTAGAATTTCACTGTTCAGGCAGTGAAATCACCTTTTTCCCCTTTTGTCACACTCCACCTCTCGGCTGTCATCACCACATCTTTTAGCAGCAGGTTTTCCAGTCTCAGTAGCTGAGGTGTGAAAAAGTCTTCCCCTTTGTCTGCCTTTCTTCATTCGGCACACAACCACGGGGCCAGCTGAGTGTAAGGTGTACGTCTGACTTGAAAAGCCTTCAAAAGGGAGCCAAAAAACTCTCTTGAGGGCAAAGATATTGGCCGTTGAAATAGCTGACTGTTGCCTTCGGTTGTGAAGACATCATGCTTAATGAGAACTGCCATACAGGTAGTCCTTGATGTACAACCACAATTGGGAGCTTCATCATTTGAGACTTTCAAGAAGAGATTGGACTGCCATTTGTCAGAAATGGTGTAGGTTCTCCCACTTGGATGGGGGGGGGTTGGGCTAGATGATCTACAAGATCCCTTCAAATTCTGATTATCTGTTATCTGAGCCCAAAATTTCTGTTGCTAACTGAGACATTGGCTAAGCGAATTTTGCTCCATTTGACTAATTTTCTTGCCACAGTTGTTAAGTGAATCCATGCAGTTAATGTCAGCTTTGGAAGCCATATTGAGATCCGATGCTCCCACGTTGCCACAGTTGGATCTGAGGAAGTGGGAGGGAGGAATTCATTTGAGTATAAATAAAATTCTTTTGTTTGGTTCAAGGTCACTGAGTGTGGCATATAATGAAATGGGAATCTTACTTTAGGACAGATGGTGATTGGACCATGTGCTGTGGTGATGGCTAAGCGGGGATGGATTTGTAGTTTTGACTTTTTCAAGGAAGCCCGGAACATTCAGTTTCAGGTTTACACAGATGTGCTAGTTACTATCCAAATAAAGGTACCTTCATGTGATGACCCAGGATGGGATACAAAACAAACGCGGTCACAGAAAACAGGTGAAGCCTCTTTTGTTCCTTCACTTTGCTTTCAAGCTCCGAATATTCTTGACAGAAGACAAAAAACTCCCACACAAACAGTTACAAGAAGAAGGAAAAAAGCAACACAAACCAGGCAAGATAAGGGCTGGAGGATGTCCACAGATAACACACACTGGGAAGGACGCCAAACTCAAGAGACGAACCATAAACTAGAGATATTTCCATGCTTTGTTTCCAGCATTCACCCGTATGCATGTCTGACCTCTTATTCAGTTGTCACAGCTGCAGCCCATGAAGAGGATCAAGGCCTTCTCCTCTCGAGTAGACCATGTCTCTCCTTATCCTCTCCTCCCTGCGTGCCCTAGTATGGAGAGGGATGGGCCTGGGTCCTCCTCTGACTGCCCAGCCGGCCTCTGCCCTTCCCCAGCCTCCTCCATAACCTCCGGAGCCACACTTCCACTCCCTGTCGGCTGTTCCTCCTCTCCCTTGGAGTCAGTCTCCATCAGGGGCATGACAGTGGCCAAATTTGGAGACCTCTGCTAGATAGATACCATTACAACTGATGTGCTCTAAGCTGGGTCTAACTGTCCATCAAGCAAGAAGGACAAGATGGTGTTGTGGCCTGAAAGCAGCCAGAGGAGCTGGCAGCAGATTCAGACAGTGAGGAGGTTGGGGAGGAACATGGGCCAGCCTTGGAGTCTGGGGAAGGCTCTGACGAGTGCTCTGCGTCGGAGGCAAAGATGGGGCCAGGGCGGTCGGACAGTTATCAGCTGCCTTTGGAGTCGGACATCAGTGAGGCAGAAGAACAGCTGGAGCCTGTTCCCAGTGTGCACAGGGAACAGCTGAGGAACAAGGGCTGACTTGGGAGTAAAGCCACAGGTGGACGGTGAATGGCTCCTGCCATAGGGAATAAAAGAGGAGCAAAAGGGGAGTGGGGCTTTGCAGGAGACAATTAGTTCATTCCGGCATGCTTGCCAAGTCTGAAAGATATTGGCCTGGCTGTTCTCCAAGCTTGATAAAGGTCTGTAATTGGGAACTATCTTGAAAGACTGTTGGCCGGGACTTGGATGGAGAGGAAATTCATTGTAAATTAAATAAAAGGGGTTTATCGGGATGAGGACTCAGCTTGAATGGTCAGAACAGATGTTTGAACACCTATGTTCAACGTGTCAGGGCTCCGGCATCCACCCTCATTCAAATCATGAAGGGGTAGCCGTTCCACTTGATTAAATATTAGAGTTGTCTCCTGTGCCACCTCGAATCGAGGATTCGCTGCACCTCATAATGGGTTTGGCCCCCTATGACCACGGGGTCTGGGGGCTCACAAGGTAGGGGCCTCAGGGTTGATCCCACCACAGGTTTTAAGAGGCTACTATGGAATACCGGGTGTATTTTCCCTAACAGTCAGGGCAACTTCAGTTGCACCGTGCCTGGGTTGATGACCCAATATGGGGAAAGGTCCCATGAACTTTGGCCCCAATTTCTTACTAGGGAGCCTTAACCTCAAGTATTTGGTGAAGAGGTAGATCTTCTCCCCCATCTGGAATGGCCTTTGTAGGGCCCGGTGTTTGTCTGCCTGTCTCTTATAGCTCTGTGCCGCTTTTGCCAGTGCCTTTTTTACATTAATCCCAAGTTGCTTTTAGCGTTGACATCCAATTGGTCAAGCTGACTGAGGAGGGGAGATCCCTTGGGTACTCAGGCATTGGGATGAGTTGACACAACGCACCCTTCAGATAAGCTTCCTTTTCCATTCCAGGTGTATGTTCGCAGGGCATACATCGCCTACGAGCTGAACAGCGTCCAACATCGCCAGCTGAAAGACAACACGTGTGTGGTGGAATTCCAGTTTATGCTCCCGACTTCACATCCAAACAGGTTAGACTTTAAAATGCAGGTATTTCTAAGGGATTTGGAAGAAGGGGCAAAGGTTTTTTTTTTTTGAAAAGGGTGGATTTCACCTGGATTTGGGGTGGGGGATATGGGGTAGGAAGTAAGAGTTTCAATCCCCTCTGTTATGTTGTGTTGTTGACTCCATGCTGAAAACTGTGAGTTAGATGTGACTTTATTCCTGGTTGATAAAGGCCACCCCTGTATCAATGGTTTTTGAATTGTTTTATTTATTTATCTGAATTCACGAGTTGTCTTCTGCAGTGGACTCTCTTGTGTGTGAAAGGCTCTTTATATGCAGCAGCATGGCATAGAACAGAGAATCTCCCCCTGCATCATGATCAACATGTCCGTCTGCTATGTCTTTGCTACTAGGCCTGTGCTGGTTAGACAGTATATAGTGTGCTGGTTAGACAGTATATAGTGTGCTGGTTAGACAGTATATAGTTAGCTTAGGAATGAGAGTTGCCCCTTTAAAGGAATGCTTCGTGGGAAATGTAGTTAATGCCTTTTGGGAGATGTAGTTCATGTCACGTGGTCACATCTGTAATCCTGATTGGTCACTGAATTGACCTCTGGTTGGGCTGAGGGAGTTTTGGGCATTCTTACCTGGACCCCAGCATTGTGTTGGAGTCTTCCCTTTTATTATATCGTTGTGGGATGAAGAACCATCTTTTCACACTACGAAGGCAACAATGCAAAGATTGGACATTTGATGAATCTCAGCATAACTGTGAGTTATACCTTGAGGATGCCTGATATAATCCAATAAAGTAACTTTGTATGGAAGCCTTTGTAGTGTTGAACTGCTTATCCCAGGAATTTTGGGAAGATAAAGTATTGCCTGGGACAAGAAAGTGAAAAGGTGAGGTTTCTGGAACAGCTGACATCTGAAAGTAGTTCCTTTAGCTGCAGAAACCCTGCGACGACTTAGATTTTACTAATGACGGTTTGCAATTTCTTTCTACAGCAATCCACCCAGATTGCTAAGGGTCTGCCTTAAAGTTTATACAAGTAGTCCTACGACTTACGACCACAGTTGAGCCCAAAATTTCTGTGGCTAAACGAGACAGTTGTTAAGTGAGTTTGGCCCCATTTTATACCCTTTTTCCTGCCACGGTTATTAAGTGAACCACTGCAGTTAGGTGAATGACACGGTTACCGTTAAGTGAATCTGGCTTCCCCATTTATTTTGCTTGTCAGAAGGTCACAAAAGAAGGGACCCATGATCCCGTCATAAATATGAGTCAGTTGCCAAGCATCCAAATCTGAACTGAAGCACAGTTTGCAGGTAGTCCTCGAGTTACAATCGTAATTGAGGTCAACATTTATGTGGCCAAGGGAAACATCTGTTAAGTGAGTTTTGCCCAATTTTATGACTTTTCTTGCCACAGTTGTTAAGTGAATCATTGAGTTTGTTAAGTGAGTAACCTGGTTGTTAAGTGAATCTGGCTACCCCCCTTTGACTTTGCTTGTTAGAAGGTCTCAAAAGGAGATCACATGACCCCGGGTCATTGAATGGTCATAAATATGAACCAGTTCCCAAGTATCTGAATTTGGATCAAGCAACCATGGGGATGCTGCAGTTGTTGTAAGTATGAAAAACTGTCATAAGTCACTTTTTTCAGTGCCGTTGTAACTTTGAATGGTCATTAAATGAACTGTTGTAAGTCAAGGACTACCCATATATAATAAAACTGACAAGTCATAAAACTGAAAATGAAATTAGGTTTCCTAGATTGTATGGTGGGAGGGGAGGGAATATGGAGGACCGGTTGTGTCACTCGCGCTGGTTCCTTAAAAAAACTGGACAAGTTTATTTCTATTAACGGCAGCATTTTATTGGGTAATTCTTAAGTCATGTAGAGGTAGTTCTCCATCTGTGACCATAATGGAGCCCAGTGCTAGGGTTGTAAGTTGTAGTTACAAATTGAGGCATCATGTGACTTGATTCAAAGTTATGGTCGTTTTGATGATGGTTGTTAAAAGAATGGAATAGAATTAGAATCAATAGAATGGAATGGAATGGAATAGAAATGAAATAAGAATAGGATAGGACAGAATAGAAATTAGAATAGAATAGAATAGAAATTAGAATAGGATAGAATAGAAATGAAATAAAAATAGAAATGAGAATAGAATAGAAATGAAATAAGAATAGAATAAAGTAAGAACAGAACGGAATAGAATAGAATGGAAATGAGAATAGAATAGAAATGAAATAAATATAGAACAGAATAGAATAGAAATGAAATAAGAATAGAATAGAAATGAAATAAGAATAGAATAAAAATGAGAATAGAATAGAATAGAAATGAATGGAACAAGTGGAAACGAAATAGAATAGAGATAGAGATGAAATAGAATAGAAATGAAATGAGAAATAGTAGAATAGAATAGAAATAGAATAGAACGGGGTAGGAATAGGAATAATAGAAATAGAAAATAAGATAGAATAGAAATGATATAGAATAGAAGAAATGATAGAATAGAAATGAAATAATAGAATGGAATAGAATAGAAATGAAATACGAATAGAATAGAAAGAAATGAGATAGAATGGATAGAAAATAAATAGAATAGAATAAAAAATAATAGGAATAAAATCAAAGAATAAGAATAGAATAGAACAGAATTCTTTATTGGCCAAGTGTGATTAGACACACAAGGAATTTGTCTCCCATGCATAAGCTCACAGTGTACATACAATAGTGATAGATCATTATCATAGTCATTGTAAAAATGCATTCAATTATCTACAACACTTAGTGATAGTTATGGATACTAAATAAGCAATCAACATAAGTCATATAGGATACTAATTAAACAATTTAAATTGTAAAGATACAAGAAACAAGTTATAGTTGTTAAGTAGAAAAGGAGATAGATAATAGGAAGGATGAGAAGAATAATAGTAATGCAGTCTTAGTAAATAGTTTGACAGTGTTGTGGGAATTAGTTGTTTAGCAGGGGTGGGGGGAACTGTCCTTGTGTCTAGTTGTTCTGGTGTGCAGTGCTCTATAGCGTCGTTTTGAGGGTAGAAGTTGAAACAGTTTATGTCCAGGATGTGAGGGGTCTGTAGATATTTTCACAGCCCTCTTTCTGGCTCGTGCAGTATACAGATGGAAGGCAGATGAATGCATTTTACCCAAGAGGCTTTTTTTGGCCAAAAACTGGAAGTAAACACTGGAAACTGACAAAAAAAACCATTGTCAATTGCAGTCATGTGACTGTAGGATGCTGCAGATGGACATAAAGGGGAGCCGGTTGCTAGGTGCCGAAAATGCAATCACATGACTGCCAGTGTCGATACAGCTGTTATAACTCCAAAAAATGAGTTGTAAGTAGGTCTGGGGAGATTGTCACACTTCCTACCAGTCGTAAGTGAAGGATTACCTGTATAGGTAGTTCTCTACTTACGACCACAATCAAGCCCAACACCTCCGTTGCTAACCAAGATAGTTAAGAGAGTCTTGCTGCCTTTTACGACCTTTCTTGACACAGTTGTTAAGTGAATCACCACGGTTGTTAAAGTTGGCTGTTAAGTGAATCTGGCTTCCTCATTGACTTTGCTTGTCAGAAAGTCACAAAAGGATCGCAAAAGGGGACCCTGGGACACTGCAACCGTCATAAATGCAAACTAGTTGCCAAGTGGCCAAATTTTGATCATGTGACTATGGGGCTGCTGCAATGGTTATAAGCAGAGGTGGTATTCAGCAGGTTCAGACCAGTTCTGGAAAACCGGTAGCGGACATTTTGAGTAGTTCAGAGAACCGGCCAATCCCACCTCTGACTGGCCCCGCCCCCATCTCTTCTCTGCCTCCCAACTCCCAGCTGATTTGCTGGGTCTTCTTTTGTTGCCCTGCACAGGAGAACGGAGCTGGAAAGCAGGTTAGTGGGGTGGGGAGGGAATGGGGATTTTGCAGTATCCTTTCCCTGCCATGCCCACCAAGCCACGCCCACAGAACCGGTAGTAAAACATTTTGAATCCCACCACTGGTTGTAAGTGTGAAAACAGTCATAAGTCACTTTTTTCAGTGCTGCTGTAAGTGTGAAAACAGTCATAAGTCACTTTTTTTCAGTGCTGCTGTAACTTTGAACATTCACTAAAAGAATGCTTGTAAACCGAGGACTACCTGTATTCTAATCTAATGCATCTGTGATGCCCCTGGTGGAGACTGACTCTGAGGGAGAAGAAGAACAGCTGACAGGGAGTGGAAGTGTGGCTCCGGAGGTTGTGGAGGAGGCTGGGGAAGGGCAGAGGCCGGCTGAGCAGTCAGAGGAGGACCCAGGCCCATCCCCTCTCCATCCTAGGGCAAGCAGGGAGGAGAGGATAAGGGAGAGACATGGTCTCCTCGGGAGGAGAGGGCCTTGATCCTCTTCATGGGTTGCAGGTGTGAGAACTGAATAAGAATTTGGACCTGCGTACTGGCAAACGCTGGAAACAAAGCGTGTTTTATTTTGGTCTGAAGTTATCGTGGTTGGTGTCCTTCCAACAGGCTGTGCCTTGTTATCTCCTTGAATTTGGTAAATACTTCTCTTGTTCCGTTGTGGAAATTTCTTCATTGTAGTTTGTTTGGTTTTTTATTTCACCTCTATCTGCTCAATAAATTCGGACTGTATTGCTTTCTTTTGAAGACTATTTTTGAGTACGTTTTATCTCCCAACTGAGTATTATTGAAAAGTGGGGCCAAATTGGAGGCATTAAAGGACATTTATTTATGTTTTGGATTTTGTTACGTTTGTGTTACACTCTGGTTCGTCACAGCATCAGTGTATTGTGATTGAGGTGGCATGAATTAGATCTAATGGCAGTGGTGGGGAAAGTCTTTTTCTAATGCTTCTCTGCCCCTCTACATCCTTCAAATTGGCCTATCCCTGAGAAGCTAGTTTTGTATTTTCAGGGATATATTTTGTTAAGCCCAAATAAACATTATGATCTGATTCTACTGGCTTGCAATGAATAGTATAGGTTTTTTTTCCATAGTCTTCTCACTGTGCTACTCATTCAGCTTTGTTGGCATGTACAGAACTGAGACTTGGACTTTACAAACAGGCACACTTTTTCCTTAGGTCTTTGCACATGGTGGTTGAACGACGTAGTAGCCTAGTGGTCAAGATGCTCGCCTCCCACTCAGAAGGTTGAGTGTTCAATCCTAGATAGCAGCTGATATTTCTCTCCTAGAACGCAAAGAAAAAAAAATCTGCTGTGAACTCCATGCAGGTGTCAGGAAGGGCATCCAGCCAGTAAACGCTCAGCTCCATCCAGTCGCCTCAACTCTACCCTGAATTAAAGGATTACAGGGTCATAAAAGAAGTAGACTTTTTTGCAGATGGTGATTAAACATTTCATTGATTCTTATAGAGCCAGACAGCATAATTTTTGTTTGTTTTAATCAAGAGAGAAGTAGAAATTTCTTTGCATTTCTGTATGTGCTTCTTCTCTTTCCCCATTGGAGACATATTTGGTTAAATCTGAAGGGTGAGCTCCTTCTAAAAATGTCAACCCTTCAAGGTTGACCAGACTAGGAAACCAGGCAGGCAAACCAATTCAGGTAGTCTTCAAATTGCAACCAATTCATTTAGTGACCATTCGAAGTTACAACAGCACTGAGAAAAGTGAGTTATGACCATTTTTCACACTTACGACCATTGCAGAATCCCTGTGGCCATGTGAACAAAATTCAAATGATTGGCAACTGGCTCATATTTATGACGGTTGCAGTGTCCCGGGGTTATGGGATCACCTTTTCTTGAGCAAAATCATTGGGGTAGCCAGGTTCATTTAGCAACCGTGTTCCTAACTTAACAACCGCAATAATTCACTTAACAACTGCGGCAAGAAAGCTCATAAAATGGGGCAAAACTCATTTAACAAATGCCTCACTTAGCAATGGAAATTTTGGGCTCAATTGTGGTCGTTAAGTCAAGGACCACCTATATAAGGGGAAGGAGAGGAACTTCTATTTGGCTTTCAAGATTCTGTCATTTGATTCTTGAAGAATAGAATTCTGGCAGTTCTTCTTGAAGACCTTGGAAGGGCTGAAAAAGTTTGAATTTCTGCTACAGAGTGATGTAGAGCAGGGATTCCCCAACCCCTGGTCCGTGGATCGGCACCGGGCTGTGACATGCCAGAAACAGGGCCAAGCAAAGAAGTGAAGCCTCATCTGTGGGATGCAGGCAGCATGCGAAGCCACGGCCCCTCCAGTCCATGGAAAAACCTCCCCCATGGAACCGGTCCGGTCCGTAGTGCCCAAAAGGTTGAGGGCCGCTGGTAGGGTACATCACTGTCTTGTTTGCCTCTGGCCACTAGATGTCGCTGTTGATCCACCACTAGGAAGCCTACTCATACAGGAACCCAACCAGCCCTCTTGAAAGGCATCGCCTTCTCCTCTTCCTTTGTTTCCCCAAATATCCTTTGCCTTTTATTCCATCCTCCTCCTCGTTTAATGTTTGGGAGAATTGGTTGAGGAGGCCTGGTCTCGCTTCATTGAGAATCCATCAGTACATCTCACGGAATGGGTTCGGCCGCCTTCCCCCTCCCCTCTTCTTCCCTTTTCCTCCTCCTCTTCAAAATCTGCTTTCGCTTGAAATGAATGAGTCCTCAAAGCTCAGCTGCACAAAAATCTCTCTGCAGTGATATAAATGGGCCATTGAATTTGGTCTCATCTGTTCTCTTCATCTCAACAATATTTGCAAATAATTGCATGCTATTTTGGAGGTCCGTCGGCAACCCCTCCCCTCCCCCTCCCCTCTTCCCATCCATTGATATCATTCCTCTCTCTCCTTTGGCCTCCCCCCGCATCCTCTTCTTCTCCCCGGGTCTCCCCATTGTTTACCGTAGCTTTTGAGAGAGGTTTCGATGCTCCCCAGCATCTAGATTATTGTGCAAAGCTAAGTTGGAAAATTCAAGTTCTATTAAAGGATTGGCATCCAGCCTTCATTAACCCCACCGGAGAGATGCGTTGTCTTAATTCTTTTGGAAAAAAATGATCCGTTGCGGGCTTTCAAACATTGGCTAGGCCAGGTAATCCAAAGAGGGTAGGATCAACCCCATGTATTTCCCTCTGACATTGGATCTCTATGAAACCCTGAACTTGATGATGTCTTACAGAGGGCTTTTGAAATTAGACTGAAATCTGATTTTTCAGAAGGTGGAATGGACAATAAAAAGCCTGCAGGGCCAAAGTCCAGGAAGTTACACTTAAAATCTTTGCCCTGTGGCTCTTCTAGAAAATAGTCTTTCAAACTCAGGAGCCTGAGCTGCTGCGTGTATCCCATCGTTAAGAAATTAAGAATGCATCCAGAAAGGCTAAATGATGCAAACGAGGCTGATTTGCAAAAATAATAATAATAATTCTTGCTGGGATCATTCTGCTTTACTAGCTGCAAGAGGGGTTTGTAGCTCACCCCGACTGCTGGAAACGGTCCTGAAGTTTTTCACACAGATGCCAAGAATTCGTACCTTCCTGCCATTTTTATTGTTGTTCTGTAGAGCTCTGGAATATTTTAAAAATATTTTTATAGCTGCAGATTTTATTTTTTTAAAGGGGAAATAAGTGCTGGGATTCTCAAAACACAAAATTTTAAAACAACCTATTTGGGGAGTGTTGCCTATTTGGTGCTTCTAGTGAGGTGAGGCTAAGTGTGTGTTATTATTGGGATTTTTTTTAATGGAAGTTTGAATATGGTCCATACAGGCAGCCCTCGACTTACAACCACAATTGTAATTTCTCTTGCTAAGCGAGGCAGTGGTTAAGTGAGTTTTGCCCCATTTTACAACCTTATTCGCCACTCTTAAGCACATCACTGCAGTTGTTAAGAGAATCATGCGGTCGTTAAGCCAATCTGGCTTCCCCCATTGACTTTGCTTGTTGGAAGCCAGCGGGGAAGGTTACAAATGTTGATCACATGATTTTGCAATGGTGCAACCGTCATTAGTACATGCCAGTTGCCAAGCGCCTGAATTCTGATCATATGACCATGGGGATGTTACAACAATTGTAACTCTGAATACTGGTCATAAGTGACTTTTTCAGTGTCATTGTAACTTCCAAGCAGTCACTAAAATCAAGGACATCCTGGACCGGTAATCCTTGATTTACGACAGTTCATTTAGTGACCGTTCAAAGTTACAACAGCACTGAAAAATGTGACTTACAACCATTTTTCACAGTTACATGCTTTGCAGCAGCCCCATCTTCACATGATCCGAATTCAGATGCTTGGTGACTGGTTCCTATTTCTGACCATTGCTGTGTCTGGGGTTATATGATCTCCTTTTGCGACCTTCTGACAAGGAAAGTTAATGGGGAAGCCAGGTTCACTCAGCAACTGAGTCACTTACTTAAAAGCTGCAGTGATTCACTTAACAACTGGGTCAAGGTCGTAAAATGGGGCCAAACTCACTTAACAAATCTCTCACTTAACATAAATTTTGGACTCAATTGTGGGTGCAAGTTGAGGACTACCCATAATAAACTGCTCTGTTATAAAGGCTAGGCTTTCTACTAGCTTCGATCATCTCCCCACACCCTTATCAGCCCCTGCAATGGCCGCCTATGGAGACCCTCCTTGTTTCATCCCAATGTATGGTGAAATAGAGATAGCACAGTTTCTCAACCTTTAGGATGGGTGTCAACTAAAAAATACTCCTTTGGTCTTTTTAGTTGCCAGCAGAACAGGAGTGGGGGAAAGCAGTGCATTCCTTAAATGCCTCAGATAATCGCCTTGGCAGCCCAAAGTTGTCAGTGCTCAAGAATATTACTGGGTAGCAAGATTGATGATTCTTGGCTATGGATGTGTCCCATTGGAGAATATACGTCCAGGGGTGGGGGGGAAGACCAGGGTCAAGGGAGAAATGAATGATGTATTTTAGTGCTGGCTGCACCCAGGTAATGCCGACATGGTCACTCCTAATAAATCAAAAAATTTTTACTCTGAGAGATGCGGCTAAGACTTATGATTTGAATGGTGGTGGATTTGTTGGAGCCCTGACAATGGGTGGACTTCAACCCCCATAATTCCCCAGCCAGATACGAATTACAGTAGCCATTGACTTACAACAGTTCGTTCAGTGACTGTTTGAAGTCACCACGGCACTGAAAAAAGTGATTTATGATCATTTCTCACACTTCTGACCGTTGCAACATCCCCATGGTCACGTGATTAAAATTCAGACACTTGGCAACTGACTCATATTTACGACAGTTGCAATGTCCCAGGGTCACGTGATCCCCTTTTGCCCTTCTGATGAAGCAAAGTCAATAGGGAAGCCAGGTTCACTTAACAACCGTGTTACTAACTTAAAAACTACAGTGATTCACTTAACAACCATGTTATTTAACAACAGAAATTTTGGGCTCATTTGGGGGGGTCATAAGTCAAGGGCTGGCTGTGATAGATTGATAGCATAGAAAACCTTAAGAGGAGCCATTCCAGTCTTGAAACAGGTGCCAAATTCTGCCTCTACCGGCAGAGTTTGTGGGTTTTGAACAACAGTCCCTCAGTTGTACAATTTTATCAATTTCTTTTTTACATGGTCTCTTCCTACTATTTTTCCGCTGTGTTAGAAAGTTTCTCAAAAGATGCTTTGAAGCTTGCATTTCTGGCCTGGCCAATTTTGGAAAAAGATCTAAAAAAAACCCCACTGCTTTTTAAAGATGGACTGTATTATAAAACTCAAAATTAGACAGTGTGATTTAATGCCTCTCTCTTTGATCCTATTGTCCATTTGGCACAAATAACTTTAATTAGCTTGTGTGTGGGGAAAATTTTGAGCCAAACAAACTGTAGATGATACTCTGTCTTCCAGACTATCTTCAAGGGAGTTTTGGGGAGAAAGGCAGTCCCTAATTGGGAGACGGTGAGTTCTAGTGCCACTTAAGCCATGAAAGCAGTCTGGGGGACTTTAGGCCAATCAGCAGGAGATGGTGAATTCTAGTCCCACCTTAGGTATGAAAGATGGACGGGTAACTTTGGACCAATTGCCAGGAGATTGTGAGTTCTAGTCCCACTTTAGGCATGAAAGCAAGCTGGGTGACTTTGGGCCAGTAACGTTCAGCCCAATTTACCTCATAAGCTTTGTTGTTTTGGGGAAAATAGCACAAGGAAGAAAATATTATGCCTGTTTGCTACCTTGAGTATTTCTAAAAATAAAAAAGCAGGAGATGGGGGAGGGATAGATAGATAGATAGATAGATAGATAGATAGATAGATAGATGATAGACAGAAAGATAGATAGAAAGAGATAGATAGATAGAAAGATAGATGATAGATAGATAGATAGATAGATAGATAGAAAGATAGATAGATAATAATAGATATAGATAGATAGATAGATGATAGATAGATAGATAGATAGATAGATGATAGACAGATAGATAGAAAGAGATAGATAGATAGAAAGATAGATGATAGATAGATAGATAGATAGATAGATAGATAGATAATAATAGATATAGATAGATAGATAGATGATAGATAGATAGATAGATAGATAGATAGATAGATAGATAGATAGATCGGATGACACTTTTATTATATGGAGAGGTACTTTTCTTGTCACTTGGCTTCAGATTCTGGAAGGACTAATGTCCTGTGTCCATGGAGATTCTCAGTCATCCAGGTCATGGTTCTCCCAAAGGTGCTTTTTCAAGAGGCAACTGGACTTTCTTGGTTTTTCTCCTTGAAAATGTTTCTCTTCTCATCCAAGAAGCTTCTTCAACTCTGACTGGATGGTGGATGGATCCTTCCATCCCCCACCCTCCAGTCAGAGCTGAAGAAGCTTCTTGGATGAGAAGCAAAACGTCTTCAAAGGGAAAAAACCAGAAAGTCCAGTTGCCTCTTGGGGAAAAAAAAGCACCTTTGGGACTACGGTGCCATGCCTCTTCCTTCCCTCTGTTAGCATATTCTCCTGCCTACTCGAGACCAGGAGCAGATTTTAGCTGCACCTGGTATTTGAACCGCGTAAATTACAACCAGATGTGCTCTGGAGACACCCTGGACTGTGCGCTCCGACTGTGTAGCCTCCCAATCATCAATTCTTTCCACGCTGCTGATTCTTCTGAAAAGATTGTCCATTTGCTATCCTACCCGTGTTGCAAATGATACTCAGATGATGTCCCCTTGCTGTGGGGAGGAGGATGGGATGAGTTCATTATTTTCAAACTGACACATCAGAGCAGAAAGAGCAATGGAGAGAGGCCTGTGCTCATTTCACACGGAGGCCTGTGAATTATTCTCCTATTTGTTAGCAAATAGGAGAAGGAAGGTGTCAGCATTCCAACTAGCAAACTCCAAACCAACAAACTCCGAGACAAGCATTTCCTCAAAGTTCATTTTTATTAGCGTTGTCATATTGGGACATCTGGGGAAACCCGAATCTGAGAGTTCCGGGTTTTCCCTTCCCAAAAGAAATTCAAAGATCCATCCCCTGCACCCATCAGACCCATCCCCTGCACCCACATGGTCCAATCAATTGCCGTCCCAACTGGAGACCTTCCTCCAGACATTCCCCTCCAGGTGCAGGGCAACATGTCCTTGACTTTCTGTGAAAGAATGTTATTGCGTCTAACCTTCTACCTCTCTTTGAAATTCCCCCTCCCAAATTCCCAGGCACTAAATGGGGCAGCCTCGAAGCGTCCAAGTAAAATATGGCTTCCAAGGCTGACAGTAGAAGTACTAAAGCATATTTCTGTCAACTCATAAAATATTTCTATGGTCTTTTAAGAGTGGCCAACAGAAAGGAAGGGGGGAGCAATGTAGCAGCTTGCAAAACCGAAACTGCATTCCATAAATAGTTTTTCAAAGATAGTAACTAGGTGACTGAAGTTTCTGCCTCGCAAAATTCTAACTGGAGAGCATGATTGACGACTCTTGGCTATGGATGTGTCCCATTGGAGAATATGAATTACGATACACCCACGGGGTGGAAGGAAAACCAGGGTCAAGGGTGACAAAGAACGATGTGTCTCAGAGTCGGCTACACCCAGGCAGTGCTGGCATGTTAACTCCCAATAAATCCTGTTTAGTTTTGGAAGTTTGGCTCAAGACTCATGATTTAAAAGGGGGTAACTGGCGGAATCCTGACAGTTTGCTTTCATGAGCTACTTCCAGGTGGTCCTCGACTTATGACTACAGTTGAGCCCAAAATCTCTGAGGCTAAGCAAGACGCAAAAGGGGATCACATGACTCCCCCAAGACACCTCAATCGTCATAAACATGAGTCAGTGGCCAAACAACCAAATTCTGATCATGTGATCGTGAGGATGCTGCACCGGTCATAAGTGTGAAAAACAGTCATAAGTCACTTTTTTTAGGGCCATGGTCACTTCTAACGGTCACTAAACAAATGGTTGTAAGTCAAGGACTACCTATATAAATTAATAAAGGCAGGATAAAAATCTAACGAGTTAACGAATAAACTGGGATCTTTGTGCAGGCCGTATTGTGTTTCCATTTTGTTCTGCCTCCATTTGTCTGTTGTTGTTGTCCAGGTTTCTGGTTTTGTTTCGCCTTCTGAAAAAGCGAGTCGTGTTCTCTATCGTGTTCTCTATCAGCAACAGAGATGTAAATGCAACATAAACCATTGGCTTATCTTGGGATCGCAAGTCCCATGCTTCCCAACAGCCACGCGGACTGAGAACTCTTGGAGTTGTAGTCCCCTTAACTTGGGGAATATTAGATTGGTGGAATCTAGTCTAAAGTTTCATGGTCTACAGCAGGGGTGTCCAGCCTTGGCAAATTTAAGACCTGGGGACTTCAACTCCCAGAATTCCCCAGCCAGCCATGCTGGCTGGGGAATTCTGGGAGTTGAAGTCCACAAGTCAACAGCCTGTTATAATCAGTCACAGAAGTGTTCTCTGGAACTGGGAGATATTTCTGGGTATCTGTTTTATTGCATGTAGTGGTACAAATGGGCAAAAAGCTCACCCTTTCCTGCAAATAGAGTCTCATATCCAAAACAAGAGTCACAAAATGAATTTGCAAAGAAAGAAAAAAATTACAAACAGTTCCTGTCCCCTGATTTTAATGTAACTTCTAAACACAGAGACCCCATTTGTGCATTCTATACGTAATGGGAATATCATTATCCTGCTGCACATCTCTGTTTGACTGCTGATCATACTTCTGAGTAGCTGGAGTAACCAGAAAGCAAATCCGGTTAGAAGAAAAAAGCAGACAGAACTAACACCGAATTTAAATTAAATTTAAATCTAACCAATTAAAGGCAAGCCGTTTTATTCTACAATATATGTATTAAGCCATGTTCTGCTTTCTGTCACATTACAAATTGCAGCAAAGTCTTGGGGTGCCTTAAAGGCTAACATTTATATATAGCGCCTCGGTGGTGCAGTGGTTAGAATGCAGTACTGCAGGCTACTTCTGCTGACTGCCGGTTGCCTGCAATTTGGCCGTTCGAATCTCACCAGGCTCAAAGTTGACTCAGCCTTCCATCCTTCCGAAGTGGGTAAAATGAGGAGCCAGATTTTTGGGGGCAATATGCTGACTCTGTAAACTGCTTAGAGAGGTTGTGGTTGGGGATGATGGCAGAACTTCAGAACCAGGTCATAAGTATCTTTTGGCTGGGTGTGGGGTTGTCCATCGTAACTTTGAATGGTTGCTAAGCAACTGGTTGTAAGTCAAGGACTACCTGTATTACAGTTAGATGACAGCTTTAGGAATTATGAGGAACTGCTGCATTTTTCACCACAGCATCAGGCATTAATAACAGAGTTAATAACAAGGACCACACTGTCCCGTGAGTCCAAAGAGTCTTATTGTGTCTAAACTAAAAGGAATTTTTATTACATTAAGTAGTTATTTTGGATGTCTTCCATGTGTTCGTAAAGAAAATGTTATTCCAGAGGGAGAAGGATCGTGAACAGTTCCTTCACTCCTAGAATTAAAAAAGGATATTATGATGCAACCTGTCAGTGTTCCAGCAACCCTCCATTCTACCCAATAACTGGGGAGACAGACATCTTCTCAAAGGTTCCTTTTTATTTGGATAGTAACTGGCACAACGGGGAATCCCGAATCTGAAAGTTCCAGGCTTCCTTGCAATAAGTAAAAACTACAAAATCCATCCCCTGCACCCATCATCACACCTCATGCCCCAATCACCATCCATCCCAACTTGAGACTTCCCCTCACTTATGTGCCAAACAACCTGACCTTGAATCAGAAAAAGAATGTTATTATGTCTAACTAGTTAATACTCCAATGAATTCCCCCCTCCCACTTTCCCAGGCTCAGAGGTGGGAGCATCGGATCTCAATATGGCTTCCAAAGCTGACACACCCTTTGGGCAGGGGTGTGATTCAACTAGTGTAACCACCAGTTCGGTGCTCTAAAACTTACTTTCTGCTGCAGTCCTGGTGAACAAATCAGCTGAGGCGTGGCAATTCGCTGTGCCGCGCCAAACAGCTGAATTGAAAACCCTGGAAAGAAAGGACAGCATCATCGCCGTAACTGCAGGTTCGCCCAAACTGGGCCGAACTGGTAGAATCCCTCCCCTGCCTTTGGGGCTGTTGTTTTGCGAAATGTCGTAGGTACTCCTACAACAGTGGGTTGGAATTCCCAAGGTCCCTTCCAACTCCGTTATTCTGTTATTCTTATGGCCACCTATTACAGACAAATGTAAAAGACGCGTAGGCCTAGGGAAGATTTTACTTTTATTTATCAGATTAGATTTTATCTTGAGCAATGCTCCCTTGAAAATGCGGTTCAGTATTTTATATGTCACAGTCCATATAACCAGATAGACCCATCCTTTTCATTCAAGGGCCATAAAAATGAATCCGCTGAAATATCATCTCAAAAATTTCCTTCAGGGGAGTTTAGGCTTCTCCACGCGCTCCTGTTGAATAGTCATTGACGTCATTGGATGGGTAAAAAACAGCAGCTGGTATTGAATACCACGAGAATGGTACAGGTAGTCCTTGACTTACGACCACACATGAGACCAAAATTTCCATTGCTAAGCCAGGCAGAGGTTAAATGAGTTTTGCCCCATTTTACGACCTTTCTTGCCACAGTTGCTAAGTGAGTCACTGCAGTGGTTAAGTTAGTAACCTGGTTGTTAGGTGAATCTGGCTTCCCCATTGACTTTGCTTGTCGGAAGGTCGTAAAAGGTGGTTGCATGACCCCAGGACGCTGCAACCATCATAAATGTGAATCTGTTAGATTTTGCAGCAGAAATTCAAATCCAGAAAGCACACTCAGATGACTGAGTCAGCAGGATTCATTAACTTCTTTATAGACATAATAATATATAAGTAAACGTACAATACCAAAGTAGGTTCTTCCAACGTGGTAGAGAGTTACAAGCAAAAACACAAGCAGCAGCTTCAGACCTCAGAGCAGAGAGTTTAGTTTCACTTTAAAGAGCTCAGATAAGTTTGTTTCTTCAGAGCTGAGCACGGAGTAAAGCCACACCCAGACTCCTTCCAGTATCAGCCCCCAATTCAGCTCCCATTAGCTGACCTTGTTACCCACGTCTCTGTCAGTTCATGAATATTCTGACAGAATCAGTTACCAAGCGTCCAAATGTAAATCACGTGACCATGGAGATGCTGCAGTGGTCATAAGTATGAAAAATGGCCATAAGTGAGTGCCATTGTAACTTCAAATGGTCACTAAGTAAACTGTTGTAAGTCAAGAACCTGTATATAAATCTTTTTCAATGAATAATAGAAAATCAACAACTTATGGTCCCTTGTATACAGTACAACTTACAACCATTCGTTTAGTGACTGTTCAAAGTAACAATGGGACAAAAAATGACTGATCAGCTTTCAAACTTACGACCATGGCAACCTCCCCATGGTCACATGACCAAAATTCAGATGCTTAGCAACTGGCACGCATAAAGGCTGCAAAACATTGCAACCGTCATAAATATGAGTCAGTTGCCAAGCGTCCGGATTTGGTCCTGTGACCATGGGGAGGCTGCAATGGTCGTAAGTGTGAAAAACGGCCCTGAGTCACTTTTTTCACTGCTGTTGTGACTTTGAACTGTCACTACATGAACTGTCGTAAGTCGAGGGCTACCTGTATACATGTGTGAGAGCACTTCAAGGAATGTTTCAGGAATATTCTGCCTCGTGGAATCTTAAACAAAAAAAAGCAAAAATTGTTTTTTTTTCCACTGTCCCTGCTCACAATCCAAATCTAAATAAATGAATGAATAACACAGATGCAAAGGGCAGTAGAACTTAATTCCAGGTAAAATGTTATCTCAGTGTGCAACCTGGGAATCCTACTTTACGCACAGACACAAACACACAGACAGAGAGAGAGAGACAGAAAAAGAGAGGAGGGAAGAGAAGGTTAGAAAGG
>CM019148.1:9948876-9960192 GCA_009733165.1 Naja naja | reverse complement strand
TGTAAAAGAAACAGGGTCTCTGTTAATGGCTCTCCCGGGCGGTTGAATTTTCTTTCTTTTGGATTCAAATAAACCTCGATTTGTGTTTTTTTCCTGCCTTTTTAAAGTTCCCCATATCACATTCCAATTTAAATGCCAGCTCTATACCTGGAGAGCTCTCTGCTGCTAGGGACTTTTCTGTATAATTAAAATAGCGTGGATGCGGGGAAAGAGATAAATCTAATTGTCTCTCAATAATTCTACGCCGGTGGAAGCTCCTTTTTAAAAAAAAAATAAAAATCCTGTTGTTCTTCTAGAAATCAGAGAGCCGGGGAAGAAAAGAAGGAAAGAAAAAGAAAAGGAGGGAATCATGCATTTTGATGTTTGTTTTTTGTAATCCCAATGTAGTCAGTCCTTGGCTTACAACAGTTTATTTAGTGACCGTTCGAAGGTACAACGGCACTGAAAAAAGTGACTTATGACCATGCCAACATAGTCCCAAGATCAAAATTCAGATGCCTGGCAACTGACTGATATTTACAACGGTTGCAACAGAAATTTACAACAGAACATTTGGGGCTCGATTAGGGTTGTAAGTCGAGGACTTAGAGACCGAATTAAAGAGGCAGATACCTGGATCTTTGTATAATGTATCCCAGGTAGGATAATTGGAGCCTGGCTATTTACATTCATGGATTGATCTGTTTGAAAACCCATTTGTTTTCTTTCTTGCCTACCCAAGGAGTCTTCTCCAATGCTGAAGTTCAAAAGCATCAATACTTTTTGATATTGCTTCTTCAAAGTCCAATTTTGGGCTGGGAAGTCGGGCTTGTTCTGACCTAGGCTTCCACAAAAAGCACTAAGCAGACTCTTTGTCCCAGCAAAACTCTTTTTATTAAATGAAGGTGAATTTCTTGCATTCACATTCAGCCAAAGGCCTGGCAAAGAGTCTTTCAAGGGTATCTTTAGGAGCACAGACCTTATCTAGCTTGGATTGCCAAGTAAATATTTTCAAACGCGGTGCTGACAAGGAAGGACTCAGCACAGAGTCTCTCAGATGCACAGACAGATCTTCACACTGCTGCAACTTTCATTAATTGCAAAAGCCCCTTCCCTTTTGCTCCTCTTTTAATCGCTGTGGAGGGGCCTTCACCGTCCACCTGTGGCTTTACTTCCGTCGCCGAATTTTAGTTCATAATTTTTTTTTTCTCTGTTCATGTGCAGGCTGGGAACCGCTCCAGCTGCTCCCCTCACCACTGTTGTCTGACCAGCTGCTGCAGACTGCCCTGGCCCCATCTCTGCCTCTGATGCAGAGCCCTTGTCCAGCCTTCCTCAGCCTCCAGGACTGGCCCATGTTCCTCCCCAACCTCTTTCACTGTCCCGACTCTGCTGCCAGCTCTCCTAGCACGCTGGCCATTACAACAGGGCTGCCACCTGTACAATTCTAATCTTTGCAGGAATAGCCACCTCGTGACTTCTGAATATGTTCCCTTGGGCCTTCTGTGACACCTTGTAGCTTTAAAACCAGGCCTGATCCTGAACCCCAGCTTTGAAATGATGCACTTCCATACTGTCTTCTTGCTCATACAACCCCGCCTTTTTGTTTCCCTTAGGTGCTGATCGCTCCCATCTGCCCTCCTATGAACTCCGTCACAATCAGGTGGAATCCATCTTCCTCTCGGCCATTGACATGTATGGGCACCAGTTCTGCATCGAGAATCTGCAGGTAGGAAGAAGATGACAGAGCTTTGGGTCGAATTGTAAAAGTCAAGCATTTTTGTGGCGATTTTTCAGAAATCCTACAATGTGACCTTGAGTCACGACTGTGATCTGTTCCAAGACTTTGGTCGCAACAAGATTTGGTTGCAAACAGAAGCGAGACTGACTGCGCATGCGCCTACAGGTCTGCGCATGCACGGAAGGGGAAATCGCCGCAGCAAGGAAAATCACCACAGCTGTATTTGATCGACACCCAAAGATCTGTTCGCGAACATCAAATAGAATTTAAGCCAAAACTATTCCTACTGGGAATAATTAAAGGGAAATTTAGCAAAGAAATCCAATACATCATATTGCATATAATAACAGCAGCAGGATTGTCTTTGCAGGGTTGAAATTAGAAACGTACCATCCAAAGAGGTGTTAATACAAAAAATATTAGAATGTGCCGAGATGGACAAACGTAACAATAGAACTAAAAGGCAAGGAGGAATCAGAATACTATGCAGTATGGGATAAATGGTGTAAGTGGATAGAACATAGGAATAAGGATCAATGTATAGAAATAAACGTAAATATATGTAATACCAATGACACAATACTGTTAACAATGTAGAGATGTGTAATTTTGAAAGTAAATAAATAAATAAATAAAAGATCTGTTTGCGACCAGAAACAACAATTTCCCCAAATTTTGGGTTGTCACCCAATTTGACTGCAAACAGAAGCGTTTGTGACCCGAGGTTCCACTGTACAGATAGTCCTCGATTTACAACAGTTCACTTAGTCACTGTTCGAAGTTACGACATTGAAAAAAGGGACTTGTGACCATTTCTCACACTTACGACCATTTCAGCATCCCCCATGATCACATGATTTACATTCGGCTACTTGACAGCCGACTCTCGTTTATGACAGTCGCAGTGTCCCTGGTGTCAGCATTCCAGCAAACCACCACTCCAACCAATAACTCCAACCAATAACTTTGGGCTTGCTTGCAATAAGGAATAACTACAAATCCATCCCCTGCACCCATCATCGCATCACATGCCCCAATCACCATCTGTCCGAACTTGAGACTTCCCCTCATTTATGCGCAGAATAACATGACCTTAACTTAGGAAAAGAATGTTATTATGTCTAACTAGATATACTCCAATTCCCCCCTCCCACTTTCCCAGGCTCAAAATATGGCAGCTTGGGAACATGTGGTCTCAGTATGGCTTCCAAAGGTGACACCTGGGTCATGTGATCTCCTTTTGAGATCTTTTGACAAGTAAAGTCCAATAGGGAAGCCCGATTCACTTAACAACCAGGTTACTAACTTGTCAACTGCAGTGATTCACTTAACAACTACGACAGGAAAAGTCGTAAAATGAGGCAGAACTTGTTTAACCAATTTCTCACTTAGCGAACAAAAATTTTGGGCTCAATTATGATCGTAAGTCAAGAACTAACTGTACTGTGTAGGGTTAACTCTTAATTTTAGCTACAATTTCCAATTAGCAGCCTTGATCGGTATGACTTTCCTTCACTGATCCCTGTCCTTACTTTTATTTATTTATATCCCAGAACAGTCATAAGTCAGAAAACGGCTCATAATCACTTTTTTTCAGTCCCGTTGTAACTTTGAACAGTCACTTAGTGAAAGGTTGTAACTCGAGGACTACCTGTAGTTACAAGAGTAAGTGAGATGGCATTCTTAAGCGAATCAGGCCGTCATTAAAGCCACATTGACTTTTTGCTTGTCGAGCCAGCTGGGAAAGTCACAAAGGGAATCACACAACGTTGGGAATGCTGCAACTGTTGTACAATACATGTCGGTTTGCCAAGCACCCAAATTTTGTCCAGGTGACCCTGGGGATGCTGTAACGGTGGTAAGTACGAGGACAGGTCGTAAGTCAGGGCCCTTGCAACTTCAAATGGTTGTGAGCTGAGAACTACCGGTATGAATAAACATTTACAAGATCGTGAGAAAAACCTTTATATCTGACTGTGCTCGTTCTTATATTATCAGTGTAAGCCACTGGTTTTGAGGCAGAAAAAAATAAATTGAAATACTGTGGTTAAAATGGGGAAAAAAAGTATCTTCTCTTTTTTTTCTGCCCAGAAACTTATCCTTTCCGAGACTTCCATCTTTGATGTGCTCCCCAACTTCTTCTACCACAGCAATCAGGTGGTGCGAATGGCAGCTCTAGAGGTGAGTAGCAACAGCAATGAGACTTCTATACCCCTTTATAGTGCATTATAGCCCTCTCTAAGTGGTTTTACGGAGTCAGCCTATTGCCCCCAACCATCTGGGTCCTCATTTTACCCACCTTGGAAGGATGGAAGGCTGAGTCAACCTGGAGCCTGGTGAGATTCAAACTGCCAAATTGCAGGCAGCCGGCAGTCAGCAGAAGTAGCCTGCAGTACTGCAACTACTGCGCCGCCGCAGCTCATAAGTAAATTTTTTACTCATGAGTAAAAACCATAGGGACGCGGAGGCTCAGTGGCTAAGAGCTGGCAGCTTGTCGATCAGAAAGGTCAGCAGTTCGGCGGTTCAAATCCTAGCGCTGTGTAACGGAGTGAGCTCCCATTACTTGTCCCAGCTTCTGCCACCCTAGCAGATCGAAAGCATGTAAAAATGCAAGTAGAAAAATAGGGACCCCTTTGGTGGGAAGGTAACAGCGCGGCGCTTCGCATTTAGTCATGCCGGCCACATGACCACAGAGACGTCTTTGGACAGCGCTGGCTCTTCGGCTTTGTAACGGAGATGAGCACCGCCCCTTGAGCCGGAAACGACTAGCACGGATGTGCGAGGGGAACCTTTACCTTTACCTAAAAACCAAACTGTTGACTCATAAAATATTTCTATGGTGTTTTTAGAGTTGCCAACAGAAAGGGAGGCGGGAAAGGGGTTTTGAAAGAGCAGCTTAGAAATTGAAAGTGCATTCCATAAATAGTTTTTCCAAGATAGTAACTAGGTGACTGAAGTTTCTGCCGCACAAATATCTAACTGGAGAACTTGATTGATGACTCTTGGCTATGGATGTGTCCCATTGGAGAATATGAATTATGATACACCCAGAGGGGTGGGTGAAAACCAGGGTCAAGGGTGACAATGAACGATGTGTCTCAGAGTCGGCTACACCCAGGCAGTGCCGACATGTTAACTCCCGATAAATCTTTTTGAAGTTTTGGAAGTTTGGCTGGAGACTCATGATTTAAATGGGAGCAATTGCCAGAATCCTGAGACAAACATTTTCTTTCATTGGTGAGCCTGTTCTTCTCAGTTCCACCATGCACCTGAGTCATTTTTTCAGGCTTTTTTAATCGAAGGGAAAGCTTGTGTTTGCTTCCAAGACCTCCATCCGGGGACCCCGGCAAAAAAACCCACATCATTAAACAAAACTTGCCAAGAGATTCTGTATCACCAATTTTGCCCTACAGCTGTCACCAATAGCATAGCAGGAAAAGATCGATTCCTCCACCCACAAAGCTTTTTTGAGAATACAGGTTGTCCTCGCCTTACGACCACAATTGAGCCCAAAATTTCTGTTGTTAAGTGAGACATTTGTCAAATGAGTTTTGCCCCCTTTTACAACATTTCTTGCTGCAGTTGTTAAGTGAATCCTCTGCGGTTCATAAGTTAGTAACCTGGTTGTTAAGTGAATCCGGCTTCCCCATTGACTGTTTGTCAGAAGGTCGCAAAAGGGGATCACGTGACCCCCCTGGGACACTGCAGCCATCATAAATGTGAGTCAGTTGCCAAGTCTCTGAATTTGGATCACATGAGCATGGGGATGCTGCAAAGGACGTAACTGTGAAAAACGGACATAAGTCATTTTTTTCATTGCAGTTGTAACTTTGAACGGTCCCTAAATGAACTGTTGTAAGTTGAGAACTACTTGTATAGGTCCGTTTAGTTTTTGAGACAGCCCCTCACCTGATATTTTCAAGCCAATTTTCACATAGCTACTAGCTTTTAACAAGAATGATTTATTTAGTTATGTATTTTAGGGAGTTCTTTTGATCCTGCCTTTATTATTTTAATAAATAACTCAAGGTGGCAATCATACCTAATACTCCTTCCTTCCCCTATTTGCCACCCAACGATAACCCTGTAAGGTAGGTTGGGCTGAAAGAGTAACTGGCCCAAAGTCACACAGCTGGTTTTCATGTCTAAAGGCGGAATAGAACTCTAAGTCTCCTGGTGATTGGTCCAAAGCCATACTGCTGGCTTTCATGCCTAAGGTGGGACTAGAATTCACATTCTCCTGGTGATTGATCCAAAGTCACCCAGCTGGCTTTCATATCTAAGGCGGGACTAGAACTCACAGTCTCCTGGTCCAAAGTCATACAGCTGGCTTTCATGCCTAAAGTGGGACTAGAATTCTCAAGTCTCCTGGTGATTGGTCCAAAGTCATACAGCTGGCTTTCATGCCTAAGGTGGGTCTAGAACTCTCAATCTCCTGGTGATTGGTCCAAAGTCACCCAGACGGCTTTCATGCCTAAAGCGGGACTAGAACTCTCAGTCTCCTGGTGATTGGCCCAAAGTCGTACAGCTGGCTTTCATGCCTAAGGTGGGACTAGAACTCACAGCCTCCTAGTTTCTAGCCAGATGCCTTAATCCCTAGAAAAATAGCATATTATGGCCTGTAGATGTCTGGATGAAAAAAACAGAAGCTTATAAAATGTAAGGAAAGTACCTTTGTCCCTTGAAAGGAGTTATCCGGGCATCACTGCCCTTGAAGGAACATAAGATCTTTTCCGAGGTGACCTCCTAGTGCAACACAATGAAATTAAGGGGGAAGAAGGAAGCGTGTGATGTGGGGGGAGACAGGGTTCAAGGCAGCTCAGCATTAAATTAGTGACTAGAATTTCACTGTTCAGGCAGTAAAATCACCTTTTTCCCCTTTTGTCACACTCCACCTCTCGGCTGTCATCACCACATCTTTTAGCAGCAGGTTTTCCAGTCTCAGTAGCTGAGGTGTGAAAAAGTCTTCCCCTTTGTCTGCCTTTCTTCGTTCGGCACACAACCACGGGGCCAGCTGAGTGTAAGGTGTACGTCTGACTTGAAAAGCCTTCAAAAGGGAGCCAAAAAACTCTCTTGAGGGCAAAGATATTGGCCGTTGAAATAGCTGACTGTTGCCTTCGGTTGTGAAGACATCATGCTTAATGAGAACTGCCATGCAGGTAGTCCTTGATGTACAACCACAATTGGGAGCTTCATCACTTGAGACTTTCAAGAAGAGATTGGACTGCCATTTGTCAGAAATGGTGTAGGTTCTCCCACTTGGATGGGGGTTGGGCTAGATGATCTACAAGGTCCCTTCAAATTCTGATTATCTGTTATCTGAGCCCAAAATTTCTGTTGCCAACTGAGACATTGGCTAAGCGAATTTTGCTCCGTTTGACTAATTTTCTTGCCACAGTTGTTAAGTGAATCCATGCAGTTAATGTCAGCTTTGGAAGCCATATTGAGATCCGATGCTCCCACGTTGCCACAGTTGGATCTGAGGAAGTGGGAGGGAGGAATTCATTTGAGTATAAATAAAATTCTTTTGTTTGGTTCAAGGTCACTGAGTGTGGCATATAATGAAATGGGAATCTTACTTTAGGACAGATGGTGATTGGACCATGTGCTGTGGTGATGGCTAAGGGGATGGATTTGTAGTTTTGACTTTTCAAGGAAGCCCGGAACATTCAGTTTCAGGTTTACACAGATGTGCTAGTTACTATCCAAATAAAGGTACCTTCGTGTGATGACCCAGGATGGGATACAAACAAACGGTCACAGAAAACAGGTGAAGCCTCTTTTGTTCCTTCACTTTGCTTTCAAGCTCGAATATTCTTGACAGAAGACAAAAAACTCCCACACAAACAGTTACAAGAAGAAGGAAAAAAGCAACACAAACCAGGCAAGATAAGGGCTGGAGGATGTCCACAGATAACACACACTGGGAAGGACGCCAAACTCAAGAGACGAACCATAAACTAGAGATATTTCCATGCTTTGTTTCCAGCATTCACCCGTATGCATGTCTGACCTCTTATTCAGTTGTCACAGCTGCAGCCCATGAAGAGGATCAAGGCCTTCTCCTCTCGAGTAGACCATGTCTCTCCCTTATCCTCTCCTCCCTGCGTGCCCTAGTATGGAGAGGGGATGGGCCTGGGTCCTCCTCTGACTGCCCAGCCGGCCTCTGCCCTTCCCCAGCCTCCTCCATAACCTCCGGAGCCACACTTCCACTCCCTGTCGGCTGTTCCTCCTCTCCCTTGGAGTCAGTCTCCATCAGGGGCATGACAGTGGCCAAATTTGGAGACCTCTGCTAGATAGATACCATTACAACTGATGTGCTCTAAGCTGGGTCTAACTGTCCATCAAGCAAGAAGGACAAGATGGTGTTGTGGCCTGAAAGCAGCCAGAGGAGCTGGCAGCAGATTCGGACAGTGAGGAGGTTGGGGAGGAACATGGGCCAGCCTGGGGAAGGCTCTGACGAAAGTGCTCTGCGCCGGAGGCAAAGATGGGGCCAGGGCGGTCGGACAGTTATCAGCTGCCTTTGGAGTCGGACATCAGTGAGGCAGAAGAACAGCTGGAGCCTGTTCCCAGTGTGCACAGGGAACAGCTGAGGAACAAGGGCTGACTTGGGAGTAAAGCCACAGGTGGACGGTGAATGGCTCCTGCCATAGGGAATAAAAAGAGGAGCAAAAGGGAGTGGGGCTTTGCAGGAGACAATTAGTTCATTCCGGCATGCTTGCCAAGTCTGAAAGATATTGGCCTGGCTGTTCTCCAAGCTTGATAAAGGTCTGTAATTGGGAACTATCTTGAAAGACTGTTGGCCGGGACTTGGATGGAGAGGAAATTCATTGTAAATTAAATAAAAGGGGTTTATCGGGATGAGGACTCAGCTTGAATGGTCAGAACAGATGTTTGAACACCTATGTTCAGCGTGTCAGGGCTCGCATCCACCCTCATTCAAATCATGAAGGGGTAGCCGTTCCACTTGATTAAATATTAGAGTTGTCTCCTGTGCCACCTCGAATCGAGGATTCGCTGCACCTCATAATGGGTTTGGCCCCTATGACCACGGGTCTGGGGCTCACAAGTAGGGGCCTCAGGGTTGATCCCACCACAGGTTTTAAGAGGCTACTATGGAATACCGGTGTATTTTCCTAACAGTCAGGGCAACTTCAGTTGCACGTGCCTGTTGATGACCCAATATGGGGAAAGGTCCATGAACTTTGGCCCCAATTTCTTACTAGGGAGCCTTAACCTCAAGTATTTGGTGAAGAGGTAGATCTTCTCCCCCATCTGGAATGGCCTTTGTAGGGCCCGGTGTTTGTCTGCCTGTCTCTTATAGCTCTGTGCCGCTTTTGCCAGTGCCTTTTTACATTAATCCCAAGTTGCTTTTAGCGTTGACATCCAATTGGTCAAGCTGACTGAGGAGGGGAGATCCCTTGGGTACTCAGGCATTGGGATGAGTTGACACAACGCACCCTTCAGATAAGCTTCCTTTTCCATTCCAGGTGTATGTTCAGAGGGCATACATAGCCACTGAGCTGAACAGCGTCCAACATCGCCAGCTGAAAGACAACGTGTGTGGTGGAATTCCAGTTTATGCTCCCGACTTCACATCCAAACAGGTTAGACTTTAAAATGCAGGTATTTCTAAGGGATTTGGAAGAAGGGGCAAAGGTTTTTTTTTTTGAAAAGGGTGGATTTCACCTGGATTTGGGGTGGGGGATATGGGGTAGGAAGTAAGAGTTTCAATCCCCTCTGTTATGTTGTGTTGTTGACTCCATGCTGAAAACTGTGAGTTAGATGTGACTTTATTCCTGGTTGATAAAGGCCACCTCTGTATCAATGGTTTTTGAATTGTTTTATTTATTTATCTGAATTCACGAGTTGTCTTCTGCAGTGGACTCTCTTGTGTGTGAAAGGCTTTTATGCAGCAGCATGGCATAGAACAGAGAATCTCCCCCGATCATGATCAACATGTCCGTCTGCTATGTCTTTGCTACTAGGCCTGTGCTGGTTAGACAGTATATAGTGTGCTGGTTAGACAGTATATAGTGTGCTGGTTAGACAGTATATAGTTAGCTTAGGAATGAGAGTTGCCCCTTTAAAGGAATGCTTAGTGGGAAATGTAGTTAATGCCTTTTGGGAGATGTAGTTCATGTCACGTGGTCACATCTGTAATCCTGATTGGTCACTGAATTGACCTCTGGTTGGGCTGAGGGAGTTTTGGGCATTCTTACCTGGACCCCAGCATTGTGTTGGAGTCTTCCCTTTTATTATATCGTTGTGGGATGAAGAACCATCTTTTCACACTCTAAGGCAACAATGCAAAGGTGGACATTTGATGAATCTCAGCATAACTGTGAGTTATACCTTGAGGATGCCTGATATAATCCAATAAAGTAACTTTGTATGGAAGCCTCTGTAGTGTTGAACTGCTTATCCCAGGAATTTTGGGAAGATAAAGTATTGCCTGGGACAAGAAAGTGAAAAGGTGAGGTTTCTGGAACAGCTGACATCTGAAAGTAGTTCCTTTAGCTGCAGAAACCCCTGCGGCGACTTAGATTTTACTAATGACGGTTTGCAATTTTCTACAGCAATCCACCCAGATTACTAAGGGTCTGCCTTAAAGTTTATACAAGTAGTCCCACGACTTACGACCACAGTTGAGCCCAAAATTTCTGTGGCTAAACGAGACAGTTGTTAAGTGAGTTTGGCCCCATTTTATACCCTTTTTCCTGCCACGGTTATTAAGTGAACCACTGCAGTTGGGTGAATGACACGGTTACCGTTAAGTGAATCTGGCTTTCCCATTTATTTTGCTTGTCAGAAGGTCACAAAGAAGGGACCCATGATCCCGCCATAAATAAGCAAATACATCCTCTGAACTGAAGCACAGTTTGCAGGTAGTCCTCGAGTTACAATCGAATTGAGGTCAACATTTATGTGGCCAAGGAAACATCTGTTAAGTGAGTTTTGCCCAATTTTATGACTTTTCTTGCCACAGTTGTTAAGTGAATCATTGAGTTTGTTAAGTGAGTAACCTGGTTGTTAAGTGAATCTGGCTACCCCCCCCCCTTTGACTTTGCTTGTTAGAAGGTCTCAAAAGGAGATCACATGACCCCGGGTCATTGAATGGTCATAAATAGGAACCAGTTCCCAAGTATCTGAATTTGGATCAAGCAACCATGGGGATGATGCAGTTGTTGTAAGTATAAGTCACTTTTTTCAGTGCCGTTGTAACTTTGAATGGTCATTAAATGAACTGTTGTAAGTCGAGGACTACCCATATATAATAAAACTGACAAGTCATAAAACTGAAAATGAAATTAGGTTTCCTAGATTGTATGGTGGAGGAGGAATATGGAGGACCGGTTGTGTCACTCGCGCTGGTTCCTTAAAAACTGGACAAGTTTATTTCTATTAACGGCAGCATTTTATTGGGTAATTCTTAAGTCATGTAGAGGTAGTTCTCCATCTGTGACCATAATGGAGCCCAGTGCTAGGTTGTAAGTTGTAGTTACAAATTGAGGCATCATGTGACTTGATCCTAAAGCTTTGATGATGGTTGTTAAAAGAATGGAATAGAATTAGAATCAATGGAATGGAATGGAATA
>CM019148.1:9880426-9947876 GCA_009733165.1 Naja naja | reverse complement strand
ACAGGAATACCTACTATATCTAGATCAGAGGTGTCAAACTCGATTTCATTGAGGGCCACATCAGGGTAGTGTTTGACCTCGGGGAGGGGGAGGGGGGCAGGGGCATGGCCAGCTTGACATCCATTTCAGCTGCGATGGCTTCCTGCAGCCCTTGCCAATGAAAATGGAGCTTGGGGGGCTGTGCATGCCCACACACCGAGCTCCGTTTTTGCTGGCAGAGGGCTGCAGGAGTCCGTCGCAACCAAAAATGGAGCTTGGGAGGGCCCCGTGCAGCTCTCCTGAGCTCCGTTTTTGGTGGCAGAGGCACTACGGGCTAGTCCATTGCTGTTTCCAGGGCAGCCCCGTGAGCCAGATATAAGCACCCTGCAGGCTGGATCTGGCCCACGGGCCTTGAGTTTGACACCCCTGATCTAGATAGTTCCTCTTTTTGGATGAAATATAACTTACGCTGAGATAAAGAAGAGGAATTAGATCCGACGATGGTGTAGAAAGTTAAATTTGCTTTCCCCACGACCCTGAAATATTCTCCCCCTGCTCCCCAAAAATGCACAGAGGATTCAGTAGAGACAATGGTCCTAGTGTGTCCATAATATATTTTGTGCTACAGCAACAATCTTACAAAGAGTTACAATGCCTTAAGAATAGTTTGATAACACCTTTTCCCCCAAAATAATTAAATACAGCTAATTTTGTATAATTGTATATGGAATTGTCTTGAGGAAGAACGTCAGGTGGTTTTCCAAAGCACCTTTGGAGTTGATTTTTTTTTTCACATTTCAGGATATTGATGGATAAACCCTTCTTCCTTATGTCCCATGGATGCTGCCAGAAAATAAATATGTTTATTTTTTTCCCCACTTCGACAAATGTAATGCTCACAGCTTCTGCTTTGCACACTGGCTTGAATGACAGTTCTGATTATTATTATTTTTAATTATTGATTTATTCATTTTAATGATGGCTTCCACTAACTAACCAATCTTTAACTAACTGTGGTTGTTTAATTACAGAGGGAACATTCCCACGCTCAACAGGTACAGTAATTCTCCTTTTTAGCCCTTTTAAAAAAGTAGCTAGTTGTCAGAAGAATGTGTAGTTTTTAACACATATTTTTTTTAAGAATTGGGTTTTTAACAACCTAACTTTATTTATTTATTTATTTGGAATCTGGGTTCCTGCTCAAAACTATACCAATCTCTAATCCTTATTTTCAGGGTTTGTTTTCAATGTTTTCCTCTGTTCCCCTTTAAATGTTTCTGTGTTTGTTCTTCTCTTTATCCTTTCTTTTGGCATGCTATAAAAATTAACCTCACTAGCGCTCAAGACTTACCTTACCTGCCTTAAAATCCTGTTCCAGGTCTTGAAGCAAAAAATTAGTTGGATTCCTTCCTCCCTTTCTTTTCCCTTGGGTAGCAAAGATGGACCCCAGCTGGCCAACTCACCAATCAGGATTTAAAGCAGAACGCGTAACTTAACTCCAAGTGATTTAAAAAAAAAATACACAGGTAGTCCTCGACTTATGACTACAATTGAGCCCAACGTTTTGGTTGCTAAATGAGCCAGTTGTTCAGGGAGTTTTGCCGTATTTTATGACCTTCCTGGCCATTAAGTGAATCACCGCAGTTGTGAAGTTAATAACTCGGTTGTTAAGTGAGTGTTTCCTCCCCACTGACTTTGCTTGTCAGAAGATCGCAAAAGGGGATCATGTGATCCTGGGACACAGCAACCGTCATAAATGTGAGTCAGTTGCCAAAGCGTCTGAATTTTGATCACGGGGATGGCTGCAACAGTCACGTGAAAAAAAGAAACACTCATAAGTCACCTTTTTTTCAGTGCTGTCGTAACTTTGAATGGTTACTAGATGAACTGTTGTAAGTCGAAGATTACCTGCATATTGGAAAAAATAATAATTCTCCAGATTTTCTGGATATTGACCCATATCACAAATTAGTGAATGTCAAATTTCCCAGCTGGGGAAGGTTCTGAATGCACAAGCCTTAACGTTTTCATTTGCCTAACCCTAAATCCTATTTTAGGGAAAGAGGTTAGCAAAATATCCTTGTCAGTGTTTGCTCACCTGTGAGTAGAAGGGATGTTGTGTCTTCACTTACCTGGCCTTCCCTGAGAAAGCAGCCATTAGCCTTTCTCAGACAAAGGCCAAGTCCACTTTTACCAAAATTTGCAGGGGAAGAAAAATTTTCCAAAGTTCTTGAATTAAAATACTAGGGTGGGGTGGAGTAGAAACCCTTTGCTTGTGAAAGGCATTTGGGACTCATGTCCCTGAAGAAACTGGTACTTAATTCCCCAGGTCCTAAAGAAATAAAATTTATTATTGGATAGTGACCAAGAATTGGGTTTGAAGACTATCACATACTCTTTACAGCAGGGGAAGCAAACAGAAGTGCCCCCGCCCAGCAACGGCAAGAAAGAGCAGGATTTTTAAAATCCCTTTGGGCTACAGATCCATTTGAAAGTCTGGAGACACCTTTTCGTAAACATGATTTAAATGCATGAAATAAAATGCATGGAAGTACCCCAAACTGCAAAGTTGCTCAGATTCGGCTGTCAAAAATATTGTAAGCCTCCCAGAGTCACCTTGTGGGGGGAGATGGGCGGCATAAAAATTTCATAAATAATCTCAAATTACTTCAAATAGAGAGATATATTAAAGACAACGGGCATTTTGGGAGACGAGGTGACAAAATAAGGCCATACCTTATTCAGTTGCCTACCTTACATGGGCTGCTGGCTGAAAAACTAAATTTAGTGAAAGAAAGTTGTAGTGTTTTTCCCAACTAAGGTCAGGTGACTCCTAAACTCTTTTATCTATAGACATCAAGGTGATCTGTGGACTCGAATTAAGAACCCTGTTCTAGACCATCGCCTATGAAAATGATTTTGGGATGGGGGATGGGCCCAGTCAATGGTTCTAGGGGTACTTTGGTTTTTCCTGCTTGTTAAATCTTCCACCAGTAACTCCAGTTGGCTGAGGGGTGTATTCTCTCCAGTTTGAATGCCTTGGCAGAGATAACTTTCCTCTGTCTTAAATTAACTTTTTTTTTTAAATGCCAACAATTCATTACTGCTTTCCAGGGAGGGAGGGAGGGTGGGTAGAAAGTGGTTGGCTGAGAACGTAATTATTATATAGTCATTTGTCAGGAAAGATGTACAGCCTCTCCCTCAAAAGAGAATGTATTTGCTTAGCTGTCTTCCAGAACGGTGTTGTTTTCTTTTCCCGTGTTGTTTCTTTCCTTTAAATGCAATTTTGCAAATATGGCTAAAGGCAAATTGGAGAGGTGGGAGGCCGGGGGGGGGGGAGAGGACGGGTAGAGATAAGCAGAAACTCACTGGCTCATTCTATATTCTGGCCTATTTCTCTCTTAAAGTAGTAATCACTGCACCATTTGAGGCAAAAGATAGAAGGTCGACATGACAGAACTTCTTCCCATGTCAGAAGGAAATATGCCACACTTCACAAGCTAGCATGCTTTGGACAAGTCTTTTTTTTCCTTAACCACCCATCGTGTTAGATTTTTATAGGTAGGGATTTTTTTTAATCCACACAACAAAGAACTTCAATCATTTCCTCCATGGTAGAGAAGTGATGGCTTTTTTGCAGAGGTATTTTGAACCACAATCTTCTCCTTTGTGTTTGTGAGGGACTCATCCTGTAACCTCCATTGATATCACTATTTTCTTGAAGGACCCAGTGGAAATTTCTAGTTTCACACAAATGGATGCACACAGCCACCTGCTGCCTGGCAATTCCCTTGCCATTGACCAGGGGTCTCCAAAGTTGGCAACTTTAAGACTTGGGGACTCCAGCTCCCAGAATCCCCCAACTTCCTTGTGGAGTTGAAATCCACAAGTCTTAAATCTGTACAAATTCTCTGTCATCCAGGTCATGGTTGTCCCAAAGGTGCTTTTTAGGAGTCCAGTTGCCTCCTGAAAAAGCATCTTTGGGACAACCATGATCTGGATGACTGAGAATCTCTACAGAATTTTAGCTATGCAATTTGGGATGAACACCCTTCGAATGGTATGGGAGTATGAATGGATTTCCAGGAAAAAAAATGGCAGACTACAGGAACCATTAGCACTACTCCGGTGACCTTGAGACAAACCTCCAAGCGGCCTCAGTGAATACAAATAACCAGCTGTCTGCAAGGAATATAAATCCTTCCATTCCCCACCACCCAGTCAGAGCTGAAGGAGCTTATTGGTTGAGAAGCGAAATGTCTTCAAAGTAAAACAAGAAAGTCCAGTTGCCTCCTGAAAAAGCACCTTTGGGACAAAAGTCTTAAAGTTGCCAAGTTAGGAGACCCCTGCCATAAACAAGAGATATTTTCTACAAATCAGCAAGGGATAGGCTGCTGTTGTGATAGGTCAAATTTATCATAAGTGGCTGGTGTGTGGACTGGTGCATGGAATCCCTTCCATGACCAGATGTTGGGAATGGGTATCAATTGGTATCTGGAATGCCACACTGTTGAATCAGCCATTTCAGCTGGCCATGTTGCAGGAGAGAGATGAGAGGAGTAGACGTAAGTCAAGGTTGAGTTCCAGATGTTGACTCATGAGTCCTTCCATGATGACCAACAGTAAAGCCAACTCGCAGTTGTTCCACAGTACCAGGAAATTGCTCTCCATTGGAGAAGTGATGGGTTCATCTGACCCATTGCTTGAAGAAAAAATATGCTATGTAGGAGTGTCCGTGTGGGTGATAAAAAAAATTCAAGATGGCAGCTGCCGTGGCACAATTGAAACCCCGCCTCCTTTAATATGCACTCCTTGTTAAAAAGGGGTGGGGCTTTGACTGGACACCATCTTGACCCCTTTGACCAACTCTCTAAAAATCCCTGGAATATAAGAACCTATTTTATTCCAGACCAGACTCCCATTTATAATATTTGTATCCTTAGGAGCCCAAAAAAGTCACTCCTGGGTTGTGTTGCCCCGACAGAATGGCTACCAAACGAGCACACAGGGTTATACATGTATACAACCAAACTAATTTAACACTAATCGAATTCAGCATGGTTGTGTGATTGCTATTCTTACGAACTGGTTAGGTGTGTTGCGTAAACACGTGGCTTTCGGATAGATGCTCACAATAACATCTCACCCACCTGTTTGAACCTCTTGCCAATTCACGACGTGGGTAAGATTATTGCCTAGAGGTAGCTCCTCTACTTACAACCACGATTTTCTGTTGCTAAGCAAGGCAGTTGTTAACTGAGTTGCACCCCATTTGATGAGCTTTTTTGACACAATGTTAAGCCAGTCGCTGCAGTTGTTAAGTGAAACATGCAGTTGTTAAGCAAATCTGGATTCCCCTATTGACTTTACTTGTCAGAAGTGGGTGAGAAGGTTACAAATGGTGATCACATGACCCCAGGACAGTGGAACTGTCACAAAATACATGCCATTTGCCAAGCATCTGACTTTTGATCACGTGACCTGGAAATGCTGCAATGGTTGTAATTGTGAAAACCAATCAGAAATCATTTTCTTCAGTGCTGTTGTAAGTTCAAACAGTCACTAAATGAATGGTTGTAAGTCGAGGACTACCTGTATTTCAGAATATTTCTGAACCTGTTCCATTAATGCTAATATATGGGCACTGAAATAACCAGCATAAATGTTATGCCCAGCTGGCACAGTGGACAATGCCCATTATTAGAGATTTCTAAACATATTTCAACATGTCGTTGTGTATTTGTGTTGATGTATATCCATGGCCTTTGTTCAAAGAAAATTTACTAAATCTTCAGAAACTAAACTTAGCTCTCTGTGTATAGGGGTGTTTGTGTATATGTGTGTTCTTAATTTGCAAATGCTAATATCTGTCTATCATCTGCTTCTGTCTGCCAGAGCAATGTGTAGCCTAACTGTTGAAAACATAGGTTGGGAATAGTCAAGATATAAATTGTTCTGCAATGTATGTGGGTTTTTTTTTTAACAGTGGAACAGGAGAGAGAATGCCTTCCTGGGTTCCTTTTAGACAATGCTATGTTTATTTTAATTATTATTTGTCAAAGAAAAATTACAAATTTGAACACGCAAAATGAAAAAAACCTAAAATGTGAGAGGGACGATAGACACACTAGTGCACTTACACCCGCCCCCTTAGGGACCCCTTCAATATGGAATGAGATGCACAGAAATTAAGTTGGAATTAAAAATTGTGAAAGTTAGTAGCTTAGACAACTGAATAGGTTAAGATACTGCAGACTTTGACAGCTCCATAATTCTGCCTGAAATTCGTTACACTGCTGTAATTGAAATCAGGGTCCTGATGTTGATGGACTCACAAAATGAATTACGAATTAAAAGAGCCTTTAGTAAAAATGTCACTTCTGCCCTCTACTGATCAAGTTATTTTAGCAAATTTCACTGGTTTTGTTTTTGTTTGTTTTCACCTAGCCTCAGTACTTCCATCTGCAAAATGGGTTTAATAAAATGCATTAGAAGAGTTATAGTTCTGCAATGCAGATGAAGGGCTTGAAACCCCCTTCCAGAAACTAAGGGACTAATGGAAGCCAGGATTCTTGCTCAGAGTAATCCCATTAATAGAACTCTCTGGAAAGCTATGGACCTTAGATTAGCTCATCACCAATTTTGCTCTCTTTTAATTTCAGTAGGTAATAATTATTTCAGAAAACCAGACTTAAGAATCCACAGGGCCACAGACTGAAAAAAATCCAGCCTTGTGGAATTAAAATTATTATTAAATTCCTGACCTTTTAAAGACTGGCTCAGATTTTTTAACAAAGGCAGAAATAAATAAATAGCCACATGGACAAAATCCAGCCCAGTATATTCCAATGAACAACTATGGATGCCTTTCCATGTCCAAAACTCAGAAATCAAACTGTGAAGTCCTCATCTATTCATTATAATTATTTTTAAGTGCCACAAATATATGTGAGGCGTCACATAAAAAAGGAAAATAAAAGCAGCAGCCTCTCCCCATCCCAAAATTTGGGTAGTCTAAAATTTTGCTCGTGGTTTGAAAATCTTGGTGAAAATTTCAAATCCTAGAATGCAAGTTATAACAGAGACCTTAAAAGACTCTTAACATCTTATCCAGGACTCAATTTGTATGGCTGTCCATCTCACATTCCTGAATCATGACAATTAAAAAAACATCAGAAACAAAATTACAGATTCATAATACCATGCAAACATATTAACCATGATTAAAACGACAGTGTAACTATGGTAACGGGAAATTCTTCCTTCTTTAGAGTTGGGATCTCCTATGTGAAGCTCCTGCCATGCTATAGATAATATATTCAAACCTTCCTTACAACAGCCTTGCAAAGTATTGGAAGGATCTTCCCATAAAATAATATGAATCTTTGCATACAACACTAAAGTTCCTAATTTCCATTGTGGCTGCTCAACTGTTTAGCTGGTCAAACTCAATTCCTGTAATTTTTGTTTTTACCTGTACATATTTTTTTAAAGAAAATGATGAAAAAAAAAACCAGAGGTAGAAGCTCCATTGATAGTAATCTGTACTACCTTGGTAGTTTTGATGGAGATGTGGAAACTACACCAAAGAGGAAACTACACCCCCACCAAAACTGGCAAGGCAAACTATTGCATACATTAAAAACAGATAGTAAACCCCACACTCACTCATCCTGATGATGTTATCTGGTTGGGTAATGAGGTGCTTGCAAGCTCCCACCAAGGAGCTTGCAAACTCTAGTCACCAAGGTCAGAGACCATCAAGAGTTCTGCATTTCTACCATGAGCCACACACATTTCTCTTTATTGGAGTTTTTTTTCCTTATTATGAAAGAATAGTTCTTCATACAGTATGTCCACGGGCTTTTGATATGTTCATGGTTAGCATGTCATGCCAACCCATAAAATAATCTGAAAATGTGTAAACCCAGTCTCGACACACTATAGGCTGGATTCATTCGACCCAATGGTCATATGACTCAGAGGTGAAGGTTAGCATTAAATGAAGCAGAGGTAGCCCTCAACTTACAAGCACAATTGGTACCCAGAATTTCAGTTGCTAAGCAAGCCGATTGTTGAAAGAGCTACACTCAATTTCACAACTTCTTTTTTTTGCCACTTATCACTGCAGTTATTAAATGAATCACGAATCTGAAGGTCACAAATGGGGATCAGATGACCCTAGGATGCTACAACCATCATCCCAGGGAGTTAAGGTTGTTGTGGTTTGTTGTGGTCGACAAACTGTGTGAAGCAACCTTGTTCTATCAGCGCAGCCACTTGTACCAGCTGTAGGGAGGGACTTAAATTCTCTATCCATCTCTCAAGCCGTTGCAACGGCTTGTAGGCATGGCCAAAACAACACATCAAGAGCCTTGTGTTGATGACAACAATACAGGGATTGGCATCCTTTTCCTGATTTTTTGGGGGGTGTTTGCTCAGGCTCTTAAGTGGCAAACCGGCAATGCCTTGTTCTAGTTCACAGGAATCCTTCTAGCTTTAAAAAATGGAAAATTTATTCCAAGTATGAGATAAAAATTTTCATTCCTGTTTGGTCTATTTTTGTGTTACGGTGACCACTGAAGCCCTTTTGACACTCACTTTCAGTTCAGCTGAAGCTGTTTAAAACCTGGTTGCCAAGTTCCTCATCTTCCCAGAATGTCGGAGGTCGCAGCATACCACATTAGTGCATTGAAGGCACATTTGTCTTCTAATTCTGGTGGAGCTATAATTTTAATTTTGGCCTCTTGGTTTTGTAGTGCAGCTCAGTGGCTAAGACGCTGAGCTTGCCGATCAGAAAGGTCGGCAGTTCGGCGGTTCGAACCCCTAGCACTGCGTAATGGAGTGAGCTCCCGTTCCTTGTCCCAGCTTCTGCCAACCTAGCAGTTCGAAAGCATGTAAAAAAATGCAAGTAGAAAAATAGGGACCACTTTGGTTGGAAGGGAAGAGCATTCCGTGCGCCTTCAGTGTTAGTCATGCCAGCCATATGACCATGGAGACGTCTTCAGACAGTGCTGGCTTTTAAGCTTTGTAATGGAGATGAGCACACCGCCCCCTAGAGCCGGAAGCGACTAGCACGGATGGGCGAAGAAAACCTTTACCTTTTTAATGGTTCCCTAAGTGGTGGGAACAATTAGTCCCCTCTTGTTTCAAATTCAGCCCCGTTCAAAGTTGAGGAAGAGGGTGGGATGAGGACAGGGCCCCAACCAACAAAACAGCAAATCTTCAAAACCTGCAATCTGCAGATTTAATTTGGAACCATCATGCAGATGGCCTTAGGAAAACTAGAACCAACATCAGGGTAAGCTTAAATCCACCCCTATCCAATTTTTTGTGTGTGCTTCTTTCTTTGAATTTCTACATGCCAAACCAACTGACAACTCCCCCGCCCCCAATAACACACCCCAAAAGAGAACTCTAACTAGTTTTGTGAGCTCTTTTGTTTCCCCTGACCTTCTTTTTGTGCCCCGTCTGTCTTCGGCTGGTCTCCTAATACGTCCTGTGATTTGAACCTGCTGTTTAGAATGTCCTTCTCGTCTAACCTTAACCATTACGGGATGGTCCACGTGGCCAGCGTGAGCGACGTTCTCCTGGACAATTCTTTCACCCCACCGTGCCAGCGCATGGGAGGCATGGTTTCCTTCCGAACCTTTGAAGACTTTGTCCGGTAAGCAATGGGGCAGAACCGAAGCTAGGACAGGATTGCTTGTTTTCCATCTCCTCCTCCTCCTCCTCCTCCTCCTCCTCCTCCTCCTCCTCCTCCTCCTCCTCCTCCTCCTCCTCCTCCTCTTCTTCCTCTTCTTCCTCCTCTTCTTTCTAAATTCTTCTCCTTCTGCAATGCACAAACCCCCAAGTTAAGCTATGTATCAAAAAGGGTGATTTGAAGGCAGGATGGGAAAGGTACGAGGAAAAAAATTGTGTGAGGGTGAAGGGATCTGGAGGCAAAGCTCAGTTGAACATCTTATGAAAGAGATGTTTAACTTTGAATGTCTATGGCACGAGTGTCAAACTCGCGGCGTCCCGTTGCCATCATATGAGGTTTCACGATGTTTTTTCCCCTTCACGGAGCTGGAGTGGATGTGGCCTGCGCATGACACATCTGGCTTGCGGGCCACCAGTTTGACACTTCTGGTCTATGGAGATTCTCAGTCATCCAGATCATGGTTGTCCCAAAGGTGCTTTTTCGAAAGGCAACTGGACTTTCTTAGTTTTTTTTTTCTGAAGACGTTTCGCTTCTCATCCAGTTCATGAAGAAGTGAAGAAGCTTCTTGGATCAGAAGTTAAACGTCTTCAAGCAAAAAGCAAGAAAGTCCAATTTACCTTTTGAAAAAGCACCTTGGGGTTTCACTCCGAAGTTGTCTGCTTCATCTGGATAAGGGAAGGGACCAGCTTATGCAGTTTGTCATCACATAGTTCAGTGTTTCTCAACCTTGGAGATTTTAAGATATGTGGACTTCAACTTCCAGAATTCTCCAGTCAGCAATGCCGGCTGAGGAATTCGGGGAGTTGAAGCCCTTCTTAAAGCCACCAAGTTTGAGAAACACTTGTACCGGTAAGCAACTTTGTACACCTTTCAATGTTGTGCCTTGACTCCAGAAATCTTGCAGGATATTGTGGACCAGAGAAAGCAGAAGACATGGGTGGGATAAAGTTTGAGACAATGAAATGGAATGCTGGGAATATTTTAAAATGTTGGGTTGTTGTTTGATGTTGAGATGATGGCTGAAATTTTGCTTATGTCCTTCTTCAGACTTTTTGATGAGATTATGGGATGCTTTTGCGACTCTCCACCTCCGAGCCCCACCTTTCCAGAATCAGGACACCCATCCCTCTATGATGAAGACAAGGTACAGTAATCTATTCTGATTGGGTTTGACTGTAGAGGCACCTTCTTGAGTTGAATGGACGGAGGTGAATTAAGGGAGTCGTGGAGAAAAAGGTGTGTGCAAGCATATGGATGCTGTTCATTAAAGCAGCTGTATCTTTTTGGGGTTTGTGCAACACATTTGAGTACCAATAGAAAAGAATACTTGTAGCTCGTGCAAATGTAGGGTCTTTGATGTTCTCTGAGCTTGCTTGGGTACTTTCTTGCAGAAGTTTTATTACCCTTGCACTGATGATGTTATCTAGTTGGGTAATAAAATGCTGCAAGAAAACAACCAACGAAGCTCAGAGAGCACCAAAGGACCCTGCATTCCAACCCTGAGCTACAGCTCTTCTGCTGGTAGCATACATGGGCATCAAATGCTTCTGAAAGCAGGCAAATGAGAGAATTTTTCTTGTAGGCAAACTTCAACCTAGCACTGATGATGTTACCTAGTTGGGTAACGAAATGTCTGCAAGAAAACAGCTAAGCTCAGAGAGCTCCAAAGACTGCAGACTTGCATACTTTTAAAGCCATTGAATCTGGAGGGATGCACTACCCTAATTTGTAGTATTCCTTGTTTCTGATGACTGTAGAATCTTATTGGTTCCAAATGCAAGAGAAATGAAATCCGAGTCACCAAGATGTCATGTAAGATTATACAAGCCAATTCTTAGCTTAAGGGTTGGAAAAACCTTTCAGGCATTGGATGCTATTGTGTGAAGGTGTGTGATGACGTAGTCCCAGTTTTTTTTTAAATGACCTCATATCTTGCAAGACTATATTATTTCTTGAGATGTGGAAGTTTCATACAACTATGTCAACATTTGGTGACTTCTTCTGTAAGAAACAAATTTCAAATTGCACAGTTTTAAGATTTAATTATTTAACTATTTGTCTTTTTATAATCTATAAGCCACCCAGAGTTGCCTTATAGGGAGGGTGGATGGGTGGCATAAACATTTAATAAATAAAAAAATAGACAATGCCAGCAATCTTATAAGATTTTGGCCACACATTTATTGCATTTTTTGTTAGCTGTGAATGGATGCTATGAAAGAGCTCTGGTGGTGCAGTGGTTAAAATGCAGCATTACAGGCAAACTCTGCCCACAGCCTTAAGTTCAATCCTGACAAGGCTCAAGGTTGGCTCAGCTTCCTAGCCTTCTGAGGTCTGTATAATGACAACCCAGATTGTTGGGGGCAATGTGCTGACTGTAAACTGCTTAGACAGGGCCGTACAACACTTTGAAGTGGCATATAAGTCTAAGTGCTATTGCTATCCTAATCATTATTAATTGCTATCTTAATTAATGTCTTAAGCATTAAACGCAAATAATTTTTCCACATTGTGAACTGTCCAGGGAGTGCTGTGAAGCACTGGGGTGGTATGTAAGCCTAATTACTATTGCTATGTCTATCTGGATCACTAATGCTCAAATGTGACACACTAATGGGTTGGTGATTCTTGCTTTGGCAATTTTTAAAAGCACTTAAGTTACAGAATTTAGAAGGACACACTGTTCCCATCTGAAGCACACACAGCCATTTTTCCAAAATTCTGAAGGGTAAAATAGGGTCCCCATTCCACTTGCAAACATTATGCAGCCATTGATTTATTGCTGCGTTTTCTCTCTCTTTCTCCCTCTCCCTCTCTCTGTGTCTCCTACCCCAATTCACTTTCTGATTTTTCTTTCAACCGCAGAGTGCTCGAGATGAACCTATTCATATCCTGAATGTCGCCATTAAGACGGATTGTGATATCGACGATGAAGGTCTCGCTGCCATGTTCAGGGAATTTACGCAGGGCAAGGTGAGCTGGTGCCATTCTCTAGTTATTTGTTTTTCTTCATTTGTTTAGCGAAGTGGAATGCAGATTCTATCCATCATTGCTACATTCTTCCTCCTTTTTTTTCTTTTTTCTTTTTTCTTTTTTGGAGCTGTTTGCTTATCTTTAAGGACAAGTGTCAACTCCTTGGGACAATGGCCTCTTATTTTTATTATTATTCTGGAATGGTCCCTGATAGCGCTATAGAAAATAATAACATGGCTGAGCAGCTCTCTTGTCTGAGCTATTTGTAAATAATTGTAGAAGTCACCCAGCAGTATCACTTCACAACTGAAGAAGGGTGCCATCTGATTAGATCTTAAAAGGTAGAGCCTCTTTTCTCATTTTTTAAAAACTCTGCCCAGGAGAAAAACCACCTTCATGCCAAGACCGACCTTGCTTTTCATGCCAAGAGGACAGGACAAATTAAGACTTCTTTAGAGACCCCATTCTCGGTCTGTTTAGACCAGGGGTGTCAAACTCAATTACATTGAGGGCCACATCAGGGTTGTGTTTGACTTCAGGGGTGTGTGTGTGGGGGGCAGCTCGACATCACTCGTGTCGGGGTGCCTGTGGTGGCCCGAACGGTCTGCCAGCGAAAATGGGCTCCCGAGCTCCATTTTAGGCTGCAACGGTCTCCTGCAACTCTTGCCAGCGAAAAGGCTGGAGGGCTGCAGGAGGCTGTTGAAGCCAAAAATGGAGCTTGGGAGGACCCCGTACAGCTCTCCTGAGCTCCATTTTTGCTGGCAGAGGCACTGTGGGCACCACGGGCCGGTCCTTTGCTGTTTCCAGGGCGGCCCTGCGGGCCAGTTCTAAGCACCCTGCAGGCCGGATCCGGCCCCCGGGCCTTGAGTTTAACACCCCTGGTTTAGACAAAATACAGGTAATCCTCGACTTATGATAACAGTTTGAGCCACAAATTTCTATTGCTAAGTGAGACAGTTGTTAAATGAATTTTGCCCTATTTTACAGTCTTTCTTGCCAGAGTTATTAAGGGAATCACTGCAGTTGTTAAATTAGTAACACTTGTTGTTGTTAAGTGAATTGGGCTTCCCCGTTGACGTTGCCGACCAGAAGGTTGCACAAGGTCGCACAACACGATCCCCGGGACACTGCAACCGTCATAAATATGAGTCAGTTGCCAAGCATCTGAATTTTGATCATGTGACCATGGAGATGCTGCAATGGTCGTAAGTGTGAACAGTGATCATAAGTCACTGTTTTCACTGCCGTTGTAACTTCAAACGATCACTAAATGAACTGTTGTAAGTCGAGGACTGCCTGTCAACCACTGATACTTAAGCACAAATGAAGAGCTTCCTTCTTACAATTGGACTGGAACAAAAGGAAGCAGATTGAATGTCCTACTGCATTTCTGAAAGGCAATACACAGCATTTGTAAAAAGCCCTGGTAGCGCAGTGGTTGGAATGCAGTATTGCAAGCTAATTCTGCCAACCGCCAGCAGTTCAATCCTGACCTGAGATTGACTCAGCCTTCCATCCTTCTGAGGTCAATAAAATGAGAACTCAAATTATTGGGGACAATATGCTGACATTTATAAACCGCTTAGAAAGGGCTGTAAAGCACTACAAAGCATTATATAAATTTACTACCAGTATTACTATTGCCGTTGGTTGCAGTTGTTTTGTTAAAAACATTAAAACAATGAAATTAACATCCCTTTCCCCCTCTTTTTGTTTCATTTTCATTTTGTTTTCATACATTAATTTTAGAAAAAAATTCTTAACTTCATTTAAGGGAGAACCTTAAATTCCCTAGCCTGGAACCAAAGCAATTTAATCAAAGCGAGCGTTCTCTCAGGGATCCGTAGATAAGGAATGGCTGCCTTGGATCTCCCTCACGCCCCACCATCAAGAATCTCTAGTTTACATTTCTTCCTGTAAATGAACTGCTAAGCTAGGTTTTCTTTCATTTGCATGAAGAGGCTTGTGAGGTGTGTGTGTGTGTGTGTGTTTTAAGTGTGTCTGGAGGAAAGAAGGTGTTGTGCATTAAACTATCAAATAGCTTGATCCAAATTGCCCAAATAAATTTCCAGTCTCAGCATGTCCCAACAGGATTCCTACCCACGCTCCTCGTGTGCCTACATGTCTGTGTGTGTACGTGTCTCTGTGTGTGTGTGCATTTGATAGAAATTAGGATCGTATACTTGCAAATGACTGGTGGAGGTGATTGAAACAGACAGTGGAAATAGACTTTCTCCAGGTGTTGGTACCTAATAGCACCGTAATAGCTGTTGAGTCGCTGGGAGGCCTGTATTATTACAATGTAATCAGAATCCCGTTGCTATATACTTATTGTCTGACACTTGTGGAATTTTAAAAGCAATAACCTTCTTTTTTAAAAGGAAAATCTCAACCTCATTATTAAAGTTATTCCCCCCCCCCTTTTATCTCCCTCCCCTCAACGGCGAATGCTTATTTTCAAAGGGCGTTTACCGCAGTAAAACCTTCTCTTCTGGAAAGAAGGAATCAGATCCTGAAGCTGAGGACATGAAGCTTTTGTCTGTTTTTTCTTTCATATCAAAGCCTGGTTGTTGTTCTTATTGTTTTTTAATCACTTCTGATTTTGGGTGAGGTGGAGGGGGTGGCCAACTCACTGTGGCCAGCTTGCCGTGGCCAACTCTAAAACCGTGGCCAGCTACTAATGTCGAAGAAATGGTGGAATAGAATCATTAAAGAAAGGATGCCAGAGGAGGGACAAAATGAAATGTGCATGACAAAAATTAAAATTATTTTTAAATTGTTTTAAATAATGAGATTGATTTGTCCAATTGTCCCATGGTGAGTTGGCCACGGCGAGTTGTCTCTTGGCGAGTTGGCCGGGGCAAATAATAATAATCATAATAAATGATACCAATAAGAGAAGATAGTAGAAAACATGAGAATAATAATAATAATAATAATAATAATAGTACAGTCACACCACATGGGTAAGACAGTACTGTGGGAATTAGGTCTTCAGCAGAGTGATGTCATGAGGGAAAAAAACTGGGTCTAGTTGTTTTAATAGGCAATGCCCTGTAGTGGTGTCCTGAGGGGAGGAGTTGAAACAGTTTACGTCCAGGATGTGAGGGGTCTGTAGCAATAGCAATAGCACTTAGACTTGTATATTGCTTCATACTGCTTTTATAGCCCTCTATAAGCAGTTTACAGAGATAGCATGTTGCCCCCAACAATCTGGGTCCTCATTTCACCCACCTCGAAAGGATGGAAGGCTGAGTCAACTTTGAGCCTGGTGGGATTCGAACTGCCAAATTAAGGTCAGCTGGCAGTCAGCAGAGGTGGTCTGCAGTACAGCACTCTAACCACTGCGCCATCGAGGCTCATATCAATATCTGTAGATATTTCTCAGCCCTCATTTTCTCAGCCCTCATTCTAACCCATGCAATATGCAAGTCCTCTGTGGAAGGCAGGCTGGTTGCGATTGTTTTTGTGCAGCCCTAACTATCTGGTGGAGTATGTACCTATCCTGTTTGGTTGCTGTACCAAACCAGAAGTACAAATGACAGGCTCATTTACAATCCAAGAAACTGATCATGGTCACTTCTGAGATGTTTGCCACATCCTATTTTTTTTTATGGGCTCAGCTGCCTCTTATCTGACCGTTGCCTTCTGTCTCAAGGTCATTCTCACATACCCCTAAAAGCGCATTCAGATTTGCAGGATTCTGCTACTACCTTACAGCAGTAGCTGCTCCTAACTTTGGTTTCCTAGTCTGGTTTACCTCAAAAGGCTGACACCTGAGCAAGCAAAGGAGGACATGAATAGTTTGGAAAGGAAGGCAAACGGGCAAAGGAGGACACACTAACCTGGAGCAAAAAAATATACTTCGGCCTGCATATATATGAAAGCCCGTTTTGTTTAATGATTAAGGCTAGAAAGCAATTCCTATTTATAGTTCCAGGACTATAAATAGAATTTCTTACAATAACAGGTATAGTTGTAAAAAAAAAAAAAGATTTACAGTACAGAGATTTTTTTCCCCCATTTTGTTGATTTCCCGACATATTTTCCTCATGTTTCTTTCCATTTTTCCAGAAAGCTGTCCTGATTGACCACGGAATTCGACGACTAACATTTCTGGTGGCCCAAAAGGTATTTATTTAGACCTCTTGATCTCCCTCAGTCGCCGTTTTTCTGTTTCGGTAGCTTGAATGGCAAATCGGATGGATTTTAATGGAAGAAAGAAAAAAAAAATCAAATCATGTTCACAGCTGATTTTGTTTTGTTTGTCTCCAGCTAGGCAATGGAGAAATAATGCAATTGTTCATTATGATTTCTAAAAAAATAATAATTGAAAATTGAAAATGACGACCGTATTGTACGGCTTGTGATTCTTTTTTTCCTTAATTCACTTCTAATTTATGGACTAATTGCTAGTTTTGTTTTGCCTCTCTCTCTTCTTTTATTCTTCATGCCTCTGTGTCTTACATTTTGGCTTGCAAGGATTTCAGAAAACAAATCAACTATGAGGTGGACCAAAGATTTCACGTAAGTAGAAAGATTGTTTGTGCTCAAAACAGGAACAAAAAAAAAAAGAATCTTTGATTTTGAATCTTTGATTTTGATTAGCTTAATCTTGTTGTAGAAATGGCTAGTACTCACTAAATAGATATAGATATAGCAAGAAGTTTGTGATTGTAATGTACTTTATATTCTATTGCACCAAAAATTGGGGAAATCACTGCTTTTATTTTTCTTTCTTTTACTTTATCTTGCACCAATTTTGTTTACCTTTCGCTATTCCCACATGATCTTTATTTCTATTTCTATTTTATATTATAATCGCTTTACTTGGGAGTGGGGGGAAATCTGGCTTCCCCATTGACTGTGGTGATGCAGCAAATAGTTATAAATGTGGTAAACGGTTGTAAAACTCTTTTTTCAGTACTGTTCTAACTTCAGTCACTAAACGAATGGTTGTAAGTCGAGGATTACTTGTTCAAGTTTTTTTTCATTTTACAGTCCCGCTGTCCCAGTGCCACCTCTTTTCTCACCCCTTCCCTATTTTTCTTCCTCTTTCTTCAAATTTAGAACTCTTTGTTCTGGGTTTATGGACTTCCTAGGATAAATTAGACTACAGATTTTTCTTTTAAAAAAAGAAGAAGCAGCCAAAATGTTCCTTACATTTGGCTCCATCTATTCTGGATTGCTTTGCCTGTGTTGATTGGCATGGCCCAGTTTTTAAAGGCGACTCTGAAAGCACATAACAGATACCAATCAATCATTGGCTTTAAGACAGGAAGCTGGAAAAGTATGGATAGCTTACGTGGAAAGCAGGGGGCTTTAGGAAGTAGAAAGCCGAACAGTTTAAGAGAATAAAAATGGATAACTGGAGGAAAAAAACAAAGGTTTTTTTTAAAAAAAAACACTTGTGGATAAATCCACACAGCTTGGAAGAGCTTTGTGGAATTCCTAAGCTAACAGCCGGACAGTAATAACAAAAGAAAATGTCTATGTCAGAGATAGATCTTTTCTTAGCAAGGACATTAGAGAGACAAGATCAGACTATTAATCTGTTTTATACAGCATTGATGCTGGCAATCTTCACCAACCTAGCATCATTCAGATGCAGGTAGTCCTCGACTTAACAATCACAATTGGGAAGAGAACTCCCGTTGCTAAGCAAAGAGGTGGCTAGGTGAGTTGCGACTGATTTCACAATTTTTTTTGCCACGGTAGTTAAGCGAATTGTCAGGGTTGCAAGTAATGGACCCATAGCAAGCAAAACTCCAAGGCAGATAGATTCCTCAATGAATAACTTTATTGGATATATCATAGTGGCACAGATCTGGTGAAATCTGACTCTGGAGATTCCCGGGGTTTTCACCTAATTGAAAGTTTGTCACTTTCTCAAAACAATCAGTTACATGATCCAATTATGATACTGTCTGGTTGTTGTGGCCCCCCAGCGGCTGGTGGAGCTGGCAGCAGAGTTGGACAGTGAGGAGGTTGGCGAGGAACCTGGGCCAATCCTGGAGGCTGAGGAAGACTCAGACGAGGGATCTGCATCCGAGGCAGAGATGGGGCCAGAGCAGGCTAGCAGTCATCAGCTGCCTTTGGGCTTGGACAGCAGTGAGGCAGGGGAGCAGCTGGAACCCGTTCCCAGCCTGCGCATGTGCAGAGCTGCCAAAAGGAAAAGAACAATTACAAACTCAGGGTCGATGTGGGAGTAAGGCCACAGGCGGATGATGAATGGCCCCTCTCATAAGGATTAAAAGAGGAGTAAAAGTGGAGGGGGCTTTTGCAGGAAACAATTCGTTTGTTGGTTCCATCATTGTGAAGATCTGTCTGTGCATCCTAGAGACTCTATGCTAAGCCCTTCCTTGTCAGCACTGTGTTTGGAAATATTTACCGGTCAGCTTTCCAAGATAGATAAGGTTTAAGCTCCTAATTATATTCTTGAAAGACTGTTTGCCAGGCCATTGGCTGAATGTGGATGCAAGAAATTCACATTCTTTAATAAAAGGTGTTTGGTCGGGACAAAGAGTCTGTTTAATACTTTTTGAGGAAGCCTAGGACAGAACACTGATTGCCTGGTGGCATTGCTCCACCTTCCTCTGACTAGGTGGGAGAGTGTCCTTGGTTCCCAAGAGAAAGTATTTTGTTTTGGCTACACAATCCCAGCTATCTCAAAATCCCTATCCCTCAGCTCCAGTGTGGCAACACTGAAGCTTCCAAGATGGCTTTGGTTGGGTCAGCTTCAGGGTTGACACAAATCACTGTAGTTGTTAAGCGAATCGGGTGATCGTTAAGCGAATCCAGCTCCTCCCCCCTGGGTTGACTCCTTATTGGAAGCTGGCTGGAAAGGTCACAGTGGGGAATTGCATGAGCCCTGAGACAGTACAACCGTCATAAGTACATGCCAGTTGCCAAGCACCTGAATTTTGATCATGTGACTGGGCTAATGCTGGGACAGTTGTACGTACAAGGACCAATCATATGTTACTTTTTTCAGTGCCCTTGTAACTTCAAACAGGAGGCTGGAATGGTTGTAAGTCAAGGACTATATGTTAAATGGCAGTTTAGGGAGTATTTGCTAAGAATTCTGGGACTCGTTTCTAAAATACCAAGAATGTTCCGGAATTGAGGGCAGAAGGGGTGGCAGTTTCTCCATCCCTGCCTAGAAGTGCTCAGGATTAAATGTATGACTTTCTGCAGGCAGAAGATCTGTTTCTCTGATGGATTATATTATAATATGTCTTCTAAAAGTAAAATAGGTTTCTAGTCCTCATCCTTTCACATTAAAATTGGCTTCTACAAAATCAGTCTATGTTCACTACAGATTCAGGAAATGAATCATCCCACATGTATCCTTCAAATTCTCCACATGCTTCTTCCTTTTCCCCTGGTTATTGTGATAGCTTCTCAGATCTTTTCATCTTTGAAATTTGGATGATTTCCCCTTCTGCTTCATCTGTCTCTTATCTCTTCCTGCCTCTCTCTCTCTCTCTCTCCTCCCCCTCTCTCTCATAAATTAGATTTGCTGAATCTCTTATTTACATCGCTCTTGTGTTCTGCCTATATGTCCTCCAGGTCAAAACTTGCTGGCAAAATTCTTTAATTTTCTAAGTTTCGACACCAGTAATTCAGGATCTGCTTGTGAGCACGTCCCGGAGACCAGATTCCATTTTTTCCAATTTCATTTTTCTATTAGATAGCCTGCTTGCTTCTGATACTGTTCACTGAATTAACAACACACATTTTTCCAGAATTCCAGGTTCTCTGTTTCTTCCATTTTGGCAATCTAGTCACCTGCTAATAGCGCAAGGTGACATGTTAGCAGTGTTCCAATAGCTCAGGGGCTACCACAAAGAAGAGGTGGGTGTGGCTTGGTGGGTGTGGTGTGGCTTGGTGGCCGTGGCTTGGTGGGCATGGCGGGGGAAGGATACTGTAAAATCTCCATTCCCTCCCCACCCCACTAACCTGCTTTCCAGCTCCGTTCTCCTATGCAGGCGACAGAAGACGCAGCCAATCAGCTGGGACTCTGGAGGCAGAGAATAGATGGGGGAGGGGCTAGTCAGAAGTAGTATTTGCCAGTTCTCCGAACTACTCAAAATTTCCACTACCGGTTCTCCAGAACTGGTCAGAACCTGCTGAATACCACCTCTGGAGTCAAGCTATTCTCCAAAACACCTGAAGGGCAGGACAAGAAGCAATGGGTGGAAACCAATCAAGGAGAAAAGCAGTTTAGAACTAAGGAGAAATTTCCTGACTGTTAGAATAATTAATCAGTGGAACAAATTGCCTCCAGAAATTGTAAATTCTCCAAGACTGGAAGTTTTTAAAGAAGAGATTGGACAACCATTTGTCTGAAATGCTATAGGATTTCCTGTCTGAGCAGGGGGTTGGACTAGAAGACCTCCAAGGTCCCTTCCAGTTCTGATATTCTATTCTGTTCTGTTCTGTTCTATTCCATTCCATTCCATTCCATTCCATATCTTCTATTCTATTCTATTCTATTCTATTCTATTCTATTCTATTTCCATTCCATTCTATTTCCATTCCATTCCACTCCACTCCATTCCATATTTTCTATTCTATTCCATTCCATTCCATTCCTATTCCTATTTCTATTTCTATTTTTCTATTCCATTCCATTCAATATTTTCTATTCTGTTCTATTCCATTCCATTCCATATTTTATATTCTATTCTATTCTATTCCATTCCATTCCATCTATTCTATTCTGTTCTGTTCTGTTCTGTTCTATTCCATTCCATTCCTATTCCTATTCCATTCCATTCCATTCCATTCCATATTTTCTATTCTATTCTATTCTATTCTATTCTATTCTATTCTATTCTATTCTTTATTCTATTCTATTTCAACATCCTTTCTTTCTTGCTCTATCAAGCATCAGCTTCAGTTTGCTATTGAATGTCTCAGTGTCTTCTATCATTGCATTTCTGGTAGGGGGGTAGACTTTAATGTTCATTGGTTGATTATGTGCCACTGAGTCATTTTTAGCCACGTAGATAGATCCTTCATGTCTTCCAAGTGTGATCCATTGTCTTCCAATGGGGGATCCATTGCCACTGCAATTGAGACTCAGGGAGGCTTACAATTTTTTGGGATACAACCCAGTGTGCTCAGCAATAGCCTTCATTCCATTGTATATGCCTGCTTATTACTAAGCGGCCTTTTTACAAGGTCAGCTAATTGCCCCCAACAATCTTGGGTCCTCAGTTTATCTACCCCGAGAGGATGGAAGGCTGAGTCAACCTTGAGCCTGGTGGGATTCGAGCCTGCAGTAATTGCAGGCAGCTGGAACTTAAGTGCAGGCAATTAACAGCCTGAGCCACCAAGGCCCTACCTTGCTGCTGGTCCTCCTCTTCTTCCTTTCCTTCCACCTTTCCCAGCATTAGAGTTTTCTCCAGAGAGCTGCATTTTCAGACAGTATGTCCAAAGTAGGATAATTTGAGCCTGCTTATCTGTTCTCATGAGTCGATTTGTGTGATAATCCATTGGTTTGTCTTCTTGGCTATCTATCTACAGTATTTTCAGGAGTCTTCTCCAACGTCAAATGTTGGACCTCCTCCAACACCCAATGTTAGAGTCTTCTGCTGTCAGCTTGGAAGCCATTTTTCTTTGAGGCTTCTGGGCTGCCACATTCACTGCCTGGGAATTTGGGAGGGGGACTTCAAGGAGCGGTGGAACATTAGCCACAACAACATTCCTTTCTCAGAGAGTCAAGGACATGTTACTCTGCACCTGGAGGGGAATGCCTGGGGATAGTCTCCAGTTGGAACGAAGTAATGATTGGACCCCTGTGATGAACTATTGGGTGCAGGGGTTGGATTTCGGATTCTCTTTGGGCTAAGGAAAACCTGGAGATCTCAGATTCGGGTTTTCCTCAGATCTGCCAATATGACTTCTCTAATAAAATGGATCTTTGAGAAGATGACAGTCTCAGAGTCTTTTAATTTGGAGGTTGTTACTTGGAATGCTGACATCTCCAACACTATTTATTCACTGTATACCTGTTGTTTCCAAACTTGTATTGGGTTTTAGACAAGCCTATATATTCATGCTACACCACAGAAGGTGAAGGTGACTGCAGGACATTTCTCCTCTTGGGTTTACCCATCACAAGGTCTAACCTGTGAAGGGAACTGTCCCTTTTTTTCCATGCAGGATGATCTCTGCAGATAGTGCAGCAAATACATTCGTGTATCTCATTTCAAATAATGTGTTCCTGGCTACTGTTGCTTCAACTGTATATGTAGTATGTCTTTCTCTCTGTTCTTGGTCTGTTTTTCTGGAAAATGAGGGTTGGACTTTTTAGCAAAGCTATTATGCCAGATGTTATGGTGGTAAGCAAGTCTCTACACTTTACACTTCAGAGAAGAGAATTAGAATTAGAACAGAAGTAGAGCAGAAGTAGAAGTAGAGCAGAGTAGAATTAAAATTAGAAGTAGAATACAGCAGAGTAATATCAGAATAGTGGAATTAGAGTAGAACACAGTAGAATTAGAATTGGAATAGTAGCAGAATAGTGCAGGAATAGAATAGAATCAGAATCAGAATAGAATAGAATAGAATTCTTTATTGGCCAAGTGTGATTGGACACACAAGGAATTTGTCTTGGTGTAAATACTCTCAGTATACATAAAAGAAAAGATACATTCGTTAAGAATCAAGAATCATAATGTACAACACTTAATGATAGTCATAGGGTACAATCAGCAATCAAATCATACTAGGAAACAGTCGATATAAATCGTAAGGATACAAGCGAGAAAGTTACAGTCCCACAATCATAAGTGGGAGGGGATGGGTGACAAGGTGTGATGAGAAGATTAACAGTAATAGTAGTGCAGACTTTGTAATAGAATAAAGAGAAGGGAAAGAAAGAAAAGAATAAGGAGAGGAGAAGAGAGAAGAGAAGCATTTATTTGGCCAAGTGTGATTAGACACACAACGAATTTGTCCCGGTACAGAAGCACTCAGAAAAAATAATAATAATACAAAAAGTGCATCCAGTAGGAGGAGGGAATAAGAGTTCATAAAAAGATAAATTATACTACACCCACAGTCTATGGGTTAATATACATACACATCAGACAAAACTTAGTTGTTGTGCTTTGTCAACTGCGAGAATTAGGCATGCAGCAGAGTGATGGCCCGAGGGAAGAAACTGTACCCAGGGTCTAGTTTGTCTTGACACACAATGCCCTATAGCGCCATCCCAAGGAGAAGAGTTGAAACAGTTTATATCCAGGATGTGAGGAATCTCCAGGTATCTCCTCAGCCCTTCTAATTCTAAGCAGGCTTGCTTAGCCCTTCCAGAAACTGGGTTCAGCTCTTGGGTTTTCCATCCCTGTTCCTTCTAGTACCGGACTATCACTGTAACTTAGCGGCCATGGCGTGGGCTGGTTTTGTGTTTTAATTACAGTCTATATAATTACTTCCCAGCATGTTGAAGTAATAGAGAGTTGCTTCAGCAGGCTTCCAATTTCCTCATCTCATTAGGCTTTTAACACGATTATTAGTATAATAACCAGCTATGATGATTTTCTCATGTAGCTTTTTGCATTCTCCAATTTGCAGGGTGTCTTGATTGGTTAATTTAGGCGAATTATTCTGATTGTCTTGATGATGGTTGGTTGATTAGAACACAGCAGGGGCATAATTCCTTCATCTAGGAAATTGGGTTTTTCTTTTTTTTTCCTTTTCCTTTTTTGGATTTTGGTATGAAAACTCTGAGGATGTGTTTACCTCCGCGTCTTTCCCTTTGCATTTGCCCACGCACGTTTAATTGGATACTTGCCTGAAAGTGCTAGACTGAAGAGCTGAAAAGAAAAGAGAGAGAGAGAGAAAAAAGAGCAATCGGTTTAGTGACAGTATGCTGACAAATGCAGCAAGGAAAAAAAAAAAGAATAGCTTTGAGCAACATCCGAAGAGCAAAAGACAAGGAAGAGTTTAGAAATGTGATGAAGAACTAGACAAGGTTTCTGGCGTTCATCTTTGGATTCAGTCATGGTAGCTGGTCCAACATTTTGAGAAGGTCCTTGATTAGGATACAATTAACAGAATAACAGAGTTGGAAGGGACCTTGGAAGTCTTCTAGTCCAACTCTCTTGCTCAGGTAGGAGACCCTATACCATTCCAGACAAGTGGGTGTCCAATCTCTTGAAGAACCTACAACTTCTGGAGGCAAGCCACTCCATTGGTTAATTGTTCTCACTGTTAGGAACTTTATCCGGTTGGTTCTCTCCTTGATTAGTTTCCATCTGTTGCTACTTGTTCTGCTTTCAGGTGCTTTGGAGAATAGGTTAAACCCACCCTTTAGATATTGCAACACCACTATCTTATAGCGGTAGCACTTTGACTTATATATTGCTTTATAGTGCTTTGCAACCCTCTCTAAGCGGTTTTGCAGAGCCAGCATACTGCCCCCAACACTCTGGGTCCTCATTTTACCCACCTCGGAAGGATGGGAGGCTGAGTTAACCTTGAGCCTGGTGAGATTTGAACTGCCAAATTGCAGTTAGCCAGCAGTCAGCAGAAGTAGCCTGCAGTACTGTACTCTAACCACTGTGCCACCAAGGCTCTTATGTCCCCTAGTCCTTTTTTTCACTAGACTAGACATACCCAATTCCTGCAACTGTTCTTTATAGGTTTTAGCCTCCAGCCCACCTAAATGTTGCTCTATTCTGCACTCTTTCCAGAGTCTCAACATCTTTTTTATAATATGGTGACTAAAACTGTGTGCAGTATTCTGTGTGGTCTTGCTAAATGTTTACATTAAATTAAATGTTTAGTAAATGCTGTCCCCCAAAAGGAAACAGGGCTGCTAAAGAGCATCCTGACGAGCCAGGAACTATGACAGGGAAACAATCTCATTATTCACAGAGCAAGCAGAGTCACACAGTAACCAGTATTGAACATTCTGCCGACCTTTGAAAGATGCCCATCAGTTTAACATTTATCCAGTTTTGCAAGAGCAGATAAAACAAACACCTAGAGGCAAACAAAGTCATACCCAAAAGCTAATATGGATTTGTCAAAAACAGATCAGACAAATCTTATTGCATTCTTCGACAAAGTGACAAAATTAGTGGACCAGAAGAATGCTGTGGATATAATTTACTTGGACTTCAGTAAGGCATTTGATAAAGTAGACCACAACCTACTACTTGATAAGATAGAAAAATGTGGGTTAGACAGCATCATCACCAGATGGATTCATATCTGGCTGACCAACTGCACTCAACGTTAGTCCTCAATGGAACTGCTTTGTTAATGCTAAATTCAGTCCCTATTTGGCCGTCTGAAATGCAATTTACCTCCTTTGGACTTAAAATTTCCCCCCTGAATATTGTGGTTAGATTTCTTTTGGCTATATTCTTTTGTTATTATATCTTGCTCTTGTTCAAAAACATTTTTCAGGGCATATTAAAATTAAAAAAGAAAAATCCACTTTAAAAAGAATGAGAGGGATTATTCAGTGTTTTCAGTAAATAGCATAACTTTGGAGTGGGGAGTAAGTTAAATGGAGTAGTGTAAATTGCTTTAAAATATTGACATGAGATTAATGAGCAATAATAATTTCCCATACTAATTTTACTTTCTTTTCCAGAGGGAATTCCCCAAATTCTTCACATTCCGTGCCAGGGATAAGGTAAGGGTTAATGTATTTTTTATTAATGTTTATTAATGTATTTATTAAGACAGTGAAAGCAATATTTTTGAACAGTTGCTAATTGAATGGTTGTAAGTTGAGGACCACCTGCATGACAGAATAACAGAGTTGTAGAAGGTACCTAATCCAAGCAGGAAACCCTTTCAGACAAATAGTTATCCAGTCTCTTCTTTAAAACCTCCAATGGTGAAATAAATTTATTTATTTATTTATTTATTTATTTATTTATTTATTTAATTGGATTTATATACCGCCCCATCTCCGGGGGGACTCGAGGCGGCTTACACTGAAATATATATACAAATAAATACAAAATTTATCAAATTAATCCAATTATAATAAAATCAAATTAAAATACCCTTAAATTAAAATCCCCAACCCTGCTCAATCCAGGCCGGCCTGTGTAAACAGCCAAGTCTTGAGATCACGGCGGAAGGAACGCAGGTCCGAGGCCAAACGCAGCTCCAGGGGTAGCTGATTCCAAAGGGAATCCTCTTATAATAACCAAAATTTCTCATGGCAAGCTGTTCCACTGGTTAATTGTCCTCCCTGTCAGGAAGTTCCTCCTTAATTCCTTGTAGCTTCTCTCCTTGATTAGTTTCCATCCATTCTTTCTTGTCATGCCCTCTGGTGCTTTGCAGGACAGGTTGATCCCTTCTTCTTTCTGGCAGCCCCTTAGGTAAATAGATGAATAAACTATATAAATGAATCTGCATTTATTTATTTAGGTTATTTGAGCGCCACTCTTTCCTGAAGGCTTAATATTGGATGAGAAACTTCAGCGAACGCCATGTTGTCTCCCCTCAGTCGGGTAAAATGTGTTTGCTTCCTTCCCAGTTCGAAGAGGACAGAATCTACCGCCACTTGGAACCAGCTCTGGCATTCCAGCTGGAGCTCAACCGAATGCGCAACTTTGACCTCACCGCCATCCCATGTGCCAATCACAAGATGCACCTCTACCTGGGGGCAGCGAAAGTTGAGGCAGGAGCGGAAGTTACCGATTACCGATTCTTTGTCCGAGCGATCATCCGCCATTCGGACTTGGTGACTAAGGTGGGGCTTCATTTATTTGTGGTCCTGTGGTGGGATTATGTATGGGTCCTGGAATTGGGAGGGGGAAAGATAAAATCATGGCAAGGTTTCTTGAATTAAAAAAGAAAAATGAAGAGATCTTAAGACCCGCTGGCTGCGGAATGGGACAACTTGCCACAGCCATCTTGTGTAGCCAACTCACCACAGCCACCTTGCTGGCGGCCAACTCACCATGGTCAACTCGCAGTAGCCAACTTGGCATGTGACAGCTGGCCGCAGGACAGTTTAATAATTTAATTTAATTATTTAAAATAAATATTTTTAAAATTTTTGTCAGTCACATTTCATTCTGTCCTTCCTTTTGCATCAATGGAGATTCTTAGTCATCCAGGTCATGGTTGTTCCCAGAGTGCTTTGTTTTTCAGGAGGCAAGTGGGCTTTCTTGTTTTTTTTCCTTTTGAAGACATTTCGCTTCTCATCCAAGAAGCTTCTTCAGCTCTGACTGGATGGTGGGAAATGGAAGGATTATATATTCCTTGCAGACAGCTGGTCATTTGCATCCTTTTTAGAGGGTCCTTGAGGCCACTTGGAGGTTTATCTGTGTTCTCAGGGTCACCTGAGTGGTGCAAATGGGTGTGGAGCCTTCTTGGCTGCAGGATGTTTTCCTGTCCTTATCTAAGTCACCTTTATCTAACCTAAAGGTACTTTTTCAGGAGGCAACTGAATTTTCTTTGTTTTTCCTTGAAGACATTTCGCTTCTCATCCAAGAAGCTTCTTCAGTTCTGACTGGATGGTGGGGAATGGAAAGGTTTATATTCCTTGCGGACAGCTGGTCATTTGCATCCTTTCAGAGAGCCGTTGAGGCCACTTGGAGGTTTATCTGTGTCCTCAGGGTCACCTGAGTGGTGCAAATGGGTGTGGAGCCTTTTTGGAACTGCTGAAAGGACCGTGTTGTGGAGCTGTGCTTTCTGCAGGATGTTTTCTGCCTTATGTCCCTTCCCTGTTGAAGACAGGTGCAAGGCTGTTGGGGATGAGTCTGTGTTATCTGCATCTCAAACTGAAGCACAAATGGCTCCTGACTCTAAAAGAATGCAAATGACCACTGGGCCCTCATTTTACCGACCTCAGAAGGATGGAAGGCTGAGTCAACCTTGAGCCGGCCAGGATCGAACTGCCGAACTGTAGACAGCCGGCAGTCAGCAGACATAGCCTGCAGTACTGCATTCTAACCACTGCGCCACCACGGCTCTTAACTTTTGGTAACTCTGCTCAGAGTGACACATAACCCCATAGAAGATCAGGAACTGAATAGAACTGAACACAGATAGTCCTTGACTTACAACTTGACTTCATTTAGTGGCTGTTTGAAATGACAATGGCACTGAAAAATAGTAATAATGACCATTTTTCAGATTCTTGGGGGCAACAGGCTGACTGTGTAAACTGCTTAGAGAGGGCTGTAGAAGCACTGTGAAGTGGTATATAAGTCTAAGGCAGTGGTGGCTAACCTTTTTAGGCTCCTGTGCTGAAAATTGCACGTGCACTTGTGCTCGCGCACTCGCATGCCAGCACCCAGAAGGCAGTGCGCCTAGGGGCCCCCACGCCCCCTGTACATGCACGTGTGATCCCCCAATGTGCCGCGTATCTCTGCACATGAACATGTGTGTCCTGTGCCCCCTGTGCATGCGCACAAGTCCCTGACAATCAGTTGTCGGGCAGGCGGCGCACACGCATGCGCAGTGGGGCTCTTCCAGGAGACCTCTCGTGTGCCAGCAGAAGTGGCTCTGCGTGCCACTTCCAGCATGCGTGCCAATGGTTTGCCATCATGGGTCTAAGTTGCTATTGCTAACTTATGAGTTTATTTTTCCAGGAAGCGTCATTTGAATACCTACAGAATGAGGGGGAGCGCTTGCTTTTAGAAGCCATGGATGAGCTGGAAGTCGCTTTCAACAACACAAATGTGCGCACTGACTGCAACCACATTTTCCTCAACTTTGTCCCTACCGTTATTATGGACCCTTCAAAGGTAGGTTGCCCTCCTGTCCCTGACCCTCACCCTCTCTGCTTAGGCAGTGTTGAAAAATGTAGCGCAGTTGTTATGCCAAAAGAGCTGCAAAACAAGGCAGGAAACCCAGTCAAGCTTTCATGCTAAAGGTGGGACTAGAACTCACCATCTCCTGATGATTGGCCCAAAGTCACCCAGCTGGCCTTCATGACTAAGGTGGGACTAGAACTCACTGTCTCCTGGTGATTGGCCTAAAATCATCCAGCTGGCTTTCATGTCTAAGACAGGACTAGAACTCATTTTCTCCTGGTGATTGGCCTAAAATCACTCAGCTGGCTTTCATGTCTAAGGCAGGACTAGAACTCTTTTTTAAAAAAAATTACATTTATATGCCGCCCTTCTCCGAAGACTCAGGGTGGCTTACAATTTTTTGGGATACAACCCAGTGTGCTCAGCAATAGCCTTCATTCCATTGTATATGCCTGCTTATTACTAAGCGGCATTTTTACAAAGTCAGCTTATTGCCCCCAACAATCTTGGGTCCTCAATTTACCTACCCGAGAGGATGGAAGGCTGAGTCAACCTTGAGCCTGGTGGGATTCGAGCCTACAGTAATTGTAGACAGCTGGATCTTAAGTGCAGGCATTTAACAGCCTGAGCCACCAAGGCCCTTTCTCCTGGTGATTGGCCTAAAAATCACCCAGCTGGCTTTCATGCCTAAGGTAGGACTAGAACTCATTTTCTCCTGGTGATTGGCCTAAAGTCACCCAGCTGGCTTTCATGACTAAGGTGGGACTAGAACTCACAGACTTCTGGTGATTGGCTGAAAGTCACCCAGCCAACTTTCATGCCTAAGGCAGGACTAGAACTCACTGTCTCCTGATGATTGGCCTAAAATCACCCAGCCAGCTTTTATGACTAAGGCAGGACTAGAACTCATTTTTCCAGTGATTGGCCCAAAACCACCCGGCCAGCTTTCATGCCTCTAAGGCAGGATTAGAATTCACAGTTTCCCAATTTCTAGCCTGGTGTTTTAACCATTAGACCAAACTTGCTTTCTTCATCTTCCTAATGAAAACGAGATGAGAGGAGACATTGTTCTCATTTCTTGCCCTGTTACCATTAATTCATTTCATTTAAGAATGGGGGCTTGAGGCTGCTTCATTCCTATTTATATTTTCTTCGGTGCTGCACCTTTCAGAGGGTGAGAAACTGATTTATTTTAACAAAATTCATTATCCGTCTTGTAGGGGGCCTTTTCAGATGAAAGTGGGACCCCCCCCCCCAAAATAAATAAATAAATAAATAAGTGTGTGTGTGTGTGTGTGTGTGTAATACCACTCATGCATCATCACAAAATCTCCAGAACCATAAAGCCTACAAACTTGAAATTTGGCACATTATGTTCCTCTTGGCTTCTAGGTGCTCACTAAGAAAGGTTTTTTCTAAATGACCATCAGAGCATTAGTATTTTGTATATTATCATTAACACGCTCTGATGCTAAAGAGTTCTACTCCCCCTCCCCACCTGAAAAGAAATCTGTTCCAAATACAAAACACAGGCAGAGGAGAGGAGTTTCAGTTTCAGTTTTACAGCACCAAGCAGCTTTAGTACAGAACAGTTGAGCTAAGCCATGCCCAGGCTCCTTGCTGTCTCCTCCTTCCTCACACAGCAAATAACTATTTCAGTTTCCAAACAACCCTCAACTCTCTCACACACTGATAGGTGCTAGCCAGATGAATACCGATGGATGCTGGTAGGCAGAGGCAGAATTTTTCCCTCCTTATTTTCCTCCCAAAAAACTAAGCCCGACCACATAGTTTTGTAGCGAAGCAGAGGTATCCAGCTAGTAAATAAATAAATAAACAAACAAAAAAACAAATAATCTAACAATTGCACTTCCAATTGGGTTTGCCACTTTCTCGATGCTGCGGAAAGAGCTTCGTTAGAAGGTCCTTGGGAACAGAGGCCGCCTCTGAATTTCTGAGAGAACACAAGCTCTGCCTTCCAATTGCCTTGTTTTTTAATATGCACTATTTACCAAACAGCAGTATATTTGAAAGTTTAATAAAATGGCAGAATAACCTGCCTCCGAGCAGCAATCCCTGTGTTGATTTAAGGTGCTCCGGCAGCAGCGAAACACAGGGCGCGAGGGCCGTTTTTGCAGATGCAATTTTGCCATTAATGTTTCTCTCCCCATTAACGTACCAAAGGATTGGGTGAACGGGGAAATAGATTGGTACAAAGTCCTCCCAAGGCAACACATTCTCCCGTTCCCTCTTCTGCCTCTACATGTAACACACAACACACACAATTACCCACACTCTTACACTGAAAATCAAGAGGCCTAGTTACAATTGTGGAACCAAATGCAGGACCCACCCCCTCAAAAAAAAGAATAACCAAGTCTCATTGAAGCATTTATTTATTTAACAGTGTGCAGTGGAAAAGTTTCCTCCAGCAAATGATAGGAGGGACTCCTGAACCAGCTTGGTTGAGTGCTTAGAGCACCAGGCTAGAAGCCAGGAGACACTGAATTCTAGTTCTTCCTTAGCCATGAAAGCCGGTTGGATGACTTTGGGCCAATCACCAGGAGACTGAGCGTTCTAATCCTGCCTTAGGCATGCAAGGCGGCTGGGTGACTTTGGGCTACTCTCTCAGCCCAACTGACTTCAGAGTATTGTTGTTTTGGGGAAAATAGGAAGGGGAAGGAGTAGCAGGTATGTTTGTCAACTTGAGTTGTTTATGAAAAACAAAATAATAAAGGCGATATATGTGTATGTGTGTGTATCGTGTTTCCCCGAAAAAAAGACCCTGTCTTATATATTTTTTTCCCCATCAAAAAAGGCACCAGGTCTTATTTTCGGGGGATGTCATCCACTGACTAACCTCACTTGTGCGTGTCACCCCTGGCTTCTTTTTTGCTGTCAGAGGCCTTCAGGAACTTCTTCTGCGGCTGGCAAGGCTTTCCTGAAGGCCTCTGCAGCCAATAACAGAGCTCTGGGTCAATTTGGAGCTTTGTTATCAGCTACAGAGGCCTTCAGGAAAGCCTTGCCAGTCTTGCCGGCTGCAGAAGAAATGGGCTGGCAAGACAGGTGTTGGGGTCTGCGAGGCCTGGCTAAAACTGTCCAAAGGTAAGTAGACTCCACCCCCATCCCCACCCTAGCTTAATTTTTACCTGTCAACTCTGGAGTGGGCGGGATCTTAATTAGGGCTTATACTGGGCGCACATGTAAAAATCAAGCTAGGACTTACTTTTAGGGTAGGTCGTATTTTCGGGAAAACTATATATTTATATATATAATAAAAATAAATAAATTCAAAAGAAGGCACTGATATTTATACATTTCAAGAAATGAGAAAAAAACAAAACACACATAAGCGTAGGTAACAGATTTTTCTGAGCATAAATATTCATAATTAGCAAACCTCAAGTTACTTCCCTGTCCTTCTACTCTTACTGTCTTTAAGAAAGAATTATTGTGAGGGGTCCTTGGTGCGCTTTGAGCTTGATTGTTTTCTTGCAGACGTTTCATTACCAAGCTAGGTAACATCATCCGTGCTAGGTGGATAGTGAAATGTGCAAGAAAATAACTAAGCTCAGAGAGCGCTATGGTCCCCTCATTTCAATCCTGAGCTACAAATATTGTCGCCTGAAAGAATTATTGTCTTCATAAAAAGAAACACATCTGTTACTGTTGCCATAGACGTTTTGATAAACTTACTGAGAACCAAGCACTTCAAAGTGGCCTCAATTACCACGCATACTTTCTATGCTTCTGTTTATTTGTTTTCCTCACACAACCTCATCGTAGTGCAAGATTCCAGATTAAAGCCTCTGCAACAGCCTCTGGTTGCACACACGTGACTGAAAAGGACCACACGATCCCTCTCTGGGTCACTGATCCCATTGTCAAAAACTGCTTTTATTCTTGGAGAGCTGCTTCTCACATTCAATGGGAATTTGCCTCTCTGTCATTTAAATCACGGGTCTCTCCAACGTCGGCAACTTTAAGACACATGGACTTCAACTCCCAGAATTCCTCAGCCAGCCATTCTGTCTCAGGAATTCTGGGAGTTGAAGTCCAGAAGTCTTAAAAGTTGCTGAAGTTGGAGAGACCCCTGATTTAAATCCAGTGATCCATTAGGGGACTGGAGGCTAAAACGTATGAAGAACAGTTGCTGGAATTGAGTATGTCTAGTTTGATGAAAAGAAGGACCAGGGGCAACATGATAGCAGTCTTCCAATATCTCAGGGGCTGCCACAAAGAAGAGGGAGTCAAGCTATTCTCCAAAGCACCTGAAGGCAGGACAAGGAGCAATGGGTGGAAACTAATCAAGGAGAGAAGCAACTTAGAACTATGGAGAAATTTCCTGACAGTTAGAACAATTAATCAGTGGAACGACTTGCCTCCAGAAGTCATGAATGCTCCAACACTGGAAGTTTTTAGAAAGAGATTGGATAACTGAAGTGGTGTAGGGTTTCCTGCCTAGGCAGGGGTTGGACTAGAAGACCTCCAAGGTCCCTTCCAACTCTGTTATTCTATTCTATTCTATTCTATTCTATTCTATTCTATTCTATTCTATTCTATTCCAATCCATTCCATATTTTCTATTCTATTCCATTCCATTCCAATCCATTCCATATTTTCTATTCTATTCTATTCTATTCTATTCTATTCTATTCTATTCTATTCTATTCTATTCTATTCCATTCCATTCCATTCCATTCCATTCCATTCTATATCCTCAGCTCCAGGAGAGGTCTTGATTTTCTGGCTGAATGGCCTTGTAAGCTTTGTGTGGTGTATCCTCAAATTCTCGTGTCTCACTCACTCTGTTTTCATCCCCTAGATTGAGGAATCTGTTCGGAGCATGGTTATGCGCTATGGGAGCCGTCTGTGGAAACTCCGAGTGTTGCAAGCTGAGCTGAAGATTAACATTCAGCTCACACCCAGCGGCAAAGCTATTCCAATCCGGCTCTTCTTGACCAACGAGTCTGGCTATTACCTCGACATAAGCCTGTATAAAGAAGTGACGGACTCCAGAACTTCTCAAGTATGTCTCCCATCACATGAACTTAGTTTACTTAGTTTACTTGGTTTACTTTATCGTCATTGCACCTCGTACAAGGAAATTAAATACCATCTTCAGTGCACATCATGACCATGAAAATGAACACAAACACACATCCTTCGCACTCCACACATTGAATTGAAACCCCCCGACACCACACCAACACTGCACTACACAGCAGAATTCAAAAGAGCTACTGCCCTGGGATAGAAGCTGTTTTTCAGCCTATTTGTCCTTGTTTTTATTATTCTGTACTGTCTGCCAGATGGTAATAGTTTAAAAAAAGGGTGCCCAGGATGAGATGGATCTTTGAGAATGTTTTGAACTTCGTTAAGGCAGCGGGAGCTATAAAGCTCTTCCAAAGAGGGGAGAGGGCAACCAATGACCCTCTGGGCAATAACGTTAACCCTCTGGAGTGCTGTCCTATCTGCCACTGTGCAATTGGCAAACCATACAGAGATGCATTAAGTTAAGATACTCTCTATGGTGCAGCGGTAGAAGGTCACCAGCAGTTTTTCATTCAGTTGTTGTTTTCTGAGAAGTCTCAGGTGGTATAATCTCTGCTGGGCCCTTTTGACCAGTGCTGCAATGTGAGCACCCCAGGTCAGGTCCTCTTTTAGGGTAACACCCAGAAACTTAAAACTGGCCACTTGCTCCACTCGGTTTCCATTGATAAGCAAGGCTTGGATGTCTGATCTGTTCCTTCTATAGTCCACTATAAGCTCCTTGGTCTTATAGATTCACTTAATGCAGGATTTTCATTGGAAAATTGTTTGCTCTTTGCCTTATGGCCTCCTCATCTCTGGTCCTCAGCGCCTGTTTCAATGTAATAGTGCTAGACTTAAAACCATTTGTTCATGACTGTTTGAAGGTGCTGAAAAATATAATTTAGGACCATTTTTTCATACAACCGTTGTAGCATCCCCATGGTCACATGATTAAAATTCAGATGCTTGGCAACTGACTCATATTTATGATGGTTGCAGTGTCCTGGGATCAAGCGATTATTTATTTATTTAATTTATTTATTTAATTAAACTTGTATGCCGCCCAACTCCCAAAGGATTCTCTTTTACGACCTTCTGATAAGCTAAGTCAATGAGGGAAGCCAGATTCACTTAATAAGGGCCTTGGTGGTGCAGGCTGTTAATAGCCTAGCACTTAGCTCCAGCTGCCTGTAATTATTGCAGGCTCGAATCCCACCAGGCTCAAGGTTGACTCAGCCTTCCATCCTCTCGGGGTAGGTAAGATTGTTGGGGGCAATAAGCTGACTTTCTAAAAATGCCACTTAGTAATAAGCAGGCATATACAATGGAATGAAGGCTATTGCTGAGCGCACTGGGTTGTATCCCAAAAACTGTAAGCTGCCCTGAGTCTCCGGAGAAGGGTGGGATATAAATATGAATAAAAAAAAATAACCATATTACTAACTTAGGAACAGCAGGGATTCACTTAACAATGGTGGCAAGAAAGGCGTAAAATGGGGCAAGAGTGACTTAACCACTGTCTTGCTTAGCAGATGGAAATTTGGGGCTCAATTGTTCAAGGGTAGTCCTTGACTTACAACAGTTCACTTAGTGACTGTTCGAAGTTACAAACAGCATTGAAAAATGTAACTTATGACCATTTTTCTCACTTGCGACCGTACATGATTGACATTCGGATACTTGGCATCTGATTCAATTTATGACGGTTGAAGTGTGCTGGGGTCAAGCGATCTCCTTGTGTAACCTTCTGACGAACAAAGTCCATGGGGAAACCAGCTTCCCTTAAAGACCGTCTTACTTATTTAACAACTGCAGTGATTCACTTGACAAAATGTGGTGAGAAAAGTCATAAAATGGGGCAAAACCCACTTAACAAATTTCTCACTTGGCAAGATAAATGTTGGGCTCAGTTGTGGTTTTAAGTTGAGGACTTAAAAGCTGCAGCCATTCATTTAGTGATTATTTGGAGGGACTGAAAATAATTGCCTTATTTATTTATTAAATTCATATTGCACCCGTCTCCCTTTTGAAGCAATGCCTGGTGGCTTAAAAGACGATAAAAATGATGAAATGACAGCCGGTCCTTTGCAGCATCCCCATGGATATGACTGTCACAACACCACCAGGGCTACTGACTTGTATTTAAGTTTAAGTTTATTGAGATTTCTATGCTGCCCTATCTCCTGAGGGACTCAGGGCTTCACAACAATAAAAAACAGAAATACAAAATTTAAAAAACTATTAAATCGAAGAAACCCCAATTATAAACCTTAAAACCTTAAAAACCAACGCACAGATTAAAACAATTAAAATCCCCTTCAGTCCAACTGGGTTGTAGCATCCTGGGATCATATGATCGCTATTTATGACCTTCCCAGCTGGTTTCTGACAAACACAAAGTCAATGCGGGAAGCTAGATTTGCTTAACAACCACATGATTCACTTAGCAACTGCAGGAAATTGCTTAACAGCTCTGCCAAAAAAAGGTCATAAAATTGGGTGTGACTCACTTAGCTTATCAGTGGAAATTCTGGGCCAAGTTTTTGTCATAAGTTGAGGACTACCTGTTAGTATAACTAACGTTTGGTTTGTAATATATAAGCCAGGATTGAAAGTGTATGTCACTTTAAGAGTAGCCAGAATGTGATTGGCTGTGGCTACAGCAACCGGCCATAAGATGGAGCCAGAAACCTGGTTCTCTCTCTCTGCTCTATCTCTGTGTTGATTGCCTACTGTTTATGGTTCTCTGTGTTTTGACTTCAACTATTGGATGTAAGTTTGCTACTGTTTTGACAAACTACGAACTGTGCCTGCTGATTGGTAAGGACAAGGACGTATTGATATTTGGAATAGCATTAAGATACTGACTGACTTGTTTTGTTTATGACTCGGACTGTTTTTGGACTCTGCTAAATCCTCACTGATAGTAAAACCAACTTTTCCTGTATTCAGTTTACTCCTCGTGTCAAGTGTCTTATTCATTGTCTCTCTACTCACGCTTTCCTGGCTGCACTCGTTTCTCCTCACGGAGATATATACTAACACTACCTATATTGACTCTTAGCTGCTTTCCTGAGCTGTTGGAATACAGTTTCCAGGATTCTCGGCTAACCGAAGGCTTAAAGCTTGTTGAAAGCATTTCTGGACATAGACCATATCTGAACCGAGATTGAGGGATTTAAAAAAATCATCACGACGATTTGATTTAATCCTGGATGTACATTCTCTTCTTTTCAGATTATGTTCCAGGCTTATGGTGATAAGCAAGGGCCTCTACATGGGATGCTGATCAATACTCCATATGTGACGAAGGACTTACTCCAGTCAAAGAGATTCCAGGCCCAGTCCCTGGGGACAACCTACGTATATGATATTCCTGAAATGTTTCGGCAGGTAAGGTCTGTGGAAGCTGTCCCAAAGATCCCTTTTTCAAGAGGCAACTGGACTTTCTGGTTTTTTCCTTTGAAGACGTTTCACTTCTCATGTAAGAAGCTTCTTCAGTTACGAAACACAATTCAGCAGCAGGTTTTAGAGGAGAGGCTACCTGCGGCCCCCGAAGGCTTATTTAGTTCGTGCTTTCTACTTTAATCTAGGTTGACGGAAAACAAACCACGATATGCAACACATGTTTGGTTTTGTCCCAAGTTCAGGATACAGAATCTTAGCTTCTCGTTACATTTCAACCAAGCCCAAAGATCAGCATGATTGGAAAAAATAATGAAAAGGCTACAAAATAATCAAAACTCCCCCCCCCTCTTCTGACTCTTATAGGCTCTGATCAAATTATGGGACTTTATGAAGGAATTTGCAATTCTCCCTGCTCCTCCTTTGCCTTCTGAATTGCTGACATATACGGAGCTTGTCCTGGATGACCAAGGCCAGTTGGTACAGATGAACAGGCTTCCTGGAGGGAATGAGGCAAGTCTGTCTGTTTGGTTTATTAGCTGCTATTTTTATAGAAATCTCAATGTCTCCCACGCTCCCTTCTCTTCTCCTCTCTCTCTCTCTTTTCTCCTTCTTACTCTCCCTTTCTTTTCTTTTCTCTCCCCCTCTTCTCTTCTTCCCTCTCCCTCTTTTTCCCTCTCTCTCTCCCTCCCTTTTTCTCTCCCCACCTTCCCACCCACTACCTATCTTTCTCTTCCTCTTCATCCCTCTCTCTCCTTTCCCCCTTCTTTTTCCTCCCCTCTTTCCCCCTCTTTCTCTTTCCCTCTCTCCCTCTCTCTTTCTCCCTCCCTCCTCCTTTCTCTCTCTCCCTTCCTCTTCCTCACTCCCTGTCTCAGCAACCGTTTCCTTTCGCTGACATATTCAAGTACGGTTGAGATTTTGTTTTGTTTTTTTAAGCAATAAAAATACTTGGCATCTCAAGGACTGTTTTGCAAAAAAAAAAAATCCAAATATTGAATCTTCTGTCTGTCCTCCTAATATCAAAGATATGAAGCTCTGAGGAATCCTTGGTGCTGTCTGAGCTTGGCTGTTTGCTTGCAGACATTTCACTAACCACCTAAGTAAGATCATCAGTGCTAGTGAGTGTGGGATTTAGTGCCTGTTTATGTACGGTAGCCTGTCCTGCCAGTGTTGGTGGGAGTCTAGTTTTCCCCTTGATTGTTCGTTTGCTTTGTCTCATGTACACTGATGATGTTGCATAGTTTGGGTCATGAAACATCTACAAGAAAACAACCAAGCTCAGAGAGCACCAAGAACCACCTCATTTCAACCACGAGCTACAAAAATCCTCTTCTATTGGAATAATAAGCCATGTTCTGATACAGACTATCAGGTGTCTTCTTATCTGTGTGAACCCTGGAATGGTTGTTTGGAAAACAGAAAAGACCCAACTTCATTCTTTATTTTCACTCTGGGCTGGGCTTACACATAAAAAAATGAAAATAGGGCTTAGCTTCGATCGGTGTTTTTCAAACGTGGTAATTGTAGGATATATGGACTCAACTCTCAGAATCCCCCAGCCAGCATATTGTTGTAGTTGGTCACATAATCAGATATTTAGACGTGATTCTCCCCAAGGATATGCAGATATGGTTGTTTGATGGTGTTAAAATTAAATGTGTTTTTTCTGTGTGGTGGGGCAGTGGTTAGAATGCAGTATTGCAGGCTGACTCTGCCCGGTGTCAAGAATTCGATCCTGATTGGCTCAAGGTTGACTTAGCCTTCTGTCCTTTTGAGGTCGGTAAAATGAAGACCCAGATTGCTGGGGGCAATATGCTGACTGGGTAGACCACTTAGAACTCTAAAGCACTATGAAGGGGTATATAAGTCTAGGTGCTATTGCTATTTTTTTTAATGGTGTTATTATGGCCTTCCACTCCAAAAGACTCTTGGGAGGGGCTTAGCAACATCAAATTACACAATTACAAGTTTGGTACACTTTGGCTTTGGATTGTCCGGCACTAAAAGATGATATCCACAGATGATATCCTGTTAAACTGATTTATTGCTAAACAGCCTATGTACAGGAATCTTCTCAACTAACGGTTAGCACCTGCTAGGAATTAAAATAAGGGTTCCGACAGGAGATTGGACTGAGCTCACTTGTGGCTATGGAGCAGTGGTGGGATTCAGCCAGTTCGCATCAGTTCGGGAGAACCGGTTGTTAACTTTCTGAGCAGTTTGGTGAACTGGTTGTTGGAAGAAATCATTAGGGCAGAGAACCGGTTGTTAAATTATTTGAATCCCACCACTGCTACGGAGGGATTCTAGGCCGATTCCTCTTTTAACTCTGTCCCCAGGTTCTGCCACTCTTTCCCCTACAGGACTGTGTAATATGGTGTTTTTATATTGTTTTTATACCTAGTTTTTTGTATTGCATTTATTTTTTATATTGTTTTCCTGGAATTGTACTAAACAAAAGACCCTGTCATTATGTTTCAAGTTGTGCTTGGTGTGATCGAACACCACTATGTGGATTACTGGACTTGGTGTATGTGAAATAAATTGGATGACTTGAAAGAACTGTATAAATATTTATTACAATTACATTTTGTTGGTCGATTGGATGAATTGGGCAAAGAATCGCTTTACTGGAACACTTTGTGAAGGAAAATTGGTGAGAGGTTACACAGATAGTCCTTGACTTACGGCCGTTAATGAGCCTGCAACTCCAGTTGTATATTGTACTGGTCATTAGTCATGCTGGTTGTTAATTGAATCACTGTGGGGAATCATGTGATCACGCCTTATTTTATCGCCTTTTTTGCAGTGGTCATTGAGCAAACGCAGTGGTCATTAAACAAACCAGTTGTTTGCAATAGGCATTTATTTGCCAGAAACCAGAATGCAAGTTTCTGGCAAAAAAAATGTCCTAAATCACAACCGTGTGACGGCGAGATGCTGCAAATGACCATAAATGTAGCCTTGGTTGCCAAGTGTCCAAAATGCAACCAGGTGTTCACAGGAGGCCTGGAAATCAGAACTTCAAACCCGGGTCATGAATAGCCTGGAGGAAATCCACAAAGCTTTGAGGAGAGCTTCCTAAGTGACCGGTTGTAAGTCGAGGATTACCTATAATTCAGTGCAAAAAAAATAAAGCCACTAATCAAGGAGAGAAGCAACCTAGAACTAAGGGAAAAAATCCTGACAGAACAATGAATCAGTGGAACGACTTGCCTCTAGAAGTTGTGGGTGCTCCAACATTGGATTTTTTAAAGAAGAGATTGGATAACCATTTGTCTGAAATGGTGTAGAGTTTCCTGCCTAAGCAGAGGGGTTGGACTAGAAGACCTCCAAGGTCCCTTCCATTCTATTCTATTCCATTCTATTCTATTCTTATTCTATTCTATTCTCAATAAAGGTATTCTATTCTATTCTATTCTATTCTAACTCTATTCTCAATAAAGGTTTCCTGTTCTATTCTATTCTAACTCTGTTTCTATTCTATTCTAACTCTATTCTATTTCTATTCTATTCTAACTCTTATTTATTTCTATTCATATTCTATTCTATTTCTATTCTATTCTCTTATTTATTTCTATTCATATTCTATTCTTATTCTATTCTATTCTAACTCTTATTTATTTCTATTCATATTCATATTCTATTCTATTTCTATTCTATTCTAACTCATATTTATTTCTATTCATATTCATATTCTATTCTGTTTCTATTCTATTCTAACTTATTTATTTGTATTCATATTCTATTCTATTTCTATTCTATTCTAACTCATATTTATTTCTATTCTATTTCTATTCTATTCTAACTCTTATTTATTTCTTTATATTTCTATTCATTTCTTCTAGTCTAACTCTTATTTATTTCTATTCATATTCTATTCTATTTCTATTCTATTCTAACTCTTATTTATTTCTATTCATATTCATATTCTATTCTGTTTCTATTCTATTCTAACTCTTATTTATTTATTCATATTCTTCTATTCTATTCTATTCATTCTTTTTATTTTATTCATATTCTATTCTATTTATTCTATTCTACTCTTTATTTTCTATTCATATTCATATTCTATTCTATTTCTATTCGATTCTAACTCATATTTATTTCTATTCATATTCTATTCTATTTCTATTCTATTCTAACTCTTATTTATTTCTATTCATATTCATATTCTATTCTGTTTCTATTCTATTCTAACTTATTTATTTGTATTTATCTCTATTCTATTTATTCTATTCTAACTCATATTTATTTCTATTCTATTTCTATTCTATTCTAACTCTTATTTATTTCTATTCTATTCTTCTATTCTATTCTAGTCTAACTTTATTTATTTCTATTCATTCTCTTTATTTTATTCTATTTAATTCTATTTATTTTATTCATATTCATATTCTATTCTATTTCTATTCTATTCTAACTCATATTTATTTCTATTCATATTCTGTTCTATTTCTATTCTAACCTTTTATTTTATCTATATTCATATTCTCTTCTATTCTATTCTAACTCTTATTTATTTCTATTCATATTCTATTCTATTTCTATTCTATTCTAACTCTTATTTATTTCTATTCATATTCATATTCTATTCTATTTCTATTCTATTCTAACTCATATTTATTTCTATTCATATTCTATTCTATTTCTATTCTAACTCTTATTTATTTTTCTATTCTATATTCTCTCTATTCTATTCGTTCTCATATTTATTTCTATTCATATTCTATTCTATTTCTATTCTATTCTAACTCTTATTTATTTCTATTCATATTCATATTCTATTCTATTTCTATGCTATGAAATGCCATGCTATCTCTATTCTATTTTATTCTATTCTTTCCCTGTTCCATTCCATATTTTATGTTCTGTTCTGTTCTTTTCTATTCTATTCTATTCTACTCTATTCTATTCCATTCCATCCCATCCCATCCCATCCCATTTCTATTTCTGTTATTTCTATTTCTATTCTAATTTTCTTATGGAAGGGAAGCTGAATTCGTTCCCTGCCATCTCCAGGGAAGACTGGAAAAGATTCCTATCAAAAGCCTAGGAAATTCCTACCAACCAACACACAGGTAGTCCTCGAAGTATAATAACCATTCGTTTAGTGGCCATCGAAGTTTAAACGACACTGGAAAAAGTGACTTATGACTGTTTTTCACCCTTAGGACCTTTGCAGCATACCCCCCCCCATGGTCATGTGATCAAAATTCAGATGCTTGGCAACTGGCGTGTTGTTGTGACAGTTGCACACTGCTGGGGTCCTGTATGGCTCAGGGTTAAAATGTGGGGTCCTTGGTGTTGTCTGAGCTTTGGTGGTTTTCTTGCAGACATTTCATTACCAAACTAAGTAACATCATCAGTGCCCACTGATACGATGTTACCTAGTTTGGGTCATGAAACCATCTGCAAGAAAACCGCCAAAGCTCAGTGAGCACCAAGGAACCTTCCATTTTAAATTCCGATACGTGCTTTTAGTAGCCTATTATTCCAGGCAAGATGTAGAATTAAACTAGCTAGAGGTAGAGATTTTTTAAGGTAGGAGAAATTGGAGGTCCGGAAGATTTTAAAAGAGGTGTCCTCTACGCAGCTAGATGGCGAAACCCTTGATAACGTTAACCGTTTCTCCTTGCAAAGCGAGAGAGAGCGTAGCACGCGGGTTTCTCTTTTGCTGGTCTTTGTCTGCCTCTATTTCCCCGAAATCCACTTCTTAGCTCTCATTTCACATTTGGAGTGGTTGGAGACCAGGGGAGTAGAGAAATTCCCAAGGGACCGAGCTGTGTTTGGGCTGAAATTACTAGCGCGAAGCTCGCTTGGCATGAACACTGAGTGTTTATTCTGCCAGTATGAATACAAATAGTCTTATTATATGGGACCCTGTACCCGAAGACCAGCCATTCACGCTGGCTGGCTGGCTCACTCTTTCCCCCCAAGCACGCACATTTCTTTTAACCCCTTCCGTCTGCCTCGGAGGGAAACTGGCGGCCTCTTGCTTCCCCTGCATTAGTGGCCTTGAGTACATCTTTTTAAAAAAAATCTGCCTGGGTGCGACTACCTTGACTTGCAAACAGTTCCTTTAGTGACCTGTTACAACAGGATTCAGGAAAAGGGACTTACGACTGGTTTTCACACTTAACAACCGTCGCAGCATCCTCATGACGGTGTGAGATCAAAATTCAGACCCTTGGCGACACACTGACATGGATGATGGTTGCGGTGTCCTGGCGTGACATGGCCTCCTTCTGCGAGCTTTGGGACAAGCCAAGTGAATGGGGAAGCCAGATTCACTTAATGTTGTTACTTACTTAATCACTTTGGTGGTTCACTTAACAACTGTGGCAAGAAAAAGTCGTAAAACGGGGCAAAACTCACTGAACCAATGTTTCACTTAACAACAGAAATGTTGGGCTCAATTGTGGTCGTAAGTCGAGGACTATCTGTAAATAGCAACCTCCTTTCCTTGATGGGGAACCTTAAGTAGCCAGGGGTGGGCTTCAAAAATTTTAGCAAAGGGTTCTCTGACTGGTTGCTGGGTGGGTGTGGCCATGGTGGGCGTGGCCTAGTTGGCCTCCTGCACCACAGTGGTGGGGGGGGCGTTTTTACCCTCCCCGGGCTCTGGAGGCTTTGTTTGAGCCTCCGGGAGGGAGAAAATGGCCTCCCCAGATTCCGGAGGCTCTCTGGAAGCCGGAAACGGGCCCATTTCCGGTTTTCACGAACTTCCAGGAGGCCCATTTTTCACCCTCCCCGAGCCTCCATGCACGCCCTGCACTTACCTGCATCCAAAACGGACCACGTGGGGACTTCTGGGAGGGGAGGGGCAGGGTGGGTGGGGCCAGCCAGGAGTGGGATTTGGGGGTTCTCTGAACTGCACAGAATCTTAGCTAGGGGCTCTCCCAAATCCCTGCGAACCCCTACCAGCCCCAACCCTGTAAGTAGCCCACATGGCACCATCCTCCGTGTACACCTGACAGGCATCAACGTATCCTGCAGAGTGGCGGGTTTTGTGGAAAAACAAAACATACAGGTGGTGCTTGACTTACGACTGCAATTGAGACATTACTTGAGAAAAACAGTTGTTAAGCGAGTTGCGTCTGATTTTATGACATTTTTAGCCATGGTTGTTAAGTGAATCATTGCCATTAAGCGAGTCACATGGTTGTTAAGCCAATCCAGCTCCTCCCTCCCCCCAAATTGCCTTTGCTTGTCAGAAGCCGGCTGAGAAAGTCGCGATGATATTCGCATGACTCTGGTTGCCAATTATAATTATAGAATTATAAATAGATGCTTGTAAATTGTTGCCAAGTGCTCAATTTTTGATTATGAGACCATGGAGATGCTGCAATGGTTGTAAGTGTGAGGACCCATTGTAAGTCCCTTTTTTCAGTGCCGTTGTAAATGAATGGTCGTAAGGGGAAAAACAGAGGCATGGTTACCTTCCTAAAACTTTAGATGGGACTGAGCGTGTTTAGCAGGGGCTAAATGATGAACATGTGGAGAAGGCTGTTGTATGGTTTTTAAAAAACAGGTTAATGGTGGTAGCGATGCAATTGAAGCTCTGTCTGGGTTTTATTTAAATCTGGTATAGATATGTTGCAGAAATCCCTGGCAGGAAATTGCAGGGAATGGGGTATTCTGGAATAAGTCATGTTGTGTTGGGTGGGTGGCCTCCCCAAGTCAGAAACATTCCACAATACAGAACAGGATAACAGAATAACAGAGTTGGAAGGGACTTTAAAGGTCTTCTAGTCCAATCCCCTGCTGAAGCAGGAGACCCTACATACCATTTCAGACAAATGGCTCTCCAATTTATTTTTGAAAACCTCCAGTGTTGGAGCACCTACAGTTTCAAGTCATTCCACTGATTAATTGTTCTCACCATGAGGATTTTTTTCCCTTATTTCTGGGCTGGTTCTCTCCTTGGTTAGTTTCCATCCATTGCTTCTTGTCCTGCCTTCAGGTGCTTTGGAGAATAGCTTGACTCCCTCTTCTTTGTGGCAATCCCTGAGATATTGGAAAGACCGCTATCATGTCTCCCCTGGTCCTTCTTTTCATCAGACATACCCAATTCCAGCAACCGTTCTTTATATGTTTTAGCCTCCAGTCCACTACATCATGTTTGTGGCTCTTCTCTGCACTCTGTTCTAGAGTCTCAACATCATTTTTTACCGTGGTGACCAAAATGGGATGCACTATTCCAAGTGTGGCTTTACCAAGGCATTATAAAGTGGTACTAATACTTCCCGTGATCTTGATTCTCTCTCTCTGCTAATGCAACCTGGAAAACTTTCATATTTATGCTTGTTTTTCTGGGATGTGTTCGTGTGCATCTTCTATCTCTGTGCATTTGAACAGAATAATTACTTTTAGATGATTCACTTTCCCATTAGCCTGTTTTGCTGGACTGTTTCTGACACTAAACAGTTAAAATTAGGCAGTCTGAATGCCCATTCAGGAGGAGAAAGGCAGGAAAAAAATTAAGGCTAGAGTGGGTGATTTGCAGCCTGCAATCCATCTGTAGTTCCCCCAGTACTCCACAGGGTTATCTCCAGAGTGAGTGTAGCTAATGTTTCTGGACTTACATTTTTTTAGTTAATTGAGGTTTTTAAAGATGCATGGAACCAGGCAGGATTTTTAAAAAAACCGTTGCAGTACGTAAGTGCTCTTTTAAACTGACGGATACTTTTTCTGAGGCCCTCGTAACTTTGAACTATCATTAAACCAACACTCGTAAGTCAAAGGATACCTGTAACAGCCACATTTCTCTAAAGTGCGGGATGGTGTGTCAGAGAGATGCAGGAAAAAGTATTCTAGCTGAGTGTCCTTTCTCAGAATGCTGTCTTCCTGTCCACCTAAGTCTAAGAAAATTCGCTTTGGATTATTTTAGTCTTTCTCGTTCTTATTTTCATCCGCAGGTTAAGAGTTTCCCCCCTAAAGATCTTTCTTATTTTTGCCTCTTATCAACACAACAGCATCCTTTCGATCTGCTATTCTGAGAAACCTCCCTCTTATTATACCTGGATGGGGTTTGATGGCATGAAGACCAGCCAGTCTTTCATAAACTTGCAAAATAATATAGAGGTGACACTTCTCGACTTGCTCCCTGGAGGGTTCTGCTTCGGATGCTTAAATGTGCGATGAGTGGATTTTGGAACCCGGTGATGGATTGTCAATAGCCCAGCCCTACTGATAGACCTTTCAGTGTGACCATTTATGGTCCATGTGGATGTAGATTGCTAAGGTGAAAAGCAAGTGCCTCTGAGGATGAAGAAGGGATACTGAGTAAATTGCCCTTAAAAGTCTTCAGTTATTCCCATCTTTGCAAAAACAACCCAAACCTGCTGTTCAAGCGCGACCTAATTTCGGTGGGTTGTCTTTTTCTTCCTTCTCAGCACTAGGTGTCACTCTTCTTCCTTTGCAGCAATTCAGGCTTAAAATGGGGAGAGGGGGCTGGTGGGAGAGAGAGAGAGAAAGAGAGAGCTCTGGTAATTGATCCTCTGCTAAACCATCTCCTTCATGGCACGTTCTGCCATTAAAGTGCCTTTCCTGGATGAGAATAAATGGTTTACTGGAAGCAACACACCAAGTGCTGACTTTCCAAGCTGGCTACAAGGAGAGAATGGCTGGCTCTGAGATGCGCACCATGGGCTGGTTTGGGAACAATGGAACAAGTTGGGCTGTGAGGTCTGCTGCAGGGTCTGCACAAAAAAGTCAAGATGGCGGCCGCAAGAGTGCAATGGAAGCTCTGCTTTTGTTTGTTAGCACACTGAAACTTCGGCCATCTTGAGTTTTTTTTAATTCTACCTGTAAACACCCTGGTCAACATTACTTCTGTCAGCTGGCTATTCTTTCTCTAGGAGCAGTATCTTTTTTTTAATGACAATTTTATTAAAAAGTAACAATTAAAAAGATGAAAACTAATACAAAAAAGGAAAAGAATCAGTAGAAAAAATAGGAAAGAAATGAAAAGGATACAAATATAGTAAAGATAGAAAAATTAATATGTAGAGAAATGAGTTCTCTTTCATCACAAGTATAACCAATTTTAGTAACTCACTAGCTTTTCTTAAAATACAGCAAAATGATTTCTTCTTCTCATATTCTATCCCATATCTATAAACAAATGTTGAAAGCCTCATTGTTCAGTCCCAGTTAGCAAAAGTCAATTAAAAGATAATTAGAGATAACAATATATATATGTCAGGATTCTGGCAGTTACCCCATTTAAATCATAAGTCTGGAGCCAAACTTCCAAAACTTCAAAGCGATTTATTGGGAGTTAACATGTCCAGCACTGCCTGGGTGTAGCCGACTCTGAGACACATAATTCATTGTCACCCTTGACTCTAGTTTTCCCCCACCCCCGGGTGTATCATCATTCATATTCTCCAATGGGACACATCCATAGCCAAGGGTCATCAATCATGTTCTCCAGTTAGAATTTTGTGTGGCAGAAACTTCAGTCACTTTGTTACTATCTTTGAAAAACTATTTATGGAATGCACTTTTGATTTCCAAGCTGCCACACTGCTCCCCCTCTCTTTCTGTTGGCAACTCTAAAAAGACCATAGAAATATTTTATGAGTTGACAATATATGTATTTTAATCTTGATCAAATAAATCAGTTTTATATTCTTCCCTTTTACTTTTAACAATCTTGATCTTTAGTCCCTTCAAGTAATGTCCTAGAACAGGAGTGTTAAACTGGCGGCCCGCAGGCCAAATACGTCACACACAGGCCACGCCCACCCCAGCTCCGCGAATGGGGAAAACGTTGCAAAATGTCATGTGACAGCAACATGATGCCATGAATTCGAAACCCGTGCCCTAGAACTTGAATTAATTTTTGTTTTGTCCCTTCTCACAAAATTCTTCAAAGCTTTAACAAGCCTCTTTTGTAAATCCAGTGTAGGAAAATTATCCATGTCACTAGTTTAGTTTGTTATTTGAATAACCCTCCTACAGTAGTTATTAACATATCACTTGGCTTCTTTTATGTCCGGTGTAGCATCTTTTACTATATCATTCTCGTAGGCTGTCATTTTAAAATCCACTTTCTCCAATGTGCTGAGCAGAGAATGGAATATAATGAGAATCCAAGGAATGGGTTAACTCTGCTCTTCAACTTATGAAAATTTTCATAGTATCTTTTAAACTCTGTCTATTTATAGAGATAGGCACTTTTAAAATTAATTTCTTAGCCCATTGTTCAGAAATAACCTTCAGTATTAAAAATATTTTGCTTCATTCTGTATTGGTAAGACAAATTTATCCATTCTTCTCCTTTAAGTGTAACTTTTAGTTCTCTCTAGTTCCCTCTAGTGTCCAATCTTCAAAGTCTATCAACCGTGGCTTTTAAAAAGAGGATTCAAAACAAAACCTTTTCCCATGGGAAGGATTCTGAGGATTAATTCCAAAATCTTATTTCAAATCCATCTGGACCCTTAGTGCATTTTCAACTTTCAAAAATCAAAGTTCTAATCACCCTTTTGTTGTATATTCCAAAGTACTTTTTGGTCCTTAATCTTGTATTTAAAACTTATTTCGCTAAGGATTGAGAGAAACTCATTTAGTGATTCCTAATAGCAGAAAAGCACTTAACAAGCAATATCCAAAGGAGTGTACAAATCCTTAAAGATGCCAACTGTCTATTGCAAGATGTCTGTTCCCTTATATCACGGTTCTAAGGTAAAGGTAAAGGTTCCCCTCGCACATACATGCTAGTTGTTTCCGGCTCTAGAGGGGTGGTGCTCATCTCTGTTACAAAGCCGAAGAACCAGCACTGTCTGAAGACGTCTCTGTGGTCATGTGGCCGGCATGACTAAATGCCAAAGGTGCACGGAATGCTGTTACTTTCCCACCAAAGTGGTCCCTATTTTTCTACCTGCATTTTACATGCTTTTAAACTGCAAGGTTGGTGGAAGCTGGGACAAGTAACGGGAGCTCACTCCATTACGTAGTGCTAGGGATTCGAACCGCCGAACTGCCAACCTTTCTGATCAACAAGTTCAGCATCTTAGCCAATGATCCACCGCTCCCTGGTTCTAAACCCCTTGAAAACCATGTTTTGTGGTGTCCTTGTGAGGAGCAGCTGTATGGAGCACTTGTGGGCAATCTCAATTCCTCTCCTAGTCTGGAGAGGAATTATGAAGAGCCGATCCAACTCATTCTTCTGTGGTCACTTCTAGCCATTTCACTATGTCTTCTCTGGAAGTCCCTCTGAGAATATGATCCACAACATTTAGGACAGAGGTGTCAAACTGGTGGTCTGCAGCCAGATGCATCATGCACAGACCACACCTGCCCCAGCTCTGCGAAGGGAAAAAATGTCACGCGACGGCAACATGACACCATGAGTTTGACACCCGTGATTTAGGAGTTTCTCTGCGCACGTGGATTATACCAAGTGGTCCCCAACCTTTTTGGCACCAGGGACCAGTTTCATGGAAGACAGTTTTTCATAGACTAGGATTTGGGAGGGGATGGGGGGCGCACAACATAAATTCTGCGCATGCGCAGTTTTGCTCACCAGCCACTCACCTCCAGCGGCATGGCCTGGTTTCTAAAAGGCCATGGACCAGTACTGGTCTGCAGCCTGGGCTTTGGGGGCCCCTGGATTATACTACGAATTTTCCTTGTAAGAGAGGCAGCCCAACCCCTTAGCCATTTTGATTGCTCTTCTTTCTCATTTCCAACTTTGCAATATCTTTTCGAATTTCATTGATCAAAAAGATTCCTAATACCCTGTTTTCTTGAAAATATGACCTACCCTGAAAGTTAGCTTGATTTTTACATGTGCACCCAATATAAGCCCTACCTCCAAAATAAGCCCTAATTACGACCCTGCTCACTCCAGAGTGCACGGGTAAAAATTAATCTAGGATGGGGATGGGGAGGGGTGGAGCTGCCCTACTACTTACCTTTGGACAGTTGTAGCCAGGCCTCACACAACCCTGACACCTGCCTTGCCGGCCCATTTCTTCTGCAGCTGGCAAAGCTGGCAAGGCTTTCCCAAAGACCTCTGTAGCTGATAACAAAGTTCCGGATCGATCCAGAGCTCTGTTATCGGCTGCAGAGGCCTTCAGGAAAGTCTTGCCAGATGCAGAAGAAGTTCCTGAAGGCCTCTGACAGCGAAAAGGAGGCCAGGGGCGACACATGCAAGTGAGGTTAGTCAGTGGATGACATCCCCTGAAAATAAGACCCAGTACCTTTTTGGTGGCAAAAAAATATAAGACAGAGTCTTATTTTCAGGGAAACTCGGTATTCTAAATGCATTTGTGCCATAGATTTCTGTAAAGACGTTACAGATAGTAGCAGCTTGATTGAGACCTTGGGTAATGCATCTCTGTGTGATCTATATGTGTTGAGGATTTTACTGGAGCCTCAATCTTGTATTTTTTTTCCTTTTTTTTTTTACTGATCTTGATAATTGTACTGTGTTTTTATCTTGCTTCACTGCCCAGAGTGCCTTTGATGTAGATGATGATAATGATGATGATGATGTTTATATGCCGTCAGGTCAGTGTTGATGCTGTTTGACCAGATAGATTTTTCTCCAGGTGGATCAGTTCCCAATCAGGTCTTCCAGTGGTTACCCATCACTTCTGTAACGGTCAGGTGCAAAAGATCAGATCCACACCAGAAGGTCCAGTTAAGCTTATTTATTCCTTCTCCTGACTATGCAGAGGAATATTTTCAACTAACCGTTAGCACCTGCTTGAAGTTAGATACGGGTCCACAGAATTCAAATGGCTTTGGGTATAGTATGCTTGTGGCTATGTAGGGATTCTAGGCTGAACCCTCTTTTAACTCCGCCCCCAGGTTGTGCTGCTGTTTCTCTTATAGTAAATGAGTCCCTCCACTTTGCAATAGAGGGGACTATCTGTAGCTCAGGTGTAGGATGAGGATGAAGATACATTCTCTGAGCTTGTAGGTTAGTTTCTGAACATTTTGTTAACAGGCTAGGTAATAGCTTCAGCAGAGTTTAGGGGATGTTGGTAATCTTCTCTTTATCCAGGCTTCAGGTGTGGATGTGTCAAGTGAGAGTTGTGTGATGGGTCAGCTGTGAGTCATCAGTGAGTCTTGTGGTGTGATGGGTCTTGTGATAAAGAGATTACATCAACCGGTAGCGGAAATTTTGAGTAGTTCGGAGAACCGGCCAATCCTACTTCTGACTGGCCCCGCCCCCATCTATTCTCTGCCTCCCATTGACTCCCAGCTGATCAGCTGGATCTTCTTTTGTTGCCCTGCACAGGAGAACGGAGCTGGAAAGCAGGCTAGTGGGGTGGGGAGGGAATGGGGATTTTGCAGTAACCTTCCCTTAGAGTGGAATGGGAATGGAGATTTTACAGTGTCTTTCTCCTGCCACGCCCACCAGTCGGGATGAGCTTAAATGGACTCCACAGGATGGTAGAGGACAGGAAGGCCTGGAAGAACGTTGTCCATGGGATTGCGATGGGTCGGACACGACTTCACAACTAACAACAACAACAAAAGTCATGTGTACCTTGAATGAAATGCTGGGTTGAACGCTTCAGTGAGCCATTGTTTCGTTTTCTTGACTGCCCATAGTATTCTCAGGAATCTCCTCCAATACCAACAGTCAAAACCTTCAATACAGGTAGTCTTTGATTTACGACCACAGTTCAGCCCAAAATTTCTGTTGCTCAGCGAGACAGTGGCTAAGCGAGTTTTGCCCAAAATTTACGACCTTTCTTGCCACCGCTGTTAAATTGCAATTTATATTAGTCACATGACTGTTAAGCGAAACTGGCTTCCCCCATGGGCTTTGCAGAAGGTCACAGAAGGGGATCACGTGACTCCAGGATGCTTCAACCGTCATAAATATTTATTTATTTATTTATTTATTTATTTATTTTTGGGACTTGTATGCCGCCCCATCTCCGAAGACTCGGGGCGGCTCACAGCTAAAAACATCAACAGTATATACAATAATAAATAGTTAAGAAAAAATTAAACTAACTAAATATGAGCCAGGGGCAAGCGGCTGAATTTGGACAGTGGGGATGCTGCAATGGTCATAAGTGTGAATAACCCTAACTTCAGACCCTCACTAAATGAATGGTTTGTAAGTCAAGTAGTTGACTCAGCCTTCCATCCTCTCGGGGTAGGTAAACTGAGGACCCAAGATTGTTGGGGGCAATAAGCTGACTTTGTAAAAATGCCACTTGGTAATGGGCAGGCATATACAATGGAAGGAAGGCTATTGCTGAGCGCATTGGGTTGTATCCCAAAAGATTGTAAGCTGCCCTGAGTCTTCGGAGAAGGGCGGGATATAAATATGAATTAAAAAAAGTATAGGTGGACATATATGTTTATTTAGTAAATACAGGTAGTCCTGAATGCTTAACAACCATTCAGAATTACAACAGATTCCTTCCCTTTTCATGGTCATGATGTGCACTGAAGATGGTGTTTGTTGTACAAGGAGCAATGACAATAAAGTAAACTAAACTAAACTAAAGCTATTTGTTGCCTGTTTTCAAACGATCGCATTTTGAATGCTTGGCTACATCACCTTTATGGCTGTTACCTGTAATCACATGACTCCTTTTTTTGTGACTTTTTGCCAATTCCTGGCATTTGCTTTCAGTTTCTGGCAGAAAGCACCCATTGGGGAAAATCAATTCACTTAATGACCACTGTTTTCACTTAATGACCACAGTGTTGGCTTAATGACCCCTGCAAAAAATATGAGAAAATAATCCTTGACTTGTGGCTGGAATTAAGAGCCCAATTATAGGTAGCTCTCAACTTACAACCGTTTGTTTAGTGACCATTTGAAGTTACAACGGCACTGAATAAGTGACTTTACAATCATTGTTCACTCTTACAACCATTCCAGTATCCCCTGGTCCTGTGACCCAAATTCATGGCATCCTCCTGTTATTCAGTTGCAGTGTCTCCATGTGATCCTTTTCCGTTTGCAACCTTGCAACCTAATGAGCAAAATCAAAGGGGAAGCCAGATTCTCTTAACAACCGTGCTTCCTAAACTAAATAGCTACGGTGATTCACTTAGCAACTGCAGCGAGGAAAGTCATAAAATGGGACAAAATGTCTCCCTGAACAAATGTCTCCCTTAGCAGCAGAGGTTTGGGGCTCAGTTGTGGTCATAAGTCGAGGACTAGCTATATGGTCATAAGTCTACTTGTAAAATACTTTTTATTTATTTATTTAATTTCTCTTTGCTAGTAGTCACCTCCAATACGATGTTGGCCTCCTGCACACCACCACTTTCCCCGCCTGCTGTCATTGCTAACCCAGATCTCATCTACAAATAAGTAAAGGGATTTTTGATCCAAGCATCCATCATGTTGTGGTTGCTTACATTCCCTTCAGTTTGCCTTTTAAAGGTCTGTGCTCTGCGTCCAGAGCCTTTCACCATCTCTATTTTTAACTCCCATGAATAATAAGTTCTCGTCAGCAAACAGGACCACCTCAGGGCTGCTGCCAAATATGGAATAAACTTATTTGCAATTGTTATGTAGAGCAATGAGATTAAAGAAACAGCGTCCAAGGACAGGTCTCTTTCTTGGAGATAACTCCTAATCTTTTATTATTATTGTTGTTGTTGTTAGGGTTGTTGTTGTTACCTTTTTTATTCATTAAACATGAAACTCAGTTAACTGAACATTTAAAAATGTTTCACAAATATCAATAACGGGTGCTGATGGTGGATACGGGTTGCTGTCAACATCCTAGGTATTGTCCAAGTATCTTCTTAAAATGTATGATGTTCCAAGCAGTTTTTTGCTGTTCCCCAGGGGTTTTGGAGGAAGCTGCAATTTCTTGATGCATTATTGTTGATGTTGTTGTTGTTGTTGTTATTATTATTATTATTACTATTATTATTAGCACAGTCAGCCAGGTGTTCAGACTGGGTTTGGCATTTTATCTACCTATCAAGTACCTTACCAAGGATCTAGGATAAGCAAATCTGGATGTTTGATGGTGTTACAGATATCGCTGCAGGATGGAAGCTGTTCCAAGTAAAGCTGCCTTCTGCAATTGACCGATGGCAAATTTGTCAATGCCTATGGTGTTCAAGTGGTGCTCCAGCTGTTTTGGGATGGCACCCAAGGTGCCTACTACTATTGGTACTACCCTTGCCACAGTCGTTCTATTTCTATTTGTAGGTCTTTGTATTTTATCTTCTCCAGTTCTGTCTCTTCTCTTCTGCTGTCTCCAGGCACTGCCACATTCACTATTCAGACTTTTTTGTCTTTCTTATAGACAACTGTTATGTCTGGAGTGTTATCTGTCTGGATTTTTTTTAAATTACATTTATATGCGCCTTCTCCGAAGCTCAGGCTGCTTACAATTTTTGGGATGCAACCCAGTGTGCTCAGCAATAGCCTTCATTCCATTGTATATGCCTGCTTATTACTAAGCTGCATTTTTACAAGGTCAGCTAATTGCCCCCAACAATCTTGGGTCCTCAATTTACCTACCCTGAGAGGATGGAAGGCTGAGTCAACCTTGAGCCTGGTGGGATTCGAGCCTACAGCAGTTGTAGGCAGCTGGAACTTAAGTGCAGGCAATTAACAGCCTGAGCCAGGAAGGCTCTTTTTTTGAAATCCCAGAGCAACTTAACTGTTTCATTTTCTATGACTTTTTCTATTCATTATTATTATTGTTGTTGTTGTTATTTCTTTTATTCATTAAACATGGAACTCAGTCAACTGAACATCACAAATATCATTAACTGGCACTGATGGTTAATACAGGTTGCTGCCAACAACCTAGGTATCGACCAAGTATCTTCTTAAAATGTAGGAAGTTCTGAGTAGCACAGTTTTTTGCCGTTCCCCTGGTGTTATTTCAGGAAGCTGTCACTTTTATGTTGTTGTTGTTATTATTACTACTATTATTATTAACCAAATAACAGATAATCAGAGTTGGAAGGGACCTTGTAGGTCATTGGGTGGCCCCTGACCTTCAATCCTTCCATCGTGGCCTGAAAACATGGCTTTTCCAGCTTGCTGACCTGGACTGATGGAGGGGATGGGGTTTTAGTGACAGTTTCATTAATTTTAATTGGTTATTGGGATTTTGGTTTAATTGTCTTTTAATATTTGTATTGTATCTTTTTATCGTTATGAGCCACCCTGAGTCCTTCGGGAGATAGGGCGGCATAGAAATCCCATAATAAAATAAAATAAAATAAATAAATCTAGTTCAACCCCCTGCCCAAGCAGGAGACCCTACACCATTTCTGACAAATGGCAGTCCAATCTCTTCATGAAAGTCTCAAGTGATGGTGCTCCCACAACTTCTGAGGGCAACTTCTGTTCCATTGGTTGATTGTTCTCACTGTCAGAAAGTTTCTCCTTATTTCCAGGTTGAATCTCTCCTTGTTCAGTTTCCACCCATTATTCCTTGTCTGGCCTACAGGCGCTTTAGAAAATAGCTTGACCCCCTCCTCAGTTCTAAATCTCCAATTGATTCTCTTCCTTTATGGTGTCTAGATTTCTTAAGCAGTCTTGCTGAGAAATCTTGTCACCCACCTTTTAAGTAATCTAAATAAATACGGGTAATCCTTGACTTACGACCACAATTGAGCCAAACATTTATGTTTCTAAGCGAGACAGTTACTAAGGGAGTTTTGCCCCAGTTTACAACCATTCTTGGCACAGTTGTTAAATGAATGACTGCAGTAGTAACACGGTTGTTAAGTGAATCTGGGTTCCCCATTGACTTTCCTTGTCAGAAGGTCGCAAAAAGTGATCATATGACCCTGGACACCACGACCATTATAAATATGAGTCAGTCACTAAGCATCTGAATTTTGATCATGTGACCAAGGGGATGCTGTGGCGGTTATAAGTGTGAAAAATGTTCATACGTCACTTCTTTCAGTGCTGTTGAAGCTTCAAACGGTCACTAAAAAGAGCCTTGGTGGCGCAGGCTGTTAAATGCCTAGCACTTAATTCCAGCTGCCTGCAATTAGTGCAGGCTCGAATCCCACCAGGCTCAAGGTTGACTCAGCCTTCCATCCTCTCGGGGTAGGTAAACTGAGGACCCAAGATTGTTGGGGGCAATAAGCTGACTTTGTAAAAATGCCGCTTAGTAATAAGCAGGCATATACAATGGAATGAAGGCTATTGCTGAGCGCATTGGGTTGCGCTCCAAAAAATTGTAAGCCACCCTGAGTCTCCGGAGAAGGGCAGTATATAAATATGAATTTAAAAAAATAAAATAAAAAAATGAACTGTTGTAGGTCGAGGACTACCTATAATGTTTATTGGAGCCACCTTATCCACACACCTCTTGATCCAGCTAAAGTACTTTGAAAGGTTACTAAACTTACCTTTTTAGAAGCTACTTATTGTTTGACAGGTTTGACGCTTTTATCCTGAATGCCATTTCTCACCAATTTACCCAGAACAGACTTCAGTTTTAATAGCCTGTGGTTTTTCTGGATTGTTCATGGATCTTTTAAAAAATAACTTTCGTGTTATATTGTCCATTTTTCAGTCCTTTGGTGCAGAGGCTTGTATTAAGGTCATGTTACCAAGCAACATAACCGCTTGGCCTTATGTCCTTTAAAAGTCTGAGGGTTTTTTTGTGCCACCAGTTATATCTATTTATCCTCTAACAAATAGGTTCCCTTTAAAAACTGTGCTTTAGAATGCCAGGTCCTGAAAATGTCTCTCCTGGGTGCAAATTCTTAAGACTGATTTTCTGAAATTGTGACTAGTTGACTCTCAGTGGATGATTTCTAATTTGTTTGTTTGTATCCTGCCTTTATTACTTTTACAAATAACCCAAGGCATACCTTCCTCCCCCTATTTTCCCCACAACAACAACCCTGCGAGATAGGTTGGGCTGAGAGAGAAGGACTGGCCCAAAATCACCCAGCTGGCTTCCATGGCAAAAGGCAGGACCTGAACTCACCGTTTCCTGCTTTCTAGTCTGGTGCTTAGTGCCAGACCATACTGACTTTAAGGATGCGGTGGCTCTGTGGCTAAGATGCTGAGCCTGCGAATCAGAAAGATCAACAGTTCGGCGGTTCGAATCCCTAGCACCGCATAATGGAGTGAGCTCCCGTTACTTGTCCCAGCTTCTGCCAACCTAACAGTTTGAAAGCATGTAAAAAAAATGCAAGTAGAAAAATAGGGACCACTTTGGTGGGAAGGTAGCAGTGTTTCGTGCGCCTTTGGCGTTTAGTCATGCAGGCCACATGACCACGGAGATGTCTTTGGACAGGGCTGGCTCTTCGGCTTTGTAACGGAGATGAGTACCGCCCCCTTGAGCTGGCAACGAGTAGCACATATGTGTGAGGGGAATCTTTACCTTATACTGGCTTTACATTATATAAATGTATAGAATCCATTTTCTCTCCAGCTAGCTTAGTGACATGCTTCAAAAATCAGAAACTCCTGTGGGACAGCTTTCCTCCCAAAGTCTGTATCATCCTGACTCAGTTGTGCTTTTGTAAAGCTGTAATAACTGAGTTTTCAGCAAGATTGGAATAAAATAGAATGATAGTAACTTTTTGGTCTTTGATTATTTATTTAGGGTTCCATTTTTCCTCTCTGATATTCTGTATAGAGGCACTTCTCATTGTATTATGTTTATACTGTTCTTTTAACCTTAAAATATAAGCCATTCTTGACTGAGGTTGCATGCAAATTGAAAATTACAATCCAATATATTACAACTTACTAACTCTTTGTGGTTGTGTACAGAGAGTGGGGGAGAGCTTCAGTAACAGGCTAATATGTAAACAAAAAGCAGCTTTAATCTGATCCACCATAGAACTATTCTTAAGCGGTTGAACAATTTGTAAGCAACATCAGAGATAGGTAGGTAGATAGGTAGGTAGATAGATAGATAGATAGATAGATAGATAGATAGATAGATAGATAGACAGACAGACGAAGGGGGGTAATAGACAGACGGACAGAATACTTTAAAAAGTGTTTTGTGTACAGAACAATAATATTTCCCTGGTTCAGGGGGCATTTTCCTCCTGATGAAATGTACTATATCAGTTTCACATACAGTACTATCATAACTTTGAGTGCAATCCAAAGATGATTTTCTTGGAAAAATTCCAGTTCATTTCAACTGTGCATAACATTACAGTGAGTGTTATTATTATCTAAAGCTTTGGCTGCTGTGTCTCTTAAGCTGCAGTTTCCAATGGGTGGGTATTTGACCGGGAACGTATGTGAAAAATTATATACACCCCAGAATACAGGCTGAACGTGAAGTATCTTCCTTCCTTCCTCTCTCACCCATGCTATTCCGAACTGCCGTTGTTTTCTTTTTATCCAGGGAATCAATGTCTTCCCCACCACCGAGCCCTAATCACAGTTTGAAACATCAGAAATAATGATTGTTTCTGATCGGAAGCTTGTGAATAATTCATTGGGTTTTGATTCCACCCTGACCCCCGATGCTGGCCACTGATACCTTACAGGCCAAATGGGTTTCTACAGGAAAATAATAAATAATGACCCTTCTTCTTCTGAAAATACAATGGCCCACATCCTCAATTCACCAACCTACACAGAAAGAAGAAAAAAACAAACAAACATTTTGCTTCTTTAGAAGCAATGTTTCCTTTTTGCCAATCCCCCCGTTTTGCAGTGTTAATGATAGGTATGCCATCAAAGAATTGTTTGGGGGAATAGTTCCCCAAATAAAGGAGAATATTTGCAGTTCAGGGTTGAAATAAGGGATCCTTGGTGTCTCTGAGCTCAATAGTTTTCTCGCAGACGTTTCATTACCTAAACTAGGTAACATCATCAGCGCTAATGCATCCCGACTCTCTTCTAGAACTGATGATGTTACCTAGTTAGGTAATGAAACATCTGCAAGAAAACAATCAAGCTCAGAGAGCCTCAAGGACCCCTCATAGTTTTTTTTTCTGTTATTTTTTGTTTCTGTCCGGATAAAGATATCACAGTTGTCAAAGGGCTGGTTAATTCCTATGAAACCTGGCACAGCATGGCATTGGGATAACATCAATTAACCAGCCCTTTGTCCTCAGTGATCCCGATCCCATCCTGTTAGGTCATCTAGAGAAGGTCTGTTGTGAGATCTACCACTGTGCAAATTGAAAGGGTGTGGAGAAGAGGATGTGGTCTCTGGAGATATCCTCTCAGTATCCCTAAGATGGCAATTTCAATTGCCATCTTAGGGATACTGTGATATGGAGAGCTCAGGAGTATTATTGCACATTCTTTTTATGTCTACACTGCACCGTTGCACACCAGCTGGAGATGTGAAGGAGTGGTATAAAAAGTTTGCAACTAGATCTTTCTTTGGAGATTCTCAATCATCCAGGTCATGGTTGTCCCAAAGGTGCTTTGGGTTTTCTTTGTTTTTTTTTCCTTGAGAACGTTTCATTTCTCATCCAAGGACTGAAGAAGCTTCTTGGATGAGAAGTGAAATGTCTTCAAGGAAAAACAAAGAAAGTCCAGCTGCCTCTTGAAAAAGCATCTTTGGGATAACTGTGATCTGGATGACTGAGAATCTCTGGAGACATAGAACACCATCGGCATTGATAGAATCTCCATCAGTCAATTGCAAAAGGCAGCTTACATCCTACAATGGCAGCTTTAACACCATCAAACATCAACACTTGCCTATTCCAGGTCCTTGGGAAGGACTCAGCAGATGGATAAAAAAATGAAAAACAAGTCTAAAGATCTGGCTGATTGTGCAACAAACCATTTAATATATTTATATTGTATAATTTATACTTTGTATTTCTTAACCATCCATCTCCCTCCAAGCAATATTAATATCGTATAATGTTGCATGGAGCAGTCAGTCAGTAATGATCATTAAACATAGCCAAAGATGATCACAGTATCCTTATTTCATATCATTATAACCTAAGATTTCATTCTCTAATTTTGATAGAAGTAGATTTTGGGATATTGCTTTTGGCAACTGCTTCATGTTTGTATCTCAAAATAGAGCAATCATGGAAGCAAATCCTCTGGAACCAACTTCCTTGGAGCTCTGCCTGGCCCCTGACCTCCGCACCTTCCGTCATGATCTGAAGACCTGGTTGTTTGACCAATCCGGGCTGTGACCCTTTCGGGTGGGGTGGTTTTACTTTTTGTATTTTTGTATTTATATTCTCTTTTGGGGCTTGTCTTAGTTTAATTTTTTCTTAATTATTTATTGTTGTTGCTGTTTTAGTTGTGAGCCTCCCTGAGTCTTTGGAGATGGGGCGGCATACAAGTCCCATTAATAAATAAAATAAATAAATAAATCCTGTTGGGTCTATTGAAACTTAATTCCTAGAAGGAGGTGAAATGATTTTAACTTTGCTTTGTGCTATAGCTCGCAATTTTAAATGCATACAATAAACCTTCATTCTTAGTTTTGTCTACTCAAATCTCTGTACTAACACAAACTACTGTTATGTAGCTTGAATCCTCTAGTGTCAACAAATCTCTGAGTTGATCCCACACTTGACAATGTCTGGGGTCGAATGCCAAGCAGGATCAGACCTTAGTTAGTACTTGGATGGGATTAAGTATTGTAGACTAAATTGGATAGTTGTAAAAAAAAAAACCCTCAAACAAGACAATGACATAGCATGTCAATAAGGTTGCCAGGAAATCTCCATAGATGTGCCATGAAGTCACCAGGAGTTCAACTTCATTTGATTTTTTTTAATTTAATGTAACCTGATTGTACTTAGATTGAAATTAAACCAATGCTTTGTTCTGCCTTCTTTGAATCCAAGCTTATATACTGTACCTTGACCTTGCTTACTAATAAGCTTACAAAATGGAGACAATTCAGATGCTGTTCTAAAAACTTCCGCTTCCCGAACTGGGGTCTCTTTGTCTCAGTGCAGGATGCTGACTGGGGAATTCTGGGAGTTGAAGTCCACCCATCTTAAATCATGCTGGCCTGGAATTTTGGGAGTTGAAGTCCACCCACTTTAAAGCATGCTAGCTGTGGAATTCTGGGAGTTGAAGTCCACCCATTTTAAAACCTACTAGCTATGGAATTCTGGGACTTGAAGTCCAGCCCTCTTAAAGCATGCTGATTGGTTAATTCTGGGAGTTTTAAGGCACGCTGGCCTGGAATTGAAGTCCCCCCAACTTAAAGTTGCCAAGTTTTAAAAACAACGTTCTAATCCCAGTAAAAATCAACGATGTAACATCAACAATTCTTGTTCTTGCAGATTGGAATGGTGGCTTGGCGCATGACTCTCAGGACCCCTGAGTATACAGACGGCCGAGACGTCATCGTCATTAGCAATGACATCACGTATAAGATTGGATCCTTCGGTCCCCAAGAAGACTTGCTTTTTCTCAGAGCATCAGAGCTGGCTCGGGTAGAGGGTATCCCCCGGGTTTACGTTGCTGCCAACAGCGGGGCCAGGATTGGCTTGGCTGAGGAAATTCGTCACATGTTCCATGTCGCATGGGAAGATCCAGCTGACCCCTATAAGGTAAGGATCTTTGGAAGCATGGTACGCAGGGGTGGGCTGCTGGGGGTTTGCAGGGTTCAGGAGAACCCCTAGCTAAGATTCTGTACAGTATGGAGAACCCCCAAATCCCACTCCTGGGTGGCCCCACCCACCCTGCCCCAACCCCTCCCAGGTGTTCCCATGTAGCCCGTTTTGGATGCTGGTAAGTGCAGGGCACACGCGGAGGCTCAGGGAAGGTGAAAAACGGGCCTCCTGGAAGTTTGGGAAGGCCGGAAACGGGAGGCCATTTTCTCCCTCCCGGAGGCTCAAGGAAAGCCTCCGGAGCCTGGGAAAGGCAACCCCCCACTGTGGTGCAGGAGGCTGACTAGGCCACACCCACCATGGATACGCCCACCCAGCAACCAGGAAGAGAACCCTTGCTAAAATTTTTGAAGCCCACCCCTGATGGTAGAGTTGGGATAAGTTTTCAGAGGGGAAATGTAATTTAAATCAAAATGTATCTCTCTCCCTCTCTTGGGTGTGTGCATGCATGTAAATGCACAAAAGATAACTTGCTACTTTCAAGAACTGCAGCCAATGAATCACCAAAGCTGACTGTAGTCTAGTGGTATAAGCAGAACTAGTACAGGTAGACCTTGACGTATAAACATTCATTTACTGCAGGAGTGTCAAACTCAATTTCATTGAGGGCTGCATCAGGGCTGTGGTTGATGTTGTGGAGGCGGGCAGGTGTGGCTGACTGGGTGTGTGTGGCCAACTTAGTGGGTGTGGCCAGCTTAACACCACTCCCCAAAGGGCTGGCATGTTTCCTCTTCACACTGAGTAGACTGGGCTGGAGCCACGCTAGCCTGATCTTCCCTCTTCGCACTGGGTAGACCAGGATGGCCCCATGGGTGGGATCCGACCACATCACAGGCCGAATCCAGCCTGTGGGCTTTGAGTTCGACACTCCTGATTTAGTGACAGTTCAAAGGTTCAGTGGAACTGGAGAAAAAAATGACTTGTGACCATTTTTCAGACATACAACCATTGCAGCACCCCCTTGATCACACAATCAAACTTTGGACACTTGGCAACTGGCCTGTATTTATGACAGTTGCAGTGTCCCTGGGTCATGTGGTCACTTTTTGCGATCTAACAAGGAAAATCAGTGGGGAAGCCAGATTCATTAACAACCCTATTACTAATTTAACCACTGCAATGATTCACTTAACTGTCAGGGCTCCGGCATCCACTCCCATTCAAATCATGAGTCTCTAGCCGCATCTCTCAGAGTTAAAAGAAAACAAGATTTATTAGGAGTTAACATGTCGGCGTTACCTGGGTACAGCCGACACTGAGACACATAATTCATTTCACCCTTGACCCTGATCTTCCCCCAGCCCCTGGATGTATATTCTCCAATGGGGCACATCTATAGCCAAGAGTCATCAATCATGCTCTCCAGTAATTTAATTTAATTTAATTATGAGATTTATATGCCGCCCTATCTCCCTAAGAACTCAGGGCAGCTTATAATACTAAAAAACATATAATACAAAAGTTAAAAATAAATTAAACCCAAGAGAATCTCATAATCATAAAAACCAACACATTTAACACCCAGTTAAAAACCCTCCCCCCCACAATCAGTCTGGGCAGGCCAGCTGAAATAGCCAAGTTTTTAGGCCATGGCGGAAGGATCGGAGGTCCAGGGCCACCCGGAGCTCCAGGGGCAGCTGATTCCAGAGGGCGGGTGCCCCCACAGAGAAGGCCCTATTCCTGGGGGCCGCCAGCCGACACTGCCTAGCTGATGGCACCACCAGGAGGCCCTGCCTGTGGGACCTCACTGGGCATCGGGAAGTCGTTATCGGCAGCAGGGTTTCCTGCAAGTGCCCTGGTCCAATGCCATGAAGGGCTTTATAGGTCAGCACCAGCACCTTGAATCTCACTTGGAGGGCAACTGGTAACCAGTGCAGCTCACTAAGTAATAATCTTGCACGCCAGAAGCTTTGGCCGCCTAGCAATTATCTATGAAGCATTTAAGGAATGTACTACTTTCCCCACTCCCTTTCTGCTGTCAGCTCTGAAAGACCAGAGAAATCTTTTTGAGTTGACAATCACAATGAAAACTAGAAACCAGATTTGTTTTTAATGCACAACTGAAATCACGGTCTTTCAGTTAATCTCGTGAATCTTAAAAGTCTCTTTAATGTCATTTGCAGCCACAAATCATGTATAGTTATTTTAACAGATGTGTGTGTGGGGGGGTGCCAGATGTTATTATTTGGATGTGCAGTACAGATTTGGGATAAGAATAGCAGAAGTTCCTTTATGCTATTTTATCTCTTTTCTTCACCCCCTTCCCTTTTCCAGGGATTCAAGTATCTGTACCTAACTCCTCAAGATTATAAGAAAGTTAGTGCCTTGAATTCAGTACATTGTGAACATGTGGAAGACGAAGGAGAATCAAGGTATGTACGTTTATGGTCCTCGAGAGAAGAGCGAAAAGTCCCATAATCAGAGTTGTTCAGTTCAAAAGTTGCCGCCTTGCTGTCCTCCTCCAATTCAGGACTCTCCAGCAGATGTCCATTTTGGTGGAAATGGTAGAATACCAATCCAAAAAAGAAAGAGTAGCGGTGACTGCAACACACACACACACATACATACAAACATACACACACATTGTAGAGCAGTGTTTTTCAAATTTGGCAACTTGAAGATACGTGGACTTGGGGTTACCCTAGAGCAGTGGTGGCTAACCTTCTTCGGCTCCCGTGCTGACAATTGCACGCGTGCTTGCTTGCGCGCACTCGTGTGCTAGCACCCAGAAGGCAATGCCTACTGCCCCCCCATGCCCCCTGTGCATGAACGCGCAACTCCCTCCTTGCATGCCGCATGTCTGCGCATGCGTGCACATTTCCCCCTCGTGCGCAGCATGTCTGTGCATGTGTGCGCGATCCCCTCACATGCAGCGCGTCTCCCGTGCACCCCCCTCCGCCCCCTGCGCATGCGCTCCAGATACCCAACAATCACCTGTTGGGTGGCGGCGCGCTCATGCGCAGTGGGGCTCTTCCCAGTGACCTCTCACGAGCCGGGGAAAATGGCTCTGCGTGCCACCTCCGGCACGCGTGGCATAGGTTCGCCAACACGGCCCTAGAGACAAAGGTAGAGAAAGCTGATGAACATTAAATTTTAGAATGAACATAACATTTTAGGCTGACCATATTTTTTTTACTGTAATCTTCTAAGAAGAGTATATATTATAGGAAGAAAAATAACTGCAGTGGCAAAACAACTTCAATGATAAGTCACATGTTTACCTACTTAAACAGGTAAACAGAATGAGCAAGCGAAAAAGCAGCAGGAGTAACTTCCGACTTCCTGCAGGCTTCCCCATTGACTTTGCTTAGTGGAAGCTGGTAGGAAGCATCAGAAATCATGATCACATGACTGTGGGCTGCCGTGGCCACAGTTTTGTGAATAGAACTGGTGTGAACATCATGGAAATGTCAACTCCACAAGCGTAATGTGTCCCAGAAATTTTTTTAAATACATTCCCACCAGGCTCAAGGTTGACTCAGCCTTCCATCCTCTCAGGGTAGGTAAACTGAGGACCCAAGATTGTTGGGGGCAATAAGCTGACTTTGTAAAAATGCCGCTTAGTAATAAGCAGGCATATACAATGGAAGGAAGGCTATTGCTGAGCACATTGGGTTGTATCCCCAAAATTGTAAGCCGCCCTGAGTCTCCAGAGAAGGGCGGGATATAAATATGAATTTTTTTAAAAAATGTTAGTGGTTCAAAAATTGTGCACTGTTTGGACTAACCTGAACATAAGACCCACAAACAGGGAGGGAGGGCGGGAGAGAGAAAGGAAAGAGAAAGAGGGAGTAGAGAGAGAGAGATTATGTTTTTGGATTGTATTAAGTTTGTTTCGATTTGTTTTTGTGTTGGCTTCAACTATAATGAATGTTATTTATGTATTAAATATCAATAGCGATCCAACAAGGAGGATGTGAGTTGTGTAGGTGTAGATCCAGAGGATGCTACATAGTAATCCAGCTAGGAACCACTAGTATCTTCCTAGTGCCAAATATAATATTTGTGTGTGTGCGGGGTGGGTGGCAGGGGAGGGGTGTTTCCTCTACTGCTCCCTGATCTTTCCTTCCTTCCTATGTCAGGTATAAAATTACAGATATTATTGGGAAAGAAGATGGCCTGGGGACCGAGAATCTGCGAGGATCTGGCATGATTGCTGGAGAATCCTCCCTTGCTTATGAAGAGGTCATCACCATTAACCTGGTAAATCCACAATTGTGAGATGGGATGGTGAGGTTGGGAGGGGAGAAGACCAGGAGGATGAGGTGTTCGTTGGCCTTCTAGATTCAAGCGGCTGTAATCAGCAGGGCTTCAAGTGTGTTGGCCCCACGCCAGCAGATACGCTTACTGGTGCAACTTCTGGCAGAGAGCTGTAGACCTCCGATGTGCCAAGGGAAAAACAGTGGAAACCCTGGCAGAACCCTTCTTTCCACTGGCTCAGTGGTGGAATTCAAATTTTTTTACTACCGGTTCTGTGGGCGTGGCCTTGCGGGTGTGGCAGGGGAAGGATACTGCAAAATCCCCATTCCCTCCCCACTCCACTAACCTGCTTTCCAGCTCCGTTCTCCTGTGCAGGGCAACCAAAGAAGACCCAGCCGATCAGCTGGGACTCAGGAGGCAGAGAATAGATGGGGGGGGGCAGTCAGAGGGGGTGTTTGCCAGTTCTCTGAACTACTCAAAATTTCTGCTACCGGTTCTCCAGAACTGGTCAGAACCTGCTGAATCCCACCTCTGCCCTGGCTGCTCATTGCCCTTCCTCGTGTGGGTCTTGCTGAAGGAAGGGAGGAACCATGGAAGAGACTAAGAAGGTCTTGGCAGGATGTTTGCGATGCGGACTGGATGTGATGACATCAGAGTGGGCCGTTTTGATTCGGTTTTGGGGAGATGGTGCAACAGGGGCTCCCTTTGCATGACGTACCCAGCCAGATCATTGGAAGACCTTGAGTCTGGTTTAGATTGGAATAAGTTTGGCATGGCTTGGTATTCAGAGTTTATTGACAAGTCATTTATTGGGACAACTATTACCCCTCCCCATCCCCTTGTGGGAAGTAAATTGGGGATTATTTATCATTAGTCTTCCTCCCTC
>CM019148.1:9797428-9851527 GCA_009733165.1 Naja naja | reverse complement strand
CCCTCCTGTCCTTTTTCCTTTCCCTTTTCCTGGACCGGATATACAAACACTTTCATACAAGAATTTCATTGCATACGGTTGTCTTGTTTTTTCTTCATATATATGTTTTCTAATGCATGCTGTATTAGCCACTTTGCTGGTTTTCTATAGGTAGAAGGAACCCCCCCAAAAAGCATTTTAAAGCTCATTGGGTGCTTTAAAAAAAATTCTGGTCATTTTCTTTTTCTTGCCCCTTTCTTTGCACAGGTGCTTGGAAGAGAGGTATACACTTCTAACAACCAGTTGGGTGGTATCCAGATCATGCATAACAATGGAGTGACCCACAGCACTGTGTGTGATGACTTCGAAGGTGTCTACACCATTCTGCAGTGGCTCTCATACATGCCAAAGGTACGCTTTCCTTCCCCTTGTTTCTTTATTTATACGATTTATACATCTCACAGCCATGAACATCAACCAACAGTCAAAAGACCTGACGAAAACTCCTACAAGTTCCCTTCCAACTCTGATTATCTGTTATCTGTACATGGCAGTTGCCAAGCATCCGAATGTTGATCACGTGACCATGGGAATGCTGCAGTGATCTTAAATGTACAAAACGGTCACAAGTCACTTTTTTCAGTGCCGTTGGAACTTCGGCCATTAAACGAACAGTTGTAAGTCGAGGACTACTTGTATTAATAATATCCCCAAAGAGGGATCCTCCTCCAAACAGAGAACAAGACAGATGATTTCTATCTGACATGGCTTTCTCCGGGAAGGATATTCTGAAAAATTAGAACTATAAGAATGTGTAATGATGTGGCTTTCTGGCTTATTTCTTTTGTATTAGAGCGTGTTCAGTCCAGTCCCGATGCTCATTGTGAAGGATCCGATAGACAGAACAATTGAGTTCCTTCCCACCAAGGCCCCCTACGATCCTCGCTGGATGCTTGCTGGACGACCTCACCCAAGTATGTGGACTTCAGAAGGTGGATCCCATCTGGGACACAGTGTGGAAGGGGGCACGTTATGTTTGATACCACTCCAATTATTTATCCTTTTTCATATTTTATAAAGCTGCTCATTGTCAGAATTCCAGCAGTTACCCCCATTTAAATCATGAGTCTCTAGCCAAATGTCCAAAACTTTAAAAGGATTTAAACTGCCGGAATCCTGATAGCTAGACTCAGAGGCACATCATTCATTGTCACCCTTGACCCTGGGTTTCCCCCACCCCTGGGTGTATCATAATTCATATTCTCCAATGGGACACATCCATAGCCAAGAGTCGTCAATCATGCTCTCCAATTAGAATTTTGCAGGGCAGAAACTTCAGTCACCTAGAAACTATCTTTGAAAACATTTATGGAATGCAGTTTCAATTTTGCAAGCTGCTGCACTGCTCCCCCTTCCCTTTCTGTTGGCCACTCTAAAAAGACCATAGAAATATTATCTCATAATCAAGTAACTCTGGGTGGGTGGCCTACTGCAAAGTTAATAGCAATCCTGTCAATGTTCTGACTGACAAGCCCAACCAAAGCAGGCCTGGTTGAGACGATCCAGTCTCTTAATGCAAAACTGTATTGAGCACTGTACATCGTTTTTGCACTGATGAGGGCAAAACCAGATCTAGCTAATTCCCACACAAACCCACATGATCGATCTATCTATCTATCTATCTATCTATCTATCTATCTATCTATCTATCTATCTTATACAAAAGCGAAATACCACTCGCATCATCACGAAATCTCCAGAACCGTAAAGCCTACAAACTTGAAATTTGACATCTATGCTCCTCTTGGCTTCTAGGTGCTCACTAAGAAAGGATTTTTCAAAATGACCATCAGAGCATTAGTATTTCCTATATTATTATTAACAGGCTCTGATGCTAAGGAGTTCTACTCCCCCTCCCCACCTGAAAAGGACTCTGTTCCAAATGCAAAACACAAGCAGAGCAGAGGAGTTTCACTTTTAATTTCACAGCACCAAGAAGCTTTAGTGCAGAACAGTTGAGCTAAGCCACACCCAGGCTCCTTGCTGTCCCCTTCTGGCCCACGTAGCAAATACTGTTTCAGTTTCCAAACAGCCCTCAACTCTCTCACACACTGACAGGACGCTAGCCAGGTGAATACCGATGGATACTGGTAGGCAGAGGCAGAATTTTCTGCCCTTATTTTCCTCCCAAAAACTAAGCCCGACCACATAGTTTTGTAGCAAAGAATGGGTATTGAGCTAGTTAAAGTATATGATTTTCCCTCCCCCTTATTAGTGCAGGTCACATTGTCCAATTGAGTGTCATTGTATTGTTATGAGAAGAAGTCTCTGCTTTTGGCAAACTTCTGCTGAAGCGTCCTTGGCTCTCACGCCTGGGTTTCTTGATGTCTGCAACCTACATTCCATCTCACCCTTCCCTTCCCCACCCACCCCCGGGTTCGTTGGGAAGCTGAGAAGCGGTAATGGTTGCAACAGCAAAAGCTTGACAAATGCAGGTAGTCCTCGACTTACAACCATAGATGGAACCAGAATTTCTGGATAATCTTCGAAGGGCCTTGGTGGCTCAGGCTGTTAATTGCCTGCACTTAAGTTCCAGCTGCCTACAACTGCTGTAGGCTCGAATCCCACCAGGCTCAAGGTTGACTCAGCCTTCCATCCTCTCGGGGTAGGTAAATTGAGGACCCAAGATTGTTGGGGGCAATTAGCTGACCTTGTAAAAATGCCGCTTAGTAATAAGCAGGCATATACAATGGAATGAAGGCTATTGCTGAGCACACTGGGTTGTATCCCAAAAAATTGTAAGCCGCCCTGAGTCTTCGGAGAAGGGCGGCATATAAATGTAATTTAAAAAAAAAAAAGGGCAGCCCTTTGTGGAGTGCATTTCAGTAGTCCAATCAAGAGGGCATGAGTGATTGTGAGTAAAGTCACAGTATATGCATCCTAAAACACGCTACACAATTATATGTACTGTAACAGGAGCCTGGTGCCTCGCATGGTTAGGATGCTGGGTTTGGAGGTTAGCAAGCTCACGTTTGAGACCCGAGTGCTGCCGTGGGGGAGGTTGAGCTCTTGTCCTTTGCTCCAGCTCCTGCCGGAGACGTGAAAGGAGCCCCTAACAGGGTGTCACCTCAGGCAATATTGACATCACCAGCTAATGCTTTCAACCTGGAAGCACCTCGGTGCTTCAGACACAAGTGCAATATGATGTACTGTAAGATATTTATTTATCTTATTGCCCAATGATTCCTATTCATGGGACTCTTATTAAATTGCTTCAGACTTCCTGCAGGTTTAAGTTTCCAGACATCTGTGTTGTTTATATATTCTAGGCTAGTTGTTTTTGTTTTTAACTCAGTTTGATGTAATAAGACGTGCTGATATTTTGGAAAGGAAAAATTGCAGATCTTTTCTTGCATCTCAATAACGTCGGCCAGATTTAAGCAGATACTTTTAAATGGTAGAGAAGATCTGAAACTATGAAAAATTCGATAGATGAGGCAAGATTTATTTCAAGCTCATGGTTAAAAAGAGCAATTTCTAAGCAAAGGAAATATTTACTTTAATGCAGCTTGACAGTGCACGAATGCTGTTGGTTGAAGTTACTGAATGGTGCTTTCTGTAAAATGGGCTGCTTTCCCCATTTTGGAAGCCATTTGAGTTTGAAGCAGTATTAAATAATAAACACTAGATACAGGTATTCCTTGACTTACAACCACAATTGGGATTGGAACTTCAAACTCTAAGCAATGCAGTCCTTCAGTAAAACATCACATGGCTAAATCTAATTTTCATGACTTTTTTTTTGCCCTAAACATTGAGTGAATCATGAGCTAATTAAATGAATCTGACTTTCTCCATTGACTGTGTTTGTTGGAAACTGGTCATGTGATCCTAATTTGGCTGCTTGGCAACTGACTCATATTTATGACGGTCGTAGTGCTTGGAGTCAAGCGACAAACCTTCTGACAAAGTCAAATGGGGAAGCCAGATTCACTTAACGACCATGTTACTAACTTAACAACTGCAGTGATTCACTTAACAACTGTGGCAAGGAAGGACAAATAACAATTGTTTCACTTAGCGACAGAAATGTTGGGGTTACTGTTGTCGTAAGTGGAGGATTATGCAAATTGGAAAATTTCTCCCAGAAATCAAAATATGAACGAGGGAGTTCCAAAGCCTTCTGGTTCCTACTTAGAATGAAACCGTTGATGGGGGTAGATTTTTTTTTCCCCTGACAATTTGGGGTCTAATGTTCTTCCCCTTCCTTTCTTCTCCCCTCCCCAAATCATCTTGCTGGCAATTCATCTGCCTTGTCTTGAGTCTGCATGCTCCAAACGGAGTGACTTTGGTTTCTAATTTAGTAGAGGCGTTGAGGGAAGCAGATGATTTTACCCGATAAGTTAAGGGAGAGATCTCTTAGGTGAAAAGTTAAAGCCGTTTATTAGGAGAGATAGCGCCGTGATATTCTTCAAACTGACGCTCAACACGAGGCCCCGGAATCGAAACGATCAGCTCTGGACTCTCCGATGAAGAGATAATTTTAAAATAGATGGCCACGTTTTACAGCGGGGTGTATGTGTGTGGAGGGCAAACGGGTATATTAGAACATAGTAATTTCAAGTTTAGGCTTGATAAAACACTTTCCATTCTGTCGGAGTCAGCAAAGGTTGGCGTCCCTACATCTCCACTTTTAATTGGTTTTGCACTTGGCTTTGGGGAGAAGAAAGGACTTTTTCACAATTATTGCAAAACAGAAAAGGGAAGACACTGAGCTTCCTTCCTTCCTTCCTTCCTTCCTTCCTTCCTTCCTTCCTTCCTTCCTTCCTTCCTCCTTCCTCCTCCTCCTCTTCTTCTTCATCATCATCTTTTCTTCTTCTCTTTTTGCAATGGTTTTCTAGACAATGTCTCTGCAATGGAAGAGTCAGAGAAAGCCAATTCAAGGTAGTAGCAAGAGAGAAAGTTGGCATCAATGCTTAGAGCCAGTTGGGTCTCGTGTTGTGTTTTTCAACATTAACCTGACTAGAACTCTGCTTTCCCTATTCCTAGTCCAGCCTCTTTATCCACTACTAGACAGATGTTTTTCAAACTTGGCAACTTTAAGATGTAACGGGGATGGGGAAGGAAGCTCATGGATTTGTATTTGATTTCTGTGTGATTTCTGTTCTGATGTTGGGACTCTAGAAAGGGCGCAGAGAAGAGCAGCAAAGATGATTAAGGGACTGGAGGCTAAAACATATGAAGAACAGTTGCGGGAATTGGGTACGTTCATAAAAAGAAGGAGTAAGGGTAACATGGTAGCAGTCTTCCAATACTTGAGGGTCTGTCACAGAGAAGATGGGGTCAAGCTGTTCTCCAAAGCCGCTAAAGGCAGGACAAGAAGTAATGGATGGAAACCAATCAAGGAGAGAACCAACCTAGAACTGAGGAGGAATTTCCTGACAGAACAATTAATCAGTGGAACGACTTGCCTCCAGAAATTGTGGGTGCTCCAACCCTGGAGGTTTTGAAGAAGAGAAACTGGACAACCATTTGACTGAAATGGTATAGCTTTTCCCGCCTGAACAGTGGGTTGGACTAGAAAACCTCCAAGGTTCCTTCCATCCCTGTTATTCTTAGTTAAGCCACATTTTTAAGTTCTCACAAACTCCAGAATAACACTTCCTTCCCAAGACAAGGGCTGTGTCAACTTCTGGAAGGCTTGGGCAGCTTTGAGATCCTACAGTCATGATGGCAAACCTATGGCACACATGCCACAAGTGGTGTGCAGAGCCATTTGTGCTGGCATGCGAGCCGCAGGCAAACTTACCTCACTGTGCATGCATGCGCCTCACAGCTGATTTTTTTTTCCGGTTGGTTTGAGGCCTTTTTCGGCTTCCTAGAGGCTTGGAAAAAGCCTCTGCAAGGCTTTTCAGGCCAAATTATAGGCCCGTTTCATCACTTCCTGTAATACCGGAAGTGATGAAACGGGCCTATAATTCAGCCTGAGAAGCCTTGCAGAGGCTTGTCCAAGCCTTGGGAGGCCAAAAAAGGCCTCAAACCAGCTGAAAAATCAGCTGTGAGGCGCAGTGCAGGTAAGGGGGTGGCGTGGGGGTTGCACGCGCGTGCAGGGGACGTGGGGAGGAGGGTAAACATTGCATTCTGGGTGCTGGCATGCGAGTGCATGCGCGCTGGTGCGCGTGCAATTTTTCACACAGGAGCCCAAAAAGGTTAGCCGCCACTGTTCTAGAGGCCTTTGTGGGTCCTTGCTTTGGATTCTCCTAATTTTGTATTAACCCAATATTTTGAACATCACTTTGTAGCTGGATTAATGGCAACATCACTAGGCCTCTAGGGTTTCAACAGCTGCTCAAACATTCCAGATGTTGAGCCAGCCCTTGTCTTGGGAAGAGGTCCCAAGAGCCAAATCTGAGCAGTGTTTCTTGACCTCAGCAACTTTAAGAAGCCTGGACTTCAATTCCCACAATTCCCTGGGCAGCATGCTTGGGAATTCTGGGAGTTGAAGTCCAAACATTTTAAAGTTGCCAAGGTCGAGAAACATTACCTTCAAGCATATGCCAGGCTGCTGCGTGATGTGGATTAGCACTCAAATAATCTACCACCCCGCCACTGTCAATTATCTGTGTCTTCGTTGCCAGCATTGCCCATTTGGGCGGAAGAACCCTAATAACTTATCTTTAAAAGATAACACGTAATTTAGAAAACTGAAGAGCCTTGAAAAACAACAGCTGTAATGCCTTAGATTTCTTTTGAAAAATGCTTGCAGTGTCTTGAAAGAAAGGAGCGGGGTGGAGGGAAAACACCCTGTAGAGTTATTTATATAAACCAACACAAATTCCCTCAGCTACCCTCGTGTCCCATCGTTTAACAATAACTGATGCTTTCTGCTGATAAATGGCCCTGTTTTTATGCAGAGGAGCAAATTAAAGAGACAACCATTGGTGAGGGCAGGCAGACGGGTTTTGTCATTTTAATATGTCTCTCCTGGTGCAATTTGTTAAAAATGAGACATTTCTTTCTTAAGGTGATCCGGGGTAAAATATACGCTGATATCCAACCTGTTGGAGGCAGGGTGGATGGAAGTCCAAAATTGGTACAGGGTGCTTATGAGAGATGTGTGTCTCAGCTTCTGAGAATAAGCAAAGCACAGCTGATAAGAGAGGCTAGATAAAGATTTCTTTTGAATAATAACAGAATAACAAGAGTTGGAAGGGACCTTTTAGGTCATCTAGTCCAACTCTCCCCACCCAAGCAGGAGACCCTACACCATCTCTGACAGATGGCAGTCCAGTCTCTTCTTGAAAGCTTCCAGTAAATGTTTTAAATGATTACTTATTTATTTGTGTCCTACCATTATTTTTTTTTTACAAGTAACTCAAGGCAGTGAACATATCCAGACATTTTCCTCCTCCTATTTTCCCTGCAACAACAACCCTATGAGGTAGTTAAGATTTATAGACTAAATTCTTCCTTGACATTCAATGGCTATATTCAGATGACATGTTTACACAAGTCAGGAGAAGGTCTTACAAATTAACTTGCAAATACTCTTGGCTAGGACAGTGTTAACCTGGGTTAGTTTTTAAAGTGACTTAAGTTGTTGAAATCCAACCTGTGTGGTCAGTGCATTCTGTGAAAGGAGTACATAAGTTAATTCAGTGAATGAGTTAAACATATTGTGTCCTGTCAGTTTCCAGCTGATATTTGGCTTTTTCTGAACAAGTGAGCAAATTTACAAACATAGTAGTGGCAGGGGGGGCGATTCAACCGGTATAACATCCAGTTCAGTGAAGCGTGTGCGCAGAGCATTTGCTAGTGACCTTCTCCAGCAATCTCTATGTTAAACAGCTGAGGTGCAGCAATCCACTGTGCCATGTGAATCAGCTGAGCTTGAAAATCAGGATATAAAGCACAGACTAGAACCAGGGCAGGCTGGTGGACCCAACAGCTGATCGTCGGAGCAAACCGGTTTGCTCACAGCTGATCATCGGAGCTACCGGTTTGCCTGAACTGGGCCGAACCAGTAGAATCCCACCCCTGAGTAGTGGGCTGTTGCAACACACCATTGTTTTCTAAAAAATGCTGGAGTGACCTATTGGGAATCTAAGGGCATTTTTGGCAGTAAAAATGCCATTTCTGTTTTTAATTTTGCCTAATATTTAAGAAACTGAAAAACTGAGTGAAGCAGAGACCGTAATGTGGACATCAAGAAGAAACGGTGGGGATCTCAGTGTTATGTAAACTTAGCCATTGCTTCTAAAGCACCTAATATTTATATAGGTCAGGGGTATCCAACCCTGGCAACTTTAAGACCTATGAACTTCAACACGCGGAATTGTCCAGTCAGCTCTGCTACCTGGGGAATTCTGGGAACTGAAGTCCACACATTCAAGACAAGCTCTCAGTCTCATAATAGAAAAGAAGAAAGGAATGAGTGGAAGAGTGGACAAATGATATTTGGGAAACTCTCTTTACTAACTTCTTCCTGGACATCTTGGACATTGGGAAGATATCTATGGAGATTCTCAGCCATCCAGGTCACGGTTGTTCCAAAAGTGCTTTTTTTTAACTTTCTTTGTTTTTCTTTGAAGATGTTTTGCTTCTCCTCCAAGAAGTTTCTTCAGTTCTGAAGAAGCTTGAAGGCAAAACAAAGAGTTTTAAAAAAACAGTTGCCTTTTGCAGAGGGGAAAAACACCTTTGGGGCAAGGAAAGAAGATTCACCATTCCAGTAGAACTCAAGTCTTCTCTTCTGTTCTCCAAACTAAGATCTTCCATGGCACCAAGTAAGTTTCCATTCTTCTTAATATTTATCCTTTTCTCCCCATCTTTGCAGCTCAGAAGGGCCAGTGGCTGAGTGGTTTCTTTGATTACGGCTCCTTTTTGGAGATCATGCAACCCTGGGCTCAGACTGTTGTGGTTGGCAGAGCCAGGTAAGTTGTCAACTAAAAAATATTTCTCTGGTCTTTTAGAGTTGTCAGCAGAAAGGGAGTGGAGAGAGTAATGCTTACCTTAGATAATTGCTAGGTGGCTGAAGCTTCCGCGCAAGATTATTACTGTAGAGCAGGGGTGGGATTTTACCTGTTCACACCTATTCACTAGAACCAGTTGTTAACATTCTAAGCAGTTTGGAGAACTGGTTGTTAGAATAAATTACTGGCCTAATCCTGTAAGGAAGGCAGGAAGGAAACATTCTGGTGTTGCTTACAGAAACTGCTTCTCCTTATTACATTCTTGGCAGGACTAGACTTCCTGTCTCAGGAACGTCTCTGGAGTTTTTCCTTTGTTGGTACTTTGCTTGTGTGGAGTGACCATTCAAAGTTATAATGGCACTGAAAAAAGTGACTTATGACCCTTTTTCACACGACTGTTGCAGCATCCCCACAGTCATGAGAGACCAGGCGAGGAGATGTGTGTCTCGATGATATTGAGTTGGCCACGCCCAGCCAATAACATGACCACCAAGCCACGTTCACCAACTAAGCCAAGCCCACAGAACCGGTTGTTAAAACATTTGAATCCCACCCCTGCTGGAGAGCATGATTGATGACTCTTGGCTATGGATGTGTCCCATTGGAGAATATGCATCCAGGGGCTGGGGGAAGACCAGGGTCAAGGGGGAAATGAACGATGTGTCTCAGTGTCGGCTGCACCCAGGTAACACCGACATGTTCACTCCTAATAAATGATTTTTTTTAAACTCTGCAAGATGCGGCTAGAGACTCATGATTCGAATGGGGGTGGATTGTCGGAGCCCTGACAGAAGTCTTTAAGAACATTAAGAACACCAGCGACAGTAATAATCATCCGTAGAGCACTTTAGCATCCTCAGAGCACTTAGGATTCTTGTTATCAACATAAGAATGCTGTAAGATGGCAAGATAATGAAATTAAAAAGGAATCGGGGTCATTGTGTGCTATTGGCAAATGCAAAACGACTGGGGTGCAAAATATTTTGAATTCAAAATGTTCTGAGCTTCAGAAAGCTCTTCTTGTCTTGACAAAAGGGGTTTTGATGCTAGTTTTAATTGTTTGGGACATGTTCTGAGCAGGAATCAGGAGCTGTTTCAGAACATTTCTGGTAAGGCCAGGGCCTTTCATTTCAAGGTCAAAATGTCAGGAATACCCCTCCTCAAAATGAGCCCAGTTGTAAGCCAAATCCTCAAGACTGTACATGATCCTTGTGGATCTGTAGGCATATTTTGAACTTTAATAGAGAATATTACAGCTAGTCCTCAACTTACAACCACAACGAGCTCAAAATTTCCGTTGCTCATTGAAACATTTGCTAAGTGAGTTTTGCCCCATTTACAACCTTTCTTGCCACCATTGTTAAGTGAATCACTGTAGTTATTATGTTAGTAACACGGTTGTTAAGTGAATCTGGCTTCCCCATTGGATTTGCTTTTCAGAAAGTCGCAAAAGGGGATCACATGACCCCGGGACACTGCAACAGTCATAAATATGAGTCAGTTGCCAAGTGTCCGGATTTTGATCAATGACCACGGGAATGTTGCAACAGTCATAAGTCTGAAAAACGGTCAGAGGTCACTTTTTCCAGTGCTGTTGTAACTTTGAACAGTCATTAAATGAACTGTTGTATGTCGAGGACTACCTGTGGTTTGAATTTAATCCATCATTTTGTATCCTTTAAAAAAAAAAAAATTAGATCATAATGCTTTGTTATGGGGAAGTGGTCTGAAAAAAGATACTGCTGCTTTAAAGAGTCCAATTCATTAAAATTACTACCAGATTTTAAAGTTATACTAACTCTTTCTCAGACTTGCAAGAAAGTTTGAAAAAAACAAGTCTCTTTAATGAGTGACAGAAAGGAGTTGTGCTCATCCACATTTCTCCCAAATCATTTTCAAAGTGTGCACTATCCATGTCTCTATGGATCTGTAATCACACACATTCTAGAATTTGGGTGGTTGATAACATCTATTTATGTCATTGGCTCTTCAATAGTATTATTTTATGTTCTTTATGTTCAGTTTAAGGGCGTGATGGCTCAGCGGTTAAAGATGCTGAGTTTGTCAGCTGGAAAGCTGACAGCCCGGGTTTGAAACTTGAGCATCGCGTGACGGGGTGAACTCCCGTTACCTGCTCCAGCTCATGATCACTTAACAGTTTGAAAGCATGCAGATGCGAGTAAATACATAGGTACCATTTTGGGGACAAAGTGACAGCATTCCATGTGCTTCAGTGTATAGTCATGCTGGACACTTGACCACGGAAATGTCTTTGGACAACACTGGCTCCCTCAGCTAAGAAACAGCGATGAGCACCCACCCTCTAGAGCAGGGGTGTCAAACTCGATTTCATTGAGAGCCGCATCAGGGTTGTGTTTGACTTGGGGTGGGCGGGGCATGACCAGGGGGCATGGCCAGCTTGATGTCACTCATCAAGGCTCCGTTTTCGGCTGCAATGGCCTCCTGTAACCCTCTACCAAACTCCAAATGGAGTTTGAGGCTTCCCTGAGCTCCATTTTCGCTGGCAGAGGGCTGCAGGAGGCCACCACGGCTGAAAACAGAGCCCAGGTGGGCCGTGCACGGTCTCCCCATGCTCTTGTTTTCGCTGGCAGAGGCACTGTGGGCCGGTCCTTCACTGTTTCCAGGGTGTGCCCGTGGGCCAGATATAAGCACCCCGTGGGCCAGGTCCGATCCTCAGGCCTTGAGTTTGACACCCCTGCTCTTGAGTCAAACGCAACTGGACAGGGGAAATCTTTGCCTTTATCTATGTTCAGTTTATTTTATAGACACAATTTCAGCTGAGGGTTCTTCTAAGCATTACGTAGGTTTTAAAAACCAGAAGCAGAGTTTCGAACAATGCTGGGGAATGTTGCCTATGCGTTTAATGTTGTGTTTTTGTTTTTACTAGGTTGGGCATACCCCTTGGAGTAGTTGCTGTTGAAACAAGGACAGTAGAACTGAGCATTCCTGCAGATCCCGCAAATCTAGACTCAGAAGCCAAGGTAAGCGTTGTTTCTAAGGTGGTGTTGTGGTTCGCCAGCAGCAGGTGTGGACAGCTGAGGTCTCGGAGAGCAAGGACTCAGATGAGGGGCCTGTGGGTGATGCAGGGATGGGGCCAGGACTATCAGGGAGTGGAGTGCTGCCTTCGGAGATTGTGGAGGCTGGCAGCAGTGATGAAGAGGTCCCCAAAGAGCCTGTGTCCAGTGCACATGTGCGCAGGGCTGCCTGAAGGAAAGAGCAGCTGCAGCAGCACAGGTGACTCAGGAGTAAGGCTGCAAGGTAATGGCCCCTCCCTTAAGAGATAAAAGCCAGCTGAGAAACCAGAGTTCTTTGCAGGAAGCAAAGAAGTTTTTGCACTCAAGCCTTGTGGACGTTTGGAATATCTTGGTTGGTGTTTGGAGACTCTTTGTGTTTGAAATATTTCTTAGTAACTTTATCTAGTGTTCTTGGCAGCCTTGCACAACCTTGGCAAGGCTCGTTCTTATCAGAGACAATTGGTTTGAAACAGCCTTTTAACCGGGAAGGAACGGAATTCGTAAAGATTCATTAAAAGGTTTTGCTGTTACCTCTGTTTTGTGTTTGTTTCCTTGGAACAAGGTTTGGGTCAGAACTGGTGTGCGACCCACATATGGGCTGGAAACACCTATGTATGACCACTAGGGAAACATTAGATGCTTCGATTTTAGCATGCCAGCTCTAGTAAGTCTGTTCTAATTCAAAACCTGTGGCATCCTCTCTGAGCTTCATGGTTGGCTTACATATATTTCATTTCTCGATTAAGTAACATCGTCAGTGCAAGTGAGTGTTGGGTTTACTCCCTATTTACGTACCAGACTTTGCTCTGCCGTGTCGGTAAGAGTATGGTTTATTATTGAACTTCCCTCTTTTCACCCCCTGCCACAGATTATCCAGCAAGCTGGCCAAGTGTGGTTTCCTGACTCTGCTTTCAAAACCGCAGAAGCCATCAAGGATTTTAATCGGGAGGGACTTCCGCTGATCGTCTTCGCCAACTGGAGAGGTTTCTCAGGTGGAATGAAAGGTGATTATTGTAAAAAAAAAGAAAAAGAAAAGAGGAAGGAGTACGTTGAGAAACTGGTTGCTGGTAGAGAGCAGATGACAGGGACGATTATTGGAATTTGGGAGTGGGCTTAGTGGTGTATGTTTATGGAGATTCTCAGTTCACCCAAGTTCTGGTTGTCCCAAAGGTGTTTTTTTCAAGAGGCAGCTGGACTTTCCTGTTTTTCTTTGAGGATGTTTCACTTCTCATCCAAGAAGCTTCTTCAACTCTGACTGGTTGGTGGGGAATGGAAGGATTTGTATTCCTTGCAGACAGCTGGTCATTTGCATTCTTTGGAGAGTCATTGAGTCATCTGTGTCCTCAAGGTCTGGCTTGAAAGGGGTGGGGGTCAAAGAGGCCATCTATGTCCAAATTGAGCAGCCTTCTCTTAACAGAGGGTGAAGGATAGATATCATCTATCTCCAGTCTACAACACAGTCCTTTCAGCAGTTCCAAGAAGGCTCCACACCCATTCGCATCACTCAGGTGACCCTGCAAGGAGCAAATGAAATCCTTCCATTCCCCACCATCCAGTCAGAGCTGAAGAAGCTTCTTGGAGGAGAAGTGAAACGTCTTCAAAGAAAAACAAGGAAGTCCAGTTGCCTCTTGGAAAGAAAACCACCTTTGGGTTTAGTGGTACAGGTAGTCCTTGACTTATGACCACCAGTGAAACCTGAAATTTCTGTTGCTAAGCAAAGCAGTTAAGTGAATTGTGCTCTATTTTAGGACCTTTATTTGCCTAGGTTATTAAGCACACCATGGCAGTTATTAAGCATGTGGTCTTTAAGCAAATCCAGTCACTAAATGAATAATTTTATTTGTTAGTTTTATTTATTGTTAGTTGGTTTTATATACCGCCCTTCTCCCCAAAGGGACTCAGGGTGGTTTACAGGGCATTAAAAAACATACAATACAAATATTAAAATAAAAATTAAACTCTAATTAAGCCCCACCCATATCAAATTTTAAAAATTTAAGAACAGTGGTTAAAAACGATAATTCCAATCCAAAAATTTAAAAATAATCATAAGTCGAAGACTACTTGTATTGCTAATCTTGTCTTATGTAAAAAAAATAAGTTAGGTTGACTAGACAGACCAAAATTAATAAATGGCAGTGGGAAGATTCGATCTGGTGGTTTTCTGTGTCAATATTTAGCCACTGTTTTACAGGCTGTCCTCGACTTACGACCACAACTGAGCTCAAAATGTCTGTTGCCAAGTGAATTTTGCCCCGTTTTACAACCTTTCTTGCCACAGTTGTTAAGTGAATCACTGCAGCTCTTAAGTGAGTAACACGGTTGTTAAGTGAATCTGGCTTCCCCATTGACTTGGCTTGTCAGAAGGTCACAAAAGGGGATCGTATGACCACAGGACACTGCAACAGTCGTAAATACGAGTCAGTTGCCAAGCGCCTGAATTTTGATCACGTGACTGTGAAGAATGCTGCAAAAGTCCCAAGTGTGAAAAAAATGATCATAAGTCATTTTTTTCAGTGCCTTTGTAACCTGGAACGGTCACTAAACGAACGGTTGTAAGCGGAGGTCTACCTGTACTCAGGATGGTTCTGGGCTGTTGCTGAAGTTCATATTGATACGTTTAAAGGAATTTCACGGAGACAAATGGAGGCTCCCCTTTATTCACAGACACAAATGATCATAAACAGGAGAGGATACGTAAATCAGGGCTTGGTGTTCTGCACGCTGCCTGGGTCTCCAGTGACTTTTGAGAACCCCGTAGGATCAAATCGTTAAATTCTGGCATCACAACGATGACTTTTGGCAGTGCCAGTCATTTTCCTTTTCAATTAAGAATGCAAAACAGAGATGTCAAGCTTTGGGGAAGCTAAACGCATCTATTTGCAGTAACCCTTTGGCCCCCTCCCCCGGGGCTCTGAAAAATAAAACAAATTGGGCTGAAAACTCAGATGACTTCCTATTTTATCATCATATAGGGAGTCCTCGACTTGCGACCCCAGTTGGAACCAGAATTCCCCTTGCTAAGCAAGGCAATTGTTAATTGCACTATAGCAGCGATGGCTAACCTTTTCGGCACCAAGGGCCCAAAGCGTGCACGCATCCCCCAAATGCAGTGCATGCACATGGCCCGTGCATGCGCCCTGCCCCCTATGCATGTGCACATGACCCCCTGCACCCCCCATGCATGCACATGCATCCCCACATGTGTGCCCCGTGCCTTGCACATGCAATCCCGTGTGTGTGCCCCCCGCTTGCGTCCCATGCCTCCACGGCTGAGACTTGAAGACCAGCTGGCCAGTGGGAGCTGTGTGCGCATGTACACCAGAGCTGAACTGGGGTGACAGCTCGCATGCCCAGAGAGAGGGCTCTGCGTGCCACCTGTGGCACCCGTGCATTTGGTTCACCATCACGGCACTATAGCAATAGCGCCTAGATATGTGTACCGCCTCACAGTGCTTTATAGCCCTCTCTAAGCAGTTTACAGAATTAGTGTCAGGATTCCAAGTAATACACCCATAGCAAACAGAACTCTGAGGCAGGTAAATTCCTCAAAGAATAGTTTTATTGGACAATCAGTCACATGGTCCAATCAAGGTGTTGTCTGGTTGCCTGGTAACTTGACTCCTCCTCTCTCCGACCATCTGTGGGAATGCCCTTGATTCCCAGGAGAAACTCTTTTGTTTTGGCTACAAACCCCAGCTATTTCTACTCCCCCCTCCCTATCCCTCAGCTCCAGTGCGGCAACACTGAAGCCTCAAAATGGCCTCTGTCAGGTCAGCTTCACGGTTGACAGTTAGCATATTTCCCCCAACAACCTGGGTCCTCGTTTTACCCACCTTGGAAGGATGGAAGGCTGAGTCAACCTTGAGCCGGTGCGAATTGAACTGCCGAACTGCTGGCAGCCAGCAGTCAGCAGAAGTAGCCTGCAGTACTGCATTCTAACCACTTCACCACCACGGTTAAGTGAGTTATACCCAATTTTACAACTCTTTTGCCATGGTTGTTAAGTAAATCGCTGCACTTATTAAGTGAGTCATTCGAACGATAAGCAAATCTGGTTTTCCCCACGCTTGCTGGAACAAGTTGAGAAGGTTGCAAATGGTGATCACATGAACACTGGAATACTGCATCCAGCTTTGGTCGCCACAATGTAAAAAAGATGTTGAGACTCTGGAAAGAAGGCAGAGAAGAGCAACAAAGCTGATTAGGGGACTGGAGGCTAAAACACATAAAGAACGGCTGCAGGAACTGGGTATGTCTAGTTTTATGAACAGAAGGACTAGGGGGTGACATGATAGCAGTGTTCCAATATCTCAGGGGCTGCCCCAAAGAAGAGGAGTCAAGCTATTCTCCAAAGCACCTGAAAGCAGGTCAAAAAGCAATGGAAGGAAACTAATCAAGGAGAGAAGCAACCTTAGAACTAAGGAGACAATTCCTGACAGTGAGAACAATTAATCAGTGGAACAAGTTGCCTCCAGAAGTTGTGGGTGCTCCAAAGCTGGAAGTATTTAAGAAGAGATTGAACAGCCATTTGTCTGAAGTGGTTTAGGGTTTCCTGCCTAGGCAGAGGGTTGGACTAGAAGACCTCCAAGGTCCCTTCCAACTCTGTTAGTCTGTTATGACCCCAGGACCTCTGCAACCATCATATATACATGCTGGTTTGCCAAGAGCCTGAACTTTGATCGAGTGACCATGGGGATGCTGCAGTGGTTGTAAGTGCGGGGACTGGCTGTAAGTTACTTTTTTCAGTGCTGTTGTAAGTTTGAGCAGTCGCTATATGAATAGTATTAAGTCAAGCAGGGGTGGGATGCTAATTTTTCAACAACCGGTTCAGTGGGTGTGGCTTAGGTGGTGGGCATGGCTTGGTGGTCATGTGACTGGGTGGGCGTAGCTTGGTGGTCATGTTATTGGCTGGGTGTGGCCAACTCAATATCGCTCACATCGAGGCACGCATCTCCTCGCCTGGCCTCTCATGACTGTGGGGATGCTGCAACAGTCGTAAGTGTGAAAAAGGGTCATAAGTCACTTTTTTCGGTACCATTGTAACTTTGAATGGTCACTCCACACAAGCAAAGTACCAGCAAAGGAGGGAAAAAAAACTCCAGAGACGTTCCTGAGACAGGAAGTCTAGTCCTGCCAAGAATGTAATAAGGGTTAACGGAGAAGCAGTTTCTGTAAGCAACACCAGAATGTTTCCTTCCTGCCTTCCTTACAGGATTAGGCCAGTAATTTATTCTAACAACTGATTCTCCGAACTACTTAGAATGTTAACAACCGGTTCTAACGAATAGGTGCAAACTGGTAGAATCCCACCCCTGAAGTCAACGACTACCTATATATCTCTGTAGCTTGTAGGCTAACAAGAAGGAGGAAAATTGAAGGTTGGTCGGTGGCTAGTCACAACACAATACCCCCTTCATCTCAAATCACCGCAGCAGCCTGCAGTCTGAAACTCAACAGGGGCTAGGAACAAGCAGAGCGGTTTGGGGGATCTAATAGATTCTCTGCATGAAAAGCCATCAGTCCCAAGGTTTTGCCTTGCCCCTTAAAAAAAAAAACCCAACAACTTCTTACTTAGATATTATCCAGCACAAGCAGGTATAAAAAACTCAGGGCTCGCGTTGTCAATCTCACAGTTCCCCCTTGGAGAGTTGTTTGCAATTTTAGTTTCCGTGTTAGTCGGGCTACAAGGAGAAGGAGGAACGGATTAAGCCGGGAATGAAAATAAACAATTATAGCACCCCTTGGTGAACCTAAGAACACACAAATACATGCATATGTACACACATTGCTAAGAAACGGCTGCGCTGTGGGTAAAATGACTCTAAAATTGTGTGTAATGAGAAGGAAAAGATTAGAGGGAGCTTTTGCCATGTTGAGAATTGACATTAGTGGAGGAAGGGGGAAATTCTTTACAAGTCAGTGCAGGGGGTCTAATTTAGACTGGGGCATGTGTGTGTGTGTGTGTGTGTGTGTGTGTGTGTTTGCTTGCCATCCATACACATTGGCTCTTCCGTGCATGTATTTATATCCCCATCCAGATACATTCTGTACAATAAATAAAATCACATTGAGAAGGGAATGGCTGCCTTCTTCTAAACACATTCCAGCCAGCTACAAGGACGTTACCGCCTATTGCAAAAATTAAAGAGAAAAATTGTGTGTGTGTGTGTTAAAACGCTCCTTGAATATTTAGATGGAGGCAATGGCTTATTTAGACGAACTGCCAATGACCCACAACAGTGAGAAATCAAGCGTGAAATTTACTGGAAATTAGCACCGGGGTCTCGGGCCCAGCGTGAATGGGGTTGATAAGATGCAAATCCCAACGATATTAAACCGCCTTGCTGGCAGCGCTGTGGGGTCGTTCACCGTGGGTTTTTCATGTTACCCCCTTTTTTTTTCCTGCACCACCCTCTGAGACAGGTTATAAATAACAATAAAAAGGAACAGTTACCGGAGACTTTAATCAGAATTTTAAAAAGACTTTAAAGGAAGAACCAACAACACCGATAGTACAGCAGCCAAAAGTAATGAATTTAGCATCTTTTCTATATGATTGTTAAGTGGGTCCTATTTGGTACATTTTTGCCTTTTTTTTTTCTCTTTTGGTACTTCAGGACTCTTATCAATACGACTGAGGTTAATTCCAGCTTTGAATGTAATCTAAAATGGACAGGCATGGGTAAAAGAGGTAGACTGCAGTAGCAGAACGGAAAAGGGAAAAAAAACGGGTGTTTATACCACTTAGCAATAGCGATAGTGCTTAAACTTATATAAAGCGCTTCACAGTACTTGACAGCCCTCTCTTAGCAGTTTTACAGAGTCAGCATCTAGTTCCCAACAATCTGGGTCCTCATTTAACGACCTCGGAAGGATGCAAGGCTGAGTCAACCTTGAGTCGGTCAGGATCGAACTCCTGGCAGTGGGCAGAGTTAGCCTGCAATATGGCACTCTAACCACTGCGCCACCACAGCCTTATTTTTACAGGGAAGCTAAGAGAGTTGATATCTATGGAGATTCTCAGTCATCCAGCTCATGGTTGTCCCAAAATTGCTTTTTCAAGAGGCAACTGGACTTTCTGGTTTTTCTTTGAAGACGTTTCACTTCTCATCCAAGAAGCTTCTTCAGCTCTGACTGGATGGTAGGGAATGGAATATAAATATAAGTGGAATATAAATCCTTCCACTCCCCACCATTCAAGTCCCATCTGAAGAAGCTTCTTGGATGAGAAGTGAAACATCAACCAATGGAACAGCTTTTGCCCTCAGAAGTTGTGGGAGCGCCATCACTTGAGACTTTCAAGAAGAGATTGGACTGCCATCTGTCAGAAATGGTATGGGGTCTCCCACTTGGATGGGGGGGTTGGACTAGATGACCTATAAGGTCCCTTCCAACTCTGATTATCTGTTATCTTCAAAGAAAAACCAGAAAGTCCAGTTGAGTCTTGAAAAAGCACCTTTGGGACAAGAAAGCGGATTTTTTTTTTCAATTGCAAGGAGTTTATCATTCAAATGTTATTCTTGTAATTAAACGTTGGACAACGGACAGAAATAGGGAATATTTTCCTGTCATTTTTTGGTGGCAAACTCGTTTGAACTCCTTTCAAATCTTATGGAGTAGATATAGGTAGTCCTCGACTTACTACTATAATGGAGCCCAAAATTTCTGTTGCTAAGGGAGACAGTTGTTAATATTGTCCCATTTTAGATGCTGGCTGAGGAATTCTGGGAGCTGAAGTCCACAAGTCTTAAAGTTGACAAGTTTGGGGACCTCTGGCTTAGCAGCTGTTTGAAATTACAACTGACCTTGCTACTTACAACCTAGATTTGAAGCTCTGATTGTCTACCCCCACTTCTTCCCTGTGGTCACGTGATTGCCTTTTGGGTGCTCAGTTACTCTATTTACGGCTATTTTCAGCTTCCCAATATTTTTTGCTGGAAACTGACATTTACTTCTGGTTTCTGGCCAAAAATGCCTGTTGCAAACAACGGTGTCACTTAACAATCGCCATAAAAAAGGTCATGAAATCAGGCTCCACTACATGATGATCTACTTAATAATCAGCATGACTTACCACTGTAATTCTGGCCTCAATTTTTATCATAAATTGAAGACTGCCTGTAAATAGCTTAGTGATATTTATTTTTTATTTTTATTTTTAATTACATTTATATGCCGCCCTTCTCCGGAGACTCAGGGCGGCTTACAATTTTTTGGGATACAACCCAGTGTGCTCAGCAATAGCCTTCATTCCATTGTATATGCCTGCTTATTACTAAGCGGCATTTTTACAAGGTCAGCTAATTGCCCCCAACAATCTTGGGTCCTCAATTTACCTACCCTGAGAGGATGGAAGGCTGAGTCAACCTTGAGCCTGGTGGGATTCGAGCCTACAGCAGTTGTAGGCAGCTGGAACTTAAGTGCATATAACTCAAACTTGATATAACTCAAGTTTGGTCAACATTGAACACTTTTAAGAGGTATGCACTTCAACTCCCAGAATTCCCCAGCCAGTAGACTGTGGACAAGGGATAAACCTTTAAAAAACATATCAAAAGGGCTTAAGCTACTAAATCAGTAGGAAGCCTGTCTTACAAATAATCTTTGACATAGGTCCGTAATGGATCCTGTGCGATACAAGCATAAATTGTGTTGGTTGTAAAGTGGATCACTCCCGACCAATTCAATTTTATGAGCTTTTTTTGCAGCAACCCCTGTCATTGAGCTACCGTGTTTCCCCGAAAATAAGACCTACCCCGAAAGTAAGACCTAGCACTATTTTCTAAACCTGCCCTAATATAAGACCTACCCTGAAAATAAGACCTAGTGTAAATCTCCAGTTCCAGGAAGACTTTTCAGGGAGCAACCGTGCACCCGCGAAACACCCCCCCCCTACACACTCACACCCACTATTTGGCACCATAAATATATAAGACCTACCCCGAAAATAAGACCTAGTGTGTTTTTGGGAGCCAAAAAAAATATAAGACAGTGTCTTATTTTCGGGGAAACACGGTATAAATGGGGGCCAGCTGCTGAGTACTGGAATGGAATAGAGTAGAGTAGAGTAGAGATAGGATAGGATAGGATAGAATAGGAGATATGGAATATAGAATAGAATAGAATAGAATAGAATAGGAGATATGGAATAGAGAATAGAATAGAATAGAATAGAATAGAATAGAATAGAATAGAATAGAATAGAATAGAATAGAATAGAATAGAATAGGAGATATGGAATAGAGAATAGAATAGAATAGAATAGAATAGAATAGGAGATATGGAATAGAGAATAGAATAGAATAGAATATGAATGGAGAGAATAGAATAGAATAGAATAGAATAGAATAGAATAGAATAGGAGATATGGAATAGAGAATAGAATAGAATAGAATAGAATAGAATAGGAGATATGGAATAGATAATAGAATAGAATAGAATAGAATAGGAAATATGGAATAGAGAATAGAATAGAATAGAATAGAATAGAATAGAATAGAATAGGAGATATGGAATAGAGAATAGAATAGAATATAGAATAGATATAGGAATAGATAAAGAAAGAATAATAGAATAGGATAGAATAGAATAGAATAGAATGAATATAGAATAGGAATAGAAATAGAATAGAATAAGAATAGAGAATAGAATAGAAATAAATAGAATAGAATAGAATAGAATAGAATAGAAGATAGAATAGAATAGGAATAGAATAGAATAGATATAGAATAGAATAGAATAGAATAGATAGATAGAAAGAATAGAATAGAATAGAATAGAATAGAATAGGAAATATGGAATAGAGAATAGAATAGAATCTTTATTGAGGATAGCATAGCATAGCATAGCATAGAATAACAGAGTTGGAAGGGACCTTGGAGGTCTTCTAGTCCAACCCCCTGCTCAAGCAGGAGACCTTATACCACTTCAGACAAATGGTTATCCAATCTCTTCTTAAAAACCTCCAGTGTTGAAGCATTTACAACTTCTAGTGCCAGGCTGTTCCACTGGTTAATTGTTCTCACTGTCAGGAAATTTCTCCTTAGTTCCAGGTTGCTTCTCTCCTTGATTAGCTTCCACCCATTGCTTCTTGCCCTACCCTCAGGTGCTTTGGAGAATAGCTTGACTGCCTCTTCTTTGGGGCAGCCCCTGAGATATTGGAACACTGCTATCATGTCACCCCTAGCCCTTCTTTTCATCAAACAAGACGTACCCAATTCCAGCAACCCTTCTTTATATGTGTTTTAGTCTCCACTCCAGGCAGTCGCATGACCATGGAGTTGGGGTGTGGGTTAGCCAGAATTGATTGTAAGTGCCCCTATTGAGGTCCGGCGTAGGTCGAGGACTATCTGTACTAACCAAACAGGGGCCATTAAACAAATAACAAACGAAGTAATAAACTATCCATGCATTTGGGGGGGGGGAAACAGGCTACAAAAATTCAGCTTTACCTCCATTAATGAAATGTCTTGACCCCTCCACTAACCCTCACCCTTTAGAGATTCCCCCGCTACATTTTCCTGAGCAGGTACACATACAATTTTAAACCATTCAAGATTAAAATCGTTTTTCCCCCCCTCAGAAAGTTGAGTGCCGGTATCAATGACTATTAGTTGTTACAGTTCAATAGACAGTTGGTGCCTTGGATTGAATAAAATTGCTACGGCTTATGGGGATTTTTAGTTCTTTGCCAGAAAACTTCCCCTTCCTCTTTATTTTATTTTTTTATTTATTTAAACTCTCCATCTCAGTGCAGACGAGCCCTCTTTAGCTCAGGCTGCTATTTCCACATAAAATATACGCTCATAGCAGGAGTGAAAAATGCCACGCTAATTACACCATTATTTTATTATGTAGCGCGACTAAAAAAAAAGTCTACTAAAGAATTAATTTGGTTAAAATAATTTGAATTGAGCAATTATTTCCTTAACACTGGAATTAGCTGAAAGGAGTTTCAAGTGGTTTATTGCCAGCACTACATAATAAAATGATTGTTTAATTAGCAATAAATTTGTCATTTGCTATAGGAAACAAAAGGATTGTTTCTTTCATCTAGACATGACATTAAACCCAAATTACGCCTGTTTTTTTCTCAATGTTTTTTTTGGCTACTATATTCTTCTTTGCCTGGGAACAGATTAAAGATCACGCTGGATCAAAGCAAAGTTTTGGGGGGTTATTAAGCGCAGGTAGTCCTCAACTTACAACTGTTTGTTTAGTGGCCATTCAAAGTTATGATGGCACTGAAAAATACCTTTCAACCATTCCTCGAATGTATTACTTTAGTTATATTACAGCATCCCTGTAGTCACATGATCAGAATTCAGGCACTGGGCTACTGGCATGTATTTATGATGGTTGCAGCAACATATGACCACATGATCATCAGTTATGACTTATTGGGGGGGCTCCCAACAAGCAGCAGCCAAAAAAGCTAATGCAATCCTAAGTTGCATTGACAGAGGGATACAATCAAGATCAAGTGAGGTAATAATACCACTCTATAAAGCCTTAGTAAGCATCACCTTACAGAGTATTGCATCCAGTTTTGGTCACCATACTATAAAAAAGATGTTGAGGCTCTAGAAAAAGTACAGAGAAGAGCAACCAGGATGATTAGGGGACTGGAGTCTAAAACATATGAAGAATGGTTACAGGAACTGGGCCTGGCTAGTCTAGGGAAGAGAAGGACCAGGGGAGACATGATAGCAACCTTCCAATATTTGAGGGGCAGCCACAGAGAGGATGGGGGTCAAGCTATTTTCTAAAGCACCTGTAGGCCAGACAAGGAATAATGGATGGAAACTGAACAAGGAGAGATTTAACCTAGAAATAAGGAGAAACTTTCTGACAGTGAGAACAATCAACCAATGGAACACTTTGCCCTCGGAAGTTGTGGGAGCATCATCACTTGAGACTGTCAAGAAAAGATTGGACTGCCATTTGTCAGAAATGGTGTAGGGTCTCCTGCTTGGGCAGGGGTTTGGACTAGATGACCTCCAAGGTCCCTTCCAACTCTGATTATCTGTTATCTGACGTCAATGGGGGAAGCCAGTTTAAAGACCATGTGACTCACTTAACAACCATGGCAAAAGAAAAATGTTTAAATGTCTATGTGTGAAGATTACGGACCTTTTTTCGTTCCCGTGTGGAAAAAAATAACAAATTAACAGAGTTGGAAGGGACCTTGGAGGTCTTCTAGTCAAACCCCCTGCTCAGGCATGAAGCTGTGAGAATTGGACCTCCATCTTCAGGGATACTACAAGCAATCCTTGACTTACCACCATTTGTTTAGTGACTATTCAAAGTTACAAACGGTACTGAAAAAAGTGATATGATCATTTTTCACACTTACGACTGCTGCAGCATCCCCATGGCTAGGTGACCAAAATTTGAATGCTTGGGAACTGGCATGTACTTATGACGGTTGCAATGTCCCGAGCTTATGTGATCGCCTTTTGCGACCTTCTCACAAGAAAAGTCAATGGAGAAGCCGGATCCGCTTAACAACTGTGTTACTAACTTAACAACTGCAGTGATTCACTTAACAACTGGGGCAAGAAAGGTCATAAAATGGGGCAAAACTCACTTAACTGTCTTGTTCAGCAACAGAACCTCTGGGCTCAATTGTGGCCGTAAGTCGAGGACTACCTGTGTATCTCTGAATACCAGCTCTTGCATATTCAAATTTAGCCTTGAAGGAGAACATTTCTACCCTGTGGTTCCAAGACAGTTTTCCAGTTTGTGTTCTGACACAGCTCCCCAAACACGACAAACCCTCTGACATGAACTCAAAAGATTCCTTTATTAGGAATGCTGGCAGCCCCATCAAAAAAGTTCCCCTCATAGGCTAACAAGTCCATCTGTCCGGAAGATGAACAATTGTCTGCCACACCTATTCATCTCCGCCCCCTGCCTTTTATCCCCAGAGTTAGGGTGGGGCTTCACTAGCAGTAGTGGTTCTTCCTTCCCAAAGACCAGCCCATAGATTTCCACTGCTCTCCTCTCCTCTGCCTTCTGCTCATCCACGTGTCAGGAACTGGACCCAGCTGTTCCTCCTCTTCCTCATCAGCCACCTCCAGACCTGGGGGCTGTTGACTCTCCTTCTGAGGGCTGACAGACAGCCCAGGCTCTCTGCCAGCTCCATTCCCTCTTCCCCCTCAGAGCACCCAGGTTGCCCTGATGCCGACCCTGATTCCTGGCTGGCTGACAGTTTGATTTAGCCGTCTGTGTCTAAAGACTGTTGGAAGGATTTCTTCCTTCCATGAATTTGTCCGATTCTTCTCTTAAAAAGTGATTGCGGCCAAATGCTTGAACCAATGAATCCCACAAGTTTAAGTGGAGGTGAGGGAAGGAGCATTTATTAAGGAGAAAGCATCAGACCCACTTATTACTTCTATGTCCTTCTCCTCTCCAGATATGTACGACCAGGTGCTAAAGTTTGGGGCCTACATTGTCGATGGTCTGCGAGAATATAAGCAACCGGTCCTTGTTTATATTCCACCCCAAGCAGAACTCCGAGGAGGGTCCTGGGTGGTGATTGACCCCACCATTAATCCTCGACATATGGAACTGTACGCTGACCGGGACAGCAGGTGAGTCTATTCTTTTGATGTGATTTAGCATAACTTTGAGGTGCAAATAGCAATAGCACTTAGACTTATATACCGCTTCACAGTGCTTTACAGCCAGGGGTGGGATCCGACAGGGTTAACTACCGGTTTGTGGTGATTTACGATGTGCTTCTCTGCATGCGCCTGTAAATCTTCGTCAGCAGCGTTTGAAACAACATTTTTTTCCTGCTTTTCCACCACAGCTGTGCCTCCCACGGCAGCTGAAGTTGAAAAAGCAGGAAATAAAGATCAGGTAAGAGCCTGGGCGGGCAGGTGGGCCAAAACAGCAGCAGACATAGAACTGGTTCTATGTCTGCTGCTCTTCAGAACTACCGGTTCTACAGAGCCGGACAGAGCCGGACAGAACCGGTAGAAACCCACCCCTGTTTACAGCCCTCTCTAAGCAGTTTATTGAATCATCCTATTTGTCCCCAACAATCTGGGTCCTCATTTTACCCACCTCGGAAGGATGGAAGGCTGAGTCAACCTTGAGCCTGGTGAGATTCGAACTGCCAAATTGCAGGCAGCTGGCAGTCAGCAGAAGTAGCCTGCAGTACTGCACTCTAACCACTGCGCCACCACAGCTCTGTGACTGCAGGTCACATGGTCCAATTGGGAATCAGCCTTTTGTTTTGACAACAGTCCACATCCTGGCAGACACTTGCAGAAGTGTCCTTGGCTCTCACGGTTGAAGATTGTAGCCTCCACATCCCATCTCACCCATCTTTCCCCCAGTTTGTTGGCAAGTTGAAGAGCAATAATGATCACAGGAAGCTTAATTGTTTTTCAATCGTGACATCCAGATTTACATACAGGTAGACCTCAACTTATGTCCACAAGAATTCCCATGGGTAAGCAAGATGGTTGCTAAGTGAATTGTGCCCCCATTTTACAACCTTATTCACCATGATGTTAAGCGGATCACTGCAGGCGTTAAGTGAATTATGGGGTCATAAAGTAAATCTGGCTCCCCCCATTGTCTCTGCTTGTCAGAAGCCCGCAAAGTTGCAAATGGTGGTCACATGACCCCAGGATGCTCCAGGATGCTGCAACTATTGTAAATATATTTTGGCTACCAAGCAGAGTCTGACATCACTTGTTTCAGTGCCATTGCAACTTAGAAGGATTGGTAAACGAACGATTGTAGGACCTCAATACCTGTATTGAGGGAATTTTCAGAAACGTTTTTCCCCAATCTGGCATCATCCAGTCCGTTTCCAAATCCCATTTTTATTTTTCCAGTTTCTTCCTCCCCGCCAATTTTAGATGCATTCCCTTCAGTTTTCGGAGAGAATTCTTGATAATGAACAGATAGACAGACAGAAGGAGAGGCAGACAGCCCTACACCAGTGGTGGGATTCAACATTTTTTTACTACTGTTTCTGTGGGCGTGGCTTAGTGGGCATGGTGTAGCTTTGTGGGTGTGGCTTGGTGGGTGTGGCAGGGGAAGAATACTGTAAAATCTCCATTCCCATCCCACTCCAGGGGAAGGTTATTGCAAATCCCATTCCCTCCCCACCCCCTAACCTGCTTTCCAGCTTCGTTCTCCTGTGCAGGGCAACCAAAGAAGACCCAGCCAATCAGCTGGGACTCAGGAGGCAGAGAATAGATGGGGGCGGGACCAGTCAGAGGTGGGATTGGCCGGTTCTCCGAACTACTTAAAATTTCCACTACCGGTTCTCCAGAACTGGTCAGAACCTGCTGAATACCACCTCTGCCCTGCACCCCTTTATGTAATTTATTTCCAATACTTTATTGTTGCAAAAAAATAAAAATAAAATCAGAACTAAACTTATCATATTTAAAATGCTTAAGTCTCGGTACGAATCATAAAACATTTAAGATCTAAATTATAACTAACTACTCATAACATTATGCTCCATAACCATTAATACATCTCATAAAACCAACCCAAAACAACATAATCATTATCAATAGAACACACATATGAGGACAGTCAAGCAACTTGCCTAATGTACTATAAAAAAGCAACAATATTGCCTTTATTATCTCCAAAAGAAACTGAAATCTGCTAGTTATTTTTTTCAAGGGTATAGAAAGAGGTAAAAAAAAGGTGCATAATCCTCCAGCTGTTCTCAAATTTCAGCCAATTGCTTGTAGTTTCAAGGAACAGCAGAGAGAGGGGTGTTACTAACTTAAACAACTGCATTGATTCACTTAACAACTGTGGCAAGAAAGGTCGCAAAATGGGGCAAAACTCACTTGATAACTATCTTGCTTAGTAACAGAAATGTTGCCCTCAATTGTGGTCGTAAGTTGAGGATTACCTGTATGTAGTATATGAGTACAATGAATGATCGCCTATCTGTTCCCTTGTACAATGTAAGGCTAGATCAGTGAAAAAACAACTACTATTATGTATGGGTTTACTAGAAGAACATAGCACTTATATATGTACTTTGATTATTAAAATATGCTTTTATCTCACTTTAGGTTCTTACCTTGCTTCATTTTATGAAGACTCCAGTAACTTAAACACATTCCTTCTGTTTATTAGGAGTTTTCCCCTTTCTTCAATTTTGCAGTGAAAGTTGTCTGGCTAATTCAAATAAATATAAAGTATAAATTTCAACAGTTCCCTTCCTTAACCTGGTTTCCTTCAAGGTTTTAGTTTTTTTAGCCTCATTTTCTCTTTTTTTTTCAGCCTCCTTTCTAACTGGTCCAGCTTTTTCTGTGCTGACATGTTTTTAACCCTTTCTTTCAGCCACTGTTTCTTCCATTAAGACTTAAAACTTGACAGCTTTAAGACTTGTGGACTTCAACTCCCAGAATTCCTTCTCCAGTCATGTTAGCTCAGGAATTCTGGGACTTGAAGTCCACAAGCCTTAAACTTGCCAAGTTTGAAGACCCTTGCATTAAGAGCTAAGAGAGTTTTTAAAGAGGTCGGAATTTCTAAAAGGCTGTTTATTCGGTCACTCACGCACTTGTTACATCCCGACTCGACTACTGCAACGCTCTCTATGTAGGACTGCCCTTGCATACCATCCGGAGGCTCCAGCTGGTGCAGAATGCAGCCGCGCAGGTTGTGATGGGAGTTTCCTGATACTCCCATGTTACGCCCCTCCTGCGTGAGCTGCATTGGTTGCCGGTTGCCCTCCGGGTACGATTCAAGGTTCTGACGTTAACATTCAAAGTCCTTCATGGCATGGGTCGGGTACTTGCGGGCGTCTCCTGACGATATCAAATACCGGTCGCCCTGTGCGAGCACACAGGCTGGGACTCCTCGGGGTGCCGTCTGCGCGACAATGTCGGCTGGCGGTGCTCCGGGGAAGGGCCTATTCTGTATTGGCTCCCACCTTATGGAACCAACTACCCGTTAAGCTCCGGCTGGCTCGATCTCTCCTCTTTCCGGCGATCTAAAAACCTGGTTGTTTTTACAGGCTGGGCTAGACTGATCTCCTGGGGGAGAGGGTGGGATTTAATTTGATTTTAATTCGGTTTTATAGTTGTATTTTGGCTTGTCTAGTTTAATTTCTTTTTAAATAATTTATTGTTCTGTGTTTTTATCTGTGAGCACTTGAGTCCTTTTGGAGAGTGGCGCATACAAGTCAAAATAAAATAAATAAATAAATAAATTTTGTCTTTATTTTCTGCTGACCCCCTCAGTGTTTTGTGTGATAATTTCTGTTAAAACATCTTTTTTCAGGGGTGGCGTTTTGGAACCTGAAGGGACAGTGGAAATCAAATTCCGAAAGAAAGACTTAGTAAAAACCATGAGGCGTGTGGATCCCATCTATATGGGACTGGCAGAGCGACTTGGTAAGTTTTGGTGGGTTGCTTATGTCAGGTAGTCCTTGGCTTACAATAGGTTGTTTAATAACCATTAAATGGCACTGAAAAAAGTCCCAAAGCTGCTTTTTCAAGAGGCAACTGGACTTCCTTCTTTTTCTTTGAAGACCTTTCGCTTCTCATCCAAGAAGCTTCTTCAGCTGTGACTGGATGGTGAGGAATGGAAGGATTTATACTCCTTGCAGACAGCTGGTCATTTGCATCCTTTTTAGACAGTCACTGAGGCCACTTGGAGGTTTGTCTGTGACTTCACAGGGCAGAAAACATCCTGCAGAAAGCACAGCTACACAACACAGTCCTTTCAGCAGTTCCAATAGGGCTCTACACCCATTTGCACTACTCAGGTTGACCCTGAGGACACAGACAAAAGTCCAGGTGGCCTCAATGATTTTCTAAAAAGAATGCAATAAAATAATTTTGACTTTGAATAAGAAAAGGTGATGTAAATTTGCATATTTTTATTAAATACTAAGGAACAGGGATATGCAACATATGCAACCGTATATGTGTAAATGTGCATTTGCATTTTACGTATGTACTGTCTTTTTCTGGTCATAAATCAAACTTACAGTCCCTAAGAAAACCCATGTTTACCACTATGTTTGAATATATAAACAGCCACCAAAAAATAAATAAAAATCAAGAACGAATGGGCTTGAGAAGGGAGGGGGTGAAATGGAAATAGCACATAGAATCACTGGATGTATTTATTGATTTTAAAGGATGTCACTGATCAGTCAGGCAGAAGATTGTTAACACAGTGAAATTATTTTTAATGAAAGGACATAAAAAACTGCAGATGATAAATGGCGGTGTTTGAAGGGTCACTCCCCTGTGTATGAAAGAGAAGGGGTAACCCTTGGATTTCAACATCTGTCACCTATAAAAATATGACTCAGAGATATTTCCTGTGGTGAAATTGGTCCTGTTTTCCTAACAGAACCACCAAGGTGAATTCTTGGAAAACGTCTATGGATGGAACCAGTGGTGGGATTCAAATAATTAAACAACCGGTTCGCCCAAGGTCAGGTTGGCTGTTGTGGGAGGTGTGGCCCATCCCCATCCTCCAGCTCTGCCCCACATGAAGGACGAGCCTCCCGTGATGGCCAACCTGACCTAGTCCAACTGGTTGTTAAACTCCCGCCCCCCCGGGGATCTGGGCACTGCGCTGCAATGGAGAAACGGGCAACAAAGTGGCTGGCAGAAAGGAAGGAGGAGGAGCAGGGAGAAGAAAGAGGGAAAGCAGCTTTTCCTTCCCTCGTGCCACCCGTTTCGTTGCCCGTTTCTCCTTTGCCACGTAGCACCCAGGATCCACTATGATAGCAGGATAGGTGGGTGAGTAATTTAACAACCAGTTTGCCTGAACCGATGCAAACCGGCTGTCTCCCACCACTGGATGTAACCCTCAGGCAGGTTCTTTGGATCTACAAGATCCAGGGCTTTTTCCTGATCTGCTCTCCAGGATGATCCTCCCAAACTTGAGTGTTGCTACACTCTCATTCTCTCCAGTGACAGTGGGAAGGAATATAATCCACATACATTATTTATTTAAGGAAATTTATATGGCTACCCAACTCACTCTCGGTGACTCCAGGCAGCTTCCAAAAATCAAAACCCAATATAAAAACAATAAAAAACAATAGCTCCCACTCCTCTGACAAAAAACAATCAATAAGCCACTTGATGGGCTCCATGCCACTTGGAGGTCTCAGGCCTGTTAAAAAAAACGCAGGTTTTTAGGGCCTTGTGAAAGAGAGTCAAAGTGGGAGGGTCAATCTTATCTCCACAGGGATGATGTTCCACAGGGAGGGAGCCACCACAGAGAAGACCCTTCTTCTTGGTCCTACTAGATCAAGGATCTTCAGACTTGGCAAGTTTAAGACTTGTGGACTTCAACTCCCAGAATTCCTGAGCTAACATGACTGGAGGAGGAATTCTGGGAGTTGAAGTCCACAAGTCTTAAAGCTGTCAAGTTTGAAGACCCCTGTACTAGATGCTAGGAGACCCATAGCATTCCCTGCCTCTCTGCTCTGGTGGGTTGGGTTTTTTTTAAATTCATATTTATATGCCGCCCTTCTCCGGAGACTCAGGGTGGCTTACAATTTTTGGAGCGCAACCCAATGCGCTCAGCAATAGCCTTCATGATGTGACCAGGAAAAGATGGTCCTTCAAACAACCTGGTCCCAAGCCATGTAGGGCTTTGAAGGTAACAACCAGCACCTTAAATTAGACCTGGAAGCAAATTGGCAGCTAATGCAGCTCCCACAGGAGAGGTGACACATGTACCTCCATGCCTGTGCAAAGCCATACAGCAAGGATATCACAACTTGATTTCATTGAGGGCTGCATCAGTGTTATGTTTGACCTCGGGGGGCCGGTGGGACATGGCCAGGTTGGTGTGGCCAGCTCGACGTCACTCATCGATGCTCCATTTTCAGCCCGCCCAGGCTCCATTTTCGGCTGTGACGGCTTCCTGCAGCCCTCTGCCAGCAAAAATGGAGCTCAGAGAGGCCGCATGCGCCCTCGTGCCCGTTTTCGTTGACAGAGGGCTGCAGGAGGCCATCGCGCCAAAACTGAGCCCAGGAGGGCCACACGCAGCTCTCCCAAGATCCATTTTTACTGGCAGAGGCACCACAGGCCGGTCCTTCGCTTTTTCCAGGGTGGTCCCGTGGGCCCGATCTAAGCACCCTGTAGGCTAGATCCGGCCCGTGGGCCTTGAGTTTGACACCCCTCTGCCATACAGGCTGCCACATTTTGAACCAATGGGAGCTTTTGGATACTTTTCAAGGGCAGCCCCATGTAGAGTGGTGACGCTGTGTAAAGACAAGGGAACACTTTCTCTGCCACTGGCTGAGTTGTACAGAAACCTCAAAGATTAGCAAGTGGCCTCTCTCCTCATTGCCCTCCACCGTATTCATATTGGAACTTGTAAGATTAATTAACTAGAATTTTAAAAGACGCAGTTCTTTAAGCTGCAAGGAACAGTCTCAAGTGCTATTATTATAATATATACCACAATAGGAAGTCACAGCTGCCAGTTCTTTAGCTGGTGTTGCCTTTCAAATTCTTCCCAAGAACTTAGGGTGCTGTACAGGTAAGTCCTCAACTTACAATCATTCATTTAGTGACCGTTCGAAGTTACAGGGACACTGAACAAAGTAACCTATGACTGTTGTTCACACCTACGACTGTTGCAGCATCCCCGTGGTCACATGATCAAAATTTGGGCCTTTGGCAACTGGCATGGTTGCAGTGTCCTGGGGTCATGTGATCCCCTTTTGCAACCTTCTGAGAAGCAAAATTAATGGAGAAGTCAGAGTCACTTAACAACTGTGTTACTAACTGCAGTGATTCACTTAACAACCGTAGCAAGGAAGGTCCTAAAATGGGGCAATACACACTTAACAACTGTCTTAGCAATGGAAATTTTGGGATCAACTGTGGTTGTAATTTGAGATCTACCTTCAATGTATCAGTATATTTGTGCAGATCCAACAGTGTGGTTTTTTTGGCAATTGGCAGATGGAAATTTTGTGGATGTGTAGATTTTCCTAAATGTCCAGGATTTTTCAGTATGGCATCCAATATGCTGCTCACCTCTGGGACCACCCCAGCTGATTTATGCCATAATCTTTCAGTTTGGAGTTTTAGATCTTGATACGTTGTGATTTTCTTCAATTCTTTTTGTCTTCTATTCTACGATCGCCTGGTACTTCCAAATCAATTATCCACATTTTCTTTCTTCTCAACCACAGTTAAATCTGGTGTGTTACACGCCAAGACTTTATCAGTGTGAAGGGACTTTGTTCCTTTGTGACTATGTAATGATTCTAGGCTGATCCCTCTTTTAACCCCTCCCCTTGACTTTGCTAATCCTTTTTTCTACAATCATTTTGTATTTAAAAAAAAATCCCACAATATTTTAACCTGCTCATTTATACTACTTTTTCAAGAAGTTGCATCACCATTCAGGAAAAAGGATCCCATTTGCTTTTCTATTCTGCAGCTACTGTGAGCGATGGGGAATGAAGACCCTCCTGTTATTCCTTTCTATAACTCAGTATTTCTCAATATTGGTAATGTTACAATCAGAGGTGGTATTCAGCTAGTTCAGGCCAGTTCTGGCGTACCAGTAGCGGAAATTTTGACCAGTTTGGAGAACCGGCAAATACCGCCTCTGACTGGCCCCGCCCACCCACCCCCGCCCTTTCCCGTCCTATATTCCATTGAGTTTTAGCTCAGTGCCTCAGCTGAGCTAAAAAAACAGCTCACCTCACCGAGGACGATTTTTGAGTTCTGCGCGTGCGAAGCGATCTTTGAGTGCAAAGCGCGCAGAACCAGTAGCATTCAATTTGGAATCCCACCACTGGTTAAAATGCCTGGAATTCAACTCCCAGATTTCCCGAGCCAGCATGGAAACTGGGAGTCGAAGTCCAGACATCCTAACAATGCAAGGTTGTGAAAACTTGCCACCATAGAGATAGAACATAATTTTCCCCCAAAAAGGGCCTTTTCTCTAAAAAAAAGAATATTCTCTGTCCTTTTCTGATTCAGCTGCTGTTGCGGGACCATCCTTAAACCCCTTCCTTCCTCATTCCTTTCTACAAATATGGCACAATTCCCAGTTTAAAAGATGCACGGCTGTCAAAACAAAAACCCGGTTTAGGTTTCTGATCAGTTCTAAGATCGTGGGATGAGAGTGTATTTTAATTTCCACAAACTCCAGCGTTTCCACCAAAGCAGGTCATGAATCCTATGCCAACCCTAATTAAAACGGCCGTGTCGCCAGAATCCATTCACCCCCTCCACGGAGACCGAGTGCTTTAAAAGCTTCCGAGGCTAATAAATATCTTTGCTGAGATGGATCATAATTGCACCCCTCGGTTGGGCAATCGGTGGCATCGGCTTCCCACCGTAACCCACTCACCCACCCTCTGCAATCGACAGGAAGACTCAAGTTCAGAGGACGTTGCGGATTGCATAATTTCTCCTCGCTCCCTCTCTTTTCCTGCTTTTGTTGTGTGTGTGTGTGTTTTTCCTCCTTTCTGGCCAATTTAAAATTTGTCAAAGCCGGTCGTCTTCTGGATCACTGCCCTTTGATATTTTGTGCACTCCATTTGGCACAAACAAGCCGCAGGGCTGCGGTTCATGCTGACTCCAGCAGAAGTGAAGAGCCGTTCCATTTATCTCGGCTTGCCTGCTGCATAACTTGTTCATTAGCTGGGGGTTCACTGCCTCTGTTAACCCCTGGATGGCTGCTATCATTCCCACCAAACGGCGCCGTTTTCATGGCAAGAGAGAGCGCCAGGTCCCCCCCCCCAGCTGCTGGTAGAAGGTGTAAGGTTAGGGGTGTGTGTAGGGAGTGTGCGGAGGGGGGGCTATCTCAGAGCAGGGCTGCGTTTTCATTCAAAACTCCGTTCTTCGTTTGGCCCTGGTGCCGGCAGGTTGGGGAAATATTGAATAACGTGACACTGAGCTGCTAATTATCAATTTTCGCGTGCCCTAACTGAAATCTTCATTGGTTTTGTGTTTATTACAATGTCACTCAGTCTTGCCATGTGTGGTGCCTCGGCATAAGCAGGAAAGGGGCACCACAGGGTGGAGGAGGGAGCCTGAGCTGTAAGCTATAAGGAATGGTGGGATATTTGCTTTGCTCAGTTTGTTGGCAGAAGTGAGTTAACCAGAAGCACGTAGGGAAGAAAAAAAACGGAGCTAACCTTGAAAAACAGACTTGCAAAGGTGGTTTTGATTTAGTACAAACCAGTGGGACTGTTTGCTACTGGGTACCAGATTATCCGCCGTATATGGATTAAATGGTAGAACTGAACAGTTTCCAAACTATTGCATTATTACCTGAAATGACAAACGGTTAGTTGTTATCAGGTCTAATGTCAGGCACAAGGAATCTGGAACCAGGATTGTTCAAATGAGTACAAGTTTATCCCATGCTATCTCTAAACAAGAATCTGAACTACTAACGATCAAGGCAAATTGGCGAGAGGTAAGAGACAGCAGAATTCACAGTGGGCTGCCTTTCGATCTCTTGTGAGCGAGCACAAACGGATTCCAAAGTGATGACGCATTTGACGCCTCCCTCAGGCTCAGCCTGGTCATCTCCTACATCTGTTTTTTCTCTACAGATGAAGTTTTGGAAGGACACTGGGGAGGTGAAAAACAAATTGACTGAGGTTTGTGTTTTCTGCTGAATTGGCTGGTGTCATAGTTTTGACAGCCTTTCTGGCAAAGAACAAGGATCCTAACCCTGGTTCTTTCGTGCTTCCTAGTGCTATCTTGTACAGGTGCATGAAATGGGATTCGGGAACTGAATTCCTGCCAGACTAATGTACTTTTGCTCGGATTTCTCTTAGCACGTTGGCTGAACCTAGGCAACTGTGATGAATCAATAAACTATGGTTAAACAGTCCATGGTTTAGCATGTTAACCCAGCTTGTTTGACCCTAGAAGAAAAAATTGGAACTGGCATGTGATAGAGCCTTCGGGTTAGTCCTTCCCACCAGGCTCTATTCCCACCAAGTTTCTTTGTTATTTTATTCTTCATTATTGTTGCTTGGTGCTGGAATTGTTTATACAGCTAATCCTTGACTTATAACCTTTTGTTTAGAGACCAAAGTTACAGTGGCACTGAAAAAAAAGTGTCAATGGAGAAGCCAGCTTCAATAACAACCATGTTACTAACTTAACAACTGCAGTGGTTCACTTAACAACTGTGGCAAGAAAGATCGTAAAATGGGGCAAAACTCGTTTAAACACTAGGCAATGGAAATTTTTTGTCTCAGTTATGGTCGTAAGTCGAGGACTGTCTGAACATCTGGGGAAAAGTATGCCTGTTAGCCAGCATAGGATGCTGGAATTTTTTGTCACTCATGGACCAACAGCTTTTGACATTGATTTAGAAATAGCAATGGCCCTTAGACTTATATACCGTTTCACAGTGCTTTACAGCCCTCTCTAAGCAGTTTATAGAGTCAGCCTATTGTTTAGTTTACTTTATTGTCATTGCACCTCATATAACGAAATTAAATACCATCTTCAGTGTACATTATGACTATAAAAACAAACACGCATCCTTCACATTCTATACATTCAATTGAAAATACAAAATTGCATTAATATCACACTATACAGTAGAATTCAATAGAGTTACTGCCCTGGGATAGAAACTGTTTTTCAGCCTATTTGTCCTTGTTTTTATTATTCTGCACCATCTGCCAGATGGTAATAGTTTTAAAAAAGGGTGTCCAGGATGAGATGGATCTTTGAGGATGTTTTGAATTTTCTTAAGGCAGCGGGAGCTATAAAGCTCTTCCAAAGAGGGCAGAGGGCAACCAATGATCTTCTGGGCAATGACATTAACCCTCTGGAGTGCTGTCCTATCTGCCACTGTGCAATTGGCAAACCCTACACAGGTGCAGTAAGTTAAGATACTCTCTATGGTGCAGCGGTAGAAGGTCACCAGCAGTTTTTCATTCAGTTGTTGTTTCCTGAGAAGTCTCAGGTAGTCTAATCTCTGCTGGGCCCTTTTGACCAGTGCTGCAATGTGAGCACCCCAGGTCAGGTCCTCTTTTATGGTAACCCCCAGAAACTTAAAACTGGCCACTTGCTCCGCTTGGTCTCTATTGATAAGCAGGGGCTGGATGTCTGATCCGTTCCTTCTATAGTCCCCAACAATCCGGATTACCTGACCTCGGAAAGATGGAAGGCTGAATCAACCTTGAGCCAGTCAGAATTGAGCTTCTGGCTGTGGGCAGAGTTTGCCTGCAATGCTGCATTTCTAACCACTGCGCCACCATAATGGCTGTCTGAGGAATTCTGGGAGTTGAAGTCCACAAGTCATAAAGTCAACTCCAAGGTTGGAGACGCCTGCCTTACTTGTACTGATGATGTTAGCTAGTTTGGGTAATGAAAAATCTGCAAGCAAGCAAATTCAGAGAACACCAAGGACCCGTTATTTCAACCCTGAGCTATAAATCTCCTCCTTTATTGATACTTTTCATTTCATGTTTAGTTTTCAAAATTAGGAATAGTATAGAATCTTAACTGTGGTCAGCTTCGACAAGCCAGCTTTAGAAAATTGAGTCATGACTTGTATATTCTTTCTCCTAAGCCTTATGAGTAGCATCCCAGCCTACGCATGCTGCCTTCCCAAGAGCAGTTGCTATTAAAACGTATGAAGTGACCCTCCATAACAAGCCATGATGATGTTCTGATCCAAACCCTTGTCCAATAAAACAAGCGCAAACCAAAGGGAACAGACACCTTTTAATGATTCTTACGAATCCCTGGTTAAAAGGCTGCTGCAAACTAATTTTTTTTTTTTTTTAAATTACATTTATATGCGCCTTCTCCGAGACTCAGGGCTTACAATTTTGGATGCAACCCAGTGTGCTCAGCAATAGCCTTCATTCCATTGTATATGCCTGCTTATTACTAAGCGGCATTTTTACAAGGTCAGCTAATTGCCCCCAACAATCTTGGGTCCTCAATTTACCTACCCCGAGAGGATGGAAGGCTGAGTCAACCTTGAGCCTGGTGGGATTCGAGCCTACAGCAGTTGTAGGCAGCTGGAACTTAAATGCAGGCAATTAACAGCCTGAGCCACCAAGGCTCCTAATTAACTTTGATAAGCACGAGCCTAGCCAAAACTGTGTGAGGCTGCCAAAAATAACAGATAAGGTTACCTAGAAATATTTTACAACACAAGAGTCTTCAAATACCAACTAAGATACTGCAATGTCCACGAGGCTGGAGTTTCAAAACATCTTTGCTTCCTGCAAAGAACGTCCAATTCACAGCTGGCTTTTATCTTCTTGAAGGAGGAGCCATTACCTTGCAGCCTTACTCCCGAATCGCCTGTGCTGCTGCAGCTGCTCTTTCCTGTGAGCAACCCTGCGCGCACGCACACTTGGCAGAGGCTCCTTGGGAACCTCCTCATCGCTGCTGCCAGCCCCCACAATCTCTGAAGGCAGCAGTCCACTCCCTGATGGTCCTGGCCCCTCATCTGAGTCCTCGCTCTCCTCACCCGTCCGCACCTGCTGCCGGCTAACCACAACAGAAGGTGACCAAGCCATGATGATTCATGGCTTGCAATATCGTCCCGTAATTGGTGAAATAGATGTGAGTGGCATCATTTTGTGATGTGCATGTTACTTGCTCTGCTGATACAAGTAATCCTCGACTTACGACCACAATGGAGCCCAACATTTCTGTTGTTAAGTGAGACATTGGTTAAGTGAGTTTTGCCCCATTTTACAACTTTTCTTGCCACCGTTGTTAAGCGAATCACTGCAGTTCATAAATTAGCCACACGTTGTTAAGTGAATCCAGCTTCCCTAATGATTTTGCTTGTCCAAAGGTCACAAAAGGAAATCACATGACCCCAGGACACTGCAACAGTCATAATTTGATTACAGGATCACGGGGTGGCTGCAAAGGTTTGTAAGCGTGAAACATGGCCGTAAGTCATTTTTTTCAGTGCTGTTGTAACTTTGAACGGACACTGAATGAGCTGCTGTAAGTGGAGGACTACCTGTTCCATTGACTGGGTAGCCAGGAAGAACGCTGCTTTTGCACTACTCACAGTGTAATGATATTTTAGTATCTTAGATTTCTTCACACAGAAAGAAAGGTCAAAGTAACCTTAGTTCGTACTGCATTGATTCCTATGTCTTCATTAGCAGGTAAGCCAAGAGGAACAGTTGGCAGAGAAGTCAAGGGGAAGAGATCTGTTTTGTTGGCACGGGAGAAGGCACTGCTCTTCTAACCTTCTGGAGATGCTTGCCTTCTAGAACAGGGGTGTCAAACTCGATTTCATTGAGGCAGTGGTGGGGTTCAAATTTTTTCTACTACCGGTTCTGTGGGCATGGCTTGGTGGGTTTGGCAGGGGAAGGATAGTCTAAAATCTCCATTCCCACCCAACTTCTGGGAGAAGGTTACCACCGGTTCTCCGAACTACTCAAAATTTCCGCTACCGGTTCTCCAGAACTGGTCAGAACCTGCTGAATACCAACTCTGCTCCCCACCCCACTAACCTGCTTTCCAGTTCCATGCTCCTGTGCAGGGCAACAAAAGGAGACCCAGCCAATCAGCTGGGACTCGGGAGGAAGAGAATAGATGAGGGGCGGGGCCAGTCAGAGGTGGTATTTGCTGGTTCTGCGAACTACTCAAAATTTCCACTATTGGTTCTCCAGAACTGGTCAAAACCTGCTGAATACCATCTCTGCATTGAGGGATGCATCAAGGTTGTGTTTGATCTTTGAGGGGGAGTGGCCAGGGGATGTGGCCAGCATGACATCACTTGTGTTGAAGGCACCTGTGATGACCCAAGTGCTCTGCTAGTGAAAATGGGCTCCTGGGCCCTGTTTTCAGCTGTGACAGCCTCCTGCAGCCCTCTGCCAGCGACAATGAAGCTCTGTTTCTGCTGACAGAGGGCTGCAGGAGGCCTTCGTGGCCGAAAACAAAGCCAGGAATGGCTGCAGGCGGCCCTCCCGAGCTCCATTTTCGCTGGCAGAGGCACCGTGGGCCAGTCTTTTGCTGTTTCCAGGGCAGCCCCAGGGGCCAGATCTAAGCACCCCGTGGGCCGGGTTCAGCCCATAGACCTTGAGTTTGACACCCCTCTTCTGGAAGATCAGAATCCACCTGTCTGCAAGAGGAGACTATCTATCTCCCTGGGGGCAAAAATTGGAGTGGCTAGATGCCAAATACAGGTAGTCCTTGACTTAATGGCCACAATTGAGCCCAACTTTTCTATTGAGACAATTCTTAAGGGAATTTTATCCCATTTTGCGACCTTTCTTGCCAAAGCTGTTGAGTGAATCGCTGCAGTGATTCAGCCTCTTAACACGATGGTTAAGGGAATCCGGCCACCCCATTGACTTTGCTTGTTAGAAGGTCACAAAAAGAGATCACATGACCCCAGAACATTGCAACCCTCCTAAATACGAGCCAGTGCCAAGCATCCAAAATTGGATCACCTGGCCATGGGGATGCTGCAGCGGTCCTAAGGATGAAAAATGGTCATGTCACTTTTTTTCAGTGCCGCTGTAACTTCAAATGGTCACTAAATGAAACCAGGTGCAGTCCCATAATGCCTCACTTCATAACTTAGTGACCAATACCGCTTCATGAATTAATGAGTCCTTTTTATAGTCCGAAGTAGAGGAGCCACCTGTGTCCTTAAGGATTAAGAGATTCATCAGGAAGAACCTTAACCCAGGCCAGTTTCTATGTTAGGGAAAATAGGAAATGTTGTTTAAAAGACACACCAAAGACTACCCCACCCCCCATACACACACACCCCCACACACACACTCCAACCCAACTTGTACCCTAGGCCAGTGGCCCCCATCCTTTTGGGCACCAGGGATCGGTTCCGTGGAGAGAGATTTTTCCGTGGACCGGAGAGGGTGTGGTTTCACATGCTGTCTGCATGCCACGGATGGGACTGGCATGCTGCTAACCGGTGCCAGTCCATGGGCCGGGAGCTGGAGACTCCTGCCTTACGCCAACTCTGTTGTGCTTACATCCTGCAGATATAAGGCAGATCTATGTAAATGTACTTCTGCTAACCAAAGGAATAGGAAGGATGAGAGAGAGAGAGAGAGAAGCAGAGAGACAGAGAGAGGGAGACAGAGAGACACAAAGAGACAGAGACTGAGGAGGGAGGGAGGGAGAGGGAGGGACAAAGACAGAGACAGACAGAGAGAGAGAGGCAGAGAGACACAGACAGACAGAGAGAGAGTGACAGAGACAGAGGGAGACCGAGAGAGAGAGACCGAGAGAGAAAGAGAACACATACACACACACACATATATGTATATATATATGTATATATATGTTTTCGTAGATTTTCACGGTAGGTAGAGATGTAGGTCTTGTCCGTGTAGATTGAATAGGAACGTTCACAAATCATCAGTCATCTTCAGGCTGGTGTCTTCAGCTTCCTTCTCCCAGGAGAACGAAGCTGAAGACACCAGCGATGAGAGATTTCTCACGAGACAAACCAACCCAAGACTACATATGTATATATATATAGAGAGAGAGAGAGAGAGAGAGCCAGAGAGAGACACAGAGAGAGGGAGGGAGGGAGGGAGGGAGGGAGGGAGGTAGAATAACTTTTTCCAACATCTTTTCCTTGGCCTGAACCTGCCAAACTTACAACCTAATTTTGCTAAACAACGACATGCACACTGCTGACTCCCAGATAGAAGCGGGCAATGTGCATTTTCCTACCGTGTTTCCCCAAAAATAAGACCTACCCCGAAAGTAAGACCTAGCACTATTTTCTAAACCTGCCCTAATATAAGACCTACCCCGAAAATAAGACCTAGTGCAAATCTCCAGTTCCAGGAAGACTTTTCAGGGAGCAACGTGCACCATAAAACACCCCCTACACACTCACACCCACTATTTGGCACCATAAATATATAAGACCTACCCTGAAAATAAGACCTAGTGTGTTTTTGGGAGCCAAAAAAAATATATGACAGTGTCTTATTTTCGGGGAAACACGGTATAATCTACAGAAGCTGCAAATATTTATCCGTGCTTTAATATTTCAAAGAATTGAATTTCTGTGCAATATTTAAAAGGGTTTTTCTCTGCCCCCCCCCCACCCCCACCCCGGTGTCTGTCCCCTGACAAATACAGGCCTTCTGCATTCTGGCTATTCTAAAGCGCTCGGCTGAACATCAGGCTGCAAAAGAAAAACCCTTTCCCCAGCCTTTAATTGTACGCGGAGCTTATGAAATTGATTTGAGAGCTTAGCTTTTTACAATGCCCAGTGAATACAAAACATTTCTGACAATCAATCAATGAAGGAATAATCACTCCTTATTCCCCTCTCTCTTCCTCCTCCCTTCCCCATTGTTACATTCCCCCCCTTTTCTTGGGGAGGATAAGGTTCAAATGCCAGAAAATCTTTGTGAGACACCACTTTTAAATTAAGCAGAAAATGGACATTGACACACTTGTTAATCTCACCTGGATCATTATTGTGGGTCTGGAGGTAACAGGCAGCCTTCAATACAGGAATGCTTGTTTCCTGAACCACATCTACTGTCTTGCCAAAAAAAGAGAGAGAATTTCCCCTTAATTTCTTGTTTCTAAACAGCACCGTAGCAAGGTTTAGAAATAGGGAGTCCTTGACTTGCGACATATTGAGTCTGGCAATCATGATCGTAAGTCATGTGGCGGCTCGCTTTACAGACATAAAGTGGATCACCACACAACTGGATCTGGTTTTACAACCTTTTTTGTGTCGCAAATGCGATCTGGTTGCCGAGCTCCGGGAATGTGATCAGGTGATCGCGGGGAGCAGGCAGCCATCAGAACTTCTAATCTAGGCTATAAATATCTTAGTTTTGGGGTCCATCGTAACATAGAACGATCACTAAGCAATCCGTCATAAGTTGAGGACTTAACCGTAAATAGTTTTTCCAGGCTGTGTTTTTGATTCTTTCCCCTGGCTGTGCCATGGTGGGAAAGGAAGAAAAAACTCAAAAATTGTGTTTTTGCAAAGAGGGTGATTCCTGTCACAAAATTTTATTTGTGACTATGTGTATGTAGGCCCACATAAATTTGGTTTTTCCTCTTTCAATGGATACAGGGTTCCCTTTCTTTGTCACAAAAATTTACTTTGATCCCATCCCATCCTATTCTATCCTATCCTATCCTATCCTATCCTATTCTTTCCCTATTCTGTTCTATTCTATTCTATTCTATTCTATTCTATTCTAACTCTATTCTAACTCTATTCTATGCCATCCCATCCCATCCTATTCTATTCTATTCTTTCCCTATTCTATTCTGTTCTGTTCTATTCTATTCTATTCTATTCTATTCTATTCTATTCTAAACTCTATTCTATTCTATTCCTTCTCCCCTCATGCTCTCTCTAGGTGTCTGTGTTGGGAAACAGAGTGGCACATCTATGTAGGGTGGAATTGTTCACACGTACATGCAGTGTCCCAAATAAATAATGCATGTCTGAACTGTAGATAAGCTGCTGAGTAGGGCTCTTCCCCTCCCGTCTCCGTGGCTCTTCCCTGCCTCTCTGCCAGCCCCTGACAAGCATCTTTACTCTTGATTTCAGGCACCCCGGAGTTAAACCCAGCTGAGCGGAAGGATCTGGAGGCCAAGCTGAAGGAGCGGGAAGAATTCCTAATTCCCATTTACCATCAGGTAGCGGTGCAGTTTGCTGACTTGCATGACACGCCCGGCCGGATGCAGGAGAAGGGTGTCATTACCGTAAGTGTCAGGAATCTTTTCCTTGCCAATGCTGTCAGAAAGGAGCTTTCAAAGCCCAGCAGGGCTGGTGGAGCTGCTGCTGGGAAGGTCCTCCCAAACCCAGCGTTTTGGAGGGGAGGAGGGGACGGAGTGGGGAAGGCCTCTTCCAGCCTGGATGATGCCGACAGCGTGGGGCGAATATTTAAAGTTTGTAAAGGCTGGAGGGAGGGCCCTTAATAGCTCTTGAGGGATCCCTGCTGCTCTCGGTGTGAAGGCAGAGCGGGGCAGCACTGAAAAGAGGAATTGGGTGAAGTCCTTGTGTCCTCAGTGCTCCATGTGGACTAAACAATTTGTCCCATTCTGCTTGTTGGTAGGAAGGACAGGGAGATGAGGAGAGGGAGGGGTGGAAAGAAGGGAGGGAGGGAGGAAGGAAGGAGGAGGAGGAGGAGAAGAAGGAAGATTGAACAAACTAAGAAAGTGGGAGGAGTGGGAGGAAGGAGAAAGAAAGAGAGAAAGAAAGAAAGAAAGAAAGAAAGAAAGAAAGAAAGAAAGAACAAACAAGAAAGAAACAGGAAGGAAGGGGAGGGGAGGAAAGGAAGAAGGAATGAACTAATGAAGGGAGGGAGGAAGGAAAAAGGAAGGAAGGAAAGAGAAGAAAAAGGAAGGAAGGAAGAGGAGAGGAGTAAAGGAAAGGAAGAAAGAATGAACTAATAAGGGAGGGAGGGAGGAGTGGGGAGGCAAGGAAGGAAGGAAGGAAGGAAGGAAGGAAGGAAGGAAGGATGGATTCTGGGTCCTTATATGTTGCCACGTTTTTGTTACACTATGTGGAAGCTGAGAGCCCTGCTGCTATGAATTGTAAGTCTGCTAAGTTTCACGCAAACCATGTTTTTCCCCTCTCAGTGTAATGAAATCTTTTTGTTCTTATTTTTAAAATATTCTTTTTAATCGTTTGACAAATCAGCTTGTAAGCCAGCATTTTGGCCCAACCGAGTCTGTGGCCTATACAGCCTCTTTTCCTGTCTGGTTCTTTTGCAACAAGCCAGCTTGGGCGCGCTCACCTTGAACAGTTAGACTATCAAGCCACCATCTGGGCAACAGCAGCCTCATTCTGACACATCTAATTGAACTGGGAATGGTGTGCTGCTTGTGGCTGCGTACAGGGACACAAATGCTGCTGAGCAAAATGGTTTTACTTGCAAGAAAACATAGCTCTGACTCCTCATGGTTTATTAAGCAGAAATCCTCTAAAAATAGAAACTTGGCTCTTGACTGGATCTGATTCTGGCTTTAAAAAAAGCCCTCCCTGCTCCATCTTTTCCCATCACGTGTGGGAAAACGGTGCGGGGGGACTGTGACTTCTTAAAATAACTTTTAAAACCCCTCAGTTGGTTTTGGGTTGGGGCTCTTCAGCGAAGGAAAAAGCGTGCCCAGAGGCAAGGGTGACTTCTCAGGGTTTTGTTTGTTTGGTTCGGTATAATTTAACTAAAGATCTTTTTTAAAAAAGGAAATTTGAACGAATATAAAATAAGAAAAAAAGAAAAGAAGAAGAAAGAGAAAGGAAAAAAGAGAAAAGAGAAAAAAATAAAAAGAGAAGTAACTTCCAATTATAGATCCTTATAATTTACCATTTACCATTATAAATTTACCTCTTACTCTGTGGTTACAACGTAGCTCCGTTCTATTATCTTTTCTGTCTAATTGTCAAAATCGTACGTTCATTTTTTTTTTCGTTTCACTCAAAAGTCCATGAAGACTTTCCGGTCAGCAATGAACATATAGAAATAGTCCTCCACTTGAAGGATCTGATTGGTGCTCTCTGAGCTTGCTTGTTTTCTTGCAGACATTTCATTACCCTAATTAGTCACTAGCACTGATGATGTTACCTAGTCTGGTTATGAAACATCCGCAAGAAAACAAGCAAGCTCAGAGCGAGAACCCCTCATTTCAACCCTGAGCTACAAACAGTCTCCTTTATTAGTCCTCAGCTTACAACTAGTAGCTTAGTGACCATTCAAAGTTACAATAGACCTCCTCAGAATGTATTTACGACTTGGTTCCAAAATTCTGACAACTGCCCCTCCCCCCCGCCAGTCATGTGACCACTTTCGCCCCTTAGCAACATGGCCATTTGCAGTGTCCTGAGGTCACATGACCAGGATTTACGACACCTTTGCCCCAAACCTGGCTTTTACTTCCATGGTGAACAATGAGTTTCCATTAACGCTGGATTCACTTAAAGACCACCACCAAAAAAAAGGGTTTGTAAAATCAGGTCAGTCAGCAAGATGACTTTTTTTTTTAAAATTTTAATTACATTTATATGCCGCCCTTCTCCGAAGACTCAGGGCGGCTTTCAATTTTTGGGATACAACCCAGTATGCTCAGCAATAGCCTTCATTCTTTGTATATGCCTGCTTATTACTAGGGCTTTTGGCTCCTCCCAAGCGGCGTTTTTACAAAGTCAACTTATTGCCCCCAACAAACTTGGGTCCTCAATTTACCTACCCCGAGAGGATGGAAGGCTGAGTCAACCTTGAGCCTGGTGGGATTCGAGCCTACCGTAATTGTAGACAGCTGGAACTTAAATGCAGGCATTTAACAGCCTGAGCTGTTTATGACAGACATGGCTAAAATAATAAGCAGGCTCTCTTATGGTCATTACTGCCTGTGTGGTCTCTCAAATTCTTTTACTAAGTGGCATTGTCTTTGATTCTTGCCTTCTGTTCCTAATTAATTGGTAATTCCAAAGATTTGATCTTTCTCATGGGCCATTTTCAAGTTTGGGCATGATGAGTTTTTCTGCAATTAAGAGTGAGGGGCAGGGTCCAAAAAAGAAAACAAAGATAACCATATTTAAAAGGCGAGCAAAACACCTGGGCAGAGAGAGATGGATGGATGGATGGATGGATGGATGGATGGATGGATGGATGGATGAATGGATTCATTCATTCATTCATTCATTCATTCATTCATTCATTCATTCATTCATTCATTCATTGCATCTTTCAAAGCTCCTGGGCTTTTGTTGTTTGTTGTTAGTTGCAAAGGTCATGTCCCCATCGACCCCATGGACAACATTCCTCCAGGCCTCCTGTCCTCTTCTGGAGTCCATTTAAGCTCACGCTGACTGCTTCAGTGACTGCATCCAGCCACCTCCTTCTCTGCCGTCCCCTTCTTCTTCTTTTGCCCTCAGTCCTTCCCAGCATTTGGCTCTTCTCCAGGGAGTCCTTCTCCACCTTCTCATGAGGTGGCCAAAGTATTTTGAGTTTCATCTTCAGGATCTGGCCTTCTAAAGAGCAGTCAGGGTTGATCTCCTGTAGGACTGACCGGTTTGATGGCCTTGCAGTCCAAGGGTCTCACCAAGAGAGTCTTCTCCAGCACCAGAGTTCAAAGGCCTCCATTCTTTGGCGCTCAGCCTTCCTTATGGTCCAACTTTCACAGCCATACATTGCAACTGGGAAAACCAGAGCCTTGACTATACGCACTTTTGTTGGTAGGGTGATGTCTCTGCTTTTTAGTATGCTGTCTTTGGGCAGCTTACAACATTAAAAAGCAATAAAACCATAAAAAATAAACATTTCTAAAAACAATAAAAAATATCCCGCCTTTATTTTTAATAAACAATTCAAGGTGGGAAACATATTTGATATGACTTCTTCCTCTAATTTCCCCCACAACAACCCTGTGAGGTGAGCTAGGCTGAGAGGATGATTGATCCAAAATCACCCAGTCGGCTTTCAAGATTAAGGCGGGACTAGAACTCACAGCCTCCTGTTTTCTAGTCTGGTGCCTTCACCACTAGGCCAAACAGGCTCTCTCTATAAAACTGGATTTATTCAAAAGAGCTCCTAAAGGCTCCAATCAGTCAAGGTTTCTGTGAGAAAATTGGACATCCACTTTTCTGGAATGGTCTGAAGACTCCTGTGACGAGTTGGGGGTAAGACTAGAGGACCTCAAAGGTCCCTTCCAATCCCATACTTCTGTTCTTCTAGAGCAGGCATGGGCAACTTTATGACCTGTGGACTTCAACTCCCAGAATTCCTGAGCCAACATGGCTGACTTGGGAATTCTGGGAATTGAAGTCTACAAGTTGTAAAGTTGCCATAGTTACTCACCCCTGTCCTAAGAGTGTGTGTTAAGAAGCCAAAAAAAAGTCCACACAAGGCACTGTCACGCTGTGCACCACATCGCTGTGTGAGGTAAATCAACTCATGAGGGGCTCATGGCCCAAACAGGGCTCACTAACATGGTTACAAGGGAGTTAATTGCTCTCCTTTCAGCTCTTTTCCCATCAAACCATTTTGTGTAAAGAGGAGGAGGAGGAGACAAACAGTCCCTCATCATACATACACGATAGCCTGAGGAACTCAAGAGTTCTTGTTTGTCAGAAAAACGCACCATGTAGTAATTTTCGCTCAGGAGAAGAAGGAAAAAAAGCAATTTGGCCTGTGTGTGCCCAGATTTATTTATTGATCTCAAATATTTACATTTGGCCTCTCGGGCCTCCAAGGTGGCTTGGCGATAAGTGAAAATGAATACATGATAAACATCCCATTGTTTTGACGGGAGATTAGCTGTGTCTTGAAAAAGGAGCATCCATAATGTAGATTAGAGTAAATCTCTAGTCATGTTGGAGAGATAACAGTGAATGGGGGCTTCACACACACACACACACACACACACACACACACACACACATCAGCTCTTCATGCTATAAAACATCCTCTGATCTTGGTTCCTTTGTTTTAGTTAAGGAGGTGGCACCTTTATCTTCAACTGCAAAATATTTTTTTCTGGCTCTCCTGTGGGTCGGTTGGGACTTGTGGCCTTGGTTCTCCACCATCATTGTGAACTCCTTTCTCTTCCTCTTCTTCCCGTCCTTGTTTGCACCCCAGGATGTGCTAGAATGGAGAACCTCCCGTTCGTTCTTCTACTGGAGAATACGGCGTCTTCTTCTGGAGAACTTGGTCAAGAAAAAAATCCACACAGCAAATCCTGAACTCACCGATGGCCAGATTCAGGCAATGCTGAGACGCTGGTTTGTGGAAGTCGAAGGCACAGTTAAGGTACAGCCCAATATCTATCTATCTATCTATCTATCTATCTATCTATCTATATCTATTTCTATCAATCATTCATCTATCTATATCTATTATCTATATCTTTTTATCTATCATTCATCTATCTACCTATTATCTAAATCATTCATCTATCTATCTATATTATCTATCATTCATCTATCTATTATCTATATCTATCATTCATCTATCCATCTATCTATATCTATCTATTTATTTATATCTATGGTCTATTTATGTATATCTATCTATCTATCTCTCTATCTCTCTCTCTATCTATCTATCTCTGCCTCAGTTTTTTTGTTTGTTTGATGTCACCCTCCTAGCTATAAAATCAAAGATAAAAACCTGCTGAAATCTTCGATTAACATGGGATCTAGGAAAATATGTGGAATTTTTGTTTGGAGATATGATTGACCTACAAGATTTTAAAACATGATTAAAAAAATAGGAAAACATGGTGTGATTTATTTCAGCAGTCATGATGCAGCTAATTTATTCAAGTCTTCTTAACATGGGATCTAGGAAAATATGTGGAATTTTTGTTTGGAGATATGATTGACCTACAAGATTTTAAAACATGATTAAAAAAAATAGGAAAACATGGTGTGATTTATTTCAGCAGTCATGATGCAGCTAATTTATTCAAGTTCTGGAATTTGGGCTATTCTTGTGCGTAATTTTAGAGCAGGGGGATGGTTGAATATATTCTCTTCCATGTAGATGGAAGTACAGTTTGGTTTTAACACCGAAGAGATTTGGGGTGTTAGAGGTTGCTAGGAAGAAAACTGCATAATTATAAGCAGGCCTTATGCGGCCGTGGCTTTGGAAGAGAAATTTACAGGGAAAAATAATTAAGCTTACTGCAATATATCCTGAGCTGTCTAGAGAAGGCAGGAAGTAAGCCTCCATAGAAAGATATTCATGTACTTAGTGAAAGAGAATGATTCTGTTTGATTTGGTTTTGGTCCTTTATATAGACAAATCCAGTTATCTCCATATCCTATGCCAAAAAACCCTAGTTTTAGTGCAATCAGTCAGACTATACTTTATAGATAGTTTCAAAACCCAGCATTCTTATTTTCACCTCCAGGTTTGTAAAGGTCTACTTAAAACTAAAAATACCACAGAATTTTTTTGTGTTATCTATATCTAGCTATGCCTGTCTGTCTCTGTCTGTATCTGTCTGACTGTCTATCCAACTATTCATCTCTCTATCATCTATCAAATTTATTGGCTGCCCATCCTACCACAAGGTAACTCTGGGCGGCTTACAGTATTAAACATTTCAACATTTCTTGAAAATGGAAGCCATGTATGGACATCTGGCTCCCATTTTGGTTAGAATTTTGACAATGAAGTTGTCAAAGGTAAGCTGAGTGGTGCGATAACTACCTTTTTATTACTCCAGTATCATGTGGAGTATATTGTTACTTATCCGTAACAACTGGTTGAATCATGTCCTAAAATCTTCTAAAGGAGGGGTGGCCACCCTTGACAACTTTAAGACCTATGGACTTCAACTTCCAGAATTCCCTAGAATTCTGGGAGTTAAAAGTCACAGGTCTTAAAGTTGCCAAAGTTGGAAACCACTATTCTAAAGAAGGGACACTATTTTGGAAATGAACACAGTGGTTTGGCAGCACAAAAATATTTCTACAGACTCATGAGTTCACTTCATTGGTCAAGCACCAGGGATAACACCCTTTTTGTCAGAGTGTTTGCAGCGTGACTACTATTGTGAGATAACCCAGGAGCAAAAAACAGCACACACAGAGGCTTTGTCTTTTAACAGTGGTTTATATACAAGACAGCTATATACATGATAGGCAAATACCTGGCAATCAATCAATCTTCTTTACTCTGCAATGGAGACAGAACACAAGGAGAGAAAAGAGGTACGCCCTCTCATGGCCTCATATATAATAAATATATATAGACAGCTTCTTAAAGGGGTAAAACCCTGTGGGACCCATCCTCAGTCTTAAAGTGGCAATAACCATGCTGATTCATCCTCATTGCATCAGCCTTACAACAGCTGGTCAGCTATTAAATCTCAACACCTTGACACTTTTGATCCTAAGTGATCATTCCCATGATAGGCTGGTCCTGCAAACAAGATTCCCTCCCTACCAAAATGTTGAGGTCCCATCCATTCAGTGGAAAAGTAGGATCAATGATCAGGTTCGGGTCTCTTCTAAAACCTGGTCAGGATCCTCAAATCTTAAATGAAGTTATAGCTCAGTTTTAGCTGGCTCCTTTTATCGATTTACAGGTAGTCCCTGACTTACAACCATGTATATAATGTCCATTCAGTTACAACAGCACTGAAAAAAGTGACGATGACCAGCTTTATACTCTTATGACCGCACAGTCACATGATTAAACTTTGTGTGCAACTGCCACATTTACAATGGTTGCAGCATCCTGAGGTCCTGGGACTGTGATTTGCAAATTTCATAAGGAGCACCTGGGTATTTGCAAAGTCAATGGGGAAAGCCAGTTTCTCTTAATGACTGCATGATTCACTTAACATCAGTGATTCTCTTAACAACCATGGCAGACAGGTCAAAATGGGGCACGACAACCGCCTTGCTTTAGCAGCTGAATTTGATTGTGGTCATAAGTTGAGGACTACCTGTATTGTATTGAATATGGTTGATAATTTTTATGCTTTTAACTGTACCCAGTCATGCTGAGGTGCCTAAGTCTGATAACTTAAAAATAAATACATTTGATCAACAAATAGATTCTATCATTTCTCTTTGTGGCTGTTGCCTATTTGCATCTCAGCCTTCCAGGTTTTGGAGAAAACCAATAGGCTGTTTTAACTATGCTCAGAGGAAATGAGCTGAGAACTTAAAGTTAGAATTCTCTTCCATTGGAATGCTCTGTTGGAATTAAAACCGCTTGGTGTCTCTATCCTGTTTTAATACAGCAGCATTTTCCCCACCCCTGTTTTCAATATGTTTGCAGTTAGCAACCAGTACCTCCAAAGCTGGTAGCTGGCCTTCAGGGTTTTTAAGTAGGAGGAAAAATGGAGATTCAATTGAACTAGAAATGCTGCAAAAGGAATATGTTTGGGGTGTGTGTGTGTGTGTGTGTGTGTGTGTGTGTGTAAAACTTGTTTTCTGGAGAGTTCAGAGCTGTGGAAGGTAAGGCCTTAGCAGTTTTATATATATATATCTACTCTAAAAAACAAAATCTACTTAAAAATAGCATACATACATATTTAAATATATATATATTTTAAGCCTGGCATCTAGTTAGCTATCACATTACAATCAATCAAGGAGAGTTATCTTAAGCCACTTAATCTGCCCTGGCATATGTTGATAGGGAAGCATCATGCTGTTTCTTAATTAAAGGCAAACGGATTAAAATGATTAATAAGGGTATTAAATATTCTGCCTAAACTAAAGTTTTGGGAATCTTGGGCAACTCTTGCTTAACAGGCCTACAAAGTGGACAACATTTGCAGCTCTGATGGAGATGAATAGCCAGCTGCTCACTGAACATTTATAAACACCCCATTTATGTGGAAGGAATATGTCTCTGCTGTGTCTCCAATAGACACAATCGACACGCTAAAAACACGGGACCATTTGGAGAGATTTTATATATATATATATATATATATATATATATATATATATATATATATATATATATGTAGGTCTTGGTGTATTCGGTCTTGTCCCTGTAAGATTGAGAATACCTTGGCAACGCTTTCTTCGACGAATCTCATCCACATCTTCAGGCTGGTGTCTTCAGCTTCGCTCTCCTGGGAGAAGTGTGTGTGATCTGCTGTTTTTCCTTTTAAACTCTAGAGTTGGCTGTGTTGTTACTTTTGATTGGTTTGTGGAGTTGATGTATGCAGATTGGATGGTTTTTTCCTGAGACCCTGTGTGGCTGAGGTGCTGGCTGTGTGTCTCTCAGCCTTTTGTGTTGTAACGACCTGGGTAATGGGCTGTGTGATGACCTTCTGAGTTCTATTGTTGTGATGTCCTGGGTGTGGTGCTGTAATCTCCTGGGTCGTTGTCTGTGCTGCAACCTCCTGATGTTTTGTGTTGTGATCTCCTGAGTTCTGTGATGTAGTATCCTGGGTGGAAGGCTGTGATGTGGCATTCTGGGCCTTGGTTTGGCCCGAAGTTTGAGGTCTGGCTATGTGTTTATAGCGTGTGTCAGTTTGCTTAGTTTGGGGGTTGGAGGGGGTGTAGCAGCTGGTGTTGCAGCCATGGTCTGGTTTCTGGATGGTGGTTGCCTTTTCATCTGTGGGCGGCTTGGGTTTGAGTCTGGTGAGGAGATTGGTGGTGGCATCATGTGTTATTTTGGGTCCGTGTTGGTTTTTGTGGCTGGGACTCGTTTGTTGATTAGGGCTAGTTTCCAGATGTCTGGTAGGCGGAAGTATCATCCCGCTATTCATGTTATGGGGTGTTTTCTATTTCGATGGCTTCCTAATTATTCTCTTGTTGAAGTGTTCAGTATTGGAGATAAGTTTTGATCCTCAAAATCAATTTCATGTCCTGTGGCTTTAAGGTGCTGGAAAAGGGAGGAAGTTTTTTCTTCTTTTCTGACTGCTTTGTGTTCTGCATGCATTTATTCTCCTGTTGGTTTGTCCAATGTATGTGGCTGGGCAAATTTTGCATGGTATTTTATAAACTCCTTGGTTTTCTAGCTGGATCTTGTCTTTGGGGTTTCTTAAGATGTTGGCTATTTTTGATCAGTGCCAAAGGCTGTCCTGATAGTTTGTGGAGAATTTTGCTGATTTTATCTGTGGTGCCTTTGATGTAAGGGGAGGAGGCGATGCCATTGTCCTGTTCTGTGTCTTGGTTTTGGGGGGAGTCTCCTCGATTAGGTTGGTGATTGTGCTTCTTTGGAATCCATTGGACATTAATACGTTAGTGAGGGTGTGTAATTCTGTTCTCAAGTGGTCTTTGTCAGCTAGGCGCTGGTTCTGGAGATGAGGGTCTTGGCCACGGAGTTGATCTGTGCAGGGTGGTGATGGGATTGTGCATTTGGCATGTTAGTGTGTGTCTTTTTCTGGTAGATGGTGTGTCCTAGGGAGCCATGGGTTTTGTAAATTAGGATCCAGGAACGGAAGTTGATTGTTGGTTTCTGTTTCATGGTAAATTGTATTTTGGGGTGTAGGCTGTTGAGATGTGTGAGGAAGTTGTCCAGTTTTTCTTCCTGCAGTGGCCAAATTACGAAAGTGTCATCTACATATCTAAGCCAGAGTTTGGTTTGTATTCGATTTGTCTAGAGCATTGGTTTCAAAATGTTCCATGTATAGGTTAGCTATGACGGGTGAGAGGGTGATCCATAGGTGCTCCTTCTATCTGTTTATATCTTTGTCCATTGTGGATGA
>CM019148.1:9743556-9796428 GCA_009733165.1 Naja naja | reverse complement strand
AACAAGATTCCCTCCCTACCAAAATGTTGAGGTCCCATCCATTCAGTGGAAAAGTAGGATCAATGATCAGGTTTGGGTCTCTTCTAAAACCTGGTCAGGATCCTCAAATCTTAAATGAAGTTATAGCTCAGTTTTAGCTGGCTCCTTTTATCGATTTACAGGTAGTCCCTGACTTACAACCATGTATATAATGTCCATTCAGTTACAACGGCACTGAAAAAAGTGACATATGACCAGCTTTATACTCTTATGACCGTTGCACAGTCACATGATTAAACTTTGTGTGCAACTGGCACACATTTACAATGGTTGCAGCATCCTGAGGTCCTGGGACTGTGATTTGCAAATTTCATAAGGAGCACCTGGGTATTTGCAAAGTCAATGGGGAAAGCCAGTTTCTCTTAATGACTGCATGATTCACTTAACATCAGTGATTCTCTTAACAACCATGGCAGACAGGTCGTAAAATGGGGCACGACAACCGTCTTGCTTAGCAGCTGGAATTTGATTGTGGTCATAAGTTGAGGACTACCTGTATTGTATTGAATATGGTTGATACATTTTTATGCTTTTAACTGTACCCAGTCATGCTGAGGTGCCTAAGTCTGATAACGTAAAATAAATACATTTGATCAACAAATAAGATTCTATCATTTCTCTTTGTGGCTGTTGCCTATTTGCATCTCCCAGCCTTCCAGGTTTTGGAGAAAAACCAATAGGCTGTTTTAAGTATGCTCGTAGGAAATGAGCTGAGAACGAAAGTTAGAATTCTCTTCCATTGGAATGCTCTCCTGTTGGAATTAAAACTCGCTTGGTGTCTTCTCTATCCTGTTTTTAAATATCAGCAGCATTTTCCCCACCCCTGTTTTCAATATGCTTGCAGTTAGCAACCAGTACTCTCCAAAGCTGGTAGCTGGCCTTCAGGTTTTTTAAGTAGGAGGAAAAAATGGAGATTCAATTGAACTAGAAATGCTGCAAAAAGGAATATGTTTGGGGTGTGTGTGTGTGTGTGTGTGTGTGTGTGTGTGTGTAAAACTTGTTTTCTGGAGAGTTCAGAGCTGTGGAAGGTAAGGCCTTAGCAGCTTTATATATATATCTACGAAAACAAAATCTACGAAAAAATATATACATACATATATTTAAATATATATATATTTTAAGCCTGGCATCTAGTTAGCTAATACATTACACCAATCAAGGAGAGTTATCTTAAGCCACAATTAATCTGCTCCCTGGCATATGTTGATAGGGAAGCATCATGCTGTTTCTTAATTAAAGGCAAACGGATTAAAAATGATTAATAAGGGTATTAAATATTCGTCTAAACTAAAGCTTTGGGAATCTTGGGCAAATCCTTGCTTTGCACAGGCCTACAAAGTGGACATTTGCAGCTCTGGCTGGGAGATAGAATAGCCAGCTGCTTCACTGAACATTTATAAAACACCTCGATTTATGTGGAAGGAAGATGTTTCTGCTGTGCCCCAATAGACAGCTACCGAAACGTTAAAAAAACACGTGGACCATTTGGCAGATTTTTTTAATATATATATATATATAATTAGCTTTGACTGCTGTGCATTCATAAAGGCATCATCTCTATTCACTTTGCTAAATTTTATAAGAAAATAACTGGCAGGGCAAGGGTGTCTGTTCATTCAAACCAATTCCCTCCCTTTTAGGGGCACCTTTTAATTCTTTTCCAGAAAGAAACCCAATATTGGATTCTGGAAAGCGATGGAAATTAAAATCCAAGTCCTGCCACCTTTTAAACTTTATGTTTTACCATATTGATGGCATTTTAATTTTTTAAAAGCGTTAAGGCCTGCTTGTATCCTTGGGACCAAGAATGCTGTAGATTCCCCCAAAATACAGCATTGTGAGAAATGGTGTATCCTGTCAATTAATATTCAGCTATCCCATATTTATTTCTATTACATTATTAGAATATTTATTTCTATCCCATATTTATTTCTATTATATTATTAGAATATTTATTTCTATCTATTATTAGAATAGAATATTCTATTAATTCTATTAAAGAATATTCTATTCTGTATTGTAAAATATTAAAACATTTCTATATTAATCTCTCCAAACTGTCACATTTTTGTAGTACAAGAATTTCTGTAAAGGTCATCAGTGAACCATTAGCTCATTAAGTAGCCAAATATATAATATATATAATTATATATAATTAATATATATTATATATAATTAATAAATATATATAATTAATATATAATACTGTGCAATCTGTACCAGTATATTTAACAGAATAATAGAATAACGGAGTTGGAAGGGACCTTGGAGGTCTTCTAGTCCAACCCCCTGCTTAGGCAGGAAACCCCACGCCATTTTGGACAAATGGTTATCCAATCTCTCCTTAAAAACTCCCAGTGTTGGAGCACCCACAACTTCTGGAGGCAAGTCGTTCCACTGGTTAATTGTTCTCACTGTCAGGAAATTTCTCCTTAGTTCTAGGTTGTTTCTCTCCTTGATTGGTTTCCACCCATTGCTTCTTGTCCTGCCCTCAGATGCCTTGGAGAATAGGTGGACTTGCCCATCTCTCTCTACCAGGCTTCCTTTCAGTTATTTTTTATTTCTATTTATTTATTTATTTATTTATTTATTTGTTCATTCATTCATTCATTTATTATTGTTATCCAGTATTTATTTATTGGATTTATATTGCTGCTTATTTGCCCATTACGACTCAAGGCAGCAATATATATTTATTTCGATTTAATAAATCCCATTCAAACAGAAAAGCAAGACAGCATCTCCTCCTAACATGGTCTTCCATGCCCACCTTCCTGATATCTTTTTACCCCTCCTCAAAAAAAACCCAGTTTCTTGTCCTCCATTGGTAGAAAAGCCCTATAGAAAGAGGATGAACAGGTAGCCAAAGTTAATACAACCGGGTGCCGTTATTCATTTCTTTATTATTTGTCTATATACCAAACTTCTTAACCATCCTTCTGTCTTGTAGAGTTATGGGGAAAATGGAAGGAGGAAGGACTTACAACAGTTCATTTAGTGACCGTTCAAAGTTACAACCATATGGAAAAAAGCAACTTAGTGAGGACCATTTTTCACACTCACAACCATTGCAACCACCCTGTGGTCACATGATCAAAATTCAGGCAATTGGCACAACTGACTCATGATGGTTGCCGTGTCCCGGGTGTCAGGGCTGCAACAAATCCACCCCCATTCAAATCATAAGTCTCTAGCCGCATCTCTCAGAGTAAAAAAAATGGATTTATTAGGAGTGACCATGTCAACGTTATCTGGGTGCAGCCGACACTAGGACACTTCATTCATTTCCCCCTTGACTCTGGTCTTCCCTCCACCCCCTGGATGTATATTCTCCAATGGGACACATCCATAGCCAAGAATCATCAATCATGCTCTCCAGTAATAATCTTGTGCGCCAACAGCTTTGGCTGCCTAGCAATTATCTGAAGCATTTAAGGAATGCACTACTTTCCCCACTCCCTTTCTGCTGGCAACTAAAAAGACCAAAGAAGTATTTTTTTAGTTGACACCTGGGTCACATGATCCCCTTTTGAGGCCTTCTGATCAGCAAAATCAATGGGGAAGCCAGATTTACTTAACAATCATTTTAATAACTTAACAACTATCCAGTTGTTAAGCCACAAATATTAACAACAAACTCATTGTAAACCATTGTAAACTTGACTGTAAAAAAATACGATTTTTGTAATAGAGTTGTCAAAGTTTGGAATGCTCTACATGATTCAGTTGTCTCAGCTACAATTTTTCACAGTTTTAGTCACAAGTTGACTTCTGTGGACCTCGCTTCATATTTAAGAGGTCCTGTAAAGGGGGCATGCATAAGAGCACTAACGTGTCTGTCGTCCCTGTCATTTTATTTTTACATTATTTGTGTTTTTGTTTTTTGTGTGACAAATTATAAATTAAAAAACAAACCTGCAGTGATTCACTTAACAACTGTGGCAAGAAAGGTCGTAAAATGGGAGCAAAATCCACTTAACAACAGTCTCACTTGGCAACAGAAATTTTGGGCACAAACTCATAGGATTGTTGGTCGTAGGATTACCTGTATTAGGTATGTTCACCGCTTGCAAAAAATAATAAAGGCAGGCTATAGGAGTCACCTCTTGGTGAGGCTGGCAGCAAACAAATTCAATAAATGAATTTTAAAAAATAGCAATAGCACTTAGAGTATCCCGCTTCATTGTTCTTTTACAGCGTTCTCTAAGCAGTTTGACAGAGCCAGCATATGGCCCCCAACAATTTGGGTCCTCATTTTATCCACCTCGGAAGGGATGGAAGGCTGAGCCAGTCAGGGCTCAAACAAAATAAGAATTAATTGCTGTCATGTGCATGTTGAACTCTGCCTTCTTTTTAAAAAACTAAATTCAAACGTGGGAATCCAGCTAAAGTCAACTTATCCCTGCCTTATAAATATGTCTGTGTTCCTAGAGACACCCACTCCCCCAGTTGCTGCTGAAACGTGAGTCACTTTTTTTCTCCCTTAACCGATGCTTTTGCCAGGCCAGATTTTGTGTTGTGTGCCAGATTTTGTGTTGTGTGCCAGATTTTGTGTTGTGTGCCAGTTTTTGTGTTGTATGTGGCTGCCGCAGAATCACCAGGCCGAAGGGTCAGTCTTAAAGAGCCGGCAGATGTTTCCAGCTGGGGAAAAGCCTCCTTCACGGGATGGGACATCAGAGGCTATTAAATCATGATGGGAAATTCATTGTCATTCTGACTTGGACTTCATTAGCAATATAACACAGAAGGATAGTGCACCTTTAAATGATGAGCTTTGGTGTTTAATTACCCAAATAAAATGACATAAATATGAATGAGCGCTAATGGTGGTACTTGGGGTTTTTTTCCTCACCCCTGGAAACCATTAACGATTCTTAAACGATTTGTAAAGAAAATGAAAGGCGAAGAGAAGCAGTGAGATGGCTATTAGGGTTCAAACACACTCCTGAATTATTACATAGTCAACTACCTGGCAAATACAGAGAAGTAAATGATCTTGATCTTGCTACCTTCTGATATATTTTTTTCCCCTCCTTCTAAATTTACTGCTAGAGTCATTTCACCCCCACGGCACGTGGCATTTTGATCTTCTCCTCTGATGTTCATTAATTCAGAAATGGGGATTTGGGTGTGTGTGTGTGTGTGTGTGTTGGACTGGGTACATGTAAGAAAGACAGAAGATTTCGGTTCTGCAGAAATTGCTAAGGTTGTTTTTGCTCCCGTTAGAGCAAATTGTCCACGAGGTCTAGCAACGCACATGCTGAAAGCAGGGCCACCCCTCCCCCAGCAACCCCCACCTTTTGTAAGGGGCCTTTAAAACAAACCTTGGGTCAGAATGGGTGGTGGATCCCTTGTGGGATATTGTTCTTGTATCGTGGATTTTTTTTTTATCCAGATTCTTTTGATATTTTTTGTGTTTCTATTGTGCTTTCTAAGTCACTCAGAATCATAACAGATTGGGGCAGCCTCTAAATCAGTCAACTAAGTACATCTGCAATGGAAGCTACAACATTAGATGCTTTTAACAATATGATTAAAGCCAGCTATCGTTCAGCTTTTCTGTTGATGCATAAATCATTCCTAGAAATGGGTATGGACAAAATTGAAGACTTCTGTTGGGGATTTCTATCTTTTCTTCCTCTTTCTCCTTCTTCCTTACTTTTCTCCTCCAGCATCACCTCCTCCACATCCCTCCTCTTCCCCTTCTTCCTCCTCTTTCTCCTCCATTCACTGTTCTTCCACCCTCCAAAGCTGTTGCACCTCTAATTAAGAACATAATAGAGGCAGGTACAAATAACAGTGTAGCTTCAACACACAAGTCAAGCAACGTTTGAATGGAGTCGTCTGGTTTATCACCCCGTGGACTGGAACAGAGAATCAGAAGACCTGAGTCAATGTTCCTCAACCTTGGCAACTTTAAGATGTGTGGACTTCAACTCCCAGCATGCTGACTGGGGAATTCTGGGAGTTGAAGTCCACACAACTGAAAGTTCCCAGGAAATACTGACCTCAGTGGTGGACCAAGCAAGGAATGTTACCTAGTAGAGCAAGTGTAGCTTTGACAAACTCAACTGAAGATTTTCTGGTGTTGGAATGGAGTCTTGTCTGAAGATGTAAGAGGTGGCTTTTTATGAGGCTCAGTTTTTGTCACAGTTTCTGCAGATTCTATCCAGACCTCTTTGGGAGTTGAGGTTGAATTCTTTGCAAGGACATTGAGTTCTCTGCTCCCTAATTACAGCCATTCTCTAAGTCATGCTTTCCTTAAGCTAGTCAACAACTCTAGTTGTGTTGTGGCCCGCCACTGGCCAGCGGACCTGGCAGCAGATTCGGACAGTGTGGAGGTTGGGGAGGAACATGGGCCAGTTCTGGAGTCTGTGCAAGGCTCTGACGAGTGCTCTGCATTGGAGGCAAAGATGGGGCAAGGGCTGTCTGACAGTTATCAGCTGCCTTTGGAGTCAGACATCAGTGAGGCAGAAGAACAGCTGGAGCCTGTTCCCAATGTGCACATGCACAGAGCTGCCAGGAGAAGAGAAAAGCTAAGGAACAAGGGTTGACTTGGGAGTAAAGCCATATTTATTTATTTGTTTGCTTGCTTATTTATTTGTTTATTTATTTGGAATAAAAGAGGAGTGAAAGGGGAGTGGGGTTTGCAGGAGACAATTAGTTCATTTGGGTGAAGATCTGTTCCTGCATTGTTGCCGAGTTTTGTCTGCCACAGTGTGGCATCTGAAAGATATCGGTCTGGCAACTCTCCAAGCCTCCCTTTCAAGATATTTTGCAATTTTGTAATTGCAAAATATCTTGGAAGACTGTTAGCCGGGACTTTGCTGGAGAGGAATTCACTGTAAACCAAATAAAAGGGGTTTTATCCCGACGCGGAGTCGGCTTTGTGCTTTTGGGGAAGCCTAGGTCAGAACAAGTTGTTGTTGTTGTTTCTGGCAGGCCTACTTGTGGGATAACAACAAGGACCTGGTGGAGTGGCTGGAGAAACAGCTGGCAGAGGAAGAAGGAGCCCGGTCAGTGGTTGACGAGAACATCAAATACATTTCCAGGGACTACATACTCAAACAGATACGAAGGTAAGAGAGCTCTGCAACGCTCAGGGGGCCTTGCTACTCCATAAGTCTGAAATGCCACAGTAGTCCTCAACTTAAAACAGTTGATTTAGTGACCGTTCGAAGTTACAACGGCACTGAAAAAAAGTGACGAACTGTGCGCTGACCGAACTGGTTGTTATGCCGGTAGGATCCCACCCCTGGGTAGATTCTCTGCAGTGCAGTGATTTGCTTAACCATCCTGCCAAAAAAGGTTGCAAAATGGGGTGGAGGGGCTGACTCACTGAACTTGCTTAGCAAATGGAAATTCTGGTCCCGATTGTCGTCGTTAAGTCTAGGACTACCCGTACTTGGTGGTCTGACCAGAGAGCTGGACTGCCCAAACGGAGTGTCCATCTCCCCCTTCCGAGGCCCCTACCTCTCCTTCTTCTTTCTCCTAGCTTGGTCCAGGCGAACCCAGAGATAGCCATGGATTCCATCGTCCACATGACACAGCACATATCACCCACCCAGCGGGCCGAGATCGTGCGCATTCTCTCCACAATGGACTCGCCCGCCTCCACGTAAGGGGACGCCCACCCACCCACCCACCGTCAATCGTGGTGGGCAAGAAGGGGCTGCTGGCCGCTCTCAACCCCCACATAACGTGGACCTGCCAAGAAACGCTGGAAAGTGACTTTTTAATTATTTTTTATTTTTTAAAAAAACCAGACTTCAACGGAAGACAACGGCATGGTGTCCTTCTAGCTGCGAAAGACTCTAGGGACACAACCCCCCCACACCCCTAAAATAATTTATGGATGCCACGTAATCATACCTATTTATTTAACAAGAAAGTGAGACTGGACCAATATTGTAACTAACAGTTGTCTGTACAGCACTTATCCAGATTATGAATGGTACTGTCGTGCCATGAGGTCACGGAATTTAAAGGGTGGTTGGGTGGGGTGGGAGGTGAGGGAGAAAAGGGGTTGATGTCCGTTGTGAGCCACTTTGTCCGTTACTTAACATCCCCCTCCCCAAACCCAAGATCCCCCAGGTTTCCCAACAGCCGTGGTAAACGGGAGGGGGGCTGCTACTCCTCTCCTCATTTTCCCCGGGCCCTTCGGTTCATCAGCTAGTCCTACAGGAGATGGGCAGTGATAGAAAAAATCCCCCCCTTCCTGAAGCAGCCTGGGGTTTTTTCACCATTTCTGTGCCTAAAGGGAGACCCTCGGACTTTGTGTAGCTCAGGGATCCCCAAACCTGCCAACTTTAAGACTTGTGGACTTCAACTCAAGACTTCAAGTCCACAAGTCTTAAAGTTGCCAGGTTTGGGGACCTCTGGTGTAGCTCATCCCCCTTAATCTGGAAAGAGCGTCTCCCTCCATCACAAAGTAGAGGCAGGACCCATTTTCCTCTCTGGAAAGCTATGCAGCAACAATGTCTTCCCCTCCCTCAGGCTGGGCTCCCTCCACCAAACAGCCAGCTGGTGCTTCAAAGTGCTTTCTGTGGCTATAGTGACCAGTCTTCGGGCGTTAAATAGACCTATCCAGCACCCCTCGGTTTCCCAGGGCAGGCTGGACAAAACCCAGCCCAGAGTGCCTCTCTTATGGCAGGCATAATGCCTCTCTGCCCCATTCCTTGGTCCCACAGCACAGATTAAGCCAACACCCTTTTGGCTTGCAGACACCCTCCCTTCCTCACCCCACCTGCTGATTACCTTCTAAGGTTTTGCTGCTCCGGGAAGGAAGCTTCACTTCAACCTGCCCCAGTGAAATGGCCCTAATTTGGTTCTGAATGTTGGTGTTGGCAGCCAGTGAAAGAAATCCCTTCCTTATATGAGCAGTAGAGCCTATTGCAGGGGTCCCAAACTTGGCAACTTTTAAGACTTGTGGATTTCAACTCCTAGAATTCTCCAGCCAGCTGGATGGCGAACCTATGGCACACATGCCACAGGTGGCATACAGAGCCATTTGTGCGGCCACGTGAGCCCCAGGCAAACTTACCTCACTGCACATATGTGCACCTCCCAGCTGATTTTCAGGCCTTTTTCGGCCTCCCAGAGGCTCAAGGGAAGCCTCTGCAGCCTTTGCAGGTGGAGAAACAGGCCCGTTTCATCACTTCCTGTATTTCTGGAAATACCAGAAGTGACTAAACAGGCCCATTTTTCGGCCTCCAAAGGCTGCAGAGGCTTCCCTCGAACCTCTGGGAGACCAAAAAAGGCCTGAAAATCAGCTGGGAGGCATGTGCATGTGCAGTGCAGGTAAGGGGGTGGTGTGGGGGGATTGTTCGTGCATGCACAGGAGGCATAGGGGGCACGTGCATTGCTTTCTGGGTGCTAGCACGGAAGTGTGCAATTTTCAGCATAGGAGCCCAAAAAGGTTAGCCACCACTGCTCTAGCCTATTGCATCCAGCACACCGACCGGGGATGCACCAGAGCATCTCTTTCCACTGCCCTCCAGCCAGGAGAGGAAGTAGTGGAAGCTACAACTGGTTTTTTTTGGTGGGGGTCAGCAAAAGAGGCTCCAGGTGGCTAAGTGGGCAGGTGTGTGGGTGGGTGTGATGTGTAGGACTGGAGGAGCAGCAGCACTTTGTAAAATCTGCAGAGTTGGGATTCTGGGGTTCTGATAGGAATTAGGGGGCATGTGCCTTGCTGGGTGGGGAAAGTGTCTCGCCCACCAGCAAGATTTGGGATCCCATTTTCAAAACTCAATTGTCCAAGAAAGAAAGGAAGAGCGTTTCCTTTCTCCCTGTAGCCACACCACGCCTATAACATGCAGCTGTGGGACATCCCACTCATCCACCCACCCACCCATCCTGAATTCGGAATGGGACAACTCGCTGGACAATTCAACCAAGACAAAAAGTGAAATTAATTTCAACGGAACCATTGCCAATAAAAATAAAATTAAGTCAATCCAGAAGCACAAGAGTTACATTAATTTCAATGAAAAATGTGGCCACCGACAATAAAAGTAACTGAGTGGAACGATTAATTCAACGTTGAATTGTCCAGCGGTAAATTGGGCATGGCAACTTGGGCATGACAGCGAGCTTTCCTAGACCCCCTCAAATTGGATAGCTGATTCTTACCTGTGGGACTCTTACCTGTGATGGGAGAGTCTAACACACACACACACACACACACACACACACACCAACTCTCAGAGCCAGCCTTAGATCCAAGTTGGAAGGGGGCAGCAATAAAAAACCCTAGACACTATAATTTTCTTTCTAAACCAAGGACCTCATTTTTACCATGCTTTAAAAAAAAAACAGTAATTTGGAATTAATGCAGTTGGGTTTTTTTCCTACATTGCAAAGCACTAAAATCAATCCTGCTCAACGTAATACAAAAAGCGGGGAGGGAATCTAATTTGGGATCTGGGTTGGGAGGATCCTCATAGCACAGTATTAACCAACCAAGCTTCACTAAAAATCTTAAGACCAAGAATCTGGTTCCCAGGTGCATTTTCTTTTTCTTTTTTTAACCTGGAAAGTGCCAAGTATTGTGAAATAAAACACACCTTCGCTGTAGTTCAGAGAGCCCAGCCTTCTCCAGCTTCCAGATGTGATGACCTCAAAGTTTCCCCGAAATTATGTCCATAGATTACTGGCAGGGGTGGGCTTCCAAAATTTTAGCAAAGGGTTCTCTGCCTGGTTGCTGGGTGGGTGTGGCCATGGTGGGCATGGCCTAGTTGGCCTCCTGCACCATGGGGGGGGGCGTTTTTACCCTCCCTGGGCTCTGGAGGCTTTGTTTGAGCCTCTGGAAGGGAGAAAATGGCCTCCCCAGACTCCAGAGGCTCTCTGGAAGCTGGAAACGGGCCCATTTCTGGTTTTCCCAAACTTCCGGGAGGCCCGTTTTTCACCCTCCCCGAGCCTCTATGCGCGCCCTGCACTTACCTGCATCCAAAATGGGCCATGTGGGGACTCCGGGGAGGGGAGGGGCAGGGTGGGCAGGGCCAGCCAGGAGTGGGATTTGGGGGTTCTCTGAACTGCACAGAATCTTAGCTAGGGTCTCTCTTAAACCCCTATGAACCCCCAGCAACCACCTCTGATTACTGGCCAGAATGGTAAGAATGGACGTCTGGAGGGCTATAAGTGACTTGCAGCAGGCTGAAACATCGAAAGGAACCTCGTTTGAAGGGAGATAGAAATTCTTCCGCAAAGCACATATTTTGGGCTAAAAACAACGCTGATCCACATAGATCAGACTAAAAAAAGTTGCAAAAGAAGAGGATTACTTATGGGACTTATGGGGGGCTTGTATCTCCACCAGATCTTCCCTCTGGGGCTCGGTTCAGTGCCTTTCTTTTTTTGAAATCCCACCCTCCTATTATTTCTTCATTAAAGAAAATTGATGTTCAGCTGAACTCCAGGATGGCCCAGGTTCCAGAGAGCACATTGCAGTCGAGTTTTTTCCCCCTGCAACAACACCTAGAACAGCCAGGGAACCACATTTAGCCCACAATCCTGCCAAGAACTGAGTCTAGATCAGGAGTCCCCAAACTTGGCAACTTTAAGACTTGTGGACTTCAACGCCCAGAATTCCTTAGCCAGCTTTCTGGGAGTTGTAGTCCACAAGTCTTAAAGTTGCCAAGTTTGGGGACCTCTAGTCTAGTTTCTGACATCCATCTTTGCATTATTATTATTTTTTGTCCTTCCTTCCCTCATGCAAAACATAGAAACTGATGTGTTTGAAGGAATCCTTGATTCCAACAGTTTTGTAACCCCAGCTTAAACCTGTAAAGTGGCTGTTACTTTTGACCCCACGCCGATTTCTTTTTAGAAGCTGCAAAAACAACCAGAGTGAAAAGGTGGCCTTTTCAATCTTACACCTTAAATTCTAGTCCACCAAAGTTTTTAAAAAAATCAACACATCCTCACACAGGGTTGAAGAGGGAGGAAAAACTAGCAAAGATGCATCCTGGGTCCTTCCTGAATCTTCACGGTCCCTTAAAAAAATGCAGTGATCATTATGACTTTAGCAGGAATAAATTCAGACAACCTCTCACTGGAAGTATTAAAGTGGGTTTTGCTTTGGGAGAATTGTCAGGTCTGAAGTTGTTCCACTTACCTCAGTTTTCTTTTAATAAAACCAACAATCAGTTTATGTCTGCATTCCTTGGTGTGATTTTCAGACGTAAAGGGATCTTGGTTGATATTGAAATGTATTTCTCCTCCAGGCAACATGTTCACTTTTGAGGACATCCAACTCGGTTGCATGTTTAGTCTTCCCGTAGTGAAGTTAGCTTAGAAACATGAGTGTTGTTACTCAGGGAGCATCAAGTAGTATCATTCTCTATGGAGATTCTCAATCATCCATGTCATGGTTGTCCCAAGGGAGCTTTTATCGAAAGGCAACTGGACTTTGTTTTTCCTTGAAGACGTTTCTCACCTCTTCAGCCTCAGAACATTTTGGGAGAAAGCCCCCCTCCATGTAGGTTTCATTTGGTCATCAGGAGTAGGCTAAGTTCCATAGGTTCCTGTCTCCTACTTATATATGTTCAGAGTATTGCAGCGTAAATTCAGCGCCAGAAAAGTAAACACAGATGGCTGAGGCTTCATTTAACTTCTTTATAAACAAATAAAGGAAATTTTACAGTACCAGTTGTAGATTTCTCCAACATGGAGCAAACGCAAACAGAAGCAGACGTTACAAGTTCAGAGCAGAACAGCAATTCAACTTCAGAAACAGACTGTCAGACATCAGTTTCACTTGTTCAGCAGGCAAGCAAGACACACAGCAGAGGAGAGAAGCAGTTTCATTTTCAATAGACAGACTCAAAGCTTAGCATAGCTTCAGAGCTGCAGAGCTTAATACAGAGCCACACCTAGGCTACTTTTAGTTTCAGTTTCCAAATAGTCCTATTGGCTGACTTTGTTACCATGTTCTATTCCAGTTCATGAATATACTCTGACAATATATAGGCAACCACTTTATCAGAAAGTGGATTGGTCAGCGTGAAATCCTTGGTGCTCTGATGACATTACCTAGTTGGGTCATGAAACATCTGCAAGAAAACCAGCAAGCTCAGAGAGCACCAAAGACCTCTCACTTCAACCCCCAAGCTACCAATTGGTCAGTGTTCCTCATCACTCCCACTTCACCCTCTAAGTTGAGTTTGTTCGCACAAACCACATAGGCATCTAGCGATTCCATGGGTGCATTCCCCAAACTCAGATAAGTTTGCTTAGTCTTCATCTAGGTTATTTTAAAATGGAGCTAGCCAGTTTGCATTGCGTAATCTGGGGGAAAGGCTGCATGCTGCTCCAGTTGGCAACTTTAAGCTTGTCTATTTCTGGGCAGGTGAGTCTTTGACTCACCTGGGCTCTCTCCTCCCTGAGGAATGTTTATGGGTCCTACAGGAACTCCAAGGGCATTTTAGGAAGACAGCAGATTCTGGAAATTGGTGCTTGTCTTGCAATGAACCAACTTGACTGGTAGCACACTGCAAAAGAGGGTGGGGGAGACAGCAAGCGAACATCTGCAGGCCCCCAGAGCTGTAGAGCTTCTGCATGGCTCTCCTTTAAAACAAGATACTCTGCATTTGGCTTGGTAGTTTCCATCTAAAATGCAGTGGCCTAATGAACAAACCAACATTAAAAAGAGCAGTGTGTTAATAGAATAGAATGAAATTCTTTATTGGCCAAGTGTGATTGGACACACTAGGAATTTGTCTTGGTGCAAATGCTCTCAGTATACATAAAAGAAAAGATACATTTGTCAAGAGTCAAGAATCATAAGGTACAACACTTAGTGATAGTCACAGGGTACAATAAGCAATCAAATCATACTAGGAAACAGTCAATATAAATCGTAAGGATACAAGCGACAAAGTTAAATCATACAGTCACAAGTGGCAGGGGATGGGTGACCAGGAGTGATGAGAAGATTAACAGTAATAGTAGTGCAGACTTAGTACATAGTTGGACAGTGTTGTGGGAATTATTTGTCTAGCAGAGTGATGGCGTTCGGGGAAAAACTGTCCTTGTGTCTAGTTGTTCTGGTGTACAGTGCTTTGAGGGAAGGAGTTGAAAGAGTTTATGTCTGGGATGTGAGGGTTCTGTAAATATTTTCACAGCCCTCTTTTTGACTCGTGCAGTATACAGGTCAGGTTTCAAAACAATCCCAAGAAGAAGCTAAAACCATGAGTACTATCTTCAGAGAATGTCGCATGTCTGACATTCCGCCCCCCTTAACCTGCTTTTTATTTTCCAGAGAATTAGGGAAGGTTCCTTCTGAGATGCTTCCTCCACCTTCATCCCTCCTTTGGATTCAGATTTCTCTTACCAGGCTTCTGTCAACCTTCTTCCTGTCTCTCAAGGTGACTCCCACACCACTGGAAAACAATACAACAACCTCTGTTGTATTTCTCCTTTTCTCCTGTCCTCCCTCCCCCTATTTGTATAGACTTCCCTTTTTGCCTTTCACCTTTTTCTCTCTGCCTGTTGCTGACTTAGGTCTACCCCAGGCAGATAAGCTATAACTGTCCTGAGAAATACTATAAGGAAAAAAAAAGAGTTACAATCTTTAGAAGACGTTCGTTTATTCTTCACTTCCAGACTTGCTAAAAGTGAAGCTTCCTTCAAGTTGAGCTCTTGCTGGTTTTAGAGCTTCATCTGTGCAGTTTTCTTGGCCAGGATACAGAAGCAAAGGAAAAAGAAGGGGAGGGAAGAGGCAGAGAAGAGGAGGAGAAAAGAAAAAGGGGAAAGGAGAAAAAAGGAGAGGGGAGAAGAGAGGAGAGGAAGAGGAGAGAAAAATTCTCATCTAGCGTACAACATGAGGACTGGGGAACTCTGGGAGTTGAAGTCCTCCCATCTTAAAGTTGCTGAGGTTAAAAAACATGGGGACAGATGAACTAATAGATTTGCCCAAGAACAGTTCAGTTCACCTTGTTTTGCTGTTTTCCATAGGTTAAGATCACTAGGGAAAGGACACCTGATGTAATTTGTATGTCTAAGTTTAGCAAAGGCTGCAGGGACAAATTCAAATTCTATTTTGTATCCCAGTTTCAGGCTCTTTGGGTTTGTAGAGCAGACACTTGAAAACGGCCTCTATATCACCTGATGCAAGGGGGGCTTCCTTTGAAGGATCTCTACCTTATTTTTTTTTTCCACTGATGCTTCGGCTCCGACAAAACCCACCTCTTCACATTCAGAGAAAGTGGGGGTCACCAAAACAATTTCATGCATTAAAACTGTTTCACAAATGGCTGCCCGAACTCACACTGCCATTTCCCTCACCGCTACTCAACTGAATTTAATTGCAGGTACAGCTAATGGAACATTTTTTCCCCTACTGGGTAGGTTGCATAAATGAACCTGTTTACCCCAAACTGATGCTTTTATTTTTCATTTAAAAGAAGAAGAAGAACACGCATAAAGATAGCTTTATGCCAAAACCGCTAAAAATCAGCACCACGGACAGCTCCAGCCCAACTTACCATGTATGGAACTGAGATCAAACCCGGTTGATTGGTATGTCCTTTACAATACCGATCATTTAAAGGAAAGAAAAAAGAGAATATAATGGAAGACTCAAGAGATGCCTCTCTTGAACCCTGGACATTCACTAGCAACCAATATTCACATGCTTAAAATACCCAGAAGGGTATCCCCGAAGTGTGAAAGCTTTCAAATGCCACCAGATCAAAGTGTGATCATCTTTTTAATTTAAACCTTTTGTTGCCTCAGTGATCTTAAGAGAGGCAGAGAGAAAGAGGGAGAGAGATCAAAATAAAGCTGAAACAAAAACAGCTGCTTTGTAGTTGCGTTTTTCCCCCCCATCTTCCCCCCCCCCATTTGCTCCAGTCCCTTCTCTCAATTTAGGCCGTGAAATAGGTCAGCTCTATTACCGATCAGCCTTCCCAGAAATATTTAAAACAAATTGAATTGCACACCCAATACCCATCACAATTATGCCAGCCACAATAACTAAATTAGCAATTCAACAAAATAATTGGAAATGCGATTCTCTCTATTCCGAGGCTTCCTGAGGGCTTTTGCCGATCAGTTGGGGGGAAACTCCGCTTTACTAATTCAGAAGCTAATTAGAGCCACACTTGTAAATGAAGTTGTTTGTCTCAAAGTTGAAATTCGGTTCTCGCTTTTATTATTTATTTATTTGCATTTTGGGAGGGACAGAGGGAGGGTCTTTTCTCCTTATTCCCATGTTGCAAATCTAAAAAAAAAACCCACCAACCTTTACAACTTGCTAAAGTCATTTAAATTCTGTTGATCATTGAGGATATTAAAAGAAACATTTGTAGTGAGCTACGCCTGTATTTTCCCTTTCTTTTTTCTTTTTTTTTTAAAGTTTAAACCTTCTGACTTTGCCTTTGAAAAGAGTAGATAATGACAAACGAAATGGTTTCAGCCACAGAGAAGCAACCTCATCCCAAATCTCCAGGGCCAAGAAAACAAACGAAGGCTCTCAAGATTGTGTCCATCTTTGGGCCAACGTTGCTATGCCCTTGGGACCAAGTCTCAAAGTGGTTAGTTATCTTCCAGGGAGAAGTGGAGAAGTTCCCTTATTCCATATGCAATCCTAGGACTGAAGGGATCTTGGAGGTCTTCTAGTCCAACCCCCTGCCCAAGCCAGGAGACCTTATACCATCCCAGACAAATAGTTGCCCTATCTTCTCTTGAAAATGTCCAACGATGGAGCACCCTCAACTCCAGAAGGTAACCTGTTCCATTGATCAATTGTCAGGAAATTTCTCCTTATTTCCAGGTTGGACCTCGCCTGAGAAGAGTCCACCCATTGCTTCTTGTCCTGCCCTCAGGTGCGCTGGAAAGTGAATTGGCCCCCTCATCGCTGTGGCAGCCCTTCAAGAGTTGGAAGATGGTGGCTAGAACTGTATTTGCACAACACTGGAGGAGCATAGAGATCCCTGCAGAAGAGAATGTAATAAAAAGAATACTAGAATGTGCAGAAATGGATAGATTAACACTTAAAATTAAAGGCAGGGAAGACACTGAATATTTCTTAATATGGGATTTGTTCCATCAATGGTTATTGAGCAGAAACAGAAGTTAAAAAAATACAAGAGAATGACTAACTTTGAAAAAATGATTTACTAAATGGATAAAAGGTAAAGGTTCCCCTTGCACATCTGTAGAGAAACACCCCCATAACATGAATAAACGGGATGATACTTCCCGCCTACCAGACATCTGGAAACTAGCCCTAATCAACAAACGAGTCCCAGCCACAAAAACCAACACCAGACCCAAAATAACACATGATGCCACCACCAATCTCCTTCACCAGACTCAAACCCATACAGGCGAAAGGCAACCACCATCCAGAAACCAGACCATGGCTGCAACACCAGCTGCTACACCCCTCCGACCCCAAACTAAGCAAACTGACACGCTATAAACACATAGCCAGACCTCAAACTCGGAGCCAAACCAAGGCCGGAATGTCACATCACAGCCTTCCACCCAGGATACTACATCACAGAACTCAGGAGATTACAACACAAAACATCAGGAAGTTGCAACACAGACAACGACCCAGGAGATTACAGCACCACACCCAGGATGTCACAACAATAGAACTCAGAAGGTCATCACACAGCCCATTACCCAGGTCGTTACAACACAAAAGGCTGAGAGACACACAGCCAGCACCTCAGCCACACAGGGTCTCAGGAAAAAGCCATCCAATTTGCATACATCAACTCCATCAACCAATCAAGTAGTAACAATACAGCCAACTCTGGAGTTTAAGGGGGAAAAACAGCCACTATCACACACTTCTCCCAGAAGAACGAAGCTGAAGACACCAGCCTGAAGATGACGGATGAGATTTCATCGAAACGTTGCCAAGGTATTCTCAATCTTACACGGGACAAGACCTGAATACACCAAGACCTACATATATATATATAAATATATACTTTATCTCAGGACACTCCAAATGGCCATAAATGCAGGCCAGTTGCCAAGTGCCAAAAATGCAGTCATGTGACCATGGGAAGGAACTTTTGGAACTACAGAACCAGGCTGTTGTGGGGGTCTGTCATAATTTTATTTATTTATTTATTTATTTATTTATTTATTTATTTATTTATTATTTAGACTTGTATGCCACCCCATCTCTGAAGACGCGGGGCGGCTCACAACTGAAACCAACCACAACAATAAATTATTTAAAAGAATATTAATAATAATAATAATAATAATAATAATTTATTCGACTTGTATGCCGCCCTTCTCCCTAAGGATCTCAGGGTGGCTAACAATAAAACAGGACCAAATTTACATAAAACAAGCATTAAATATAACAAGTCAGAATAAATAACAATAAAACATTAAAACATTAATTAAAATAATTAAAACAGTAAAAAAAAATCCCACCCGGGTCATTCCAGGCCGGCCTGTTGAAATAACCAAGTCTTTAGGTCCCGGCGGAAGGAGCAGAGGTCAGGGGCCAAACAGAGATCCATGGGGAGGTGGTTCCAGAGGCTCCCACAGAGGAGGCTCTAGCCCTCCCGATCTGACGGTATCACCAGGAGGCCCCTCCTGTGGGAGCAAACAGGACGATTGGCATATGATGATACTGGCAGGAGGCGTTAAGTACCCGGACCCAAGCCATTTAGGGCCTTATAGGTGGTTACTAGCACCTTGAAGTTAACCCGGAAGGCCACTGGCAGTCAATGCAGGTCACACAGGAGGGGTGTAACATGGGAGTATCGGGATACTCCCATCACAGCCCGCGCGGCCGCATTCTGCAAGCAGTCCGAGAGGTAGGAGGAGAACCACCGCAGAACGGTGCTCCCCACCCCCAACCCCTGGAGCCGCTGCAGAAGGATACCATGGTCGATGGTATCGAAAGCCGCTGAGAGGTCTAATAGGACTAGAACAGAGGAAAAACCCCTGTCCCGAGCCCTCCAGAGATCATCCATCAGCACGACCAATGCTGTCTCTGTGCTGTGTCCGGACCTGAAGCCCAACTGATACGAGACTAGATAATCAGTTTCCTCCAGGAACAAGGGGAATTGCTACACCACCACGCTCTCAACAACCTTTGCTAAAAAGTGAAGGTTGGAGACTGGACGATAGTTATCTAAAACGTCTGGGTCCAGGGCAGGCTTCTTGAGGAGAGGTCTCACCACTGCCTCCTTCAAAGTAGTGGGGAAGACTCCCTCACTCAAAGAGGCATTGACAACTGCCTGGAGCCAGCCGCGTGTCACCTCACTGGAGGCGTAAACCAACCAGGAGGGACACAGGTCCAAAAACACGTGGTGGAGGACAACCTCCGCATGATCCTAAACAGTCCTAAACAGTCACAAGTCCAATTATATTAAAAAAAACCAATGTGCATTATAAAATTTAACACCCCCAGGAGGTCAGCATAGCCCGGCCTGTTCGAATAGCCAAGTTTTCAGGTCATGATGGAAGGTGCGAAGATCAGGGGCCAGGCGGAGTCCCAGGGGTAGTTGATTCCACAGGGCGGGAACTGCCACAGATTAGGCCCGTCCCCAGGGCGCCGCTAACCGGCATTGACTCGCTGACGGCACCCAGAGAAGCCCCTGTCTGTGTGCTCATACAGGGCGGTTGGTACTCGATATCCCGGACCCATGCCTTGTAGGACTTTGAATGTTAATACTAAAACCTTGAATCTCACCCAGAGGGCAACCGGCAGCCAATGCAGGTCGCACAGGAGGGGTGTAACATGGGAGTATCGGGAAACCCCCATCACCACCTGCGCGGCCGCATTCTGCACCAGCTGCAATCTCCAGATGGTATGCAAGGGCAGTCCTAAATAGAGAGCGTTGCAGTAGTCGAGTCGGGAGGTAACAAGTGCATGGGTGACTGTGCGCAGGGCATCTCGGTCCAGAAACGGGCGTAGCTGGTGGACCAGCCAGACCTGAGCAAAGGTCCCCCTGGCCACGGCTCCCACCTGCTCCTCCAACTTGAGCCGTGAATCCAGGAGGACCCCCAGGTTCCGAGCCCTATCCACAGGGGGCAACACCTCTCCCACTATGACCAACGATGGAATCTCCTGACTGGATCGAGATGCCGGTATGCACAGCCACTGGCCGGGTTGAGTAGAAGCATGTTTCCATCCATCCAGGTCCGTACCACATCCAAACAGCGGGATATCACGGAGAGGGCATCACTGAAGTGGTTTAGGGTGGAGATGTACAGCTGGATATCATCAGCATACTGATGATACCTCACCCCAAAGCCACGGATGATCTCACCCAACGGCTTCATATAGATGTTGAACAAGAGGGGCTAGAGGACTGACCCCTGAGGGACCCCACAGGTGAGAGCCCTCGGAGTCGACCTCTGCCCCCCCGTCAACACCAATTGCGAGCGTCCCAAGCGGTAGGAGGAGAACCACTGCAAAACAGTGCCCCCCACTCCCAGCCCCTCGAGGCGTCGCAACAGGATACCATGGTCGATGGTATCGAAAGCCGCTGAGAGATCTAACAGGACAGAGGAAAAACCTCTGTCCCGAGTCCTCCAGAGATCATCCATCAGTGCGACCAATGCCATCTCTGTGCTGAACCTGGGTCGGAAGCCCGATTGGTATGGATCTACCAGTTGTTAACCGGTTGTTAAGTGACCGTTTGTATATCAAGAACTACCTGTAAGGGGATGTGAGGAGAAAAAAGGCCTATGCCATTACTGTTCCCAGCCTTAATGGAACGGAAACCCTTTTCCACCCCCCCTATTTTAAGAACCCGTTTCTACTTTAGGGTTTACTTGTGCTGTTTTAAACTTCCATGCTTCTGCACTGCTTAAACTAATGACAAGCTGCCTATAAGAGCCACCTAGGTGGAAAGGAGGGCCACGATTCTCATTAAAATAAGCAGGAAGGTTCAAAGCCCTTTTCTTGCCGTGTGATTTTTATAGAAAAAGCTGCTTGTTAGACTTGGAAGCATTTTCTGACCTCGTGTGTGTTACGTGTCTAGTCATTTCTCTCCCCTCGCTCTCTCTCTTTCTCTCCCTCCCTCCCCCCCTTCCTCCCCCCCTCTCTCTCACACACACACAGGGGGGAAGAGGGAGAGAAATGGGGGGGGATATCTAAGGATGAGTCAGCAGTGTGCAATAGTAGCCAAAAAAGCTAATAAAGTGTTTGGTTGCATAAAGGGAGGCATAGAATAAAAACTACATGACATATTAGCACCGCTTTATTACAAAAAAAGGTGTTGAGACTTAGGAAAAAGTGCAAAGAAGAGCAGCTAAGATAATTGCCGACCTGAGACTAAAACATATGAAGAATGGATGCAGGATTTGGGTTTGGCTAGTCTAGGGAAAAGAAAGACTAGGGGGGACATGATACCAGTATTCCAGTATTTGAGGGGCCTCCACAAAGAAGAGGGGGGTCAACTTATTTTCCAAAGCACCAGAAGGCAAGGCAAGAATCAATGGATGGAAACTAATCAAGGAGAGAAGCAATCTGGAATTGAGGAGAAACTTCCTAACAGTGAGGGCAATTAACCAGTGGAACTGCTTGCCTCCAGAAGTTGTGGGTGCTTCATCACTGGAGGTTTTTAAGAAGACACTGGACAGCCACTTGTCTGAAAGGGTATAGGATCTCTTGCTTGAGCAGGGGGCTGGACTAGAAGACCTCCAAGGTCCCTTCCAGCTCTTTCCGATTGAAAGCTAGAAGATTGAAGGCGCTAAAAATAACTCAGCTTGGCTAGTATGATATTATAACTTGCCATCAGAAACATAGCTGTTATTTCCAGTAGTAGCAAACCTCTCTAGACAGTTCGGTGACATTGTGAAGATTAGACCGAGCTCCAAAATTACCGAAGCAAAGAAATGTTTCTTCTGGACATTTACCATCTTCCTTTTGGGAAAAGAAAAAGGATCTTCCGTGCGAGATTAATGGATGCGAGGTTGGGTTTCCTTTTCGCTGAAGACTTTTTTTTTTTAAGGTCTGCATTTTTATGGCGTTGCATCATTTAGGTAAGGAGGTATGTCCAGCGTTTGCTTAGGTGCTAACTTCAACATTTTGGCCTCTCCTTGACTCAGCTTCTCTCCTTCTGACATTTCAAACAAGGGGAAGGCCAGCAATTGGTGTTTGAGAGAGATTTAATGTCTATTCAGCTGGCAAACTACAGTCACTGCCGAAGGGAAATTTACAAAGATCACACAAGAGAAAAATGAAGAGACACAAAAAATAGACTCAACCTCATTCATCTGAGATGGAAAGCTTTATTTATAGTGACTTTCTGGCTCCAACTCACTTCCATGAATTGGGACCTGGAATAGATTGTTGTATTGTGGGTTGTTTTATCCAGATTCTTTTGATATGTTTGTGTTTTTATTGTGCTTTCTAAGTTGTTCAGAATCACAACAGATTGATTTTATCCTTTAAAGAGGATCTTGTGTACAAGTCTTCCCCATAAGGAGATCTTGAGTTGGTCTGTCTAAGATCTGTGATGACCTGTAGTCTCTCAAAAATAACCCAAAAACTAAAACATGAATCAAAGTCTTGCAATGCCTTCAACTTAACTTCGCTGTTTTATTACAGTTTAAATTCAAAAGGTAAATAATGAAGCAAAAAGAAACCAAAAACAAACCGCATTGACGAGAGTTCCGAGGCAAACCAAGATAATTAATCACACATTCCAGGAAGATAACTGGGGAGAGTCCGTGGGAAGAACGCCAACAAAGATAAACCTCATCCAAAGGAAGCACTAATTTGACTCCAGCATCTGTGAACACGCAGTTACAAACTCTTATACATAGCTGCAACCCATGAGGAGGATCATGGCCCTCTCCTCCCAAGTAGAACATGCTTTTCCCTGATCCTATCCTCCCTGCATGCCCTAGGATGGAGAGGGGATGGGCCTGGATCCTCCTCTGATTGCTTAGCCATCCTCTGCCCTTCCCCAGCCTCCTCCACCACCTCTGGAGCCACACTTCCACTCCCTGTTCCACCAGGGGCATGACAAGATCCCTGGACCTTATTTGGAGAAAAGAAAGCACCGGCCTCCTTATCAGGAAACTACAACAGAGAGTAGAGAGTGAGAGAGTCAGTAACTGCCGAGCATTAAGGCAGGTCTGATGGAGGAGCAGGTAGGAGATGGAGAAGGGGGATGGCAGGAGGGGACAAAAAGAAGCCTGCAGAGAAAGTCCCTCCTGGATTACCTATGAAACCAGTATAAGCAAACTTCCTCACCACTTTACATTGTCTGGACTTGACATAAGAAGTGGAGGGGGGGGGAGAGCAGAGCAGAGGAAAGGAAAAGAGGAAAACATGGGAAGGAAATAAGAATAAAAAGAAGGGAAAGAAAAAAGGAGAGGAGAGGAGAGAAGACAGAAGAGAAGAGAAGATTTCTCAAATTACTCTGTAGCACAGGATCTACCAAGACAGGGACACAAACTTGTACAAAGTCTTAATATGTTTCTGCCTCCATGCTCCATGTGCACCTAAATTTCCCATGCAATATTACCATCTTCTCACCCAAAACTCCTTGCATGGAAAACCATCAAAGCCATCTCAAGCCAAGGCTGAAGGCACCACTTCCAGGACTACCAAACACAGTTCCAAGTGTTTTCAGGCGCAGTGGCCATGCTAACTGCTGGATAATGAAATCCAACATAGATGGAAGGAAGTATATGGTAACCTACAATTTAATAAGCTGGCATAGAACCAGTCCTGCCACTTTCTAATCTACTGGTAGTCCTCGATTTACAACCAAAGAACTTCCACTGATAAGGAAGATGATCGTTAAGTGAGTTGCATCCAATTTTATGTCCTTTTTTTTTGGCCATGGTTGTTAAGAAGCAAATCACTGCAGTTGTTAAGTGAATTGCATGGTCATTAAGCAAATCTGGCTTCCCAGATTGACTTTCCTTAAAGTGAAGCCAGCTGAGAAGATCACATGACCCTGGGATGCTGCAATGGTCATAAGTGCGAGGACCGGTCATAAGTCACTTTTTTTTCAGTGCAGTTGTAAATTCAACCAGTCACTAAAGAAATGGTTGTGACCCGAGGACTGTTTTTAGGAATACCAAAAAGTCTTATTCATGAAAGAGCATGTTTTTAAACAGTTTTTATTAGTTTATAATGTAGCATTAAAAATACAAAAGTAAATAGTAGGGGAAATAGAGAAGGGAAAAGGGAAGAGAAAACTGAGGTAAAAGAAGGAGGAAAAATAAAAATAAAAGACACTGACTTTCGACTCTCTTTGGTGCAGTATAATAAGAACATCAAACCTCAACTTTTTACTTTTACATTTAAACTAGCCATTTCTATAACAACAAATCTATCAAATCAGTAAAACCCAAAATCAAAGTTTTGGTTTTTTCCACCTTGAGCACAAAGTCCAGAAGTGGTTTCCAAGTAGAAATAAAAGTATTTATATCTTTTTTTCTTTGATCAAAACAGTCAATTTAGCCATCTCTGCTAACTCCCTCAATTTTTGCAGACATTCCTCCATTGTGGAGGGATTGAAATGACCTTTTTGTGCGTAAATTAATCTTGCTGACGTCAACATACATAACATCAAAGTTCTGAATTTTTTTCTCCAGATCTTTTTCCATTAAACCCAAAAGAAATGTTTTTAAATTCCACCTTCCTATACATTCATCTTCTCGTTTGTTTCAATAATCCAAGTGTGTTTACAGAAGATAGTAAGCCATATAAACACATTAATAATCCACAGTTTATTTAGCCATGAGTGACCATGTCATAAAACCCCAGCCCAGAGGAATATAACTGAGTTTATACACGGAAAGGTTAAACTTGCAAATCTAATTTGCAGTGCTCAGAATAATAAACCTACTGTATTTATTTAAAAAAAAAAACACCAAAGTACACAGTAGATAATAAAACAAGACTGTCAAACCAATTAGTTAATTAGGCCCCTTTCGGTGAACTGAGTTAATGAATCATTACATTTGTAGAGTACTTGCATATTATCGAAATCTTAGTTCAAGCATCTTTTTGAAGCATTAAGGGAGGTCTGAAGTAACCCACAATTTAATAAGCAAAGCAAATTCTCCAGATGCAAATAAAAGGCAGTTTTTCAGGGGAGAAATATTCTTTGCAGGAGTTTGCACAAGGATCCAAGTTTGAAATGTTTCAAAGTTTGAAATCCTCCAGTTTCGAAACACCCGCTACCCTAATTAGAATTTTTTTTTCAGTCATTCCTGAAACCCTTAGAGCAGGGATGCCCAATCTTGGCAACTTTAAAACCTAGTGCATTCCCCCATCGAAGTCTGATGCCGTGGAGGATGATGAGCCGGAGCTGGGGCTGATGGAGGTTTAGGGGGTGGCCTCGCTGGCTTCGGAGGAATGCAGGAGGAGGACAAGGCAGCCTCTAATCCCTCAGGCCTGGGACAGCTTGCCAGCAGGGAAGAACAGGGGCAGGATGACCAAGAGAGGGCAGGCAATGGAGATGAGGAGCAACAAAGCTCAGGCGATGAGCAAGGACAGACCCCTCCTGATCCCTGAGCACGGAGAGTGGAGAGGAGGTGGGAACAGAGTATGCTGACCTGACAACTCGGGAGGAGAGCATCCCGCCCCTCTTCACAAGGCACACCTGGGGACTGAGACTTAAGGAGACCCTGTGGGGAGGGGCGTTTGTCAGGAACAAACGCTGAATTTGTGGAGTTTGGTGTGCCATTGCCGATGTCTGGAGTTTGCTGGACTTCTTGCCTTCTTCCTTTGCCTTCCTGGACTCATTGCTTTGTTGCTTTGCTTCGTTGGACTCCTTGACTGGTTCTCCTGACCCGTTGGACTTCTTGCCTTGAAGCCATTGTGCTAATAGCATTTTGCTGGACTACTGGCAGTCAAAGGCTGCTGGAGGTGATTATGTGTGTTTGTGAGTGCTTTGCTCCGGGACTTGCCATAAACATGGGAGGGTTTGAGGGAAAATAGGAGCAATAAAGGGGCATTTTGAACTATCAGCTGTGTTGCCTCTGTGCCTTGCCCTAGATCATCACACCTGTAGACTTTAACTCCCAGTATACATGCCAGTTGCCCAACATCCGAATTTTTATCACGTGGCTGTGGAAAATGCCACAACGGTTGTAAGTGTGAAAAATGGTCACAAGTCACTTTTTTAAGTGTTGTTTTTGAATGGCCACTAAATGAATGGTACCTGTACCATGGTACTCTGTACCTGTACAAAGAGAGGGAGGGAGGGAGGGGATTCTTAGACTGATGAAATCTGGCAGAAGACACAAAACAGGCTGAAACTTTCGTGCAAAATCGAATGTGGGTTGCTTGGAGGTGGGAGATACTTTCAATGCAATCTACTGGATCCCCTGTGTGGATTCCCGCTGTGACTCTGCAGGACAAACGGGGAGGAAGCTAACCCATCATATTGCAAGAACGCAAGCGAGCGGTCAGACGAGGAGACCCAAACTCATCGGTAGCCTCACATTGCATACATTCAATTTCACAGCTACTAAGATTGTTGGCTGAGCAGGGACAAAAATAGTCAGGGAAGCAATTGAAGCCTGGGAAACAGGCCCCTTGTCAGTTAACAGGAGTGCTGATTTACCTCCAGCTTATCAGGTACTTAGGAGCTATGGGCTTGGCAGCACAACAACAGCCAATCTCTAGCCATCAACACGCCAATCAGCCAATAGGAAAGCACCACATAAACACAGTTCACAGAACAGCCCAAAGCACATATTCCAGTAGAGAAATTCCCTGAAGATGGGCTCCATAACGAGTCTGAAAGCTCAGTAGACCAGTGACCAACCCAGATTCGATTTCATATCATTGTCCTGGGACAAATATATTTGCCTTCATTCATGAAACTTTCATCACTTGAAAATAATTTCCTGAACAGAACCGCATAGAGTTGGAAGGGACCTTTGAGGTCTTCTAGTCCAACCCGTGGCTAAAGCAGAAGATCCTATCCCAGTGGTGGTTAACCTTTTTGGGCTCCTGTGGCAAAAATTGTGCACGCATTAGCGTGCATGCACTCGCGTGCCAGCACCCAGATGCAATGTGCCCCCCATGCCCCCTGTGCATGCACGCGCAATCCCACCTCCCTTACCTGCACTGCGCCTCACAGCTGATTGTTGGCTGGTTTGAGGCCTTTTTCGGCCTCCCAGAGGCTTGGAAAAAGCCTCTGCAAGGCTTTTCAGGACAAATAGGCCCGTTTCATCACTTCCTGTAACACCGGATGTGACGAAACGGGCATATTATTGGCGTGTGTACCAATAGGTTTGCCATTACGGCCCTATCCCATTTCAGAGAAGTGGCTGTCCAGTCTCTTCTTCAAAACCTCCAGTGTTGGAGCACCCACAACTTCTGGAGGCAAGTTGTTCCTCTGATTAATTGTTCTCACTGTCAGAAATTTTCTCCTTAGTTCTAGGTTGCTTCTTGATTAGTTCCCATCCACTGTTTCTTGTCAAACCCCAGGAGCAGAAATGGCACGCTGTGAAGGGCAACACTTGAAAGCAGCTTCTCTTGGGGCTGTTTTCACACACACACACACACACACCCTGAGCTGAGGAAAGAAAGGAATGTGAAGATGGATGAAAAGGAAAATAAGAAGATGAAAAATCAATGCACTTCTCCAAGATCTACAGCCAGGACTCGGCTGCAAATGCACTAAAGATTTATTCTGCCATGCTAACATACATTTTCCAAGACAAAATCCAATACCCACTTTGACACAGACACTTTCTGCACCCCAGCAGGAGGCAGAATTAGAAAATGGTTTTTTTTTTTGGTATGTTTGTTTGGATGTAACTTGGCCTTACGTGCCCCACAACTTGGGAAAATAGCCTTGGTAGCTCAGGCTGTTAAATGCCTGCACTTAAGATCCAGCTGTCTACAATTAAGGCAGGCTCGAATCCCACCAGGCTCAAGGTTGACTCAGCCTTCCATCCTCTCGGGGTAGGTAAATTGAGGACCCAAGATTGTTGGGGGCAATAAGCTGACTTTGTAAAAATGCCGCTTAGTAATAAGCAGGCATATACAATGGAATGAAGGCTATTGCTGAGCGCATTGGGTTGTATCCCAAAAATTGTAAGCCGCCCTGAGTCTTCGGAGAAGGGCGGCATATAAATGTAATTAAAAAAAAAAACACTTTGATGGGAATTCACAAATCGTTATTTGGTTATCCAAAAGTAGCTTTGGAATTTGTGCAGGCGTCTGCTTTCTATCACTAATTATACTTTGCCTACAGGTCACCCGTGTTTGCAGGTGTGTGATCTGGCACAGATGCAAAGCTTAGGTATGTGACAACACAGGTAGTCCTTGATTTATGACTGGTTGCTTAGCAATAGCAACAGCACTTAAGACTTATATACCGCTTCACAATGCTTTACATCCCGCTCTAAGCGGTTTACAGTCAGCCTATTGCCCCCAATAATGTGGGTCCTCATTTTACCCACCTCGGAAGGATGGAAGGCTGAGTCAACTCTGACTTACAGATTAACAGAGTTGCAAGGGACCTTGGAGGTCATCTAGTCCAACCCCCCCACCCAAGCTGGAGACCCTACACCATGTCTGACAGGTCTCTTCTTGAAAGCCTCCAGTGATGAAGCTCCCACAACTTCCGAGGGCAACTTCTGTTCCATTGGTTGATTGTTCTGTGTCAGAAAGTTTCTCCTTATTTCCAGGTTGAATCTCTCCTTGATTAGTTTCTATCCATTGTTCCTTGTCTGGCCTTCAGGTGCTTTAGAAAATAGCTTGACCCCCTCTTCCTCTCCGTGACAGCCCCTCAAATATTGGAAGACTGCTATCCTGTCTCCCTTGGTCCTTCTCTTCACTAGACTAGCCATGCCCAGTTCCTGAAACCGTTCATCGAATGTTTCAGCCTCCAGTCCCCTAATCATCCTGGTTGCTCTTCTCTGCACTCTTTCTAGAGCCTCAACATCTTTTTTATAGTGTGGTGTCCAAAACTGGATGCAGTACTCTAGGTGTGGTCTTACTAAGGCTTTATAGAGTGGTATTAGTACCTCACTTGATCTCTATTGTATCCCTGTTCATGCAACTTAGGATTGCATTAGCTTTTTTGGCTGCTGCTGTACACTGCTGGCTCATATTTAGCTGGTTGTCCACTAAGACTCCAAGATCCCTCTCATAGTTACTGTTGTTAAGCCTGGTTTCACACAGTCTATATGTGTACTTTTGGTTTTTCTTGCCTAAGTGTAGGACTTTACTTTTCTCTACATGACTTACAATCATAATGGCCAGCTTCCATTATGGTCATATGATGAGGATTAGCTATATTGATATCTTTTGCAGCAAAACACCAAAGAATGCTAATCTTATTGCCAAAAAATAACAGCCGCAATTAATGTTTCTAATCTTTTATGTTTAAAAAAAAGAAATCTTATACACTGGTGGAAAAGCTAAGATACTGAGTCAATTTGAAATATAAACATTTTCTCTAATTCATTTGTAATTTTAGTTTAAATATTTTGTCACTGAATTTACTAATTCTAGATTAAGTTATTTCACCTCTGAATACACTTTCATTTGTAAATTGCCCAGCTTAGACAGCGAGATGGGCAGTATCTAAATTGCATAAAAAATATAATAAAAACAATATTCCTTGACAATCTATTTCATCAACCCTGTAATCCTTACAACATATGTGCTCAATTCTCATTCTTAATTATTAATTTAAATAGCTAATGCGGAAGATTCTCTTAAGTATTAGCTGAAACAATATTTAATTTTTAAGTTCAATAAATATATAGAAAAGTGTTTATCATTCAAGGCATATACACGTATGGCATTAAGTCCACACACATATAAAGATATAAGACTATATTTCATTGGCTACATTTGTGTGTGTGTTTGCATGCATTTGTGAGTGATGGTTCAAGGACAACCAATATAGCATGTTGTATTATTACATACATGGGCACATGTTACTTATACAAAATAACCTTCACTGGAACATTGATCACAGCATGCTAATACATCCACTTTATGGGGTTTTAATTTCCCATGATCTTTCTGAATAAAAACAAGTGAATTGGACTTGTCTGTTAGATTCATCCTGGACCTAACTTTTACAAGGGAGGAAAAGATATTTGGGCCTCTTCAAATCCCTACCAGCAAAAATAATTAAATATATTAATAGCTCTGGACTAGTACAAAAATTCACAAGTATTTATCAGAGTGCAGGGGTCTCCAACCTTGGCCACTTTTAAGACTTGGGGACTTCCACTCCCAGAATGGAATTCTGGGAGTTGGAAGTCCACAAGTCTTAAAGTGGCCAAGGTTGAAGACCTCTGAGTTAGACAGATAAGCACAGACAGGAACTACCTCCTGGAGCAGCCTCTGTTCCAAAGATGGATGTGATGGTAGTTCCTGTCTGTGCTTTCAGATTTTTTTTAATGGTGGGTTTTGGTTCAAAACACGGTGTTCCGGTACAGTCTCAAGTTAGGGAAAATGTTGACCTTAGAACATGCTGATTTAGGTTCCAAATGTTTCACCCAACATTTTTGGGAGGGTGGGATGCTGTTCGAAGAGACGGTCCGAAGTTTAGCTCTTGACTTTCAAACTGCAGGAAAGGCACAGCCGAACAATGGAGGCGGGATGATTAAGAACCAAATCAAAAGGGCTTAAAACTGTTGTCCTGGAGCACTCACTGAGATTGGCAGCTGTTTCTTAATAAGGAAACACACATAACACACAAACACACATAAAGAGAGTCCTTGTTGTTCTAAAAGATTTAAATCCAATTTTATTCCGTGACTTTGGGGGCCAACGTTGTAGCATCCATTTATGCCATGTGTCACCAAGTTTTTTCAGGAAACTTGAAGGAAGGCCATTTTTCATCAAGTAAGTTGCTTTGGCATCCATCCATCCACCCACCCACCCACCCGTATTTCCCCAAAATAAGACCCTGCCTTATGTTTTTTGTGCCACCAAAAAGGCATCAGGTCTTATTTTCGGGGGATGTCATCCACTGACTAACCTCACTTGTGTGCGTCACCCCCGGCTTCCTTTTCGCTGTCAGAGACCTTCAGGAACTTCTTTCGCAGCCGGCAAGGCTTCCCTGAAGGCCTCTGCAGCCGATAACAGAGCTCCAGATCGATCCAGAGCTTTGTTATCAGCTACAGAGGCCTTCAGGAAAGCCTTGCTGGCTGCAGAAGAAATGGGCCGGCAAGGCAGGTGTCGGGGTGTGCGAGGCCTGGCTACAACTGTCCAAAGGTAAGTAGTAGGGCAGCTCCACCCTGCCTCCAAATCCCCATCCTAACTTAATTTTTACTCGTGCGCTCTGGAGTGGGCGGGATCTTAATGAGGGCTTATTTTTGGGGGTAGGGCTTATATTGGGCGCATGTGTAAAAAAATCAAGCTAGGTCTTATTTTCAGGGTGGGTCATATTTTTGGAAACAGGGTGTATGCAGTGACAGTGGTGATCTTTAGCAATAGTCTTGCCCTGCCAGAATGACGAGGAAAGTCCAAGCTGACTTTGTGCTCATTGTGTCCTTGAAGGTCCCACAGGAAACTGCCTGATGGAATTGACATGGCTCATCTTCAGACAAGTTCAGAAAAAGAGGTGGGGGAGGGGAGAGTAGGACAAAAACATTGTCCCGTGTCCCAGTGTGATCATGGATGGCAGCTTCCTTAGGTTCTTCTCCATCAAATGGACGGACGCCATCTTGGCTCCCCTGAGCGAGGCCTGTGGGGTGGTGGGACTTTCCAAACATGAGAATGTCTCTCACATTCCAGAACCTCCAAAGGTGTCCTATGGACCACTAGGCTTGGTGTCCTTCTTCCGGGTGGACCTGCTTGCCAAACAGTGACCGATACAGTTCTGTCCTGGAGGGGAGAGAGAGACAGGAGGCAGGTTAGAAGTTATTCAAGTTTGTAAGCCTAGCTAATTCCAGAACCAGGAGAAAGCAAGAAAGGCAATACAATGAAGTCAATAAAATAAGTCTCAGCCAGTCCTTGAGTATTGAAAATTTGTCCTGAAATGAATACAAACTCTAGCTCCTTTGTAGTGTAATGGTGGTTTATTAATTAGCTCATCAAACAACAAATACTCTTCTCTGACAAGAAAGGCTAAAAGCCAGGCAAGGTTAGAGTTGGGTTTGAGTTTGCTCCCTTTCCTTTTATTACCACACCCCACCCCACCAGGCCTATACGCACTTCTAATTCTGGTCACGCCTAACCCATTATCCCTAAATGCTATTAACCCTATAACATGTCTACATCCCTACCCTATTCTGACCCTCACTAACTGATCCCCACCTGATGCCACCTTCACCATGGTTTAACCTAAGGCTTAATTACCACCTATATGTGCCCCAACCCCCTTTAACAATATGCACCACATCAATACATGAAAAGAGCCATTTCCAGCAGCCCCACAGTTGCTTCAGAATCCATCCTGCTGCCCCGCAGTTGTTGCAGAATCCATCCTCAGCTCTGTTGAGTCATTCCAAAGCCATCCCAGCACACAAGCAGAAATACAGATCCCGCAGCAGCAGAGATAAGGTGACATGGCCAGCTGGGTTGCTGCAAGGCATATTTGGAGCTGACTGGCTCCGAGTTCACTCGGAGCCCAACAATAAGGAGAAGGAGAGATGGGTCTCCACAGGTTTCGGCACCTGGCCTACTATGTTTGGGATAAGCAGGATTGGGCACACCTCCACCAAAACTGGCAGGGCAAGCTACTGTATATCAACAGAGAAGAAACCCCACATTCCCTCAAACTGATGACATGATATAGTCAGGTAATGAAATGTCTGCAAGCAAACAACCAAGCTCAGAGACCACCAATGACTCCTGAATCAAAAATATCTTCACAAAAACAGCCAGCTTTTCAATACAGCAACAAAATTTAATAAATAGAATAGAGCTGGAAGGAACCTTGGAGGTCTTCTAGTCTAGTCCCCTGCTCAAGCAGGAGAACCTATACTATACCATTTCAGAAATTGTACAATGTGAGAGCTGATTTCTCTATGCTGGAGTTGCAAAGTGGTCTCCAGGAGATAAACCAGAGATGACCGTCTTTCACTATCTTTATCTCAACCTATCACTGTTCAGATATTAACATATTGTTAACATATTAGCATTGTTAGCATATCATTATTCAAATAATTGGACAAACCAGAGGTGGGGCCCTTTATATGATTTGTGGACTTCAACTCCCAGAATTCCTGAGCCAACATGGCTGGCTCAGGAATTCTGGGAGCTGAAGTCCACAGGTCATAAAGGAGCCATCGTTCCCCACCCCTGCTCTAAGAACATGGCTGATTGGTGAATTCTGGGAGTTGAAGTCCACAAGTCATATAAAGGGCCATCATTCCCCACCCCGGGGAACTACAAGATCCAGAGACAGCTCTGAACAAACGGGGCTATCGGGTGGCCTCTGCTCTTTGTGGTGACATGCAGACAACAAGACATACGTAAACCTGCTCTTAGCGCCCTGCTCAGTGTACACTTGAGGCATTCATGGCAATGCGACAGAACACAATTAAATGTTGCTAGTTTCTGGGCAAGAGCTGTTTAATTTGTACCTATTTTAATCTTGTATTTTAAATTTTTATGTCATATGGTATGCCCTTATTTTAACTGGGATGCTTCTAACATGAATAAACAAACAGCATCCCCACAGCCCCCATGAAATCATGTTGCTGTAGGTGCGTCCTGAAGGGATGTATGTGTGGGAGGCCAGGAAAAGTAACTTCTCAGGGACAATTTTATATACGGCAGGACTTACGTCATCTGGTTCTTCGAGCAAAAAGGCCACCCGATAATTAAAAACGCATCTTTATTAATGAACACCAGGACTGCAGAGACCTTCACAAGGCATCTCTCTCTCTCTCCCCCCCCATCTCACACTCTTTCTATCTCACGGCTTTTCTCTCTCTCCTCTCTCCCCCCTCTCACACTCTCTCTCTCCTCTCACTCTCCTTTCCTCTCCTCTCACTCTCCTCTCTCTCTCTCCTCTTTCTCTCCTCTCTTACTCTCTCTCTCTCTTCCGTCTGTTTCTCTCTCCTCTCCCTCTTTCCTCTTTCTCCCCTCTCACACTTTCTTTCTCTCTTCTCACTCTTTCCTCTCTCTCCCCTCAAATTTTCTCTCCCCTCTCTCTCTCTGTGTTTCTGTCTTCTCTCTCTCTCTCTCTCTTTCTCTCTGTCTTCTCTCCCTCCCCCCCACGGCCTCCCAATATGTAAATACGACATGAGCCTTAAATTCCATCTCTCCGGGGAACGAGGTTTTTTGTTCCTCCTCAAAGTTTGCCCTTTCCAAACAAGCCTTTTCAAGGAAGGAACAAGATTGAATATTTTAATAGGAATGCATGAGAACCGGGGCGATGAAAGGACAGGCGATTCAATCAGCCAGGTTTGTATGGGATTGTAATTTCGTTTTCATATATGTTCTCCTTTCTTCCTCCAGACTGACATAATACTTGAAGGAGAGACAATCAACTCAAGCCCGCAACAATGTTCAAATTGATTGCGGTTTTGGACAAGCGGAATGCTGTTCGCTGAATTAAAATAAAAATGGTTAGTTTGGGGAGGGGAGTTAAACGTGATTTAAAAAAAATGGTCATAGGTCCAAACGTCAGGAAGGTACTGTAATAACAGATTTAGAAAAACAACAGCTGAGCAGATCATACAGATGTTAAACATATAAATATAAAATAGGAGATACTATTTAGGTCAGGGGTATCCAAGCTTGGGGACTTTAAGGATTGTGGACTTCAACTCCCAGGATTCCCTAGCCAGCATGAAGTCCACAATCTGTTGTGGTTCGCCGGCAGCCTGTGCAGACAGCAGTGGAATCTGACAGTGGGGAAGAACGGGGACCAGTCCAGGAGTCTGGAGAGAACTCAGACGAGGGTCCTGCGTCTGATGCAGAGACGGGGCCATCTGGGAGTGGGGTGCTGCTTCCAGAGCCTCCCAAGTCTGGCAGCAGCAAAGCCGAGGAACAAGGGGAACCTGTTCCCAGTGTGCATGTGTGCAGAGCTGCTAGAAGGCGAGAGCAGCTGAGACAAAAGGGGCGACTTGGGAGTAAGGCTGGGAGATGATTGCCCTTCCCATAAGGTATAAAGGACAGGCAAAGGTGACGAAACCTTTGCAGGAAGCAAAGTCGTTCGTTCTGTTCATATTAATCCTTGAAGCTCTGGGTGGACTTTGTACTTTGGTTGGTTTTTTATAATTCATTTGGCACTTCTGTTGTTGGCAGTACTTCACAGGAAAGAAAGGTGGGTGCTTATCTCGAGGGACTGTTTGAGACTCATTACTGGCTGGGAATGAACTTAATTCCCAGCCTTGAAATAAAACAGGAATTGTTTTAACTCAGCATGTGCTTAATTACGGTCTTGAAAGCCTTGGTCAGAACAAAGTCTGACATTTGGCTGCCTGGGGAATTCTGGGAGTGAAGTCCACAAGTCTTAAAGTAACCAAGCTGGGGCACCCTGACTTAGATAGCTGTCCAAAATTCCTAAAAAGCCCACAGATAATTAGCCGAGCTTTGCAAAGCATAAGGTCAATAATCTTTAAATTTATAAATTTAGTCCAACCTGGTTTTTAAATCCTCAGTTTCCTAAACATTTTCTTCCATGATAAGTTCTTGACTGTATGTTTTATCGTGGTATGGAAAGAGATGCACCCATTTGCCGAGAATAATTCAAGCATTATTCACAGGAAACAATATCCAATAATTCAAACTACATGCTATGCAAACAAGACGTGCTTTTCTATTTTAAAAACTAATGAAATCCAGATACAAGGTGCTTCCAAAATTACTCAGAGCACCAGTGCTAGAATAAAATAAAAAAATGTGAATGGACCCAACCCTCCCAACTTAAAAAATAAACAAAAGTGGAGGAAGGAGAGAAAAATCCTCTATTTTCAGGAATCTCCTGTTTCCAAACTGAAACTGGAAAGCAACAATTTGCCCACTCTCTCTGCTGCAGTAACTTTGGGTGGCTTGCAAAATGATAAAAAAGGTAATACAAAACAATTAAAATTAAGAAGATTAAAAAGAAATCATAGGGATTATGTTGGGGGAGGAGATATGCCCGAAATTCAGTCACAGGACTGCAAAGGAGATCCAACCATCGTAACTTCGAATCGGGGCCGTAAGTACTCTTTTTCAGATTGGTCGTAACTTCGAACGGTTTGCTAAGTGACCGGTTGTAAGTTGAGAACTGTCCATACGGAGAGTGAATCTTTGATTCATTAGCAAGACTCCACCTTAACCAGCTTAGAATACAGTGGAACCTCAGGCTGTGACTGTAATCCGTCCCAGGACTACGTTTGCAACCTGATTTGGTTATGACCATCTGTACATGCGTGGACCAAAAAAACAAATAAACAAACAAACCAAAAAATTGGCGCCAAAGAGGAAATCACCACAGCAGGGAAAATCACCGCAGCAATTTTCAGGTTTGCTTGGTCACCACCCAAAGTTCTGTTTGCGACCAGAAGCAAAACTGTTTTGAAAATTCTGGTTGCCACCTGATTTGGTCGCGAACATAAGTGTTCGCGGCCTGAGGTTCCACTGTACTAACAGTGGTTCACTTGGTTTTGATTTTCGGGAGGGGGAGGCAGGTGGATGCACCCCCACATTAATTTGCCAATCTCCGTGTCCTGTCCAGACACAAAGGGGCAGGAGACCATTAGTAGCCAAGAGGGGTGAGGGGAGGAAGGAAAAAAAAGGAGTAATAAGAGTAACTCAACACCCGTAATTTCTGGGGCTTTCAACTGGGTGGAAGGCCCGGGATTGAACCGCGAGACTCGCCTGAATTAAAATTTAACTTTATCACAATCTGCGCAAGCAAGTAATGAGCGGTAACATTTTTATTTCTTTTAAACTGTCATTTTAGGCTGAGCTGGGAATAATTACCTAGTTCCACCGCAGTAAGGTTTTATCACCCCGAGTGAGGCATTTTCTAATTTAATATTTTTACTACATTATCATAAAACCTGGTTTCAGGGAGAGGCGGGAAAAAGTTATCATGAGTCATTGGCTGTAAAACTCCATGAGTGCCTGGGCTTAATTATTCATGTCAGTGTTTCTCAACCTTGGCAGTTTGAAGTTGTATGGACTTCAGCTCCCAGAATTCCTCAGCCAGAAACATGGGGACTTCAGCTCCCAGAATTCCTCAGCCAGCAACATGGGGACTTCAACTCCCAGAATTCCTCAGCCAGCAACACGGGGACTTCAACTCCCAGAATTCCTCAGCCAGCAACATGGGGACTTCAACTCCCAGAATTCCCAGCCAGCAACATGGGGACTTCAACTCCCAGAATTCCCCAGCCAGCAACATGGGGACTTCAACTCCCAGAATTGCTGGCTGGGGAATTCTGGGAGAATCCACACATCTTCAAACTGCCAAAGCTGAGAAACACTGATTTATTTACTTTCCTAAAGCCAGAGGAGAGAGAAGCATTCTTTTTTTTTAATTTTAAAAATAAATTTTATTAATCATATTTTTATCAGAAAAACACATTTCCACTCGTTACAGCGTTTCAATATTGGTGTTTACTCACACATTGACATACTATCAATCATGTAGGTTGCTACTATATATTACATATTTGTTTTTACATTCAACATAAATTGAATGTTTACAAGCTTACATACAGCATTTATCTCAACTTACTATAGCTTCTACATACCCTTCATCTATCAGCTTCCCACCAGTTGTACCATAAATTCCAAATCTCATAGTACTCCATTTCTTCTCTATCTTTTAATTCCATCGATAACCTATCCATCTCTGCACATTCTAAAACCTTTTTTATTATCATTATATCGGAAGGAGTGTTATCTTGTTTCCAGTTCTGGGCAAAGGTGATTCTGGCCGGAGTTATTATATGAAGTATTATGTATTGTAATTTTTTACAAATATTATCTCTTAATATACTCAATAAAAATATCTCAGGTTTCATCTCGATTTTTTGTTTTGTGATTTCTTCTAGCCAATTCTTAATTTTGCACCATTATTTCTTAGCTTTTGGGGCAGGTCCACCACATATGAAAGTAGGTTCCTTGAAGCATTCTTTGACATGCCCTACAGCCCACAGCAGAGAGAGGGCCATGTTCTAGACCAGAAATGTTGAGAGATTACATGAGTGCAAATTTTTCCTGCAATTTAGGCCTTGCAAGGAAACTGATAGAAGGAGGAAAGCCAGTTTGGTGTAGTTAGTTAAGATGCTGGACTAGAAATCAGGAGACAGTGAGTTCTAGTTCTGCCTTAGCTATACAAGCCAGCAGGGTAACTTTGGGCCAATTACCAGGAGATGGTGAGTTCTAGTTTCATTTCAAAACTCTGTTTAGCAACAGAAATGTTGGGCTCCACTGTGATCATAATTTGAGGACTATCTGTTTTCTAAGATTTCTAAAGCTTGCTGCTTCTGTGGATTTGTGCTACCACAGATTTTAAACGTTGTTCAGACGAAGCAGACACTTTTGTTCCTTGGGAATACAATCTGCTTACTTTCTGTTTTCCTTTCTGCTTGCACTCTTCCCATCTCTTGAATTTATATCCAGGCACTGGCCTAAATCTATTCCTTCCCATAAATCCTCTGTTCATTGATCTCCTTTGTCTTTGCATTTTCAGACAAAGGGGTGAAGTCTTGGGAATGCACTAAACTCCACTTGCAGAACGGAGCTGAGGTGCCTTCCCTTCATCTGCTTGTGAGGCTTTGGATAATCACATCCACAGAAGGCAATTAAAACTTTCAATTATTACTCGGGATGAGCTTTTACATTTTTACACATTTTTAAAATCCGAACAGAGATGAGTCTTGTTTTGTTGTTGTTGTCGATTTGTTACAGTGATTCTTAGGCCATTATGTTCCAATGCTTTTGGAACAAGGCAGAATATTAAGCCAAGTTCCAATTGTAGTTTAATAAATCCTGATCTGTTCTGAAAACTTCCAACACCTTTTTCCCACTTCAGATGAACTAGGAAACTATGATTAACTGAACCTGGCTTGTTCTCCAACTCATGGGCAGAATGCCTCTGTTTGTGTATCTTAATTTTGGGATAAGTTTGTTAAAAGCAAATCTGAAGCCAGGTTTTAAGATCAAATAAGTAACATGGGACAGAAACAATAAGTATTTCTATGCTTGGAAAGCAAATGTGCAAAAAGCACTCCCTCTGCCTTTTAACTTTGCAATTATTCTTTTTAATCCTGTTTTAATTTTGTTTTTAACTTTGGCTTTTACATAATTTTGTCATTTTATCCACAAACTGCCCAGATGCACGCAAGTGTGACAGGCAGCGCAGAAATTCGATGGAAGAATGGATGGATGGACAGACAGACAGACAGAGAACATAGCTTGTTTGCTCAAGCTAGAGAAGACAGATTAAAACTTTTTGAAACTGTCTTATCTCACTTGCCATTCTAGATTATATTTAGATCATTAATCACTGCTTCTGTTTTATGTTTAGAATTTATCTGTTCTCAGTTGAATTTTTTAATATTCATAGCTGTGAAACTTTTTCAATGTGTCACAGATTGATTAATTTAATTTACTGCAACCAGAGCTTAAACCATGAGGCTGAGTTGGCTCAATGGTGCTGTTTTCAAGAGGCAACTGGACTTTCTGGTTTTTCTTTGAAGATGTTTTTGCTTCTCATCCAAGAAGCTTCTTCAGCTTCTTCTTCTTGGATGAGAAGCTAAACATCTTCAAAGAAAAACCAGAAAGTCCAGTTGCCTCTTGAAAAAGCACCTTTGGGTCAACCCCGACCTGGATGACTGAGAATCTCCATGGACATGCGGTTGAGTTGAGTTTTCCTGTTCTGTATCACACATTTTATAACCGATTTTAAGCTTACATTATGCGTTTACTTTTGTCTGCTGGTTTATTGCAAAACCTAATAGCGAGAGGTATAATCTCCTTTAAAAAAGTGTTTCAGATTTATTTACAAAAGGTGCTCTTGGTACTTCGGACTGCAAAAACAGCAGAATCTTCACTTAAACTTTGAGCACCTGAGTCTTTTCTTGGGATTACAGAGTTGCAGAACACTAAATGGAGACGGAATTCAAAGCATTGCATAGCCCTACTTGAAATATGCAATAAACAGGACAACCCCATATTAATGTGTTTCTTTAATGATGTCCTGCTAATACTGGTACATGATCTCATTCTTTGAGTCCCATGCGTTTGATCCCCTCTGTCTTCTCTAACTATTAGGGAGTGCTATGGATAATAAAATGTTTCTAGAATAGAATAGAATAACAGAGTTGGAAGGGACTTTGGAGGTCTTCTAGTCCAACCCCCTGCTCAGGCAGGAAACCCTATACCATTTCAGACAAATGGTTTCCAATCTCTCCTTAAAAACTTCCAGTGTTGGAGAATTCACAACTTCTGGAGGCAAGTTGTTCCACTGATTAATTGTTCTCACTGTCAGAAAGTTTCTCCTTAGTTCTAAGTTGCTTCTCTCCTTGATTAATTTCCACCCATTGCTTCTTGTCCTGCCCTCAGGTGCTTTAAAGAATAGCTTGACTCCCTCTTCTTTGTGGCAGCCCCTGAGAGATTGGAAGATTGCTATCGTCCTTCTCTTCATCCAAATAGACATATCCAGTTCCAGCAACCGTTCATTATATGTTTCAGCCTCCAGTCCCCTAATCCTCTTTGTTGCTCTTCTCTGCACTCTTTCTAGAGTCTCAACATCTTTTTTACATCGTGGCGACCAAAACTGGATGCAGTATGCCAAGTGTGGCCTTACCAAGGCCTTATAAAGTGGTATTAACACAGTGATTCAATGCTTTTATAATATGTAATTCTACACTAGAGATGACAAACTAGATGAGTTGAGTTGGGGTGGGCTTAGCTAAGCTAAGCTAAGCTTTATTGTCACTCTATACATAGCAATAGCATTTAGACTTATATACACAGAGCTTTTACAGCCCTCTCTAACCTGTTTACAGTGTCAGCGTATTGCCCCCAACCATCTGGGTCCTCATTTTACCCACCTCGAAGGGAGGGAAGGCTGAGTCAACCTTGAGCCTGGTGGGATTTGAACTGCCAAATTGCAGGCAGCCGGCAGGCAGCAGAAGTAGCCTGCAGTACTGCACTCTAACCACTGCGCCACCATAGCTCTTGCACATACAGTACATATATATACATATGCTATACATATATATCCATACCCATACATGCACAGTGTATGTGTGTGTTGTCTGTATAGACACACACATACATATACCGTGTTTTCCCGAAAATAAGACCTACCCCAAAAGTAAGACCTAGCACTATTTTCTAAACCTGCCCTAATATAAGACCTACCCCGAAAATAAGACCTAGTGTAAATCTCCAGTTCCAGGAAGACTTTTCAGGCAGCAACCGTGCACCAAAAACACCCCCTACACACTCACACCCACTATTTGGCACCATAAATATATAAGACCTACCCTGAAAATAAGACCTAGTGTGTTTTTGGGAGCCAAAAAATATAAGACAGTGTCTTATTTTCGGGGAAACATGGTACTACACACACACATGTTTGAATATGTGTATTCATACATATATTAATCGCAGTCCATTTTGAATGCAAAGTGGAAAAAAAAGTCTTGAGATTTAAGCAAGGTTAATATTATATGGTACAAAGCTGTTACTGAATCTAGTTGTTCCGCTTCAGATACCCCAAAGCCCCCTCCCAGAAGGAAACAAAGAAAACGGGAGAGGATGTGTAGCATCCCTGACAATCCTGCAGACCCTGGCTCGGGCGTCGCTTACGTGTCCTGTCCTGGACAGAAGGAAGTGAACTGCCCATAATCTTTTCTGCCTTCCTCACCACTCTCTGCCCTGCCTTCCTGTTCGAAGCAGTAATATTCCCAAAGTAATACAATGGCAGGATGCTTTCAAAGCTCCATGCCTCTTAAAGCTGCCAAGATTGAGAAACACCCTGCTCCGAAGTTCATTAGTCTACCCTATCTACCCAGTCCCTCCATTATCCCGGAGCTTTCATGTTCTGAAGACTGAGATTATGCAAGATGATCACAAGAGTACAAATACAAGTACAAGAGGCTGAAACATATGAAGAACGGTTGCAGGAACTGGGTATGTCTAGTCTAATGAAAAAAAGGACCAGGGGAGACATGATAGCAGTCTCTCCAATATCTCAGGGGTTGCCACAAAGAAGAGGGAGTCAAGCTATTCTCCAAAGCACCAGAAGGCAGGACAAGAAGCAACGAGTGGAAAGTAATCAAGGAGAGAAGCAACTTAGAACTAAGGAGAAATTTCCTGACAGTGAGAACAATTAATCTGTGGAACAACTTGCCTCCAGAAGTTGTGAATGCTCTAACACTGGATATTTTAAGGAAGAGATTGGACAACCATTTATCTGAAATGGTTAAGGATTTCCTGTTTAGGCAGGGGGTTGGACTAGAAGACCTCCAAGGTCCCTTCCAATTCTGTTATTCTATTCTGTTCTGTTCTATTCTATTCTACAATCCTACCCATATGAAGATAAATAAACTAGGGGAATACTGAGGCAACATCATAGGAATGCTTGGTTCTTATACCCACTTGGACTTCCTCCCAAGCTGTACTGATGAGTTTCATGGTCTCTCTTTCAAGATTACACCTAGTTTGGTACGTAGCCAAATCAAGGGGAACTGTACAGGTTCAGTAGTCTTGGATGTATTTTTATGCACACTTCTCCTAATGCAACTCGTTCACTTTTCTGTAACCTATCCATGACCAACTCATGGGAGATTGCAGATTGTTCTTTTATTTACAACCAAGTTGTTCCCCAGCTAGAAAGAAAGAGGAAAAAGAGAATGACCAAGAATACAGATTTTTTTTTTTTAAAAAAAAGCTGCTTCATTATCTGAACATTTTCTAGAGAGCTGCACTGATGCACAGGTAAGCCCCATTGGTTAAGTCTCAAAAGATCCTAAAGTCAGCCCAATAACAATTTTCAGGGGATCTTAGGGAGGGACTTAACAGGGCAACATATTTGGAGACCCTATACCATTTCAGACAAGTGGTTGTCCAATCTCTTCTTGCAAACTTTCAGTGTTGGAGCACCCAGAATTTCTAGAGGCAAGTTGTTCCACTGGTTAATTGTTCTGTCAGGAAATTCCTCCTTAGTTCTAGGTTGCTTCTCTCCTTGATTGGTTTCCACCCATTGCTTCTTGTCCTGCCTTCAGGTGCTTTGGAGAATAACTTGACTCCCTCTTCTTTGGGGCAGCCCCACAGATATTGGAACACCGCTATCATGTCACCCTTAGTCCTTTTCATTAAATTAGACATGCCCAGTTTCTGAAACCATTCTTCATATGCTTTAGCCTCCAGTCCTCCGTCATGCCCTTGTTAGAGTCAGACTCTGAGGGAGAGGAGGAACAGCCGACAGGGAGTGGAGGTGTGGGGGCTGGGGAAGGGCAGCGGCCGGCTGGGCAGTCAGAGGAAGAACCAGGCCCATCCCCTCTTCATCCTAGGACACACAGGGAGAAATGGAGAAGGCAACAACTTGGCTTACGAGAGAGGAAGTGGCCATGATCCCCCTCATTGGTTGCAGCTGGGGAGAATAGTATATAAGAGAGACAATTACAACACAGCATTGCCAGAAGCAAAGCGTGTTTTATTTTGGGCTGAAGTTATCTTTTTTTTTTAATTACATTTATATGCCACCCTTCTCCGAAGACTCAGGGCGGCTTACAATTTTTTGGGATGCAACCCAGTGTGCTCAGCAATAGCCTTCCTTCCATTGTATATGCCTGCTTATTACTAAGCGGCATTTTTACAAGCTCAGCTAATTGCCCTCAACAATCTTGGGTCCTCAATTTACCTACCCCGAGAGGATGGAAGGCTGAGTCAACCTTGATCTTGGTTGGTGTCCTTCCAATAGACTGTGCCTTGTTATCTCCTTGAAGTTGGTAATTACTTCTCCTGGTCCATTGTGGAAATTCCTTCATTGTAGTTTGTTTTAGTTTTTTATTTCACCTCTATCTGCTCATTAAGTTCAGACTGTATTGCTTTCTTTTGAAGGCTATTTTTGAATACATTTTATCTCCAACTGAGAATTATTGAACAGTGGGGCCAAGTTGGAGGCATTAGATGACATTTATTTATGTTTTGGATTTTGTTATGTTTGTGTTACACTCTGGGTCATCACACCTCTAATCATCTTGGTCGCTCTTCTCTGCATTCTTCTTAGAGTCCCAACATCTTTTTCTATTGTGGTGACCAAAACTGGATGCAATATTCCAAGTGTGGCCTTACCAAGGCATTATAAAATGGTATTAACACTTCACTACAAGAGGCTTACAAGACACCCAACGTCATAGAATGTCCTTCCTCTTGGGGAAGAACCACGCAACGACCAAAGCAAACAGCAGCCCTGGATCCCAGCCAATGGGGCAATGCCCACTGCAAGGAAACATCCAACAACTTAAGGGAGGAAGTGAATTTTCCTCCTCCTGCTTCCAGCTCCCCTGCCTTCCCCAACTTGAAGAGAAAAAGAAATGAACACTAGGTGGCAATCTCACCCTCGTGAAGCCACAGCAGCTGCAAATATATATCCATATATTTTCAAAAAAGACGACGGGGGTAATGTTAGAAGAAGCCTATGCATACACGTTCACAGAGAAATCCACTGAAGAACATGGGTAAAAATACGGGCCATAAATTAATCCATAAACCTGCCTAGGCCTGCAGGATCTCTAGCTGCCCCAGGGAAGGCTGATCTTCCCAGCCCCACACAGATCTGCTCTTGCCAGATCCCCCAAAGTTGAGCCCTGACCTCTGATTGGCTGGCCTCCTGCCTGGATAAAGGATAAGATTTATATGGACTTTGTGAAAAGAGAAATGAGGAAGGAGGGAGGGAAAGGAGCCTTATATTCCAATGATGCTGCATGAAGGGGAAGTGTTGGTCATGCCAAGTGCTCCTCCCCCCCCCTTCTCCCTCTGCCCTTCACGCTCCATGCAATTTCACCCTCCAGCGTGTCTCGTCCCACCCCAGAGCTATGATCTTTTCGCCGGTTGGCCTGCGAGCTACCGTCCCACTCTAATTATAGCATTATATGCGCATGGCCATTCTTGAAATTGTCTGCTTCCTTTCACTTCTTTGAGGAGGGGGGGGTGCTCCTGGGGGGACCAGGAAACTGAAGCAAAGGACTGTCGGTCCTCTTCCTCCCCCACCCCTTACGGAGCTTTGGCCCAAATGATGTGACTGAATTCGAACCCAGGGCCGGGCTCTCCTTCCCACAGAGGCAGATTCCCCAGGCAAAATTTGGGGACGGGCGAAGACGCCTTTCCTTCCAGCTAACTTTGATCTCCCGCCTTTTGGCTTGGCTGGATGACCCTCATGCTGGTCGATCTGGCTTGAAATCAGGGTGCTACGCAAGCCGTTTATTTCTTTAATTTGTATCCTGCCTTTATTAGACAGGGCCTCCTTGGGATACCATCGACTAGACATTGTCGGTTGGTGGTGCCCAGGGGTAGGGCCTTCTCTGTGGGAGCGCCCACCCTTTGGAACCAACTCCCCTTAGGCCTTCGTTTGGCCCCCAATCTCTGCTCCTTCCGCCGTGACCTCAAGACTTGGCTCTTCGAACAGGCCGGTCTGGACTAACAGAGGGGGGTTGGGTTTGTTCTTAGTGATTTTAAATTTTAATTGATTTTTATTGTTAGGCTTGTATTTAGTTTAATTCTTTTTTTATTGTAAATTTGTATGGTTTTTATTTTGTTAGCTGCCCTGAGTCCTTAGGGAGAGAGGGCAGCATACAAGTCTACTAAATTATTATTATTATTATTAAAAAACTCAAGGCGGTGAACATATCAAGCACTCCTCTTTCCTCCTATTTCCCCCCCATGACGACAATCCTGTGAGGTAGGCTGGACGGAGAGAAGAGTAGATGGCCTAAAGCAGGGGTGTCAAACTGGCGGCCCACGGGCCAGATGCCTCACGCAGGCCACGCCCACCTCAGCTCCGCGAAGGAGGGAAAACATCAAAACATCATGTGACGGAGTTTGACACCTGTAAAGTCACCTAGCTGTCATTAATGCCTAAGGCAGGTTAGAACTCACAGTTGCCTAATGATTGGCTCAAAATCACCTCATTGCCTCCTGATTTCTAGCCTGGAGTGATGACTCCCTCAGGACGCTTCCCCAGTTATCTCCCCAGATGTCAGCTCGGAGGAAGATGAAGCAGTTCCGGGCACCTCTGGAGGGGAGTTGGTCAATGGCTCTGAGCAGCCATCTAAGAGGGATATGGCTGAAGCACAACTGCAGCGGGACAGCCCAGAGGCTTCAGGTGGAGAAAGTATGTAGCTGCAGTCAGTCAGTGATGATGATGAGGAGGAACTGCCTGCTGCAACTGATCCCAGAACATGTTGGGCATAGAAAAGGCAGGAGCGAGAGGAGGTCAGCCTGGTTACTTGTGAGGAGGCAGCCTCGCCCTTCTTGATGGGCTGCAGCAGAAGCTGGCTATTTAGCACAGCAGACAGATGGAGGCGATGCTGGGAACGGTGTGTCCATTTCCTAGCTGTGTGATTTCTGATGGTTGTGATTCTTGCCTTGCTTTGGATTGACGCTGTACCTTGGACTGGATCGTGCCTTGCGAAGTCTGGGCTTTTCTTGCCTTGTGAACCCTCTTATGCTGTGGATTTAATTTTGCCTGGTGGGTTTATCTTGTATGGGAAACTTTTAAGTGCCTTGTGGACTCCTTGGCCATTGTTCTGTGGACTAGCATTGGTCTGCTTGTGGCTGGACTTAATCGGCACAGATCTGGGGGTTTTGGTGAAGGGAGTTGCAGGGGGGATATTAATAAACCCACTAAACTACAGTTAGGTATGTGTGTGTGTGAGCAGGACAGCATATCTGGTGCTTTAACCATTAGACCACACTAATCTATATAGAATACAGAAATCAATCCCCTGGCTGGGCGTGCAGGAATCTGCCTTTGTCCTATACCAAACAAGGAACAGTGACTTGGAAATACAGGTAATCCTCGACTTACAACAGTTCATTTAGTGACTGTTGAAGTTCAAATGGAGAGAAAATGACTTATGACCGTTTTTCACATGTACAACTTTGGAAGATCTCCACGATCAGGTGAGGACAATTCAGATGCTTGGCAAATATGACGGTTGCAGCGTCCCGGGGTCCTGTGATCCCCTTTTACGACCGTCTGACAAGCAAACTCAATGGTGAAGCCAGATTCACTTAAGAACGGTGGCAAAAAAAAAAGGTCACAAAATGTGGCAAAACTCATTTAAGAGATGTCTTGCTTAGCAACAGAAATTTTGAGCTCAATTGTGATCGTAAGTCAAGGACTACCTGATATATATATACATATATCTTTCCCCTCTCCTTCCCTTTCCCCCAATTGCACTGAAATTTGGATAGATTAATCAGTGCAAAGAAATGGCCGTGTCTAAAGAGATGCGGAGGGGGTGGGATGGTGGGGGGGAGAGAAGCACCTTCTTTGTGTACTTTAATATCCCTTGTGTCCGGGATGAATTCTCCTTTTCACAGCTTGACTGTTTTGTTAACAGATTCCAGGCAAGGGATGACAAATTGTCTCACTGGGAAAAGATGACAAATCACGTCGGCCGTTCGTAAAACAGGTTAGCTTTTTATTTATTTTATTCTTATTTATTTTTTCGTGCCTTTAAAGGATAGAAATCGAAAAGGGGGTTGGCAAATGTACGGCTGGATTATTACCAAAGGGGGAGGGAGAGAGAGAATAAAAAGAGAAAGAGGGAGAGAGAAGAAAAGAGAAAGAGGGAGAGAGAAAATTAGAGAGAGAGAAAAGAGAAATAGAGAGAAAAAGAGAAAATAAAAAGAGAAAAAGAGAGAATAAAAAGAGAAATAGAGGGAGAAAAAGAGGGAAGGGGAGAGGGAGAGAGAAGAATAAAAAAGAAGAGAAAATGAAAAGAGAGAAAAAATAGAAGAAGTGGAGAAAATAAAGATCAAAATAGAGAAAATGAAGAGAAAAAGCAGACAGAAAGGAAAGAAAATAAAAGAAAAAGAAGAGAAGAATAAAAAAGAGAAAAGAACAGAGAAAATAACAACTACAAATAATTAAATGAGCAAATTCACTGCCTTCTTTATTAGGTTGGGCGAGTTTACTCTGTCAGGAACAGGAGTGGAAGGGGAAGAATCTTGTTCTCGGCATCAGGGAAAGATGATGGCAGAAGATAATAGCAGGGAAAAAACCCTCTGTGGTGATGGTCTTTTCTTGGGAATTGCAAAATTTCTACACCCAAAAGACAGGTAGTCCTTAACTTATGACCACAATCGAGCCCCAAATTTCTGTTGCTAACCGAGGCATTTGTTAAATGAGTTTTGCTCCATTTTACGACCTTTCTTGCCACGGTTGTTAAGTGAATCACTGTAGTTGCTCAGCTGGTAATACGGATGTGAAGTGAATCTGGCTTCCCCATTGACTTTCCCTGTCAGGAGGTCACAAAAGGGAATCGTATGACCCCAGGACACTGCAACCGTCATAAATATGAGTCTGTTGCCAAGCGTCTGAATTCTGATCAGCGAGACAATTAAGTGAAATTTGCCTCATTTTATGACCTTTCTTGCCACAGTTGTTAAGTGAATCGTTGCTTTCAGTTAGTTGTTCGGTTAGTAACACGGTTGTTAAGTGAATCTGGCTTTCCCCATTGAGTTTTCTTGTCAGAAGGTTGCAAAAGGGGATCACGTGACCCCGGGACACTGCAATCGTCATAAATATGAGTCTGTTGCCAAATGTCTGAATTTTGATCATGTGACACAGTCATGGATGCTGCAAAATGGTCATAAAAGTGAAAAATGATCGTGTCACTTTTTTCAGTGCTGTTGTAACTTCGAACGGTCACGAAATGAACTCTTGACAGTTGAGGACTACTGTAATTTCAAAGCCAAATTCCCCCACAAATCCAATAATTGCGTGTTTCCAGAAGCCAAATCCCAAAAGATGCAAGTTAAAAGACTATAATTTTAAAGAGTAGAATGGAATGGAATAGAATAGAATAGAATAAAAAATATGGAATGGAATGGAATAGAATAGATGGAATGGAACTGGACAGGACAGGACAACAGAACAGAACAGAATATATGGAATGGGAATAGGAAGGGATGGGATAGGATAGCTGTCCTATCTAAGATATCTATCCTATCTGAGCTATTACAGCTCAGGCTGTAAATGCCTGCTCTTAAGATCCAGCTGTCTACAATTACTGTAGGCTCGAATCCCACCAGGCTCAAGGTTGACTCAGCCTTCCATCCTCTCGGGGTAGGTAAATTGAGGACCAAGATTGTTGGGGGCAATTAGCTGACCTTGTAAAAATGCCGCTTAGTAATAAGCAGGCATATACAATGGAATGAAGGCTATTGCTGAGCACACTGGGTTGTATCCCAAAAATTGTAAGCGCCTGAGTCTTCGGAGAAGGGTGGCATATAAATGTAATTTAAAAAAAAATAGAATAATAACTTTATTGTCACTTTGAATGTACGCTAATCAGCATACATTAAAATGAAATTTCGCTGCATATAGCTCTCAAAGGGTCACCACCTCCAATATACACATAAACATGACAAACTAAATAAATGAATAAATACAAAATGATATATATATATATATATATATATATATATATATATATATATACCCACATATATTATATGACACAGAGAAACAACACAGTCTAGGTCGCATTTCTCTGACCCAGTCACTTTTTATGCCATGGAAATATATTGAGGCATTAAGGCAAGGGTCTTCAAACGTGGCAAAGACTTCAACTCCCAGAATTCCTGAGCTAACGTGACTGGAGGAGGAATTCTGGGAGTTGAAGTCCACAAGTCTTCAAACTGTCAAGTTTGAAGACCCCTGCATTAAGGCTTCGATTTGGGGTATAGGTTCCTGACTTTACAGCAGGGGTATCCAAGCCTGGCAACTTTAAGGCTTGTGGACTTCGATTCCCAGTGGGGGAATTCTGGGAGTTGAAGTCCACAAGCCTTAAAGCGGTCAAGCTTGGATGTCCCTTGCTTTACAGTATAAGGACTGGAAAGGAAAATTGGAGAGTCACCCACTCTAAGAACAAGATCACCTCAATTGGCAGAACCATGCTCCCCTCAATGGATGGTGCAGCTAAAACCTTTCAGGCTCTCCTGCCAGGGATTCTGCCCTTGCATCCTTTCCTCTCTATCTCTGCCCTTCAGGATACGCAGGATCCCAACCTTAAATGGCAAAGCAAAATTGGGAGCACAGAAGAGTCATTCTGGTTGGCATGATGATTAAGCAGTGAGGATTCAGACACACCCATCTGAGCCTCCTGCATCTCACCTAGCAAACCTGAGGCTAGATCCAGAACTGCCTTCTGCCCAGCCATGATTTAAAACAAGGGTCTTCAAACTTGGCAAGTTTAAGACTTGTGGACTTCAACTCCCAGAATTCCTGAGCTAATATAACTGGAGGAGGAATTCTGGGAGTTGAAGTCCACAAGCCTTAAAGTTGCCAAGTTTGGGGACCCCTGCTTTAAACCATAACTCCAATGGCGGGCAGCAGCCACATAATGCATTATTTTGATTAACCTTTATTAGTAACCGGAGTTGGCGGATTGCTGGAAACATTGGAATTGTAAACTCTTTGGGAAATGCAGTTTCTAATAATTTCTTCCAGGAAATCTTGGCAAAATCAGGAGTCCCTGCCAAGGGAAACATTGGCAAGGCTTCATTACATCACCAGGAGAAGGTGTGTGGCTGAAGCACTTGCAGCAAATCAAGTGTTGCAGGAAAGTGTGAGGACATTTGGGGGTGGGGACATTTGTGAAGATGGACCCCTTTTAAAATATCACTTTAAGCCACCATGTGGAACTCCAAGGAATTCCCAATGCATCCCATTCTGCAATTATAATGACTTAGATTCTATATAATGCTCAACAGTGTTTGTTAACCCGAGCAACTTTTAAGAGGTGTGGACTTTCAGAATACCCCAGCCAGATTGCTTTCAGAAGGATGGACTTCTACTCCCAGAATTCCCCAGCCAATATGCTTTGAGAGATGCGGACTTCAACTCCCAGAATTCAGCACGGCTGAGGAATTCTGGGAAATGAAATGCACCCATCTGAAAGTGGCCTGGGTTGAGAAGCAGTGTTCTAGAGTGCTTTTTACTATTACTATGGTTCTCTACCTCAAAGATGCCCTTAAGCAATAAAGGTTTGGCTTGGTGGTCTTTCCTCAAACAACAGTCTAATTTATATCATGGCTTAGATGGTTCATTAACCCCATACAGGTTTTTGGCTTCCCCACGTTTCACTCTCTGGGGACAATCTCTGGTTTAAAATCTGGGCAAGGGAGAACCATTCATGAGTAACTGTTTTCCAACAAAGGGCTCTGGTCCCAGATGGATAGCTCCTACATCTGAAGATTATCTGGTTTTCCTTCTTTAGTTGGAATTCGGTGTTGTCAGCCATCTCTGTACAATTAATTTATTTTATAGGCAGTAAGCACAACCCTGTTTTTCTGATTTTTCACAATCTAAACATGCAGCGCTCCCCGCTGCACGAGACTTTATTTGTTTTGGGGTGAAGCCTCGAAACTAGCGGAGCAAAAGGCCGAGCGCATGATCACACCACTGTGAAATGTGTATTTGCATTTTCAATCTAGTAATTCACACTTGCAAACAATGAAATTACCTTCCACTGCCACTAAAGAAGAGCAGTGTTATTATTATTACTGTTCCCTCTTTCATGCATATATGAGCTTTGCATTACAACACACACACACACACACACACGCACGCAAACACAGGGGAATGGGAAGGTATAAACTGGAATTTTAAATTGGACAGTTGTCTTCACATACATTGTAGGCATCAACAGCACTGACCATACGTCTCACAATTGTATCATGAAGCAGAAATCAGTGCATGTTTAGCAACCAGCATTATTTAGCATCGCTGATTTTTATTTTTCATTTAAAATCTCCCGGCGAGCAGCTGTGTTAGCCTGCTGAAAAAACAAAAGCCATATTCAAATGACATCTGAGTCATTGTTAGGAGTTGCTGAAAACAGCGGTTTGTTTCAAACACCGTTAAACAAAGTTTCTTGGGTTGGCTAAAACAAGGAGCTGTAGTTAATGGAAGACTTCGTGATATTTGATTAGTTGATAGTTCACCAAAGAGTTAAAGAGAGAGTGGAGAGAGACAGGGGGGGAGAGAGAGGAGAGAAAAAGAGAAAAGAGAGAGAGAGAGCTCTTAAGCCAAGAAATTATTGTCTGATCTTTCGCAAAGTGTCTTACGGCACCTTAAAACCTAATAAATTCACCATGCCATAAGCTTTCACGGACGAGAATCCATTTTATGCCTTTGATTAAACGGACTAAGCCCACAAGAGTCGCATATGTTTATCTTGAACTTGCAACAATATCCTGTCAAAGAAAAAGAAAGGCCCCCAAAATAATCTAATTCCAGAGGGATCACCCACAGGTAACATCTGTTCCAGCGAAAGAAAGGAAGGAAGAATTCGGTGGCAACTTTAAAATGGAAATAATTGGGGGGGGCGTGCGTTTTGCGGGCCCGCACTTACATCCTTGTAAATCTCTTCTTTTAAGATGTCACAAAAGGCACTGCAACACCGCAATTCTCTGTCTCTCTCCCCCCCCCTCCAACCCCCCGGCTGGAGGAAGGAAAAAAAAAAAAAGGAAATTAAAAGCACACAGGCGCACACAAACTCAGCTCTCCCTGAAGCACTGAAGCGGCAAATATCAAGGGCATAGGCTGGGCTGAACTGTGGAAAAACGCCGTGTGCAATTTGGCAGGGGGGTGCGGGAGTGTGGGAAGCGCGCACAGCTGGCTCAGCCTGCAGAAAGGGGCGGCCTGGCCTGTGACAAATGGCTGGCTGATACAAAAGAACCTGGGACGGTGACAGGCTGAAGAACAGGTCAATATCAAGCTGTCACAAAGCCCTTCCAAG
>CM019148.1:9573282-9742556 GCA_009733165.1 Naja naja | reverse complement strand
AAGAAGAAGAAGAAGCAGGAGGAGGAGGAGGAGGAGGAGGAGGAGGAGGAGGAGGAGGGAGGAGGAGGAGGAGGAGGAGGAGGAGGGAGGGAGGAGGAGGAGGAGAAGAAAACTCTGGGATCCTTGGTCCTCTCTCAGCTTGGTTGTTTTTCTTGGAGAAGTTTCATGACCCAACTAGTTAACATCATCAGGGCTAGAAGAGAGTGGGGTTTGTGGAAAGGAGCGGGAGGAGGATGAGGAGGAAGGAGAAGAAGGAAAAGCAGAAGAAAACTCTGGGGTCCTTGGTGCTCTCAGCTTGGTTGTTTTTCTTGCAGAAGTTTCATGACCCAACTAGGTAACATCTACCTACATACCTACAACCACTTCAATTTGCAAACGCGAATCCCTTTTCACACTGGTGGTGCTACCTAGTTGGGTAATGAAAATTTCCTTGTACATATTATTGTGGTTCTCTGGGCTCGTTCAGATCAGCACCCACACAATAGTTCAGAAATGGAGGCTGCCTTGTGGCAGCTGAATTCTGCGAAGTTGTTTGGGGGGACTGGATGTTTTTTTGGAAAAAAAATTTTGATTGGTGATTTGGAATGATGCCCCCCAAAGATGGATGGATATGGATGGTTGTGCTGAGGTCGACTTGCTGAAATACGAGGTAAAATGTCTACAGAAAACCTGAGCTTGGTGTTGATCTTCTGCAAGCATGAGGGACCCCAACAAAAACAATGCAGTTTGAAATATTTCATCATTTATTTCAGGGGTCTCCAAATCTGGCAACTTGTGGACTGCAACTCCCAGAACCCCCCAGTCAGCATGGCTGGCTGAAGAATTCCGGGAGTTGAAGTCCACAAGCCTTAAAGTTGTCAACTTTGGAGACCCCTCATCTATTTTAACACCCACAGAAAACCAATTATTAAAGAGCTAAACAGAATTGTTTGTAACATCACTATTTTTGGCTTTTTCATAAAAGGGGACGACAGAATCCAGAAGTTAAGAGAGCAGAAAACGCTGTGCCTCTTTCTACTCACCGGATTTTCCTTCCTTTACTGGCCTTGGTGTCCACTTTCTTCCGAATTTTACTCCTCAACTTCTGGATAGCCAACCATTGTCTGTGGGAACAGAATGATTCTTTTTTTAAAAAAATTACATTTATATGCCGCCCTTCTCCGAAGACTCAGGGCGGCTTACAATTTTTGGGATACAACCCTGTGTGCTCAGCAATAGCCTTCATTCCATTGTATATGCCTGCTTATTACTAAGCGGCATTTTTACAAAGTCAGCTAATTGCCCCCAACAATCTTGGGTCCTCAATTTACCTACCCCGAGAGGATGGAAGGCTGAGTCAACCTTGAGCCTGGTGGGATTCGAGCCTACAGTAATTGTAGACAGCTGGATCTTAAGTGCAGGCATTTAACAGCCTGAGCCACCAAGGACTCTTGTTCTTAACGAATGTATCTTTTCTTTTATGTATACTGAGAGTATTTACACCAAGACAAATTCCTTGTGTGTCCAATCACACTTGGCCAATAAAGAATTCTATTCTATTCTGTGATAGAGTGGCATTTGGGTTGTACAGTATAGAAAGGGGTTCTTTCTCCTTCTCAAAAGTGATGGAACCAACAACTGCAATCCAAAAAACCAACCAACCAACCCACCAGCTGCTGCCTCCATCTTCTGAGAAGCCTTCATGGTACAGATAGTCTTTGACTTATGACCGGTTCAAAGTTATGATGGGATCTCCCTTGGGGATGCTTACAATCCAGTTCCTGACAGTGCTTCCTCCCCCCCAATGGTCATGTGACTGCATGTGGGTTGCTCGGCAACGGGCTTGCGTTTACGGCCATTTTCAGCGGCCCATGGTCACATGACTATATTTTATGATGGCTTTGTTAAAAACTGCCACTCATTTCTGGTTTTTGGGGAAACGGCTGACAGCGCACAATGGGTTTCTCTTTAGGACAGTGGCACTCGTTCAACACGTCGCAAAAAAGATGGTAAAAGTGGGTCAGACACACGGGTGACTCGCTTTGCAACCGTCGTGACTTACTATCCTAATGGGCAGGCTCCATTATGGTCAAAATAGAGGACTATCTGTGTTCCCTTCTCGGGACTGTGACATTGTGGGTCAAGATCAGGCCTGCTGGAACTCAGCACCAGCAGCAACAGCCTCAGGTGGCTTGCTCTTATGCCCATGATTCCAGGTAGTCCTTGACTTATGACCACAATTGAGCCCGAGTTGTCTGCTGCTTACATTGAGACCATTGTTAAGCGAGTTTTACAACCTTTCTTGCCACAGTTGTTAAATGAATCACGGTGATTGTTAAGATAAGAACACAGTCGTTAAGTGAATCTGGCTTCCCCACTGACTTTGTCAGAAGGTTGCAAAAAGGAGATCACATCACCTGGAAGACTGGAACCGTCATAAATATGAATCAGCTGGCTGGACATGTGATAAAAGCAAAAAAATATTGGAATAGGATTCATCTACATATATAAAATATCACTCACGCATCATCACAAAATCTCTAGACCCGTAAAGCCTACAAACTTGAAATTTGGCATGTATGTTCCTCTTGGCTTCTAGGTGCTCACTAAGAAAGGATTTTTCTAAATGATCATCAGAGCATTAGTATTTCCTATATTATTATTATTAACACACTCTGATGCTAAGGAGTTCTACTCCACCTCCCCACCTGAAAAGAAATCTGTTCCAAATGCAAAACACAAGCAGAGGAGTTTCTGTTTCAGAGCAGAAACCAGCTTTAGTACAGAACAGTTGAGCTAAGCCATGCCCAGGCTCCTTGCTGTCTCCTTCTTGCTCACACAGCAAATACTGTTTCAGTTTCCAAACAGCCCTCAACTCTCTCACACACTGACAGGACACTAGCCAGATGAATACCGATGGATGCTGGCAGAATTCCCCTTATTTTCCTCCCCAAAATTAAGCCCGATCACATAGTTTCATAGCAAAGCACGGGTATCGAGCTAGTATTCTAACACAGAAGAGTCTTAAAGTGAATATTAAGACCAGAAACTTTAGTTTTGGGTTTAATGGAAAAAGACTTGGGAAAAAAATTGGGAACTTTGATGTTATATATGTTTACGTACAAAAATGGAAGGACACTTCGATTCCCACAATGGATAAATGTTTGCAAAAGTGTAGAGTTAGCAGAGGTGGCTAAGTTGACTGTTTTGATGAAAGAAAAAATATAAATACTTTTGTTTCTACTTGGAAACCGCTTCTGGACTTTGTGCTTGAGGAAAAAAAAACTGTGATTTTGGGTTTTACCGATTAGATAGATTTGTTGATATAGAAATGATTAGTTTATTATACCAGCAGTCTCCAACCTTGGCAGCTTGAATTCTTGTGGACTTCAACTCCCAGAATTCCTCAGACAAAGCAGAGATATTCTGGAAGTTGAAGTCCACAAGTCTTCAAGTTCCCAAGGTTGAAGGCCCCTGATTTATACTACTATTTAAAAGTAAAAAGTTGAGGTTTGATGTTACTATCTTATTTTACAGCACCAAAGGGAGTCGGAAGTCAACTCCTTTTCTTTCTTTTTTCCCTTCTTTTCTGCACTCTTCCCTTCTCTTTTCCCTCCCCTATTTTTCCTACTATTTGTTTTTGTATTTTATCTTGTAAAGTAATAAAAAAATAAATATTAAAAAATAATAAATATGAATCAGTTTGGCAAGCACCTGAATTTTGATCACATGACCACAGGGAAACTTTAACGGTTGTTACTGTGAAAAATGGCCATAAGTCTTTTTTTTCCCACTGCCGTTGTAACTTCTGTCACTGAACAAACTGTTGTTAAGTAAAGTGAGGACTTTCTTTTGCCAAACAAATGCAATGCTATGGGGCAAATTCCCTATATTCCCAATTCTAAGAGTAAGAGGGGAATAAACCCACATATACATGCACGTTTAAAAAAAAACTTGTTTAATTAACTGCTGGCTAATGCACAGGAGATGTGTTCAAGGAAACCCAACATGAAATTTTAAAAACCACAGATTCAAAGGGCTGAAACAGCAACTCACTGCTGGAAAAAAACAACAACTACTGGATGCATTAGAAAAAGCCCAGGTGCTCTGGCAAAATGGTTTCACTCTTCTTAAAATATTGCCTCAGCTTCAGGTGCTGGGTGTCAAATATATTTGGTGGTTTGGCTGGAATAGCTTGGGTAACTTCACTTGGCTATAATTTAGTGGGACGGAGACCAAAACACCCCCCTGCACTTAAGCAGTTATTACACCGCACATTTATCTGACTTTACAATAAAATAGATTACAGCAATTAAGATTATATTAAGATTGCGGTAATTGGATTTTGAGATTTGCCTCCCTGATCCAGGGCTCCCCAACAAGTAAATCAGATGAAAGCGGTGCCATTTGGGGGTCTTAAAATAAAAATGTTTGTAATTACAATTCCACTTTCTTCGCGGTTTTACTCTTTGGCGCAAAACTGAAGGTAAAAAAAGAAACTTTTAAAAAACATCTGTCCTATTTTTCTCTTTGACCCAAACATCAAAGTGACGTACCAGAACCAAAAGATAGATAGATAGATAGATAGATAGATAGATAGATAGATAGATAGATAGATAGAGATTTGCAGGATGGTCAAAAAACTGAGTTCTGAACAAATTATAAACACCATGTTCAAAATGTTGCTTTATCACTGAGCTGCAGGACACTCAGCTCCAGAAATACTTGTAAACAGCAATAGCACTTTATATACCCACTTTACAGTGCTTTTCAGCCCTCTCTAAGTGGTTTTTACAAAATCCACATATTGCCCCCAAGAGTCTGGCTCCTCATTTTACCCACCTCAGAAGGATGGAAGGCTGAGTCAACCTTGAGCCTGGTGAGATTTGAACTGCCAAATTGCAGACAACCTGCAGTCAGCAAAAGTAGCCTGCAGTACTGCACTCTAACCACTGTGCCACCATGGCTCATGGTTCTTCTCCAGATAAGTTTTACACTAAACTCTTTTTAAGACATGCCCATAAAACATGAGGAATATAGTAAAACACTTGCCTCGTTGCAATGTAAATGCAGGAGATATTGGCCATCAAACCAATATGGTCCTTATTTCCCAATTTACATTTTGTGATTATGCATTTAACTAAGTGAATTATGACATACCAGTAGTCCTCGCTTAACGAATACTTACTTGGGGATCATTTTAACTTACAAACGATGAACGAGTGGTTTTTAGGACCAATCTTTGAAATTCTGATTGTTGCAGAGTTCCTGTGGTCACACAATTGCAATTGGCAATTTGGTGCCCAGTTCACAATCACAATGCTGCAGTGCCCTCATGGACATGGGGAAGCCTCATAGACTTCACTGCCAGCTTTTGACAAGCAGTCAATGGGGAAGCCTGCAGGTCACAAACGATGATCATGTGATATTGCACTTAAATCACATCCTGGGATTCATTTAAGGACCACAACTGGAAGTGCCATTGCTAAACTGTGCAGTCAACGTAACACTGTGCTTTCAAACCGTGTCACTTAACGACAGAAATTCCGGTCCTGGTTGCTATCGTTAACCGAGGACTACCTATATTTATATCTTTTCCTTATTTTTTGTGGTTTCTAATTGACTGTCCGATCCTTGCATGTAAATGATTAAATACGTACATTCAAAATGTGAAACCCTTCTTCTGGCTCTCACAACTCAGAGGTTCAATGTGTTGGCAGGATATCCGGCTGAATATGAAGTCTTTTTCAATCTAAGTGCAATTTCCCTGATTTGAGTAGGGATAGATCCACTTCATGAATCAATCCGTGTAGTCATACTACGTCCGTTTTTTCAAGGATATAAACACCCTGCCTTAAGCTGAAAGATGGACCACTGACTTGCATTCTTTGTTCTCTATAAACTGCACGGTCTGTTTAGAAGTGATAGGGCCCTGAGCTGACATCATTTGTGCTATGGATGACCAACGATCTGAATCAGCCCTATCGAACTTCTTTGGCCCCAATCAAATACCATCATGAATTCTGCACCCTTTTACTTGCATCCAAAAGAGGAAAAGTTTTGCCTTCCACATTGTGAGCTCTAGTCTACCATCTGCTGCCACCCATTTATAAAGAAGGCTGCCTGGTCCTGGATTTGTTTCTCTTCTCTTCATTCATCTCTGCCTCCTTCCCACATCGGCTCTGACGGGACTCATAATTAATATCGAAGGCAAGTTAGTATAATAAATAGCAATAACATAAAATATACAGACAAGCAAATTACCAAGAACGAAGTACGTTTCAGTGAGGTGGGGGTGGGAGAGAGCTTTATTCTTGTTTATTTTAGGATTGTTTTTACCCTGCCTTTATTATTTTTATGAATGACTCAAGGCAGGGAAGACACCTAATGTTCCTTCCTACTTCTGTTTTCCCACAACAACAACCCTGTGAGGCAAGTTGGGCTGAAAGTCATCCAACTGGCTTTCATGGCTAAGGTGGAACTAGAACTGTCTCCTGGTGATTTTTTTTTAATTCATATTTATATCCTGCCCTTCTCCGGAGACTCAGGGCGGCTTACAATTTTTTGGAGCACAACCCAATGCGCTCAGCAATAGCCTTCATTCCATTGTATATGCCTGCTTATTACTAAGCGGCATTTTTACAAAGTCAGCTTATTGCCCCCAACAATCTTGGGTCCTCAGTTTACCTACCCCAAGAGGATGGAAGGCTGAGTCAACCTTGAGCCTGGTGGGATTCGAGCCTGCTCTAATTGCAGGCAGCTGGAGCTAAGTGCTAGGTGTTTAACAGCCTGCACCACCAAGGCTCTTTTTGGTCTGGTTGACCCAAAGTCACCCAGTCAACTTCCGTGCCTAAAGTGGGACTAGAACTCATTATCTCCTGGTGATTGGCCCAAAGTCAGCTAGTTGGCTTTGGGCCTAAAGTGGGACTAGAACTCGCCGTCCCCAGCTAGCTGGAGGGACTAGAGCTCAGTTTACTGGTTTGTAGCCTAGTGCCTTAACCATTAAACCACACTGCTTTGAAAAGCAGAGCCTCCACACACAAAAAAGAGGGGGGGAATTTACTAGATTTATTTGAGACATATTTGTCAACTTCTACTAGGCTGGACAATGTATGTTTAATATTGGTTTGATGTATGCTGTGCACATTTTTTATTATTTTTTGTCTTGTTTGTAATCTTTGTATTTTAGTTTCTGTAGGGATTTTTTTAACAACTTATCTTTGAAATAAATAAAATGTATTAGAAAAAAAGGGTCTATCAGTTGCAGAGCCTCTATCTTGTTCAAGGCCTATGATATTGAAGCATTTACCTGCCCATCGCCACTTGGTCATTGGGATCCAAGGAAGTGGTTTTGCGTTCAATAAGTTCCCGGAGGAGCTAGAAGCAAGAAAAAAGGGAAATGACATTGAGAAAGAGCAGATCAAGACACAGGTGGAAGTGAAGAATCATGGTGATCTTTCCTAGATTTGCATCACAACTTCTGAAGCTAGGAGTCACGCTTTCCAACAGCTGTTCTCTCCTGTTTTTTCCTTCTGTTCTACACCTAGAGAGAATTATTCTGAATTATTAACTTCTTGGTTTAGAAAAACAACTAGCTTGCGTTCCATTGCTTGACTCTTAAATCTGCAATGTTACCATTTGATGTAGCTAAATTAGGGTGATATGAATCTGACAGTCATATACTTATGACTTGGTTCCTAAGATCGGATGGCCCCCCCTCCCCACACATAAACCAGACCATAGCAAATAATGGATTCGTTTAACAACCACGGTGTTCACTTAACAACTGCCACAAAAAGGTCAGAAAATTGAGTCGGTCATGGAGTTGACCTGCTTTACCATCATGACTTGCAACTGTGATGGGCGCAGTCTCCATTATGGTCATAAGTTGAATATTATGAATCTATTGTTCTTGATTATATTCTAAGCCAGGGTTCGTGAAGATCAGCCTGGAATTTCTTCAGCAGATTTGGCACTTTTAAAAAGAATAACAACTAAAACGATGTACTCTATTTAATTGCAGAGACATTTTGCAAATAGTTCAGTGAGATACAAGTCTTCAAGGGTCTCTCCAACCTTGGCAATGTCAAGACTTGTGGAATTCAACTGCCAGGATTCCCCAGTCCCTAGAAACCACCTAGAACTAAGGAGAAATTTCCTGACAGTTAGAACAATTAACCAGTGGAATGACTTGCGTCAGAAGTTGTGAATGCCCCAACACTGGAGGGTTTTTAAGAAGAGATTGGACAGATATTTGACCAAAATAGTATAGGATCTCCTGCTCGAGAAGGGGGCTGGAGTAAAAGTCCTCCAAGTTCCAACTCTGTTATTCTGTATTCTGTCATCTCCAGTAGCTTTCAGCCATTGTTATGGAGATATTCTGCACTTATTCTGGAGTTTCTGTCAAAAGTTATGTCACATATAAGAACCAGCTTGCTTGCTTCATTCTCTGCCAAGATGGAACAAACATGGGATCTCCTACTCATAGAAGATGAGAAACTAAGCTAAACTTTGGAGACACCATACAAACCCAGCTTATCTAAGACAAGCCTTGAAGCCCTAAAAGATGGTCTGCCACAAAGAAAAGGGGGTGGGGTTTCAACCTATTCTCCAAAACACCAGAAGGCAAGAGAAGAAATGTATGGAAACTAATCTGGGAGAGAAGCAACCTGGAATTAAGGAGAAATTTCTTGACATCTAGAACAATTTATCAGTGGAACCACAACTTGCCTCCAGAACAAGGGTCTTCAAACTTGGCAGCTTTAAGACGTGTGGACTTCAACTCCCAGAATTCCTAAGCTAACATGACTGGAGGAGGAATTCTGGGAGTGGAAGTCCACAAATCTTAAAGCTGTCAAGTTTGACGATGCTCCAGCACTGGGCGTTTTTAAGAGATTGGACAACCATTTGTCTAAAATGGTATAAGGTTTCCTGCCTGAGCAGGGGGTTGAACTAGATGACCTCCAAGGTCCCTCCCAGCGCTGTTATTCTATTCTGTTCCAGAGATTCTACGGAGATTCTCAATCATCCAGGTCATGGGTGTCCCAAAGGTGCTTTTTCAAGAGGCAACTGGACTCAGGAATTCTGGGAGTTGAAGTCCACAAGCCATGAAAGGGCCACTGTTCCACAGCCCTGGTATAGGATCTCCTTGCTTGAGCAGGGGGTTGGACTAGAAGACCACCAAGGTCCCTTCCAACACTTATTATTCTGTATTCTGTCATCTCCAGTAGCATTCGGCCCTGGTCATAGATACCCTACACTGAGCTTGGAAAGGAAGCTTAGGAACAAATGCAGTATCTTTATCATCAAAGGGGAAGGAGGGTGGGTGGAATTTTTGGTGTGACAGAAAGCGGGAGGGAAAAAAAATGAGGAAAGCGGAATCCACTTGGGAATGCAACACAGAACGCCATTAGGAAGACTTATTGTACTACAGTTAATTTCAGACGAATCAATGAGCGTTGCAGCATTCCCTTCATCATTTTATGATTAGTTTAATCCGCCCCGTCTATATCAGCTCAGGATCTTTGAAAGGTCAGGCAGAAAACACAGGGAGAAAGGTGGGTGAAGCATCCATCTCTGCCCTGGTGGGGTGAAATAAGTTTAACACATGTTACATTCCCGAGCGAGAGGATGGGGGGGGGGCGGTCCTGGATTAGCAGAAGCAGATCAGTTGAGTCAGTGAATGGGCAGAAGGTAATAATTGTAGCTCGGGGTTGAACGGTGGGGTCCATGGTGCTCTCTGAGCTTGGTTGTTTTCTTGCAGACGTTTCATGACCCAACTAGGTTACATCATCAGTGCTGGAAGGGAGTGGGGATTGCAGACAGGATATGATGACCCAGGGTGGGATACAAAACAAACACAGTCACAGAGAACAGGTGAAGCCCCTTTTATTCCTTCACTTTGCTTCCAAGCTCAATATTCTTTGAGGAAGACAAAAACTCCCACACAAACAGTTACAAGAAGAAGGGAAAACCAATACAAACCAGGTAAGATAAGGGCTGGAGGACGTCCACAGATAACACACACTGGGAAGGACGCCAAACTCAGAGAGGAACCATAAACTAGAGATATTTCCATGCTTTGTTTCCAGCACTCACCTGTACACATGTCCGTTCTCTTATTCAGTTGTCACAGCTGCAGCCCATGAAGAGGATCAAGGCCCTCTCCTCTCGAGTAGACCACGTCTCTCCCTTATCCTTTCCTCCCTGCATGCCCTAGGATGGAGAGGGGATGGGCCCGGGTCCTCCTCTGACTGCTCAGCCGGCCTCTGCCCTTCCCCCAACCTCCTGAGCTACACTTCCACTCCCTGTCAACGGTTCCTCCTCTCCTTCAGAGTCAGTCTCCACCAGGGGCATGACACAGGAGGAAGAGCAAGATGGAGTCTGGGTGTCCTTGGTGCTCTCTGAGCTTGGTTGTTTTCTTGCAGACGTTTCATTACCCAGCTAGGTAACATCATTAGTGCTGTAAGGGAGGGAGGTTTGTTCTCTGTTTATAGACCGGTAATTTTCCCTGTCAATGTTGGTTGCAGTGTTTCTTGATTAGGCTGTTGTTAACTGTTAGCTTGTTTGTCTGTGTTGCTGATTCCTTGACTGGGGTATTAAGTCTTGACTGTTGATCTAGAGTTGATATTGGTATTTATCTATGCCCATCTGGATGTTGATTGCTGGCCAGTAAAACCAGACTGGAGGCTATCTATAGGTAGTCCTCCACTTATAACAGTTCATTCAGTGACTGTTCAAAGTCACAACGGCACTGACTTAATGTCAACCCTGAAGCTGACCTAACTGAAGCCATCTTGGAAGCTTCAGTGTTGCCACACTGGAGCTGAGGGACAGGGAGGGGACATTTGAGATAGCTGGGGTTTGTAGTCAAAACAAAATACTTTCTCTTGGGAACCAAGGACATTCTCACACCTGGTCAGAGGAAGGTGGAGTGATGTCACCAGGCAACTAGACAGCGTGATTGGACCATGTGACTGATTGTTTTGAGAAAGTGACAAACTTTTACTTTTAATTAGGTGAAAACTGTGGGAACCTCCAGAGTTGGTTTTCACCAGTTCTGTGCCAATATGATACATCCAATAAAGCTATTCTTTCAGGAATCTACCCACCTCAATTTTGCTTGCTATGGGTCTATTTCTTGCAACCCTGACACTTAAAGTGACTTATGACCATTTTTCACACTTACGACCCCATGGTCAAGTGATCAAAATTCAGCCACTTGGCAACCGATTCATATTTATGATAGTTGCAATGTCCCAGGGTGATGTGATCACCCTTTGCAATCTTCTGACAATCAAAGTCAATGGAGAAACCAGATTCATTTAACAACTCTGCTTACTAACTTAACAACTGCAGTGTTTCTCTTAACAACTGTGGCAAGAAAGGTTGTAAAATGGGGCAAAACTCACTTAACAACTGTCTCACTTAGCAACAGAAATTTTAGGGTCAATTATGGTCAAGGACTATCTATAACATTCTTCTGTAAAAGGCTTACTATCCCATTGATGGGCACAACATTCTTGAGTACTGTAAAAAGTACCGAAAAAATCCAATATTGTACAATTAAAAAAAATGATTTATTTTTTAAAAAGTTGGTAACTCTCTCCTACACATTCAGGAATCAGTTGCTTTCTCTATGCCTCTGTGCTGTGATCTTCTATATAGATAACTCTATTGATCATTCCCCAGGGAACTTATTTAAAATTTGATAAATAAATAAAAATAAATAAAAACTTACGATGGGATGAGATGGGCCAAGAGAGAAGAAATAGCTTTGCTCCCTGTCTGACAGCTGTAACTCAAATCTTGGTAGTCTTTCTCAACCTTGGTAACTTTAAGATGCATGGACTTCAATTCCCAGAATTCCCCCAACCTGTATGAAGTGCCCAGCCAGCACAGACTTCAACTCCCAGAATTCCCAGCCAACTTGGATTGGATTCCCCAGCCAACTTCCAGAATTCCCTAGCCAGTAAGATAGCTAGGGAATTCTGGGAGTTGAAGTCCATACATCTTAAAATTGCTATGATTGAAAAATTTCTATTCTGGCATCTTTACCAATTAGACTTCAACTCCCAGAATTCCCTACCTAGCCATACTAGCTAGGGAATTCTGGAAGTTGAAGTCCATACTGGTTGGGGAATCCATACTGGCTAAGAATTTTGAAGTCCATACATCTTAAAGTTGCTAAGATTGAAAAAAGACAACAACCCTGCTCTGGCATCTCTACCAATTAAGGTTTGCTGAACAAATATTATACATTAATAAAGCAAAACCATAAAACCCTTCCTCCTTAAGTTCTCTGTTTATTCTTCCCTTTAAAGAAAAATAAATACAGCCAGCCCTTTTAAAAGCATCCCATGATGGTTCTTCCGTTTATTTTACTGCCAAATTATTATGACTGTAGCAATTATATTCAGGGCCCTTAAGTGCAAAGGGACAACAATTTTGTTCTCAAAAGGCTAGGAAGAGAAACTGGGAAAGCCAACCAGCTTCCTCCCTCCATGCCGCTTCTCTGATTGATTCTCCGACATCTTCCTGGGCACACAATCTATCAGTCTATCTTTTCCACTTCATCACAGTCACTCCTGGCAGCTAAATACAAGCTCCAAATCCACCCCATACAGATGGGTAACATAGCAAACCGATGTAAGGACAGCTGAGCTTCGTAAACAGCAGCCCTGCGGGGCTTGGCTGAAAAGCATGGTCGAGTTGGCAGCCAATACTGTAAGGCAGGGGCCTCCAACTTTGGCAACTTTAAGGCTTGTGGACTTCAACTCCCAGAATTCCTCAGCCAGCAAAGTAAAAAGTAGGGATTCCTGGTTTGTTTGTTTTTAATTAAAAAAAAAACTTTGGAGGGTACTTCTTCCTACTCTGGGGCACCATTCTGTCATTTTAGTTCATTATTTTAGAGCAAAGGTAACCACCAGGTATTTCCGAGCTTCAGTATAATATATTATCTTCTGCAGAAAATGATCTGTTAAGACTTTTAATAAACATAGATTTTGTGATTTCCCCTATTTTCCCCCCCATGTGGTGAGTTTGTTTGTGTTGATATTCTTGTCATTACTTTTTAGATAGTGAAACCAGTCAAATGTTTAAATATAAACAACTACAGTCCTGATCTGGGTGCTTCCTTCCTTCCTTCCTTCCTTCCTTCCTTCCTTTTGTTCCTTCCTTCCTTCCCTTCCTTTCCTTTTTTCCTTCCTTGTCTTTTCCTTCCTTCCTTCTTTTCCTTCCTTCCTTCCTGTCTGCCTGCCTGCCTTTCCCTCTTTCCTTCCTTCCAATGGAACACCTGCCTTCAGAAGTTGTGGGAGCACCATCACTTGAGACTTTCAAGAAGAGAACAGGACTCCCATCTGTCAGAAATGGGTCTTCTTGCTTGGGGTTGGACTAGATGACCTACAAGGCCCCTTCCAACTCTAATTATCTGTTTAATCTATTTAAAACTTCCCTCTTTCCTTTTTCCCTTCCCTTTCCTCTACTCTTTTCTTCCTTTTCTTCCTTCCTTCCTTCCTCCTCTCTCTCTCAATTTCTCAGGAACCTCCCATTAAGTTATTGCACCACTTGAAGTTCTGCTATCTGAAAAAAAACCTGGTTTAGGCTTATATGTTAGTCAAAGCCAATTCATGGCAATGTGGAGGAGAAGTTGGTTTTCACTGGCTGGCAAAATAATAATAATAATTAAAATCAGGACACGAGCCTTGGTGGTGCAGGCTATTAAACGCCTAGCACTTAGTTCCAGCTGCCTGCAATTAGTGCAGGCTCGAATCCCACCAGGCTCAAGGTTGACTCAGCCTTCCATCCTCTCGGGGTAGGTAAATTGAGGACTCAAGATTGTTGGGGGCAATAAGCTGACTTTGTAAAATGGCTTGGGGCTAAAAGCCCTAGTAATAAGCAGGCATATACAATGGAATGAAGGCTATTGCTGAGCACATTGGGTTGTGCCCCAAACATTGTAAGCCACCCTGAGTCTCCGGAGAAGGGCGGCATATAAATATGAATTTTTAAAAAAGGAGCAATTAGACCCGAGGATCTTAATAGAGCCAGGGAATGTGAACAAGGAGGGCTAACTTCTGAAATCTGAATTTTAACTGGCCTGCAGGCTGCAAAGTTGGAGAAGCCGATCTTACTAAAGCTCTGAGGGTTTTGTTGTTGCAAAGAAGTTTTTGACACACTAATAAAAGTACAGGAAATCTGAAGTTGTGACTGTAACAGAGCCTGGCAATCATGGTCATAAAGATAGTTGTAAAGCAGGTCATTGTGTGACTGGATCCAATTTCACCCTTGAAGCAAATATGGCAGTCACAAAATAGCAGTCCTTAAGCAAATCCATGGGCTGCTATGGGGCGTTTCCCCGCCCTCCCAGAAACCGGAAGTAAACACTGGTTTCCAGGGGAAAACATTGTCAGTCGCGGTCATGTGACCACGAGATGCTGCAAATGGCCATAAATACAGCCTGGTTGCCAAGCGCCTAACCTGTATTCAGTATGACCATGGAGGGGAGATGTTATAACTTCAGAACTGGGTCGTAAATCCCTTTTGGGGGCGTCTGTTGTAATGTCAAATGGTCACTAAGTGATCAGTCATAAGTCAAAGGCTACCTGTAATAAAATAACATTAAACGTACCAGCATGGAAGGGAAGGGAGGTTACCCCACAGGAAAAAAATTGCTTGCACATAGGCGTACGTGCGCACACACACACACTCTCTCACACACACAGAGTCTTGTAGCATTCCATTTTTTGAAAAATATAATTAGATTTTCTGCCTTTTGGTTCACGGCCTCCCAGCCAGCCAGCTTCCCCCCCCACCGCTCTCCCCAGATGGATTCCAGAGCCAAGCAAGGGCTTCGAAATACAGGATAAATGATAAACTAATTTACTGAAAGAACTGGTCCTCTTTTTTTTTTCATTCTAGTACGGTGTCTAAAAAAAAAACAGGAAGAAGAACAAATATCCCCTGTCCTTCTCCTGAAGTTGTAATATTTCATGGGGCCTCAGCAACTCCAACTGGAATTTATTAGCCAAAACAGTGAGGAAAAAAATGTAGCCAGGCCCACACGTATTCCCGTTAGGGATGACAAATATAAGGAAATCACACCCACAGCTTTAAAAATAAATAAATAATAGTGAAAACAAAAAAATGCCTGGGAAAAGTGACTGCTAAATCCAACTTCTCCCCTAGGTTCCTGCAAAATGGGCACCATTTTGACTTTTTCTGTGAACCAGGCAGCTTGGCTCACTTGCATGAGTCATCTTTATCTGAAACGGTGTAGGGCTGTGATGGTGAACCTATGGCACATGTGCCACAGGTGGCACGCAGAGCCCTCTCTGCAGACACACGAGCTGTCGCCTCAACTCAGCTCCAGCACGCACCTCCTGCCAGCCAGCTGATTTTTGAGTCTCTGTTGCGCATGTGTGGGGCACATGTGGGAGACCCGTGTGCATGCGCAGGGGGGAGCGTGGGGTGGTGGTGGCATGCACATGTGTGGGGGCGGGGGGAGTGCAGGGGGGGAAACACACCCCTGTGTCCCATTTTTGCTCCCAGGAGGCTGCAGGGAGGCCTACTAGGCCCAAAACAGGGTGTGTGTGGGGGTGCGGCATGGCCCACCCGCTGCCTGTTTTTGCTCCCAGGATATTGCAGGGAGGCTATCTCTCTCTCTCTCTCTCTCCCTCTCCTTCCATCCATCCATCCCATCACCCATCCATGTATGTATGTATGTATGTATGTATGTATGTATGTATCCATCTATCCTTCCATCTATCCTTCCATCCATCCCATCCCCCATCCCTATGTATGTATGTGTGCGTGTGTGTATGTATCTGTCTGTCTGCCTGCCTGCCTGCCTGTCTATCTATCTATCCTTCCATCCATCCATCCATCCCATCACCCATCCCTATGTATATATGTATGTATGTATGTATGTATGTTTCTTTCTATCTATCTATCTATCTATCTATCTATCTATCTATCTATCTATCTATCTATCTATCTAATCTATCTATCCTTCCATCCATCCATCCCATCACCCATCCGTATGTATGTATGTATGTATGTATGTATGTATGTATGTATCTATCTATCTATCTATCTATCTATCTATCCATCCATCCATCCATCCATCATCTATTCATCTATCCATCCACCCACCCACCCACTCACTCCCAGGGACTCTGGGCAGTTAAAACCCACTATAAAAATTTAAAAAAACAACCCAATAACCCACCCACCCATGCTAATAAGCCATTTGATGTATTCCTTCCCACCCTGGATTCCCCAGGCCCGTTTGGCAAAACCAAGGCTTCACGGTCATAAGTGGAGGAGTACCTATAGCCAGTCACTACAGGATGTTGGATGGCACAAGCCAGCGGAGTTTCTTCTTTAATCCCAAACTTTAGAAAGACGTCGGGAAGGCTGATACCCCTGCCCCGCTCCCCAGCTGTGGGAGATTAGAGGTGGATTACATCTATTTCTAGCTCAGCAACAACCTTGCGGGGAGGGGGAAAGGAAATCCCCTCCCGCTGCTGATGGGTCGCGGTTCCTGCTTGTTAACTGCCCAAAGCGGTTGACAAGGTGCCATTTTCTTCATAGACTATTAAGAGAGAGACCCCCCAAACGAAGCTTTAAAACGTGCTATTAACCATCTACTCAGCCATTCTGGAGATGCACGCCGATGATAATATTCCTGCCTTGCCATTAACCTACGCGATGGCTGCAGGCATTGCCAATTTCTGCAAAAAGAAAAAGAAAACCTAAACGCCCGCCTAATGAGAGCCACGAGATCAACTGTCCGTATTAATCACTCACCAGTTTAATTAAGGTAAACCGGCTTGTCAGAAGGAATGAAAGCCCGGGGGTGGGTGGGTGGGTGGGTGGGTGGGGGAGAGACGGGCAGATCCTCTCCATCTTTTACTAACATCAACGGGCAGTCAGTCCGTCGCTGGCTGGGTTTTTGTTCATCGCGCCTCGAAAATTCAAGATCAGACATTTTATACGTGGGTACAGAATATTTGCCACTTTTAAAATCCATTCTCCACACGCCTGCAAGCCAGGATTGGAGAGAAACCCAAATCTATTAACAAATATAAAACCACAAAAAAAAAACTGTTGCGACGTTATCGCCAGGAATCGGTTGCTAGCTATGATCAACACAAAAGTTCCTATGGCAAGGATAGGCAGAAGCAGATCAAGATGTCAGCCCTGAAACTGGCCTCACTGAGGCCATTTTGGGACTTCACACAGTGCTGACACAGTGCTGAAGAGGGCTAGGGAGTGGGGAATAGAGATAGTTGGGTGTTGTGGCCAAAACAAAATGCTTTCTTGTGGGAACCAAGGACATTCCTGCAGGTGCTCAGAAGGAGGGGACTGGAGTCACCTAGCAACTGGACAGTATCCTGATTGGACCATGTGACTGTGTCAGGACACATAATTCATTGTCACCCTTGACCCTGGTTTTCCCCTCTGGGCATATTGTAATTCATATTCTCCAATGGGACACATCCATAGCCAAGAGTCATCAATCATGTTCTCCAGATAGAATTTTGTGCGGCAGAAACTTCAGTCACCTAGTTACTATCTTTGAAAACTATTTATGGAATGCACTTTCGATTTCCAAGCTGCTGCAATGCTCCCCCCTCCCTTTCTGTTGGCAACTCTAAAAAGACCATAGAAATATTTTATGAGTTGACAGACTGGTTGTTTTGAGAAAGTGACAAACGTTTACTTTTAAGTAGGTGAAAACTGTAGGAATAGTCGGAGTCGGTTTTTACCAGCCTGTGCCAATATGACGTATCCAATAAACTTATTCTTTGAAGAATATACTTGCCTCAGGGTTTTGTTTGCTATGGGTATGTTACTTGGAACCCTGACACGAGATTCACCATTATCATTTTTAACATTCTGTATAAAAATAGACAGTTTTAACTTCCTGGGTTTTTCTACCCTTGAATGAAAGATGATGTCAAGTCATAGATAGATTTTTTTTTGAGATATATATGCTGGGTCAGTGATGGTCAAGAGGCAGTTCCTTGCCAATTTTGACCAAGCTCAAATAGCTAAGCCAAATCAGACCATTTTAGTACTTGAATGGGAAACCACAAGGTGATCCTGAGACTGAAGTTTCATCTGGGAAATCCATGAAAAATGCCCAGAAAGTAGCAATAGTAAACAAATTGTATGTGGTTGCCAGGGGGATGGGTGGGTGAGTAATTATTTTTTTCTTATTTTTGTATTTTTCTACAAAGTGTTTTTATTATTTGTAAGCCGCTTAGAATCTTTGTGAGCGAGGAGGAGGCTATATAAATTTTCTAAATAAATAAATAAATAAATTCTTCAGACTGCCCAGAATTCGACATTGATATGACCACAAAAATTGACACAAGTTGAGCTCTACTGAAAATGTTGAGAATTTTTTTTAAGGGTATGTTGATAACAATGAATGGAGACAGAAGATGGAGGAATTTTTTTTCATGATACAAGATGTTTAACTGCTGTTTCAGAGTGTTATCTTTCACTGAGCCAAGGTTCCAATTACAGGGGGAAAAAATTCAAAAGCCCATAGAGCAAGGGTCTTCAAACTGGGCAAGTTTAAGACTTGTGGACTTCAATTCCCAGAATTCCTGAGCTAACATGACTGGAGGAGGAATTCTGGGAGGTGAAGTCCACAAGTCTTAAAGCTGTCAAGTTTGAAGACCCCTGCCATAGAGGCATGAAAGCCAAGGACCTTCCAAAGTTGTTAACAAATCAGGTTTAATTACATTTAAACATAAAGGCATGGATTAATTCTCTCTTGAAACAGATTCAGCTCCTGGTGATTTCAAAGACTCATTTGTATAATAAGCCAGTTTAGTCTAGTGGTTAAGGCACCAGGCTAGAAATAAGGAGACCATGAATTTTAGTGCCACTGTAGACCTGAAAACTGAATGGGTGACTTTGGGCCCATCACCAGGAGACTGTGAGTTCTAGTCCCACCATCACCATGAAAACTGGTTGGGTGACTTTGGGCCCATCACCAGGAGACTGTGAGTTCTAGTCCCACCATCACCATGAAAACTGGTTGGGTGACTTTGGGCCCATCACCAGGAGACTGTGAGTTCTAGTCCCGCCTTAGCCATAAAAACTGGTTGGGTGTCTTTGGGCCAATTACTCTCTTTCAGCTCAATCCACCTCACAGGGTTATTGTTGTGGGGAAAATCAGAGGAGGGAGAGAAAGTATTAGGCATGTTCACTATCTTAAATTGTGTACAGGAATAACAATAACAAAGGTGGGATAAGAAATCTAAAAGAAAGGGAAGATGCACAGAGGAGCACTAGTAAGGACCATTCACTAGCACTGATGATGTTTCCTAGTTTGGATAATGAAACGTCTGCAAGAAAATATTCCAAACTCAGCATTGAAATGAGGACCCTTCATTTCAAGCCTGAGCTACAAACATTCTCCTTTATTGGTAGAATCAGAGATTCTCTTATTAGAGCTAACCTCAGTAAAAGTACTTTTAGCCTTTCTCTGAAGTTGGATTTTCTGCTGTGGTTTCCCTAATGGGCTCACACCTAGTTTTCTGGAGTACTCTATCTGAGAGTAGTCTCTAGACTTGACCTGTTTATATGTTTGAGGCCAGCTGAGGTTGGCTAGATACTGCCACCTGCTGCAATTTACATACATGATCGTTTTATGTAAATGCTATTCCTGAAGTAAGCAGAATTTCCTTCTCAATGAAAACACATTGGATAAGGATTCAAACCCATCCCGTTTGCTCCTTGGGTGATCTACAGCAGGGGTCCCCAAGCCCTGGGCCACAGCCTGTTTGGAACTGGGCCACAGAAGTAATGGGTGAGCACGCATATGCGCCCACAAAGCTGCATTCATGAAAGCAGCACGCACATGAAACAATCCCCTCACCCGCTACCACCGTCTCTGCCAGTTGACCGAGCCGGAAGTTGGCCTACAAGCACACGGAAGTTGTGGGAGCGCCATCACTCGAGACTTTCAAGAAGAGATTGGACTGCCATTTGTCAGAAATGGTGTAGGGTCTCCCGCTTGGGTGGGGGGTTGGACTACATGACCTATAAGGTCCCTTCCAACTCGGATTATCTGTTATCTGTACACTGAAAATGACACAGAAAAAACATCTGTAGTTGCAAGAATCTCATACCAAGCAAAAATAACTCTCCAACTTTATATTAACATTAACAGATTAACAGAGTTGGAAGGGACCTTGTAGGTCATCTAGTCCAACCCCGCCCAAACTGGAGACCCTACACCATGTCTGACAGATCTCTTCTTGAAAGCCTCCAGTGATGAAGCTCCCACAACTTCCGAGGGCAACTTCTGTTCCATTGGTTGATTGTTCTCATTGTCAGAAAGTTTCTCCTTATTTCCAGGTTGAATCTCTCCTTGATTAGTTTCTATCCATTGTTCCTTGTCTGGCCTTCAGGTGCTTTCTTTCTTTCTTTCTTTCTTTCTTTCTTTCTTTCTTTCTTTCTTTCTTTCTTTCTTTCTTTCTTTCTTCTTCTTTTCTTTTCTTTCTTCTTCGACTTATATGCGTCCCTCTCCAAAGGACTGGGGCAGCTCACAGCTAAAATACAATACTAACAATAAATTACCTAAAACTGTATTAAATTGTAAGCCAAATTAACATTAAAACCCCAAAATTAAAATAAACAAACCCCAAAGAGTCAGCACAGCCCAGATTGTAAAAACAGCCAGGTTTTTAACTCGTGGCGGAAGGTGTGGAGATCGGGAGCCAGCCGGAGCTCCAGCGGAAGAAAATAGCTTGACCCCTTCCTCTCTGTGGCAGCCTCTCAAATTTTGGAAGACTGCTATCATGTCTCCCCTGGTCCTTCTCTTCACTAGACTAGCCATGCCCAGCTCCTGTAACCATTCATCGAATGCTTTAGCCTCCGGTCCCCCAATCATCCTGGTTGCTCTTCTCTGCACTTTTTCTAGAGTCTCAACATCTTTTTTTATAGTGTGGTGACCAAAACTGGATGCAGTATTCTAAGTGTGATCTTATTAAGGCTTTATAGAGTGGTATTAGTACCTCTCTTGATCTTGTATCCCTCTGTTCATGCAATTTAGGATTACATTAGCTTTTTTGGCTGCTGCTGCACACTGCTGACTCATATTTAATTGCTTGCCCACTAAGACTCCAAGATCCCTCTCCCAGTTACTGCTAAAATAGTTTGCATGGGCTTATTCTCCTCCAAGAAAGTTTCTGGCATCTGAGCATAAAACAAAACCCTATAAACTCAGAGATATGATATTGGGAGCTCCATTTTTTACAGGGAAACAATCAAGAAAGGGTAAATCAAATCCCTAAGAAACACAACATAGCTATAAAACTTAACAAAGAAACTAAACTTGCTTCTGTCCCAAAATGAAATAAGGCTCTAAAAAGTTGACCCTAACCCACTGATGGATTAGTCCAGCTGGGTGACTTTGGGCCGATCACCAGGAGATGGTGAGTTCTAGTTCCGCTTTACGAATCAAAGTCAGTTGGGTGACTTTGGGCCAGTCACTCTCTCTCTTCCCCACCTCACAAGATTGTTGTTGTGGGGAAAATAGAAGGAGGGAGGAGTACTATGTATGCTTGCTGCCTTACTTTTAAAATCTAATCAATAAAATAAATAATTGCAAACCAATATGTGCTTAGGACTTATTCATGGGGGAGGGAGGATTAAACTAGGGGCCCAATCCCTTCCCTCTTGCCTCCCAAAGCCTTTCTCCACTCTGTTTTCCCCCTCTGACAAACAAATGGCTTTCATGAAGTCCGTTTAATTGGGAGGGGAGAGGAAACACACTTCCCCCCCGTTTTCTCCTTATCAATACCTAAGATTTGAGCTCCAATCTGTCTGGCAAATCCCGCTTAGTGGCGGAAGAAAACTAACCAGGTCAGAAAGATGGGTACTGCACCTCTGTCTATCAAGAGGTGTCCCCGATCTCCACAATCACACAGACAACATAAAGGGGCAATCTTTAGTGACTGTCTCTTCCGAGAAGCTACCTGGGGAAGAGGAAGGAAAGAGAGAAAGAGAGAAGGAGGGAGAGAGAAGCAGGAATATCAAAAGCGCAGCTGCCTCTTTGCTGAGCAGATGTCTACCTGTGATGTATGAGGGGCTGCTAAGCTGTCACAACCGCTGCCAGATCCAGGTAAACGACAGAAACCACCACAGCTCCATATTTAAGAGACAGCAGGGCATCCCAAAGCCAAGACTGTTTCACCTTCAGCTGCCAGATGTTGGCATCTGGGACTTCCCTCCTTTCTCTGTTTGACAGGTGTAGACTGTTGTGGTTCGCCGGCAGCTGGTGCAGGACGGCAGAGGTTATCTGACAGTGAGGATGAAAGGGAACCAGTCAGGGAGTCTGGCAAGGACTTGGACGAGGGTCCTGCATCTGATGCAGAGATGGGGCCAGGACTATCTGAAAGTGGGGTGCTGCCTCTGGAGCCTTTGGAATCTGGCAGCAGCAAAGCAGAGGACCCCGGGGAGCCTGTTCCTAGCAGAGGCGCTAGAAGGAGAGAGCAGCTGAAGCAGCAGAGGCGACTTGGAAGTAAGGCTGGGAGGTGATTGACCCTCCCATAAGGGATAAAAGCCAGCCCTCAGGGATGTGCTCTTTGCAGGAAGCAAAGAAGTTCATTAGACTCTGATTCCTCATTGAAGCCCTGCAAACTCTGGCTTGTCTTTGCTGGAACTTCTGTCCGTTGATATTTCTCAGTAATTGGACTTTTTCCTGGCAGCCTTTTACAACCCTGAAAGGCATGCTCTTTTCTCAGACAATTGTGTTTAATGAGTTTTGGCTGGGAATGCAAAGAATTCCCAGTGTCACATTAAAAAAAGGTTTGCTTTTACACACAGTTTGTGTTTTCTTAAGTTGAACGAAGCCTGGGTCAGAACACATCACAGCACCAAGCATGCACGCACCAACTGCTTAAAAACCCCAACACCCCAAATTTCAGACTGGACGCGCTCCTGTTTAGTCAACGTTCTCGGCCTGCAGGCCCCCGAAATCTATGTTGGAAATCCCTAAGCAAGCAAGCAGCAACTCTCAGGAACCGAAGGTGTTTCCATTCAGATCGTTCTTCTCTCCGCTCTGAGTTTTAATTTGGATTAACCTTGGCACCCCTGCTCCCTGGAGAAGGGAATCACACAGCTGTGACACTGTTCAAGTCTGAAGCCAGAGAACAGCAAATTAAAAGTGTGTTGGGGGGCAGAGGGCACAGTATGATTCGAAGTCCTAACACTGTGAAACTTTACTGGCTCTGTCTCCCAGCAATCGATTGCCTGTCTGTTTATTGATTGACACAATCTCCTTTAAGGCAGTGGTGGCAAACCTGTGACACGCTTGTCAAAGGGGAGACACTGCAGCGTTTTGGGTGACATGCCAGCATTCACCAACACCCAGCCAAAATTACTCTGAACGGCATGCCCCATTCTCATGCAATTTTCTAACCATCTCCTTCTCTGCTGTCCCTTCTCCTTTCGCCTTTTGTGACCTTCCGGCAAGCAAAGCCAATGAGGGAACCAGATTCACTGAATTGTGTTACTAATTTAGCAATCGTGGCATCCAGCCCTCTCAATTCCTGGCAAATAGATGGGGAAGAAATGGAGGTAGTGACAGATTCTATTTTCCTGGGCTCCAAGATCACTGCAGATGGAGACTGCAGCCAAGAAACTAAGATGCTTGTTCCTGGGGAGGAAAGCTATGGCAAATCTAGACAGCATACTAAAAAGCAGAGACATCACCCTGCCAACAAAAGTGCGTATAGTCAAGGCTCTGGTTTTCCCAGTTGCAATGTATGGCTGTGAAAGTTGGACCATAAGGAAGGCTGAGCGCCAAAGAATGGAGGCCTTTGAACTCTGGTGCTGGAGAAGACTCCCTTGGTGAGACCCCTGGACTGCAATTCCATCCAACCGGTCAGTCCTAGAGGAGATCAACCCTGACTGCTCTTTAGAAGGCCAGATCCTGAAGATGAAACTCAAAGACTTTGGCCACCTCAAGAGAAGGAAGGACTCCCTGGAGAAGAGCGTAATGCTGGGAATGATTGAGGGCAATAGAAGAAGGGGACAGCAGAGAATGAGGTGGCTGGATAGAGTCATTTAAGCAGTCGGGGTGAGCTTAAGTAGACTCCAGAGGATGGTAGAGGACATGAAGGCCGGGAGGAATGTTGTCCATGGGATTGTGATGGGTCAGACACGACTTCACGACTAACAACAACAATTTAACAACTGCAGTGATTCACTTCACAAATGTAGCAGAAAAAAAGTCATAAAATGGGGCAAAATTCACTTAACAATTTTTTCACTTAGCAACATAGTCTTTGGGCTCAATTATGGCCATACGTTGAAGACTTCCTGTACTCTACTGCAGAGATGGACATTTTGTCCATGGGTTCAAATACACCCCACTTTTTTTTAAGGCAAGGCAAAGAAGAAAGGAACCTCTAGGGGTCTTTTGGAATGCAGAATTGCAGGCAAACTCTGCCCACAGCCTGATGTTCGATCCTGAGGTGGCTCAAGTTCGATTCAGCCTTCCATCCTTCTGAGGTCAGTAAAAGGAGGACCCAGATGGTTGGGGGTAATATGCAAAACAATGCTTCCGTATTGTAAACCACCCAGAGACTGCTGAAACACCAAGGGCAGGATGCAAGACTAAAATGCTGTTGCTATTGCTATTTATTCACAATACAGATAGTCCTCGACTTATGGCCAGTCACTTAGTGACCGTTTGAGAGTACAAAAGCGGAAGATCTGTCTGGTGGTATTGATGAGTCCTGAAGTTTCAATGGCCACCCTCACCCGCAGTCACACGATCACGTGTCGGATCAGACAGTGTTCTGATCCAAACCTTGTTCCAAGGAAACAAACACAAAACAAAGGTAACAGCAAAACCTTTTAATGATTCTTACTGAATTCCTTCCTGGTTAAAAGGCTGTTTCAAACCAACTGTCTCTGATAAGAACAAGCCTTGCCAAGGTTATGCAAGGCTGCCAAGAACACTAGATAAAGTTGCCAAGAAATATTTCAAGCACAAAGAGTCTCCAAACACCAACCAAGATATTCCAAACATCCATAAGGTTTGAGTGCAAAAACTTCTTTGCTTCCTGCAAAGAACTCCGGTTTCTCAGCTGGCTTTTATCTCTTAAGGGAGGGGCCATTACCTTGCAACCTTACTCCTGAGTCACCCATGCTGCTGCAGCTGCTCTTTCCTTCGAGCAGCCGTGCACCCACGTGCACTGGGCACGGGCTCCTCAGGGTCCTCTTCCTCACTGCTGCCAGCCTCCACAATCTCCGAAGGCAGCACTCCACTCCCTGATGGTCCTGGCCCCATCCCTGCATCACACGCAGGACCCTCATCCGAACCCTCGCTCTCCGAGACCTCAGCCATCCACACTTGCTGCCGGCGAACCACAACAGGCAGTCCTCAACTGACGACCACAACTGACTCCAAAATATTTATGTTGCTAAGTGAGACACTTGTTAAGTGAGCTTTGTCCCATTTTACAACCTTTCTTGCCACAGTTACTAAGTCAATCATCGCAGCTGTCAAGTTAGCAGCATGGTCGTTAAGTGAAGCTGGCTTCCCCATTGACTTTGCTTAGCAGAAGGTCACAAAAGGGGATCACCAGACCCAGGGACACTGCAACCATCATAAATGTGAGTCAATTGCCAAGGGTTTGAATTTTGATCATATGATTATGGGGATGCTGCAGCCACGCAAGCGTGAAAAATGGTCATAAATCACTTTTTTCAGTGATGTTGTAATTTTGAATGGTCACTAAATGAGTTGTTGTAAGTCGAGGACTATCTGTACTTGGTGATACTTGCAGTGCTCCACGGTCACAGGACCCCCCCCCCAAAATGGCATTTACAAAACCAGCCCACAGTGAACCATTGGTTTCTTTTAATGACCGCAACAGTCACTTTACAACTGCACTGTTCACTGAGTGACTGTGGCCAAAAAGACCATATAATCAGGTCGGTCATGATCCGATTTATGACTGTCACGACTTATGGCTCGTGATGGGCAGGCTCCATTACGGTCGTACGCCGAAGTGTACCTGTATCGATTTTTCAGTTCATCAACAAGGATGGAAATGGGCATCGAAGGGAGAACATCTGAATGTCCTTTTAGTGGAACATTTTCCCCTACTCGTGCCCAGCTATGCTGGCCTCAGCAGCAATCAGATGAGTTGAGAGGGGTGTGTGTGTGTGTGTGTGTGTGTGTGCGTGTGTGTAAAACTCTGTTTAATTTAATTTAATAATGGGATTTCTATGCCGCCCTATCTCCTGAAGGACTCAGGGCGGCTTACAGCAATAAAAACAAGAATACAAAATTTAAAAAAAAGCTATTAAATAAGAAACCCCAATACTCATATTAAAACATTAAAACCCACAAACAATTTAAAACAATTAAAAAAACCCTTCAGTCCAGGTTGCCCGATCGAAAAAGCCATGTCTTCAGGTCGCGACGGTCAGGAGCCAACCGGAGCCCCACGGGTAGTTGGTTGCAAAGGGCAGGCGCACCTACAGAGAAGGGTCTCCCCCTGGGGGTCGCCAGCCGACATTGTCTGGCCAACGGCACCCTGAGGAGACCCTGTCTGTGGGAGCGCACTGGGCAATGGGAAACCGTTGCTGGCAGCAGGTGCTCCCGCAAATACCCCGGACCTAAGCCATGAAGGGCTTTATGGGTGATTACCAACACCTTCAGCCAGATGATGGGGAAAAAAACCCAGTAACGGACGCTTAACATGTTCAGGTGGCTTTCCTTTAACACTCTGCGCTTGTCAGGTGAGACTCACCTGGTGATAAAAGTCATCGTCATCGAAGATCTCCTCGTCCAGGTCTTTGAGGTGGGCATTTGACATCGTTGGAGGAAGTGTCTCCTAGAAGGCCGAGAAAGAAGAGAGACTTCCGTGAGGACCATCACAGCTCTAAGCTAGAACAGCGGTACTTAAACTAGTGTGTGTGTGTGTGTGTGTGTAATCTGGGAGTGCCCTGAGGGTAGTGGAGCCATTTGTGTTTGCTTGTTTGTGAGTCAAGGATGGAGTTTGAGAATGCCACTGCCAAAACTTGTGTAAAACAACAGATCCTGGGGGCTTGGGGAGGTGAAGATAATGACAGTATTTGAGAGTGGGAAATGGTAATTGGGTCGACGGTTTAAAAAACTACTGATCTAGATTCACAGTGGCTTTTGCAGATAACAATAGCACTTAGACTTATATACTGTTTCACAGTCCTTTATAGCCCTCTCTAAGCGGTTTACAGAGTCAGCATATGGCCCCCAACAATCTGGGTCCTCGTTTTACCGACCTTGGAAGGATGGAAGGCTGAGTCAACCTTGAGCCGGTCAGGAATTGAACTCCTGGTAATGGGCAGAGTTTGCCTGCAATAGCAATAGCACTTAGACTTATATACTGCCTCCCAGTGCTTTCCAGCCCTCTCTAAGCGGTTTTACAGAGTCAGCCTATTGCCCCCAACAATCTGGGTCCTCACTTTACCGACCTCGGAAGGATGGAAGGCTGAGTCAACCTTGAGCTGGAGAGAATTGAACTGTTGGCAGTGGGCAGAGTTAGACTGCAATAGCAATAGCACTTAGACTTACATACTGCTTTGCAGTGCTTTACAGCCCCCTCTAAGCAGTTTTACAGTCAGCCTCTATTGCCCCCAACAATCTGGGTCCTCATTTCACCGACCTCAGAAGGATGGAAGGCCGAGTCAACCTTGAGCCTGGTGAGATTTCAACTGCCAAATTGCAGGCAGTCAGCAGAAGTAGCCTGTGGTACTGCAGCATGTAAGTCTATGTTCTATCTGAAGTTTTGTTTGACGGTCAGTGGTGGTAGTCAGTTATTCTGGCTTCCTCCATTTGACCTGCCAGGTCAAGAGGTGTAACCAGAAGTAAAGCAATGTGTAGTTCAGACATTTGAAGAATGTCTCCTTACCATCTTCTATACTACTGAAGATCTTGTGGCACCATAAATATAAGAAATCTATTATTACCGAAGCTCTTTTTGCGCATGCAATAATACATTTGCTCATGTTTAAGGTACCACAAGTGCCAGAGATTCCATGCTACAAGTCAGGAACAAGTAAGCAAGAACTACACAGATTTTATTCAATGCTCCTCTGGGATCAACAGAGAATTTTGGGCAGCCTAAGAGGAATTTCCCACCCTCCTTTCTGGTGAGTCCATTAAGATGGAGATGCTTAAACACATTGAAATGCTTCTTCCCAGCTTTCTCTCCACCTGAGCTGAGTTGCCATTTAAGAGATAAAGCAGAATCTCTTAGGATAATTTAAACTTTTTCTTCTTCTCAGCTTTCTCTTCACCTGGACTGAATTGCTGTTTATGAGATAAGCTGCCAACAGGCTCATTTTCTTTCTTTTTTTCTTTCTTATTTTGACTGACTCCTCTTCTTTCTTTTTCTAACCTCCCCACAACTCTCTCGCAGTGCTTTGCTATTTGTTGCTCCAGAAATCTTAAGAATATGCAAAAATGCTTCATTCTGAATGTGAAACACCATGAAAACTCCCATTTCAAAAGGGTGACTACTGCCTTGAACTTTAAATGAGCTGTTTTGAGCATCTTGGTGCATGCTTTGACTTCAAAACCAAGAGAAGCTTTCGTACATACACAATTTGTCTATAATATATGTACACTCAAACGGACACCGAAGGCAGGGCTATTCTATTCCCTTTCCTATGTGCGTCCTTCTGGAGTGAGAAGGTCCGGGACGACCATCATCCATCAAAAGGCTTTGCACAGCTCAAGCAAACAAGTCCTTGATTTTCAAATCTGATGATAGCTTACAAACATGACATATTACTCTAGTTATCCAGGATTTGAAAGGGGGGTCGGAGGGAAGCCCACCGCGCATGCAAAATAGGACAGTTCACAAGATGTGGCTCTTCGAACAAACATGTCAACCCAGCTGCACCGAACAGCTGTTTACCAAAAAGGAAACTGGTGACGCTGCTCCATTTCAGTCCACCTAACCTTGCAGGAAGCAATTTACAGGCAGTCCTCGCTAAGCGACCAATCACTTTAGTGACCGTTGAAAGTTCCCTGTTACCTTCTGGGAGGGGCCTTTGTGGTGTTTGAAGCAGAACATCCAGATTCAATCACAGTTTTGTCTCATATAGGATCAACCTTGTGAATTCTCAGGTTTCCTCTTTTCGCTATGTATTTTCAAAATGGACAGGGATGTGTGTGTGTGTGTGTGTGTACACACACAAAGAGAGAGGGGGAGGGAGGGGGAGAGGGAGAGAGAGGGAGAGAGAGAGGGAGAGAGAAAAGCTACATATTTATGTATGTATATAGCATGTGTATATATGTATTCTGTTTGTGTTTGGTTCGATATATACTTTCTCTAGAGCAGGGCTGCCAAACTCACAGCCCGCAGGCCAGGTGTGTCAACGTGCTGGCCATGCCCACACCCGGTTTAGCGAAAAAGGGTGGGGCAAGTCACGATATGTCATGTTACGATGCCCCTGCTCTACAGAGCAGGCAACAAATGTTCATATTTAATGTATACCTGTGTGCTCACAGAAAAAAACAACAATACTAGTTACCTTAGCTTAAACAGACCTGGAGTTACGACAACTGCAAACACACGCATGCACACATCTGTGGTTAGTGCATTTGGAGCATTAAGCAACCAGCTTGCATTTATGGTGATTTGCAGCATCCCGTGGTCACCTGACCACCACCCAAAATGCCCGTTGGTTTAAATGGATTTATTTAAACCACCACAATTGTGTAACAGTGCATGACAGGTAGCCCTTGACTTACAAACACAATTGAGCCAAAACTGTTGCTAAGGGATGCAGTTGTTAAAGGAGCCAGGCCCAATCTTGCAACCCCTTTCACTGCAGTCGTTAAGTGAATCACAAATCCGGCTTCCCCCACTGACTTTGCCTGTCGGAAGCCCCCTGGATAGGTTGCAAATAATGATCATGTGACCTGGAGCATTGCAAATATTGCTGCCAAGCGCCTCAATTGTGGCCATGTGGCCACAAGGGATGCTATGATGGCTGTAAGTTGAAGGACCAATTGCAAGTCACTTTTTTTGGATGCTGTCATAACTTCAAGCAGTCGTTAAGCGAACGGTCGTAAGTGGAAGACTACCTGAAGTTTGTTGCGACCGGCTTTTCCCTTTCCCCACAAATCAATTTCTTCCAACTAAGAGAGTCAATGTGTTCCTCCTGCTTGGTCCAATCTGCGTCATTATTCCTTACCGTCTCGTCCAGCTCGGTTTCTGGAAGCACCTCAGCAGCCGAGGGGTTCTTTCCCAGCACCCTGTATGCTGACCTCTTGGTCTGGGTCCGCCGGAGTAACCTCTCTTTGTCCATCAGGATGTGATCTACTTGGGTCAAGATGGATCGCTCAAAGGCGCCAAAGCCCTGGAAGACCATCAAGAGAGGTCAGGGAAGAGCAGAAAAGATGCTGCGGGTTCTCCCGGCTCCAAACCACCACCAACCACCCTGCCTTTCTTTACCAGCCAATGAGCAGCATATCTTTCCTGCCATTATTTCTTTCTTTCTTTTACACAGTCGTGACATGGTTTGCTTTTGGGGAGGGCTTACTTTCTACTTGTAAAGTTTTCTTCAAGCTGATCCATCCATCCATCCATCCCACCCTCCCTCTGTTTTATTTGTATAAATAAGGGGCAGGTGAACCGGTAGCTAATTTTATTTATTTATTTATTTATTATTCATATTGTGTGCCTTGGTGGCTCAGGCTGTTAAATGCCTGCTCTTAAGATCCAGCTGTCTACAATTACTGTAGGCTCGAATCCCACCAGGCTCAAGGTTGACTCAGCCTTCCATCCTCTCAGGGTAGGTAAATTGAGGACCCAAGATTGTTGGGGGCAATAAGCTGACTTTGTAAAAATGCCGCTTAGTAATAAGCAGGCATATACAATGGAATGAAGGCTATTGCTGAGCACACTGGGTTGTATCCCAAAAATTGTAAGCAGCCTGAGTCTTTGGAGAAGGGCGGCATATAAATGTAATTAAAAATAAAAATAAATAATAAAATAAATATTTATATCCCACCCTTCTCCGGAGACTCAGGGCGGCTTACAATGTTTGGAGCGCAACCCAATGTGCTCAGCAGTAGCCTTCATTCCATTGTACATGCCTGCTTATTACCAAGCGCATTTTTAAAGTCAGCTTATTGCCCCCAACAATCTTGGGTCCTCAGTTTACCTACCCCGAGAGGATGGAAGGCTGAGTCAACCTAGAGCCTGGTGGGATTCGAGCCTGCACTAATTGCAGGCAGCTGGACTAAGTGCTAGGCGTTTAACAGCCTGCACCACCAAGGCCGTTTTATGGCTGGTTCAGAGAACTGGCAAATCCACCCCTGGCTGGCCCCGCCCACCTCACCCCGCCCCTCCCAGGAGTCCCCACGTGGCCCGTTTTGGATGCCAGGTAAGTGCAGGGCCCACACGCAGGCTCAGGGAGGGTAAAAAACTGGCCTCCCGGAGGCTCCGGAAAGCCGGAAATGGGCCCGTTTCTGGCCTCCAGAGCCCAGGGAGGGCAAAAACGCCCCCCACCCACCCAGGTGGCCAACTAGGCCAAGTCCACCATGGCCACACCCACCCAGCAACCAGGCAGAGAACCGGCTGCTAAATTTTTTGAAGCCCACCCCTGCTCTGGCTGGAGACCACTACTGGGCCATGGCCAATTGGCTGCGTCAGTAGCCCCACCTGCGACAGCGCCGCTCCGAGCATCGCGGACGCTAGCAGCCCCCTCGCATGGTGATCACGGCCTCACTCGCATGGGCACTTGCAGCCCATTCACACGAGCGTCGCTGTGTGATAAGCCCTTGTGGCCCATTCACGCAAGGGTCTTCGCGGATGCTCATGGCCTCACTTGCGCGAGCAACAGGAGCACAAACATGTGCCCGTCCCTCCTCACTAAGCCATCCTCTCGGTACCCCTTTCCCCCACTTTGGACCGCCAGTCCGGAAAGGTTGGGGACCTCTGGTATAAGCAACTCACGGTGGCAAACGCACCTCTTTCCTGCTCCTGTTTTCCCCATAACAACAGCCCTGTGAGGTGGGTTGGGTTGAGAAAGAGTGGCTGGCCCAAAGCCACCCAATCGGCTGTCATATCGAGTCTAGAACAGGGGTCTCCAACCTTGGCAACTTTAAGCCTGGTGGACTTCAATTCCCAGAATTCCCCAGCCAGCAAAGCTGGCTGTCAGCTTTGAAATTCAGCTGCCAACATAATGGGAAGATGGGTGGAGGAGCTGACAAGTTCAAGGTTATTCTGTATGTCGTACTAAGAAATTCCAGTTGCAGTTAATTGGTTCACGTGATTTATGAAGTGTAGAAGTGGAAGGAGAAAAAGGTGGATTCTGTGTAGCGCGCGAGCGAAAATTCTTTCGCTTTGGGAAATGCCTTAGACGTACCAGATCTGTTTCTAATAAATCAATTGGAGAGAATATGTCTCGGAGTGATTGATATCCTGGATACTTTTTGGATGCTTTACACTGGCTGGGGAATTCTGGGAGTTGAAGTCCGCCAGCCTTAAAGTTGCCAAGGTTGCAGACCCCTGGTTTAAATGGAAGGGAGAGTGCTTGGGTTCCTTGGGTTAATGCTATTAAAACAGCTGCTTAACATGCAGTTATAATATGCAGGTGATTTTCTAAACCAGGGGTCTCCAACCTTAGCGACTTCAAGACTTGTGGACTTCAACTCCCAGAATTCCTCAGCCAGCAAAGCTAGCTGGGGAATTCTTGCTGGCTGAGGAATTCTGGGAGTTGAAGTCCGCCAGGCTTAAAATTGCCAAGATTGGAGTCCCCTGGATTAGAATTCACAGTTCCCTGGTGATTGACCCAAAGGCACCCAGTCAGTTTTCATGCCGAGGCAAGAACACAACTCCAAGTCTCCTGGTGATTGGCCCAAAGTCACCCAGCCAACTTTCATGCCTATGGCAGAACTGGAACTCGCAGGCTCCTGGTGACTGGCCCCAAAGTCACCCAGAGAGCTTTCATGCCTAAGGCGGGACCAGAACTCAAGAGTCTCCTTCTGCATTGGCCCAAAGTCACCCAGAAAACTTTGGTTCCTAAGGCGGGACTAGAACTCACAGGCACCAGGCTTCTTGCTGGTGAGTTCCTACCATGCATCACTCCTCAGCACATCTATAGAGAAGAAATACTTGCCTTGCCCAGTTTGCCAGAGGCCAGTTTGGTCCTGTCGTGCCACTTCTGTAGGGTGTTGTTTCTGTAGACCCGAAACTCGGCAAACCTCTTGGATGCGAATTCGGGGTAGTCCTCCATCTCCAGCTTCCGTTTGGGCGGCCTCCGCACAACCCTCTTCCCTTCCTCAGCTTCATCGCTGCCACTTGAGATCTCTTCATCGCTGACAATAAAGAGGGTGGTGTAATTAGTCTACAGAGCTTTCCAAGCATCTCCTGATCGCTTCCCTTTCTTTAGTACGGCTTTATCACCAAGCCTGGTTAGCAACAGAGCAAGGCTGTCAAACTGAAGCAATGGATGGAAACTAATCAAGGAGAGAAGCAACTTGGTTTTTTTTTTTTCAAGAGGCAACTGGACTTTCTGGTTTTTCTTCGAAGACCTTTCGCTTCTCATCCAAAAAGCTTCTGCAGCTCTTCAACCGTTCTTCATATAAAGAACGGTTGCTGGAATTGGGCATGTCTAGTTTAGAAGGACCAGGGGTGACATGATAGCAGTCTTCCAATATCTCAGGGGTTGCCACAAAGAAGTGTATGTTTGTGGGGGGGTCAATTTATTCCCCAAAGCACCTGAAGGGCAGGACAAGAAGCAACGGGTGGAAACTAATCAAGGAGAGAAGCAACCTGGAATTAAGGAGAAATTTCCTGACAGTGAGGACGATTAACCAGTGGGATGAATTGCCTCCAGAAACTGTAAATGCTTCAACACTGGAAGTTTTTAAGAGATGGGAGAACCATTTGTCTGAAGTGGTATGAGTTATGACCACAACGGAGGCCCAAATTTCTGTCACTAAGCTAAGCGAGACAGTTGAGTTAATTTGCCCCATTTTATGACATTTCTTGCCACAGTTGTTAAGAGAACCTTGGTGGTGCAGGCTGTTAAACGCCTAGCACTTAGTTCCAGCTGCCTGCAATTATTGCAGGCTCAAGGAAATCCTCTCAGGTTAGGTAAATTGAGGACCCAAGAGGAGCCTTGGTGGCTCAGGCTGTTAAACGCCTAGCACTTAGCTCCAGCTGCCTGCAATTATTGCAGGCTCGAATCCCACCAGGCTCAAGGTTGACTCAGCCTTCCACCCTCTCAGGGTAGGTAAATTGAGGACCCAAGATTGTTGGGGGCAATAAGCTGACTTTGTAAAAATGTCGCTTAGTAATAAGCAGGCATATACAATGGAAGGAAGGCTATTGCTGAGCACATTGGGTTGTGCTCCCCCCCAAAAAAATTGTAAGCCGCCCTGAGTCTCTGGAGAAGGGCGGCATATAAATGAATTTAAAAAAAAAGTGAATCACCGCAGTTAATAACATGGTTGTTAAGTGAATCTGGCTTCCCCATCGACTTCGCTCATCAGGCCACAAAAGGGGAACCTGTGAGCCCAGGACACTGCAACCGTCATAACTATGAGTCAGTTGCCAAGTGTCTGAATTTTTGGTCACATGCTGCAATGGTTGTAAGTGTGAAAAACGGTCATAAGTCACTTTTTTCAATGCCGTTGTGACTTCTACGAGTCACTAAACGATTTGCTGTTATGTCGAGGACTACCGGTACAGAGTTTCCTGCCTGAGCAGGGGGTTGGACTAGAAGACCTCCAAGGTCCCTTCCAACTCCGTTGCTCTGTCAAAGCAGCGGATTTATCCGTTGCTGCTTCAGCTCATCTTGGCCTTCAATGGTATACTGCCCCTGAATATGGCATTTCCATTTAGCCTTATGGTCAATAGAGGCTGATTGCATTTTTCCCCTCCTCTATGAATAGCTAATCCCCCGTTAAAGCCATGTAATCACACAGGCAGATAATACCCTATGAAATGGGAACAAGTCTTTCGACAGCTCTGAACCTTATCCCTGGATAAGCCTTAGGCCTAATGCAAAAGGGAGAATGGAAATATATATATATAAGTGGGCAAGTGAGGTATGATTTCAGGAGCCGCATTGTGGCCTTCCAGTGCCTCCCCTCCACAATCAAGACATCAGTGTTGCCAGATGTTTTCTGAATCAGCTCCTTTTCGGCCTCAGCCAACATGGCCACTCATGACTTGGGGGTCTATGTTTAAATCAGGGGTGGGGGCCACTATGGCAAATTTTACGACCTGTGCATTTCAACTCCCGAGAATTCCTGACACGAAATTAAATTTCAATTTCTCTTAAATTAGCTTAAATGAGGCTCTAGAAAGAGTGCAGAGAAGAGCAACCAAGAGGATGAGGGGGCTGGAGGCTAAAATATACGATGAACGGTTGCAGGAACTGGGCATGGTTAGTCTAGGGAAGAGAAGGACCAGGGGAGACATTCAGTGGTGGGATTCAAATTTTTTTACTACCTGTTCTATGGGTGTGGCTTGGTGGGCGTGCAAAATCACCATTCCCTCCCCACCCCACTAACCTGCTTTCCAGCTCCGTTCTCCTGTGTAGGGCAACGAAAGAAGACCCAGCCAATCAGCTGGGACTCAATGGGAGGCAGAGAATAGATGGGGGTAGGTCCAGTCAGAGGTGGGATTTGCCGGTTCTCCAAACTACTCAAAATTTCCGCTACCGGTTCTCCAGAACTGGTCAGAACCTGCTGAATACCACCTCTGGAGACATGATAGCAATGTTTCCAATGTTTGAGGGGCTGCCACAGAGAGGAAGGAGTCAAGCTATTTTCCAAAGCACCCGAAGGCCAGACAAGGAATAATGGATGGAAACTGAACAAGGAGAAGATTCAACCTGGAAATAAGGAGAAACTTTCTGACAGTGAGAACAATCAACCAGTGGAACAGAAGTTGCCTTTGGAAGTTGTGGGAGCTTCATCCCTGGAGGCTTTCAAGAAGAAACTGGACTGTCATTTGTCAGGGTCTCCTGCTTGGGCGGGGGGGTTGGACTAGATGACCTAGATTGGTCCCTTCCAACTCTATTAATCTGTTCACTTGTCTGGAGCTTCGGGGTTGTGCCACCAGATGCTGGACAGGCCTAAGTCAATGGGGAAGCCGGATTTACTTAACCACCAACTTACTTAACAGCTGCAACACTGGCAAGAAAGGTCGTACTGTGGGGCAAAGTTCACCTAACAACCGTCTCGCTTAGCAACAGAAATTTTGGGCTCAATGGTGATTGCAAGCTGGGTTCAAGGGATGACCCCCATCTCATTTTTTTCCTGCCCTCCTCCCCGATGTTGGAAAGGTGCTTTGTGGCCTTTGCCTGCCCGTTTCCCAGTCGCCACCAGCACTGTTCTGTTTACCTCTCCTTTTTCTTTTCTCCTGCTACCAAATGTCTGGTCCCCGAGTTCTGGTGCCACAGCTCATCCTGAAGATCCACCAGGCTTCTCAGCAAAGCCTTTAACGCTTTGTAACCTGTGGGGCAGAAGGAGAAAGGGCCTTAAGAAGACGCTCTGCAAGGAACGCCACACATTTGGCAGGAGAAGAGGATGTTGAGAACCTGACAGGTTGGGCATGGCCCAGAGGAAGACTTCTCTGCCCCTAAAAGTCTGCAGAAATTCTCAGTCGTCCGGGTCATGGCTGTCCCAAATGAACACCCTGTCAGCGTTCCAGCAACCCTCCATTCCACCCCATAACTCCGAGACAGACATCTTCTCAAAGATTCCTTTTATTTTGGATAGTAACTGGCACAACTGGGAAATCCTTGAGGACCACCCGGAGGCTTCAACTTGTCCAGAATGCAGTGCACGGGTTGTGATGGGAGCGTCCCGATACTCCCATGTTACACCCCTCCTGCGTGCGCTGCCCTGGTTACCGGTTGCCCTCCGGGTGGGATTTAAGGTGCTGGTGTTGACCTATAAAGCCCTTCATGGCTTAGGACCGGGATATTTACGGAAGACCCTGCTGCCAGCAACTGTTTCCCATCGTCCTGTGCGCTCTCACAGGCAGGGCCTCTGTCAGCCAGACAATGTAGGCTGGCAGCCCCTAGGAGTAGGGCCTTCTCTGTGGGAGCACCCACCCTATGGAACCAACTCCCCCTGGAGCTTCGGGTGGCCCTAGACCTCCGCTCTTTCTGCCGGGGCCTAAAAACCTGGTTGTTCCAACTTGCTGACCTGGGCTGAGAGTGGGGATGGGAGTTTTAAATGATTGTTTTACTGTTTTTAGCTTCTAATTGGGTTTTTTATTTAATTTCTTTTTAATTGTATATTTTGTATTGTTTTTATGACTGTATGCTGCCCAGAGTCCTTCGGGAGATGGGGTGGGTTAGAAATCCAATGGATAGATAGATAGATAGATAGATAGATAGATAGATAGATAGATAGATAGACAGACAGACAGACAGACAGACAGACAGACGAATAAATAAATAATAAATCCCGAATCTGAAAGATCCGGGCTTCCTTGCAATAAGTTAAAACTACAAAATCCATCCCCTGCACCATCATCACATCACATGGCCCAATCACCATCCGTCCCAAGTTAAGACTTCCTCTCACTTATGCGCAACACAACCTGACCTTGAATCAGAAAAAGAATGTTATTATGTCTAACTAAATTCCCCCCTCCCACTTTCCCAGGCTCAAAATGTGGCAGCGTGGGAGCATTTGGTCTCAATATGGCTTCCAAAGCTGACACACCCTTTGGGATGAACACCCTTTGAATGGTGTGGGAGTAGGAATGGATTTCCAGGGAAAAAATTGCAGACAACAGAAACCAGAAGCACTACTCAGGAGACCCTGAGGACACAGATAAACCTCCTGTCAGGATTCCAACAGTTACCCCAATTAAATCATGAGTCTTGAGCCAAACTTCCAAAAGTGAACAGAATTTATTGGGAGTTAACATACTCCCTCCAAGTTACCCTCATAGAATAATTTGTTCTTCTTGTATACTTCCTTTTTAAAACACTACACTTCTTGAACTTTCTCTTAACACAAGAAAACTTATTTTTCCTTTATATATAATGCTTAAGTAATTCCTAAAGTTTGTAAAATATTATTGAAAGTGTATTTGAGTAGTTCAGATTCTTGCAGAGAATGTTGGCATGCAAGCCACCGATAGTCACTTGAACCACCTTGTTTCCTGATTTCTTGTGCCTGACCGGGCTCAATTATTGTCCCATAAATCAGGACTATCTGTAGTTCATCTGTTGTGGTTTGCCGGCAGCAGGTGCAGATGGCTGAGGTCTCGGAGAGCGAGGACTCAGATGAGGGGCCTGCATGTGATGCAGGAATGGGGCCAGGACCATCACAGAGTGCCTTTGTTGGAGGCTGGCAGCAGTGATGAAGAGGTCCCCAAAGAGCCCATGCCCAGTGTGCGTGCACACAGGGCTGCTCAAGGAAAGAGCAGCTGCAGCAGCATGGGCGACTCGGGAGTAAGCTGCAAGGTAATGGCCCCTCCCTTAAGAGATAAAAACCAGCTGAGAAACCGGAGTTCTTTGCAGGAAGCAAAGAAGTTTTGCACTCAAGCCTTGTGGACGTTCAGACTGTCTTGGTTTGTGTTTGGAGACTCTTTGTGTTTGAAATATTTCTTAGTAACTTTATCTGTTGTTCTTGGCAGCTTTGCATAACCTTGGCAAGGCTCGTTCTTATCAGAGACAATTAGTTTGAAACAGCCTTTTAACCAGGAAGGAACAGAATTCGTAAAGAATTATTAAAAGGTTTTGCTGTTACCTCTGTTTTGTGTTTGTTTCCCTGGAACAAGGTTTGGGTTAGAATATCATCATAGACTACCTGTACATTCTTCTTATCTGGACTGTGTCGCAAAGCTGACAACTTCCTCAGAAGGATTCTGGAATGGCCAATTATCGTAAAGGAAGTTGACAGAGGATGGAAATCTTTTGAGGAGAGAAAACACAAAAGGCTGCCTTCCACTAAATTAGATCACTAGTCTCATAGCTCCACATCACAAGTAGCTCCCGAACCTCTTATGAAGAGCTCGTGCCTCAAACTATTAAACTGGAACAAAAATTATTAAGCTGGTTTGAAAGAGGGGTCAAAGAAGCCACCTATGTCCAAATTGAACAGCCCTCTCTCAACACAGAAGAAGGGACAGGACATCATCTATCTCCTGTTTACAACACAGTCCTTTCAACAGTTCCAGGAAGGCTCCATACAATTTGCGCCACTCAGGTGACCCTGAGGACAGAGATACACCTCCTAGTGGCCTCAATGACTCTCTAAAAGGATGCAAATGACCAGCTGCCTGCTAGGAATATAAAATCCTTCCATTCCCCACCATCCAGTCAGAGCTGAAGAAGCTTCTTGGATGAGAAGTGAAACACCTTCAAAAGAAAAACAAGTCCAGTTGCCTCTTGAAAAAAGCGCCTTTGGGACAATCATGACCTGGATGACTAAGAATCTCCATAGACATATTAAACTGGAACAAGATTTCTTAAACTTTCCAACTTTACGATGTTTGGAGTTCAACTCCCAGAAGTCTCTAGCCAGCTGGAGACTTCTGGGAGTTGAAGTCCACACATCTCAAGTTGCCAAGGGTGAGAAACACTGAATAGACAAACATGAGATCCAATGAAGAACTTTCTGTATCTGAGAAACATGCAATCTTGATGAATTAGTGCAAGGTTTGCAAAGCCTAAGAAACAACTTTGAGCCATAAGTTCCGACAGGAGATTCTGGAAATGGACCTTCTCCATGCAAAGAAATATAATTTCCCAAATTAGGGCCCCTCCATACTGCCATTAGGGGAAATGGACAGACTTGGTTGATTATATTTTAAATCCAGAAGTCTTCCACAAGCCACGTTTCTGGATTAGCGGTAAGAAAACAGTCCAGAACACACTTCCCATTCATCCTGTGCCTGCCTCCCTCCTTCTTGCCAGCTTTAGCAAGTCAAAAAGAGTCAGCTCATTCATTCCAAACAGTGGTTTAGCCAGCGACAAGGCAGCCACAAAAAAGGCATCATATCAATGTGCCGGAGGAATGGCAGGCAAGCTTTCCAGAGGAACAAAGCCGAGATAAAGTGGGGGAATTATTTTTTGCCATCAAGCACATTACTTATTTATTCCTGAATGGTGAAGGCACTGGAGATGTATTAAAGGGGGAGGGGGAGGAGGGGGTATCCCTGCCACTGACAACTGGCGCATGCAGAGAGGCGGCAACATATGTATTACTTCTGCTCTGGATGCCAGTTTCTGAAAGGGCTATGAGAGAGGGACTGAGTTGCTGCATTACACCTGCTAATATTGTGGCCTATGGGCCTACAGACTGGGACATTGGGGAAATAGTCATCTTAGTTAGATGAGCAACGAAGGTGATTAAGGGACTGGAGGCTAATACATATAAAGACCGTCTGTGGAGATTCTCAGTCATGTTTTCCCCAAGAGACAATTGGACTTTCTGGTTTTTCTTTGAAGACCTTTCGCTTGTCATCCAAGAAGCTTCTTCCGCCCTTCAACTGTTCTTTGTATAAACAACAGTTGCTGGAACTGGGTATGTCTAGTTTAGAGGACTAGGGGTGACATGCAATAACTATGGGGTTGCTACAAAGAAGAGGCAGGGTCAATTTATTTTCCAAAGCACCTGAAGGCAGGACAAGAAGCAACGGGTGGGAACTAATCAAGGAGAGACTCAACCTAGAAATAAAGAGAAACTTGTTAACAGTGAGGACAATTAACTAGTGGAAGGACTTGCCTCCAGAAGTTGTGAATGCTCCAACAGTGGAAGTTTTTAAAGAAGAGATTGGACAACCATTTGTATGAAATGCCAGAACACAAAGTTAGACTAGAACAGGGGCGTCAAACTCAAGGCCCGCAGGCTGCATCCGGCCCACCAAGTGATTAGACCTGGCCTGTGGGGTTGCCCTGGAAACAGTGAAGGACCGGCTCCCGGCACCTCGGCCCCAGCCCAGGTCAGCTGGGTGATGATCTACAACTTGGAGGTGGCCATTCAGGCTGGAACACAGTCAGATCCACAGGGCCACCCTGGAGCTGGCAGGGGGCCCCCCACCTCACCCTCTGGGCGTGCTGGAGTCAGTGGATCCCCCAGCCCTGCCTGGGCCACTGCAGGCACCCCCGACAGGAGCGACATCAAGCTGGCCATGTCCATGCTGGCCACACCCACCCAGTTGGCTGTGACCACCTGGCCCCCCCCAGTCCCCCAAGGTCAACCACAACCCTGATGTGGCCCTCAATAAAATCAAGTTTGACACCCCTGGACTACCCTGTTTCCCTGAAAATACGACCTACCCTGAAAGTAAGTCCTAGCTTGGTTTTTACATGTGCGCCCAATATAAGCCCTATCCCCAAAATAAGCCCTAATTAAGATCCCGCCCACTACAGAGTGCACGGGTAAAAATTAAGCTAGGGTGGGGATGCGGGGGTGGAGCTGCCCTACTACTTACCTTTGGACAGTTGTAGCCAGGCCTCGCACACCCTGACATCTGCCTTGCCGGCCCATTTCTTCCGCAGCCAGCAAGGTTTTCCTGAAGGCCTCTGTAGCTGATAACAAAGCTCTGGGTCAATCCAGAGCTCTGTTATTGGCTGCAGAGGCCTTCAGGAAAGCCTTGCTGGCCGCAGAAGAAGAAGTTTCCTGGAGGCCTCTGACAGTGAAAAGGAGGCCGGGGGTGATGTATGCAAGTGAGGTTGGTCAGTGGATGACACCCCCCCAAAATAAGACCTGGTGCCTTTTTTGGTGGCCAAGAAGAAGAAGAAGAAGAAGAAGAAGAAGAAGAAGAAGAAGAAGAAGAAGAAGAAGAAGAAGAAGAAGAAGAAGAAGAAGAAGAAGAAGACAGGGTCTTATTTTCGGGGAAACACGGTAGAAGACCTCCAAGGTCCCTTCCAACTCTGTTATTCTATTCTGTATTAATCTCACAGGAGAATTGCTTACTAAGAATAGCTGGTTTTTAACTTAGCAGTTCCCCCTCCCTTTTCAAAGTATTTCTCTTGCACTATAGGACAATAACCCTTGCACCACAGTTACTTAAGGATAAGTGTGGATGTCAAGAGGAAGCCTAACCTAAAGCAGCAGAAGAATTAATGGAAGAGGGGCGAAGGCAGCCGAGATTCATCAATTCAGAATGCAGCCTCGGTGCCACACCGACTGCCAAAGGCAGCCAAACCAGCCCTATTCCTGTTATCTCTGCCCGTTGACAGGAGGACATTTTTATTCAATTTTCAAAAGCCCATCTAAGCCTGATGAGTTCTATCTATCGGGACGAGTCCCACTGTTTAATTTTACTGCTGGGCCTTTTTATTCCCAGGTTTTCATCTCTTGCCATTTTCAAGGTTTTGTTTATCCTATTGCCTCTTTTATTAAAGACCCTGAGCACTGCATTTAGCCCTTAGTCTTTTCGCTGGTGAGATCTCAAGGCGGCTAACAATACTGGAAAGAAAGAAAGAAAGAAAGAAAGAAAGAAAGAAAGAAAGGAAGGAAGGAAGGAAGGAAGGAAGGAAGGAAGGAAGGAAGGAAGGGGGGAGGGAGGGAGGGAGGAATGGAAGGAATGGAAGGAAGAGAGGAGGGAGGGAGGGAGGGAGGGAGAAAGGAAGGAAGGAAGGCAGGAAGGAAGGAATGGAAGGAAGAAAGGAAGGAAGGAGGGAGGGAGAAAGGAAGGAAGGAAGGAAGGAAGGAAGGAAGGAAGGAAGGAAGAAAGAAAGAAAGAAAGAAAGAAAGAAAGAAAGAAAGAAAGAAAGAAAGAAAGTAAAAACGAAAGAAGATAACCAGAAGCTGAGCGTGGGGGGAAATAGCAGGAGGAGAACCAACAAGAGCTAACATGACATTGATAAGTAAAAAATCAAGCTTCCACAAAAACATAAACTAATAGAGATGGAAGGGACCTTAGAGGTCTTCTAGTCCAGCCCCCTGCTTGAGCAGGAGAACCTATACCATTTCAGTCAAATTATTGTCCAATCTCTTTTTGAAAGCCTCCTGTGATGCAGCACCCACAACTTCTGAAGCTCCTAGCCCTTTGCAGAACTGTAACCCACACAGTGCTAAATATGCAGGGGGAAAAGGACATCAGGGGTGTCCAATCTTGGCAACTTTAAGACTGGTGGACTTCAACCCCCAGAATTCCCCAGCCAGCCAGGAGTTGAAATCCACGGAACTTAAAGGTACCCAAGGCTGGACATCCCTGAGTTAGATCGAGATTGACAGAAGAAGAATTCACCCGATAGCAACCCCTGGCTTCCATTTGCATGAAATGAAAATTCACAGTTCTTGAGGTGCCTTCAAAAAAACTACAGTCTTCAGTGGGGAATTCTGCAGAATTCTACCTCACTCACCGTGAAATATTGGGAATTGGCAATTTATTGCGATTGGAGATACTGGAATTGGATCACAGCAAACCAAGGAGTGGAGTTTCCCCTTAACCAGAAAGCTCAACAAGTAACTTGTCCCATCCTTTCTTTTAAGAATAAGCCGCACAGGAACGGCCTGCTGAAACAGAGCAGAAGTCTCCGCGTTTTAGGGAGGGAATGATGAAAAATATCAAGCGAAGTGAGGATGCTTCAGTATGCACCTTAATGTTTCTGGTAAAAAAACACAGGGATATTGTTCCTTCCTGATTGGGAAACCTGAGGTCGGAAATACAGCAGTCCTCAACTTACAACGGTTCGTTTAGTGACTGTTCAAAGTTACAACAGCACTGAAAAAAGGAACTTACCGTGTTTCCCCGAAAATAAGACCTACCCCGAAAGTAAGACCTAGCACTATTTTCTAAACCTGCCCTAATATAAGACCTACCCCGAAAATAAGACCTAGTGTAAATCTCCAGTTCCAGGAAGACTTTTCAGGGAGCAACTGCACCAAACACCCCCTACACACTCACACCCACTATTTGGCACCATAAATATATAAGACTACCCGAAAATAAGACCTAGTGTGTTTTGGGAGCCAAAAAAATATAAGACAGTGTCTTATTTTCGGGGAAACACGGTAGGTGTTTTTCATACTTGCAGCATCCCAGTGGTCACGCGATGCTTGGTAACTGGTTCATATTTATGATGGTTGCAGTTGTGGGAAGCCCCCCCCCAAAGAATGAATTATTTTATGGAATATTTAAAAAGGCAGAATAGTATATTTCCTTAAATGAGAAGTGGAGAAACATGCTCTTGGAGGCAGAAAGAGACAGCCCCCAGCAGATATTTTTGTGCCCCATTAAGAAAGACCGGGCCATCCTATCTACAAAATAAAAAAGACCTTCAGCTCCAGGATGATGGGATTAAGACATGACCCTCCAGGACATTATAGGATTAACCCACTAGGAACAGAACTCACTACATTGCACAATCTCCTAAGGACATTGCATCAGAGCCCAAACTTCAACCAAACCTTAACCCAGACAACCTACAGAGCCAGCTATGAGTCCCTACAACAGCCAATAGAATACATGTTCTTGCACAGGAACAGGAAGCCCAAGTGCAAGTCCAAGATAAGGTATAAATACCCCTTACTCTCAACTCCATGTGGTCAGCTGCCCAGAATCATACCGTGTTTCCCCGAAAATAAGACACTGTCTTATATTTTTTTTGGCTCCCAAAAACACACTAGGTCTTATTTTCGGGGTAGGTCTTATATATTTATGGTGCCAAATAGTGGGTGTGAGTGTGTAGGGGAGGTGTTTCGCGGGTGCACGGTTGCTCCCTGAAAAGTCTTCCTGGAACTGGAGATTTACACTAGGTCTTATTTTCGGGATAGGTCTTATATTAGGGCAGTTTTAGAAAATAGTGCTAGGTCTTACTTTCGGGGTAGGTCTTATTTTCGGGGAAACACGGTACATGCTTGGTGGTTCTGTTTCATCCATAAATGGACCTTCTTTCCAATCAGCCTCCAGCCTCCATTTTGCCTCCAGTGCCTTTCTCCCGGCTTGGAACTGAACTACAGAGATATTTCTCCCAACACAGTGTCCGAGGGTCCTGCGATCCCCTTTTGCGAATTTTTGACAAGCAAAGGCAATGGAGAAGCCAGGTTCACTTAACAACCACATCATTAACTTAATACAGTGGAACCTGGGGTCACGAACGCTCATGTTCGTGACCAAATCAGGGGAAGACAAAAAAAACAACCCACCCAATTTTTGAATCGGGTCACGATTCAAAAATCGGGTGGTGAACAAAATCAGTGTGGAAAGATTCCCTTCTGCGCCGATTTCCCCTTCAGCGCCATTTTTTTTGTACTGCGCGCATGTGCAGCTGGTCATACTTCTAAACACAACCAAATGGGGTCGCGACCTGAGTCCGGGAACCGATTACCGTTGCGACCCGAGGCTCCACTGTAACTGCAGTGCTGTGATTCGCTTAACCACTGTGGCAAGAAAGGCTGTAAAATGTGGCAAAATTTGTTTAACAGCTGTCTCATGTTGCAACAGAAATTTTGGGCTCCATTGTGGTTGTAATTCGAGGATTACCTGTATCTACAAGGAGGGCATTTCATGGTGGTTCAACTCCAGCATGGAAGGTGATGTATTGTATCTGAGAAGATTTTTTAACCTTTGTAAATCTCCTCCCCACATGCATCCTATAAATACTAGCAGGCTCCTAGTAAATGGTTAGGATCAGCTGCACATAGAGTACTTGGACAGGGGGAAAATGGTATTTTGCTTTTAGACTACAATTGAGGAAATATCACCAACGTGGATAAAGCTCCTTCCAGATCTTCCCTTCGGAACAAGTTACTGAAGGCCCCAAATACTAACTGATTTGAACATTCAGGAGACAAAAAGGGGAGCACAAGTAATCCTCGACTTACAACCACAACTGACCCCCCCCCAAATTTCTGTTGCTAACGGAGACATTTGCTAGGTGAATTTTACCTCCATTTTACGACCTTACTCATCACAGCTGTTAAGTGAATCACTGCTGTTGTTAAGTTAGTAACCCGGCCACTAAGTGAACCTGGCTTCCCCACTGACTTTTGCTTGTCAGGAGGGCGCAAAAGGGGGATCACGTGTCCCTGGGACACTGCAACCGTCATAAAGACGAGTCAGTTGCCAAGCGCCTGGGTTTTGATCACGCGACGGCTGCAGCGGTTCTAAGCAGGGGTGGGGTGCAAATATTTTTTACTACTGGTTCTGTGGGCGTGGCCAGGTAGGTGTGACCATGTGACTGGGTGGGCGTGGCTTCTTCCTTTTTTTGCAGCACCTCCCACACTCCGTGTTTTGCCTCCTGGGCCTCAGGAAAGCCTCCTGGATGAAGGAATAAAACAGTGAGGGGGATCCCAGCACAGCTGATCATCAGAACAGCTGATCGTCAGGAGCGGAAAAAAAGAAATACTGGTTCGGCCAAACCGGTAGCTTTTTTTTTTACTATTGGTTCGGCCGAACTGGGCTGAACTGATAGAATACCACCATTGGTTCTCAGTGCGGAAAACAGTCATAAGTTGCTTTTTTTCAGTGCCGCTGTAACTTCGAATGATCACTAAATGAATTGTTGTAAATCGAGGACTAGTTGTATTCTTTCAGAGGGAGCCTTCCTCTGACAGGATTCCGGCAGTTACTCCCAATTAATTCATGAGCCTCGAGGCACACTCCCAAAACTAAAAAAAGATTTATTTGAAGTTAACATTCTACGTCCGGCATTTACCGGGCATGCAAATGTTTTATGAGTTGACATCCTCTTCACCAACTGCTCCAGAACCAAGTTAAAACATAGGTCAAACACAATGCTTGGTACGTTGGCCCAAGAACAATACTCCTCATTCAAACCCCAAGCCAGGCCCCCCCTTACTCGCCTCTCTCTCTCTCCCCCCCCCAGTCATCCCTGACAATTAATCCCCCAAGAAACACGTTTGATTAAATCTTTTCAAGCAAATCCTTTGCTTTGCTTTTGTTAGTTCACTTCTTGTCAACATCTATTAAAATATGCCTTTAATTCTCCCACAATCTTAAAAAACACTGATTCCACTGTCTTCAACTTTAATCAACTGTATGGCCGGCATTTTTCATTTCATAATAATGCGCTGCTTGGAATTCAAGAGGCGAGCTCCACATCAATCATTCTGCGAGAATTTTTCCACTGCAATAAATATGCAAATGAGCAAAAGCCAGTCAGTCGTATTTCAGGCCCGAGTTGCTAGTGTTTTTTAAAAAAAAGACACAAATTTATTAATTGCCGTTGGCCAGCGGAATCCTATTACTTTGGGCATTGATTACAAAGCTGTGTGAGTGATTATCGTGCAACTCACGGACCATCCAGGCATGAGGAAAAATTATTAAAGCAAAGGAGAGATTATCAACTCGGAATAACAATAAGCTGTAACATTTTAAGGCCCCTAACTTCGGCAACTGAGAAGATTATGCCACTGCTTTAAAGCATCACCATTCCCAAATCTTTTTGGCGCCTTGTTTCCTTCCCGTGGCCCATCATCTTTTGGCTTTTTGTCAAAACAAGAACAAGTCCAAAGTACTTCCCTCTACTTTTGTATTGGCCACCACTAGGGAAGCAGACAGAAAAGAAAATTCTTGTGTTTTCTTGGAAGTTTCTTGATGAAGCCCAGGGAGAGGAAGGAGGCAAAGGCCACTGAAGAGATGTATATTTCTGCTTCTAAATACAGGTAGTCCTCAACTTACCACCCAAATTTCTCTTGTTAAGTGAGATATTTGTTAAGGGAGTTTCGCCACCTTTCTTGCCACAGTTGTTAAGTGAATCACTGCAGCTGACAAGTTAGTGATCTGGTTCTTAAGTAAATCTGTCTTCCCCATTGACTTTGCTTGTCAGAAGGCTGCAAAAGGGGATCACATCTTTGGAACACAGCAATGGTCATCAATAGGAACTGGTTGCCAACCATCTGAATTTTGATCAGCTGGCCATTCGTACCTGCGAAAAATGGCCATAGCTCACATTTTTCAATGCCGCTGTAACTTTGAACGGTCTCTAAATGAACTGTTGTAAGTTGAAGACTTCCTGTAAAGGTTTCCATGGCAGAAACAAGCACTTTTTGAAAGCTCTTTTTTTCCCCCTTCAAAAACCGTTTCAAATTTCTAGGCACCAATGTAAAATACAAAGAGCCAGACATGCTCAACAATAGCAAGGCCAGAATTTTCTCTTTTTAGATGGATGTTTTATATGGTTTGAAGTTTCTCTCTTCAACAATATGGCTGGATAGAATTAAATACTGTCATTTTTGGCAGTACGTTCTCCTTGCTCAGGGGGGGGTTTCCTCTCATCTACTGCGTTTGTTAAACAAAAATGAAGTACATAATTGCAACAGATTGCCTGGATTAATGATAAAAAGTCTAGATTAAGGAAATAAATAGCTAATCTGTAAAAATCTATGTTTAGGTATGCTCATTGTTATATTATGATGATCCTGGTTTTGCTGGTAGGATGAAATGGGAAGACACAGTGAAATTTGAAACAAAATCAACAAAATAAAATGAAACCATAGGTTTACAAGCGTTCTTTGCCCATTGGGTTCTATCACAGAATTAGAATAAACTACAAACAACCTCACTTTCCCCCCTTTTTTTTAGTAATCAATATTAGCATAGGAATTTCTCTACTGTGGTGACCATGTGCTGATTCTCTATGTTGTATAAGAATGTTTTATCACCAATTTTATAGTGAGACCACATCTGGCCTTATTTATACATCAATAACCTTTTCTCCAGCTCATGTTAAAATTGAGATCCACACTATTAGTCAAAGTGCAGAAGAGTAGGGTAAGACTCAAAATACAATACAAAATTCAAAGTAATGAAGCCAGTTTGGTGTAGTGGTGAAAGTACCAGGTTAGAAATCAGGATTCTAGTGCTGCTTTAGGAATGAAAGCTGGCTGGATGACTTTGAGCCAATCACCAGGAGACTGTGAGTTCTAGTCCTGCCTTAGGCATAAAAGCTGGCTGGGTGACTTTGGACCAATCACCAGGAGACTGTGAGTTCTAGTCCTGCCTTAGGCATGAAAGCTGGCTGGGTGACTTTGGGCCAATTGCCAGGAGACTGAGTTCTAGTACTGCCTTAGGCATGAAAGCTGGTTGGGTGACTTTGGACCAATCACCAGGAGACTGTGAGTTCTAGTCCTGCCTTAGGCATGAAAGCTGGTTGGGTGACTTTGGACCAATCGCCAGGAGACTGTGAGTTCTAGTCCTGCCTTAGTCATAAAAGCTGGCTGGGTGACTTTGGACCAATCACCAGGAGACTGTGAGTGCTAGTCCTGCCTTAGGCATAAAAGATGGCTGGGTGACTTTGGACCAATCACCAGGAGACTGTGAGTTCTAGTCCTGCCTTAGGCATGAAAGCTGGCTGGGTGACTTTGGGCCAATCACTCTTTCTCAGTCCAACCTATTTCACAGAGTTATTGTTATGGGCAAAATAGGAAAAGGAAGGAATATTAAGTATTCTCACCACTTTTATTTATAAAAACAATAAAAGGCAGGCTCAAAATAAATATTTAAAATCATAAATGTCTATGGAGATTCTTAGTCACCCAGGTGGTGGTTGTCCCAAAGGTGCTTTTTCAGGAGGCAACTGGACTTCCTTGTTTTTCTTTGAAGATGTTTTGCTTCTCATCAAGAAGCTTCTTCAGCTCTGACTGGATGGTGAAGAATAGAAGGATTTATACTCCTTGAAGACAGGAATATAATATTGGGTTCAACTGCTGGCAGCTCCAAGTTTCCACTACCAAGCAAGGCAGTTGTTAAGTGAGTCAAGCTAGATTTTATGACCTTTTCTTGCCCTGGTTGTTAAGAATAGAATATAGAATAGAATAGAATTCTTTTATTGGCCAAGTGTGATTGGACACCCAAGGAATTTGTCTTGGTGCAATAGGCTCTCAGTGTACATAAAAGAAAAGATACATTCATCAAGAGTCAAGAATCATCAGGTACAACACTTAATAACAGTCATAGGGTACAATAAGCAATCAAATCATACTAGGAAACAGTCAATAATTAATTAATTATCAAGCACCCAAATTTTGATCACACAATTGTGGGGATGTTGCAAAGGTTATACATGTGAGGACCGGTTGTAAGTCACTTTTTTCAGTGCTGTTTTTTTCAGAAGGTCGCAAAAGACGATCACATGATCTCAGGAAACAGCAACGGTCGTAAATATGGACCAGTTGTCCAGCATCTGAATTTTGATCACATGATCATGAGGGAATGCTACAAAAGGTCGTAACTGTGAAAAATGCTCATAATCACCTTTTTCAGTGCCATTCTAACTTTGAAAAGTCACTAAATGAATGGTTGTTAAGTCGAGGCCTACCTATAAGGGGAAGAAACGGAACCACACGTAATTTTGAGCCTCACATCATTCTAAGTAACAAAAAGAAAGAAAGAAAGAAAGAAAGAAAGAAAGAAAGAAAGAAAGAAAGAAAGAAAAGCAGCTTGAAATTTTGCCTGCAAAGAATGAAGAAGATGAGACAAAAAGAGACGGACTCTAAAAACACTGGTGCACTGATGATGTTACCTAATCAGGTAATGAAATGTCTGCAAGAAAAACAACCAGAAAACACCAAGGACCCTTCATTTCAACCCTGAGCTACAAATAATTCTCTTCTATCAGCATGCTAGAAACAGCTGCTTTTTTTGCATTTTACTACAGTACAAAACAGCTGGTTCCCATTTCCATCCAGTACAAAAGAAGAAGCAAATATATGCAAATAGGCCCAAATAAGACAGGATGCTAATCTCCCGTTTTCTTAATGCAAGTTTTTAATTCCTCCAGCCTTCGGAGTTCACAAAGCTCGATCAAGAAGTGTGTGTGTGTGTGTGTGTGTGTGTGTGTTCAAACAGAATCAGCTACACATGAACTTTTGCCCTGGTTTTTTTTAATTAAAAAAAAAAAGGTCCTATTGAGAAATCTGACTGCCACCTCCCCAAATTAAAAGACAAAAATCCCCTCAGGTGCCCTGCTGTTTCAATCCCCAGCGGGCGTCCGGCTATGGCCTGCATTGATACTGTCATTTCAGAACTCCAACAGCCATCTCCCTCATCCTCACTCCCTCAGTACAAGATTAAATGATTTATATATTGTTTAAATAGCTAGGATTCCCAGCTGTTTCCCCAGCAGCATGACGCATGGGCTTCCAGTCTGAGCAAGGATTGAAACCCTACCCTTCAAAGATTAGCTATAAATATAAATAAAAAGATTGGAACTGTAAATGGAGGAGGGAGGGAGGGAGGAGAGCTGGTAATTAAGCCCTGTCAGGTCTTGCAAATTGACAGGGTTTAAACATTTGGGGGGGGGGTGGGATTACAAGAAAAAGATGGGGCTTGAAATCCCCGGCATCACAGGCAGTCCTCGACTTACAGCATACAATTCATTTAGTGACCATTCAAAGTTACGATGGCACCAAACAAAGTGAATTATGAGAGTTTTTCAATTACGACCTTTGCAGCATCCCTATGATCCTGTGATCAAAATGTGGATGCTTGGCACAATGGGTTCACATTTATGACGGTTGCTGTGTCCCAAGGCCATGTCGTAATGATAGGAAGGCCTGGGAAAAACAGGGAAAAACTAGCTTTTTTCCCCACCCCACCTTTTTTTCCAAATCCATTTGGAAAAAAATGGGGAAAAGACTCTTTCCCACCCCAAATTTTTCCAGTTTTTTGAGGCCTTCCCATGTGATCCCCTTTTATAAACTTCTGACAAGCACAGTCAATGGGGAAACCAGATTCCCTTAACAGCCGACTTACTAACCTATCAGCTGCAATGATTCACTTAACAACTGCCAAGAAAGGTCCTAAAATGGGACAAAACTCACTTAACAAATGTGTCACTTAACAGAAATGTTGGGCCCCTTTGTGGTCGTTAAGTCAAGGACGACCTGTATAGGGGACACCATATCTGACCTGTTCTGCATCCAGAAATGCTTACCTTGATTACGAAACATGGCTTTTTCAACTGGCCGACTTGGACTGATGGGTTTTTTTTGTTTGTCGGTTTTAATTCTGTAATTGGGATTTATTTATTTAATAGTTTTTTAAATTTTATATTCTTTGTTTTTTATTGTTGTGAGCCGCCCTGAGTCCTTCGGGAGATAGGGCGGCATAAAAATCCCATAAATAAATTAAATAAATAAATAAATTAGGTAACTGTGTTCCAGGACCCTGGGCACACAGATAGGATTTTCTTATCATCTCAATTGTTTTCAAAAAAACTTTGGGACCTTCTGTTTAGCATCTCTCCAGGTACACAGCTCACTGATCCTGCCAACTAGATGGTGTTTGCTGTGACGGGCAGAGTTTTGTCCAAATCTCTGGCAATTTCTTCACCTGGTTGCTATCTAGCAATAGCACTTAGACTTATATACTGCTTCACAGTGCTTTACAGCCCTCTCTAAGTGGTTTACAGAGTCAGCCTATTGCCCACAACAATCTGGGTCCTCATTTTACCAACCTCGGAAGGATGGAAGGCTGGGTCAACCTTGAGCCGGTGAGAATCGAACTGCTGGCAGTGGGCAGAGTTAGAGTGCAATAGCAATAGCACTTAGACTTATATACCGCTTCGCAGCGCTTTACAGCCCTCTCTAAGCGGTTTTACAGAGTCAGCCTGTTGCCCCCAACAATCTGGGTCCTCATTTTACCCACCTTGGAAAGGATGGAAGGCTGAGTCAACCTTGAGCCTGGTCAGATTTGAACTGCCAAACTGCAGGCAGCCGGCAGTCAGCAGAAGTAGCCTGCAGTACTGCACTCTAGCCACTGCGGCTCTTCTAGCTCTTGAATACAATATGCCAGGGTTTGCTTATGGGAAAGGTGCAAAGAAACAGTGCTCTGTGGGGTCCTTGGTACTCTCTGAGCTTGGTGGTTTTCTTGCGGACGTTTCATTACCGAACTAGGTAACACCATCAGTACTAGGAATAAAATGTCTGCAAAAAAAACCCACCAAGCTCAGAGGGCACAAAGGACCCCACAATTCAACCCTGAGCTACAAAATAGGGTTTTCTATCGGCAAGGATGCTCTATTTCCATGGTTTTTCTTCTCAAGGTTCCCAATCTCTGTTCACCCTTCTTTCTCCAACTGAAGGGTGGTCCATCTGCCCTTTTCACTCAACTCACACAGAACAATGGAGTTTTTAACAGTGCACAACTGACACAAGCCAAATACTATTGTCTCCAATGCTAATCTGAATGGTACAAACTCAGCTCAAAGGAAGCCGTAGTGCAGAAGGCAAGAGAGAGATAGGGCTTTCACAGGACAAACTACAATGCAAGGTTGCTACCATTTCTAAAACTCTTTTGCAAAAATTGCCATAACCTTCAAAGGATCTGATTTTACTGTTTACATTTTAATTTAATGTATAACCTACTGTATTGTCTTCATGTGTGTTGTTAATCACCTGTGCTGTCTTTCTATACCTATACTGTTTTTAAGAAGAGATTGGACCACCAGCTGTCTGAAATAATACAGGGTCTCCTTCTTGAGCAGGGGGGGGGGTTGGACTAGAAGACCTCCAAGGTCCCTTCCAACTTTGCAATTCTATTATTTTCCCACCCTTTCCCCACCCCATACAATCTGAACTGTGCTAGCTTTAATTTAAAATTGAACAGGGACATGTTTTGATTAGAAAATGGACATTATTATATTACTTAAACTTATTACAACTGCCCCTTTTCCAAAACACTCTGGGCAGTTTGTGGTACCCAAATACATAATTTAAAAAAACAGTTTTAAAGACATAAAATAAGACAAGGCAGACCAAACTAAAAACAACCGCATCAATACAAACAATAAAAACACTAATATAGTAAGGACTCCACAGGCATGCTAACCCCTAGGCCTGGAAACACGAGCAGGACCTAAGGGCCCTGAAGAAACACAGGAAAATGCATGCTGTATGTATTTCTGGGGGATGTTGCCCCAAAGGGCAACAACAAGAGAAGGGACATTTCTTCGATCTCACAAAATGACAGTGTTTAAGTGAGGGGACCTGAAGCAACACCCAATGTGCCTGAATGTAGTTAGGCAAGCAGGAAATTAGAGACAGGTAAGGGCAGAGGTTCCCCTCACACATACGTGCTAGTCATTTTCAGCTCTAGGGGGCGGTGCTCATCTGCATTACAAAGTCAAAAAGAGCCAGCGCTGTCCGAAGACATCTCTGTGGTCATGTGGCCGGCGTGACTAAATGCCAAAGGCGCACGGAATGTTGTTACCTTCTCACCAAAGTGGTCCCTATTTTTCTACTTGCATTTTTTTTACATGCTTTCAAACTGCTAGGTTGGCAGAAGCTGGGACAAGTAACGGGAGCTCATTCCGTTACACGGTGCTAGGGATTCGAATCGCCGAACGGCCGACCTTTCTGATCGACAAGCTCAGCGTCTTAGCCACTGAGCCACCGCGTCCCTGTGACAGACAGACAGCCCCTCAAATAACTAGGTCCTGGGCCATAAAGGTACCTCAATCGACACTCTGAATGATGCCTGAAATCTGACTGGCAACACATACAGCTTGAGTAGCAGTCACAAACGGACATAAAAAGAGAGGTGCCCATTACTGCTTGCGCCTCTGCGCATTGAGCCAGCTGTAACTTCTGGGTGGTTTTCAAGGTGGCCTCAAGTTCATATAACATGCAAGGTAAAATGTTGCTGAGTTTGTGGATGGATTGCTGCATTTGCACACCACGCTCGACCAGAACATGCAACTACAGGTAGTCCTTGGCTATTCAAATTTATGACAGACCCCAAAATAAGAAAGTAAGAGTTGGGAGGGATCTTGGACGTCTTCTATCTAGTCCATCCCTTATGCTCAAGCAGGAGACTCTTATGAACGTTCTAATTTATGTTCTGCTTTCTATTGCTAGATTCTCTTTTTCTCCCTCTGTGTACTTGGAAACCAAAGTTGATCTATTACTTGATGAATAATCTGGGCTGCTTTTTATACTTAAATCATTTTGTGGATGTTTTTATTGTTTTAATGTCTTTTAAACTGTATTAATTGTTTTCCAATTTTGGAACTGTAAGCTTCCCAGAGTCACTTGGTTAAGTTGGGAGGCTACAGAAATGATTAGATTGACTGACTGACTGAATGTTATATGCCAATCTTGCATCTGACTGGTATCTCTCTCTCTCTCTTCATCAGCTTACATGGAATTCCTAGTCTTTTTTGGCCACCTGGCCCTGCTCCATCCCTGCTCCACCATGCTGCCAACTCAGAGGAACTACAGGGAGTCCTTGACTTATGATCACGACTGAGACCAGAATTCCAGTCGCTAAGCAAGGTGGTTGTTAAGGGAGTCGTGTCCAATTTTACCACCCTTTTGCCATGGCTGTTTACTTCAGTTAAGTGAATCATGTGGTCATTGAGCGTTGTTGGAAGCCAGACAGGAAGGTCGCAAATAGAATATGATTCCAGGATGCTGCTACCTAATAAATATATCCTGGTTGCTCTTTGAGCTTGGTTGTTTTCTTGCAGATGTTTCATTACCCAAACTAGCAATAGCAATAGCAGATTTATGTACCGCTTTATGGTGCTTTAAGCAGTTTACAGAGTCAGCATTTTGCCCCCCCCAAAAAATCTGGGTCCTCGTTTTACCAAGAATGGAAAGCTGAGTCAACCTTGAGCTGATCAGGATTGAACTGCTGGCAGTCGACAGAATTAGCCTGCAATCCTGCATTCTAACCATTGTGCCACCAGGGCTCCTCTAGTCCCTGATGATATTACTGTTAAGGAAATGATGATTTAATAGCTGACCAGCTGCTGCAAATGCTGATGCAATGAGGATGAGTCAGCAGGATTATTGCCGCTTTAAGACTGAGGATGAGTCAGCAGGGTTATTGCCACTTTAAGAAGCTGTCTATATAAGTTAGATTAGACCATGAGAGGGAGTATCTCTCTCTCCTCCTGTTCTATCTCCATTGTAGATCTCCGTGCAGAGTAATGAAGACTGATTGCTTGCCTGGTATATGCCTACCACGTATATGTATGTATATAGCAGTCTTGTATATAAACCACTGTTAAAAGACAAAGCCTCTGTGTGCTGTGTTTTGCTCCTGGGTTCTCTCACAGCTGTAGTCACGCTGCAAACACTCTGACAATTAACTAGTTTGATGACAAAATGTCTGCAAGAAAGCCACCAAGTTCAGAAAGCACCAAGGATCCAACATTCTTCCTCCTCCTCCACTACCACCACTCCAGACACCTCACTCCCTTCTCATACTGATGTTGTTACTTAGTTGGGTCAGGAAACGTCTGCAAGAAAACCACTAAGTTCAGAGAGCACCAAGAACCCTTCCTTTCAACCCTGAGCTACAAATATTCTCCTTTATTGATGCTGGTTGCCAAACACTCAAATTTTGATCATGGGGATGCTGTGATGGTTGTAAGTTACTTTTTTGAATGCCATCATAACTTCAAATAGTGATTAAATGAATGGTTGTAAGTCAAGCAATACCATCTGTATTGCTGCCTGAAGAGCATGGCACAGCAGTTAATGTTAAGATCAAGGTTCAAATCTTGCATTATTAAGCTTGCTGAATGTAGCACTTCAGTACAAATTCTCATTTACTCAGAATAAAATGTTGGAGAAACATGCCTTCCCCTTTATAAATCTCACTTCTGCCAAAAGCAAGAACAAAAAAAGATTTCATTCTGGGCATCAGCATCCCACACCAAATACAACCTGTGTTCCCAGTTTCTCTTTCCTAAAAAAAGCCAAGATTACATTTCCGGTTGGAAATCACAGCCAGGGAAAGAACACAGAATCAACATAGCCCTATGGACATTAAACAAGATTCTTCTTTTTTAAAAAAACACACACATAAAAGATCAATGCAGTCATACAGTTGACGAGCAACGCCCAACAGAGAATCATGCATTCCGGTACTCTTTTTCTACGTAAAAAGAATAACAGGAATCCTGGAGGGAACATACCATGGAGTGGAATGTTTAATTAATGGGTCTCTTTAATGTGCAAATCAAGCTGAGATTGCTAGCTTTGACTTGCATAAAAAGATCAGGTGCAAAAGAGACTTTAAGAGAGCTAGGTTGGTACGGTTGGCCTTGACTTATGTCTGCAATAGGGACCAGTATTTCGGTTGCTAAGCAAGGCAGTTGTTAAGGGAGCTATGCCCAAGAGCTGTAATGGTGCAGTGGTTAGAATGCAGTACTGCAGGCTACTTCTGCTGACTGCTGACTGCAACTTGGCAGTTCAAAACTCACCAGGCTCAAGGTTGACTCAGCCTTCCATCCTTCCGGGTGAGTAAAATGAGGACCCAGACTGTTTGGGGCAATGTGTTGTGGCCCCGCCAGCAGCCAGTGGAGCTGGCAACAGACTCCGACAGTGACGGGGTTGGGGAGGAACATGGGCCAATCCTAGAGTCTGGGGAAGGCTCTGATGAGTGCTCTGCGTTGGGAGGCAGAGATGGGGCCAGGGCCATCTGACAGTTATCAGCTGCATTCTGAATTGGAGATCAGTGGGGAAGAAGAACAGCTGGAGCCTGTTCCCAGTGTGCGCATGTGCAGAACTACCAGGAGAAGGGAACAGTTAAAGAAGGGTCAACTCGGGAATAAAGGCTCAGGTGAATGGCCCCTCCCATAGGGAATAAAGAGGGGCAAAAGGGGAGTGGGGTTTGCAGGAGACAATTAGTTCAATTCATTAGGGTGAAGATCTGTTCCTGACTTCTTGCCATGTAATTGCTGCTACAGCGTGGTGTTTGGAAGATATCGGCCTGGCAGCTCTCTAAACCTGATAAAGGTCTGTAGTTGTGAAATCTCATGTTTGCCAGGACTTCGTTGGAGAGGAATTCACTTTAACCTAAATAAAAGGGGTTTTATCAGGACAAGGAGTCTGCTTCATTATTTTGGGAAGCCTAAGTCAGACTCTGACTTAGTAAACTGACTCTGTAAACTGCTTAGAGAGGGCTGTCAAGCACTGTAAAGCGGTATATAAGTTTAAGTGCTATTGCTATTGCTTTTAGCCATGCTTGTAAGTGAATCACTGCAGTTGTTAAGTGAATTACATGGCCATTAAATAAATCCAGCTTTGCCCCCATTAGACTGTGTTTGCTGGGAGCTCGCTGGGAAAGTCACATATGTCAATCTCAAGACCCCAGGAAGCTTGCAACCACTGTAAGCGTCAAGTAATAGGATATGTGAAAGCCTTTATTACAGGTAGTCCTCGACTTTCAACAGTTCATTTAGTGACCATTCAAAGTTACAACGGCACTGAAAAAATGTGACTTACCACGAAGACGGTTGCAGCATCCCCATGTTCACGTGATCAAAATTCAAATACTTGGCAACAGGTTCATATTTATGACCGTGGCTGTGTCCCAAGGTCATGTGATCCCCTTTTGTGACCTTCTCACAAGCAAAGTCAATGGGGGAAGTAAAGCCACTTAACAACCGGGTGTCTGGCTCAGCAATCCGGCCAGCTTGGAGCCTGACACACACTCTGATGTTCCTCCCCAAATCAGCTGTATGCGATGCCGACATTCCTCGCCATGCAGCGATGCCAACGTTCCTACCCGAATCGGCTGTGAAGCAGAGATGCCGTCACCGTCCTCGCTGGCGGTGTGCAGGAGGGTGTGACGGAGGTTCTGAGTTGGGGCCGGATTGCTCAGCGGTTGAGCGGAGACGCCGCGGCTGGATGGATAATTTTGTGTAGCACACAAAATTATCTGCTACAATGTCCTACCAGTCAATGACTACTTCAGCTTCAACCACAACAATACAAGAGCACACAACAGATACAAACTCAATGGAAACCGCTCCAAACTTGATTGCAGAAAGTACGACTTCAGCAACAGAGTGGACAATGCCTGGAATGCACCACCTGACTCTGTTTTTACATCCTCAAATCCTTTAACCTCAAACTATCCACCATTGACCTCACCCCATTCCTAAGAGGTCTGTAAGGGGGCGTGCATAAGTGCACCATCGCGTCCCTGTCCTATTGTCCCCATTTATTTGTACCTATTTCTTGTATTCTTACTCATGTTTATACTTTTACCTATTATCTTGTAAGCAATTGACAAATCAAATGAACAAAATAAAAATAAATTGTTTTTTAATCTTTAGTTGTGTTAGGGGGAATGAGGGTTAGGAGGCATTAGGCGTCATTACTTAGGCACTGGGAGTGGGGCGCAGTGGATCAGGTAATGAGTGGATATTAGGCTGGTTGGGAGGGGTGGAGAACGGATATAAACAGCGCTGAGAGGCAGTTGCTCTCAATGCTAACTTAGCACTGAGTTCCCTTGTTGTTGCTGATCGTGATTGGAAGAACTGAAATAAACCTTAACATCACAGATCTTTATTTGTGAGTAACGTGGTTTGCTGTGGAAAGTATCCAGTACCCGACAGAAGCAGACACCGGGTAACTAACTTATCAACTGCAGTGATCCACTTAACAATGGTGGCAAGAAAGGTCGTAAAAGGGGACAATAGGTCAAACTCGATTTCATTGAAGGCCACATCAGGGTTGTTTGACCTTGGAGGGCCGGTGGGGGGGGAGGCATGCTCAGGAGGGCGTGGCCATGGTGGGCGTGGCCATGGTAGACATGACTGGGACTCATGTCGGGGCACTTGTGGCCAAGTGTTAAGGTAGGACTTCCTGATCATCTATCTATCTATCTATCTATCTATCTATCTATCTATCTATCTATCTATCTATCTATCTATCTATCTATCTATCTATCTCTCTCTCCTTCCTTCCTTCTTCTTCATTCTCCTTCCTTCTTCCTTCCCCTCTTCCCTTCTTTTTCCTTCCTTGATCTCTTCCCCTCTTTCTCTTTGTCTTTCCTCTTTTCCTCTCTCCTTTCTTCTCCCTTCTTGCACACTCAAATGGAAAAGGGGAAACATTTCTTGTTTTGTTTTCGAAAAAAGCCCAGGGGAGGGCCGTGTGCGTGCCACCTTTTTGGCCATGACGGCCAGCAAAAACAGAGCTTGTAGGGCCACACATGCCCCTCCCAGCTCCTTTTTCACTGGCAGAGGCACCGCAGGCCAGTCCTTTGCTGTTTCCAGGCTGGCCCCGCGGGCGTTATCTAAGCACCCTGCGGGCCAGATTCAGCCTGCGGACCTTGAGTTTGACACCCCTGGTCTAGTCTCTTCTTAAAAACCTTCAGTGATGGTTATAAACTGAGGACTGTCTGCATGCCTTACCTCCACAAGGGCTAAGGGATAGCTGAGCCTTCCTCTTAGCATAAAACCCATTTCTACTTTACAGATGGGATTCCTATCTTCTGCCAAGCCATGTTTTTGTTTTAACCATGGCTGTTGAATAAGGAAGGCACATACGATTACGACTGGCCCGCATAGGTATGCCACCTCAAAGGTAAACAAAACGCAACATGGCTTAGCGCAATGTGTAAATCCAATGATTAGCTTCCGATTGACCCACAACGGCCTGTTCTTACGAAACCACCCAGCATTGCCTCCTTCAGCGCAGCTGGCTGAATTTGTATTTAAGGGGTGTGTATGTGTGTGTGTGTGAGAGAGAGAGAGATGCGGACAGCCCCACTGCTCTCAAGGGTTTAAAGCCTAAACAAAGCGACACTGCCTCTTTAAAAAAACCAAAAAAAAAAATAACCCAACCAAAGCCATCCTATATAAATTATGGCCATAAAGTTTTTTTTTTCCACCCAGCAGTGCAGCCTAATTAATTCCTGTTCCATACACAAAGGGAAATGCTGGGTGACAAATGGGTGCGAAGCTTGAAAGCTGCCACGTCGGCAAAACACTTTCTACTTCAATTTATAAGCCATTTTGCAGTAAATCATCCGCCAGAATCGGAGATCCGCAGGCCGGTGACAGCCAGGCCGTGCTGGTACGTAAAGCAAGGCAGAAAAAAAAGGGGGGGGCTGTTAGGGGAGGAAAGGAAGAGTTTTCCCTCACATGGCCACCTCCCCAGTTTAAAACTCTGGGCGGCCCCTTGTTCAACCATGGGTATGGGTCTCTTTCATGCATGCAGTGCTGCACGCAAGAAGAATGGCAACAACAGACTCACAACCATAATTGAACCCAAACTTTTTGTGGCTAAGCAAGACAGCGGTTAAATAAATTCTGCCCCACGTGACGATCTTTCTTGCCACAGTTGTTAAGTGGACACTGCAATTGTTATGTTAGTGACATCCTTGTTAAGTATTCCGGCTTCTCCCATGGACTCTGCTTGTCGGAAGATCTTGCTTAGCTATGGAAACGTTGGGCTCATTTGTAGTCGTACATCGAGGACTACTACCCTGAAAGTAAGTCCTAGCTTGATTTTTACACGTGCGCCCAATATAAACCCTACCCCCCAAAATAAGGCCTAATTAAGCTCCTGCCCACTCCAGAGTGGACGGGTAAAAATTAAGCTAGGGTGGGGATGGGGGGTGGATGGAGCTGCCCTACTTCTTACCTTTGGGCAGTTGTAGCCAAGCCTCGCATACCCCAACACCTGCCTTGCCAGCCCATTTCTTCTGCAGCCGGCAAGGCCAGCAAAGCTTTCCTGAAGGCCTCTGTAGCTGATTGCAAAACTCCGTTACCGGCTGCAGAGGCCTTCAGGAAAGCCTTGCCGGCCGCAGGAGAAGTTCCTGAAGGCCTCTGACAGCGAAAAGGAGGCCGGGGGTGACACACGCTAGTGAGGTTAATCAATGGATGACGTCCCCCAAAAATAAGACCTGGTGCCTTTTTTAGATGGCAAAAAAAAGGACAGGGTCTTATTTTTGGGGAAACACGGTAGTCCTCAATTACGACCATGTTTGTTAAGTTAGTCACACGTTTGTTAAGTGAATCTGGCTTCCCCATTGACTTTGCTGATTAGAAGGTCTCCAAAGGGGATCACATAACTCTGGGACGGTGCAACGGTCATAAATATGAACCACTTGCATCTGAATTTTGATCACATGATCATGGGGAGGCTGCATCGGTCGTAAGTGTGAAAAAGGATCAGAAGTCACTTTTCTTCCAGTGTTGTCATAACTATGATCTGTCACTAAATGAACTGTTGTAAGTCAAGGACTGCCTGTAATATACAGCCGTGTTTCTCAGCCTTGGCAACTTTAAGATGCGTGGACTTCAACTCCTAGAATTCCCCAGCCATTGTGGCAGCTGAAGTCCAAGCGTCTTACAGTTGCCGAAGTTGGGAAACCCTGATACACATTATACACTAATAAATAACACAATATATATAATACACAATAGTATACAATATTCAATAAACTCTCCTTTAAACATTTCTTAATAAACCTTTGAAGAGCAAAATTTGGTTGCCTGCCGTAAATCCTGCACTTTTGCACTCCCACATTTTACACACACTTGTGCCCTTTCCACCTAAATAATGCTTAAAAGTCTCCCAGGCACCCTTAAACAAACAACCAAATACACAATCTACTGACCACACTGGCACACAAGACATTTATAAGCTAAAGGGGAATAGGACAAGAAAATCCTACGGACGATGTTACATAGTGTGGTAATGAAACCTTCAGAAACTAAATTGAAACAAGCTTGCAGAGCAACCCACTGCCAAGATCTAAAACCCAAGCTTTCATTTCACACTTAAACTAATCCCTGTGTGTTCACTTTTGCTTTGGATGAGGGAACAATAAGGTTAATTAAACCAGCTGAGCGGCTACAAGCAGATTGCATCCATGTTTTTAATATTTCTTCTATTACGTACATCATCTACACCTAGTCTCACCATTTTCCAACATTGTCACAGCATTTATGCCTTCCTCTCCCTGATTTTTTAAGACACGCTTACAACATTGGTTTCAATTCCACTATTCAGCATGTCACTATCGTTCCATTTTATATGGCTTAATAAAATACCCAACGTTAAAAATCGAGATTTTATAAGAGTTGGAAGCAGCATCCAATTTTAAACTGTTCTGCCAAGGTAGTTGCTGAACTTTGAGGATAGATGGGATTATACTATTTTTTTATAGCTGAACTGCTTCTATAAAAGGAACAGGAACTCTGGGTTGATTTTCACAAACATCTCTGATGTGATTAATTTTTTTTAATTTTTTAAAATCCATTGTTTAAGGAATTACTTAACAGTGTTTTGAAAGCAACTGTTCTGATCTAGGCTTCCCCAACAACATGAAGCCAAAACCAAGTCCCAATAAACCCCTTTTATTTAATTTACAGTGAATTCCTCTCCAGCAAAGTCCCGGCCAACGGTCTTTCAAGATAGTTCACAATTACAGACCTTTATCAGGCTTGGAGTGGGGCCAGGCCGATATCTTTCAGACACCACAATACTTGGCAAGAATGCAGGAATGAACTAATTGTCTCCTGCAAGGCCCCACTCCCCTTTTGCGCCTCTTTTATTCCCTATGGGAGGGGCCATTCACCATCCACCTGAGCCTTTACTCCTGAGTCGACCCTTGTTCCTTAGCTGTCCCTTCGTCTGGCAGCTCTGCACATGCGTACACTGGGAACAGGCTCCAGCTGCTCTTCTGCCTCACTGATGTCCGACTCCGAAGGCACCTGATAACTGTCAGATGGCCTGGCCCCATCTCTGCCTCTGACACGCAGCACTCATCAGAGCCTTCCCCAGACTCCAGGACTGGCCCATGTTCCTCTCCAACCTCCTCACTGTCCGAATCTGCTGCCAGCTCTGCTGGCTGCTGACGGGCCACAACAGCAACAGATAAATAGAAAAAAGTTCCATATTTATCATCTTTCATCACGGTATCATTTTTTTGCATGAAGAATGTATCAAAAACTGATTCGTGAAGAGACAATAATTCATGTAGGTTGCAAGAAAATTATTAATCAGAAAAAGATGAAATCCTTCAAGAGTCTCTCTTCAAAATAGTGCGAGCTAAATACATTTCAGTATCTACAACAGTTGCAGTCCAAAATTAATTACAAAAACAAAGTGGCATTCTAAGAGATCTTATTAAGTTTGAAACATTTATCACAGAAAAATGCAGATAATTTATTGGGGACAATTTATATGGTGCGATTAAAGTCTGGTTCAAAAAGTAAAGAAGCAAAATATTATATGATTTAAATAGATGCAGAATTTAAATAGAACATCTGAGTCGACAATGGGCTATCAATGGCGAAATGGCAAACTCACAATAAATATTACATTTAGAGAAATCCACTAAGAGAATTCGTACTATTGGTGTAAAACCAATATTGATTGTGAAAAGAGACAATTCCTTTTCTAAAAATGTCGGAAATTAAGAAGCATTTCTCCCCCCCCCCATTTTTGGTGGCTGCATTGCAAAATTCAGCAATTTTGGAAAACAATTTATTAAAGGATAAAACAAATCGAAAGTAGATTTCTCTTTTTTTATTTTCTTATTTATTTCTAAACTTCCTATTCCTTCAAACCACATAGAACTGGCTTTGTACATAGAAATAGCTTCTGTGGTTCTTTATGTCAGTGGCCCTCAACCCTTCGCATACCAGGGACAGTTCCATGGAGAGAGGTTTTTCCGTGGGCTGGAGGGGGCGTGGTTTCATGTACTGCCTGCATCCCTTGGATGCAGTTTCACTATCGTGTTTCCCCGAAAATAAGACCCGGTCTTATATTTAAATAAGTACTAGGGCTTATTTTCAGTGAAACACGATTTCAGAGTGATCGGCCCGGCCAGGCGCACCCATCCCGGCATGTGCACAAGAGACGGCAAGTGCATGCAAATCGATGGTATTCAGCAGCAGCCGAATCCCTTAGTTGGCGCACTCTGCCAATCCCTTAGTTGGCGCACTCTGGGGTTGCGCAGCCCATGTAGCGCAGGCAAGTTGATTCCCTTTCCAAGCAGCAGACAGAGGCAGAGGTGATCTGGACATGCCATGCGGGCCCATGGGAAAGCCTAGAGTTGGTGGCGGGAATGGGTGGATGGCCATGGGAGGCTCATCTTCACACGGGGGCACTGGCAGCAGATGGAGGCAGAGATGCAGGGCAGAAGGCAGGCAATCCTGACATTCCAGGCAGGCCGCAGGCAAACCGAGAGATGGGAAGATGGGTCTCCCGTGGCCGGCTGGCCACTCCGGTCCACGGACTCTCAGCTTTCCTTCGTCCCACGCAGAGCATGAGGATCACCTGTCTCCCCCCCCCCTCCACAGCTCTGCCTCTGTCTGCTGCTTGGGCTGCTGCTTTATGCCTTCCATTAGAAATTACAAATAACTCTGACTACAAGATGGCAAATAAGTTATAGGAGTATAGCCCAATGTCAAAACTAACTTTGCATCTGAAAAACGATTTGCCTATAGTTTTCAATTCAATGTGATGGGGTGTCACATTCAAAGTTCTTTATTTTCTATAATTTTAGATTTTAATATTCAACTTTTAATTTTTCCCCCCAACTTTCTTCTAGATTAAGAACACATTGTTGCTGTGATGACCCAGGGCATGGCACAAAGGCAACACAGTCAAATAAACAATGAGAGTCCCTTTGTTATCTCCAACTTTGCCCCAATGTCCAGGTTACCTCTGGCTGGAGAAAAACTCTCCCAGAAACAGCCTTTAACTGTAGAAAATTCAGTCCAAAACAAGGTACATACAACCTGTAACTAAAAATCCAAATAAACCAAGTTGAAGTAATTAGCTTGACAGGGCAGGAGAATGAATTTCAGACTTGAAAACACAGCAAAACTCACACAGTTGGGAAGACACCAAGAACACAGATAAGCCACAACGATACAAGATTTGCTCCCAACAGCTTGCTGCGCGCAGCTTCCTTTTTTATACACTGTGTTCCCAGCTGCAGCTAATGAAGGGAATCAGGGCCCTTTCCACCCCTGTAAGCCATGCAACTCATGTTGCTCCCTTCTCCGTTCCTCCTTGTGTGCCCTAGGATGAAGAGGGGGTGGGCCTGGATCTTCCTCTGAATTCCCTCTCCCTTGCTCTACCTCTCCCTGCTCTGCCCAGCTGGACTTTGTTCTTCCCCAGTTTCTTCCACAGCCAACGGAGCCACACTCCCACTCCCTGTCAGCTATTTGGCTTCCCCCTACAAGTCAGATTCCGACAGGGGCATGACAGTTGCATTTTTTAAAGATGTGCTGATATTGCTAATATTCGTCACAGTTAATTATTGCATAACATTCTAATTTTAAGGCTGACTTATTTTAATTCCTTCAAACTTTCCAACTGATTTGAATTTGATTTTAATTCAGGTAGTCCCGGACTTGCAACAAATTGCTTAACGACTGTTCAACGGCCCATCCCCCAACGGCACTTACAACATTTCAAAGGTCCAATGACTGCCCTCCTACCCGGTCACATGACCTTTTGGGTGGTTGGCAATTGGCCTGGATTTATGGCTGTCTGCAGCATCCATGTGACTGTTTAAAACCAACATTTAAGGGTTTTTTTGCCAAAAACTAGGACCTCTTTCCGGTTTCCACAAAAAACAGTGTGTTGGCTTAACAACCGCAATATTCACTCAGCAACCACCACACAAAAAAGGTTGCAAAATCAGGTTGGTCACATGATGATCTGCCTTGTTGTCAGGGTCTATTACAGTCCTAAATCAAGGACTACCTGTAGGCAGGTTTTATATCGCTATTATTTTGATATTTTATAGCATACTTTATTATGGCTGCATCCATACCTTTTATTTCATTTTTCTTATCTCTTCCCTAATTTTTCTCTGGTCGCATCTGTGAAATTCATCTCAGGTAAATTATAATATTTTATTTTTTTATTTTTTGCAGGCCTTTTAATCCCCTATATTTCCATAGCTGTGACCTATTTTAAATTTAGTCTTATTTTTATAATACTTTCTATAAAACCTACTGTTTTAGCCACTGCCATTTAACTGACTGCTTTATTATGCTCCTTTTGCTTTGATTTACACAGATTTGTGTTTAATTTGTGTTTTTACTGTGCATTGTTCTGAGCACCATTAACTAGAAGAACAAATAATGTCTTGAAAAGAAGGTTATGGGAGATCTATGTTTGCAACGCAGAGCGTTCTCAGGTAGCAGTAGCTGGTTAAGCCAGTCAGGATTTTATTTCTAAATCCTTTAAAATATTTAGCACTTGCTAGCCAAAGATACCATCAGCAGAAACCATGCTTAAAGTGCAGAATCTTCATTTATCACCCCAGCAAAGCCTTTTTTTTAAGTCCTATATATGAATTTCTAGCCCTTTATGGGGTTTACGTATTAAACTCCATGTTCATAACTGAGTTTTGCTTATGGGAAATATCAAAATGTCAACCATTGTTTCTGTTAAAGGTCTTAACGATATCACCGTTTTTGGACCAGTAATGAAACACGTCGTTTGCTGTCGTTTGTAATGCATCTCATTAAATACGTTAATAGCATACGTTTTACTAAAAGGTCAGGCTTACTGTTGCTGGGACTTTGCCTTTTAAACCAAAAAAGGGGGAGAAAAAAAAAAGCCTTGGTTTAAAAGAAGCAGCAAGCTGTGCAGCACAAAATGCATCACCTGATGTGGTGTTTTTTCAAGCACCGAGGAGCCGTTTCAGTTACGGGCAGTCCTCGACTTACAACCATTTGTTTAGTGACTGTTAGAAGTTTACAACGGCACTGAAAAAAAAGTGACTTATGGCTGTCAGGATTCCAGCAGTTACCCCCCCATTTAAATCATGAGTCTTGAGCCAAACTTCCAAAACTTAAAAAGGATTTATTGGGAGTTAAACTGTCCGACACTGCCTGGGTGTAGCCGACTCTGAGGCACTTAATTCATTGTCACCCTTGACCCTGGTTTTCCCCACACCCCGTGTGTATCGTAATTCATATTCTCCAATGGGACACATCCATAGCCAAGAGTCATCAATCATGCTTCCAGTTAGAATTTTGCCACGGCAGAAACTTCAGTCACCTAGTTACTATCTTTGAAAACATTTATGGAATGCAGTTTCGGTTTGCAAGCTGCTGCGCTGCTCCCCCTCCCTTTCTGCTGGCAACTCTAAAAAGACCAGAGAAATATTTTATGAGTTGACAATGACAGCTTTTCACCCTTACAACCATTGTAACATCCCCACGATCACGTGAGCAAAATCCAGAACTCTTCCCCATTGACTTTGCTTGTCAGAAGGTCTCAAAAGTGATCACATGACCCCAGGACACTGGAACCATCATAAGTACATGCCAGTTGCCAAGCATAAGGATGCTGCAACGGTCATACGTGTGGAAAATGGTCATAGGCCCTTTTTCCAGTGCCATTTTAATTTCAAATGGTCACTAAATGAATGACTGTAAGTTAAGGACTACCTGTGTATAGACTAAGCAGATCTAGGAGTGGGTGTTTCATTTTGTGTGATTAATATGCTGAGATGAATGGAGCCCCCCGTTTTTCTTATTTCTCTCTTAAGTTGGTAAAATGCCCACAGATCTGTAAGAAAACTCATAATGCGTTATCAGTACTGTCACCAATTATTGATTATTGCTATGAATTATATAAAAATACATAATCGCAGATAGATTCTTACTGTTCTTGAGCACGTTAGAATATTCCTGCCCTCCTTTTTTCTTGAATTCAGAGAAGGTATCTGGCTGGGGAAGTTGGTTGGCTATTAAGAGGGCCTTCTGCAGCTTGATTCGGCTTTCCAGGAGCTGATCCCACAGGGCTTTTGGGAGAAATAAAGAAGGGGGGAGATGAAAGGTGGGGGAGAGAAACACAAAACTTTAGCCGTCATTCATTTGTTGTAGCTGTAATTTTAAATAAAGCGGATGCCTCACAAGTGGGGATTCCAAAATTCCAATTGTTTTTTTCTTGTCTTATCTAAATTCCTTGGAGGGAAAAGCAGAAACTGCCTTTCCGTGCGCGGTAGCCCTTTTTATCCAATCCAAGCCAAAATACAAAAAGCTTAGCTTTCTTCCATTTCTCTTCCACACCATCCCCGTGTATTTAAAATGATTAGGCAAATTTCCCTCCTGAGGCCGTTAAAACAACAAAGCCGTATCAGAACAAAAAGGAAAGGCAAGTAAAATGAAATAAAAAAATAAAAGGCAGGGAAAGAAAAAGCAGCCGCAAAAAAAATCTTCTACAAAAATCTCCTCAGAAATGTTAATGGAATACAATATTCATCCTATCCTAGCGTTGTCGTAGGTCGTCCTCAACTTACGACCAGAGCTCAACATTTCTGCTAAACAAAGCAGCTGTTAAATGCATTTTGCCCCGTTTTACGACCTTTTTTTGCCACAGTTTATTTATTTTATTTATATTTTATATTGGGATTTATATGCCGCCCTGTCTCCTGAAGGACTCAGGGCGGTTCACAACAGTAAAAACATATAATACAAAAAGTTTAAAATTTAAAAAATATTAAATAGAAATCCCCAAAATACTAATTAAAACTGACAACAGCCAATATGCACCAATAAAAACCAATAACCACCCCCCTCAGTCCAGGTCAGCCTGTTGGAAGAGCCATGTCTTCAAGTCGCGATGGAGGGATCGAAGGTCAGGAGCCATCCGAAGCTCCAAGGGCAGCTGATTCCAAAGGGCGCGCGCACCCCCAGAGAAGGCTCTCCCCCTAGGGGTCGCCAGCCTACACTGTCTGGCCGACGGCACCCCGAGGAGGCTCTGTCTGTGGGAGCGCATGGGACGCTGGGAAGTTGCTGCTAGCAGTAGATGTTCCCGCAAATACCCTGGCCCTAAGCCTTAGGCAAACCACTGACATTATTAAGCAAATCTGGCTGGGAAGGTTACAAATGGTCATCTTCCATTGTCTGCAAAGGAACTGTGAAGGGGTAGATCCAACAGCTCCCAGATCTTCTTGATCGCTGCCTTGGTTAGACATTATTTTTTCAGCCTTCCCCTCCACCCATGGCAGAGGTTAGTCTCTGGATGGGCTGGTAAAAAAAAAGAGATCTTGCTTTATGGGCCTTGGTGGCTCAGGCTGTTAAATGCCTAGCACTTAAGTCCAGCTGCCTACAATTACTGTAGGCTCGAATCCCACCAGGCTCAAGGTTGACTCAGCCTTCCATCCTCTCGGGGTAGGTAAATTGAGGACCCAAGATTGTTGGGGGCAATTAGCTGACCTTGTAAAAATGCCGCTTAGTAATAAGCAGGCATATATACAATGGAATGAAGGCTATTGCTGAGCGCATTGGGTTGTATCCCAAAAATTGTAAGCCGCCCTGAGTCTTTGGAGAAGGGCAGCATATAAATGTAATTTAAAAAAAAATTATGTCAGCTGTGCCTCCCTCCATTCAAAATACAAGAAAGAAAACCTGAGACTCCATTAAAATAGAGAAAAGTGGTTCAAGGTGCTAGTCATCATTTATAAAGCCCTTCATGGCTTAGATCCGGGGTACTTGCGGGAGCATCTGCTGCCAGCAACAACGTCCGATCGCCCTGTGAGCTCACACAGGTGGGGACTCCTAAGGGTGCCGTCAGCCAATGTCGGCTGGCGACCCCCAGGGGGAGGGCCTTTTCTGTGGGTGCGCCCGCCCTCTGGAACCAACTGCCCGTGGCGCCTGACCTCTGCTCCTTCCGTCATGACCTGAAGACTTGGCTTTTTCGATCAGCCAACCTGGACTGAAGGGGATTTTATAGTTTTAATTTGTTCTAATTTGTTTGTGGGTTTTAATTGGTTTTAGGTCTAGTGTTTTAGATTTAAATAGTTTTCTAAAGTTTGTATTTTTTGTTTTTATCATTGTAAGCCGCCGTGAGTCCTTCGGGAGATAGGGTGGCAAAGAAATCCAGATAGATAGATAGATAGATAGATAGATAGATAGATAGATAGATAGATAGATAGTACTTTACTGGATTTGAAGGGATGGCAACAAAAGGAAAGCAGGTTCTGAGGAAAATAGGCGTGGAAATTACATATTGAAAGTTATCCCAAGTTCCCTCCCCCAGAGTTCAGACTGGTCATCCAATCTGAGGTGTGTATAATGTCATGTGGGGTACATCTTCAGGTGGCGTCTCACACACCTGGTAGGCCAAGACGGTTGACCTTGGCCTAGAAAAGATGTGTATGCAATTGCACAGTAAACAGGAAAGAGTCCCATCCCATTTCAGTTCACACATCTTCCACTCCAGCACCTTCCCACCCTCAAACACCAAATTACCCCTCCCCATTTCCATGGCAGCCAGCAAGAGTCAAGCAGCAAAAGATGTCAGGAAAACTTCTTGGAGGCTGACACCACCAGAAAATCTCATGGTTGTAGATTGGACTGGGGAGTCAGAAAACCTTCTGCCAATTGTTGCCAAGAAAACTGCATGACTATGAAATCTTCAGGAGTGGGACTTGAATTAAAAGAGACCTCAGTTTTGTCTCTTGCAGCTGTTCACAGTTGAACAGCCACATTTTAGCCTCTCTTTGAGGAAGACGGACGTTCAGAAGTGCAAAAAATAAATACGTAAATAAATTAAAAAGTTGTCTTGCAGCATTATTTGTGCACCTCACCCCCAGCAATGACTGTTTGAATTAATTCTCAAACCCTTGACTTTTGGCAGTCCCTGACTTATGGACCACAACTGAGTCCAAAACTCCTCTTGCAAAGTGAGATGGTTGTTAAGTGAGTTTCGCCCCATTTTACCACCTTTCTTCCCACAGTTAAGTGACTCACTGCAGTTGATAAATTAATAGCACAATTGTTAGGTAAATCTGGCTTCCCCGTTGACTTTGCTTGGCAGAGGGTCGCAAAAGGTGATCACATGACCCCAGAATACTGCAACCGTCATAAATACATGCCCAAACACCCCCTCCCTGCCTTGGTGCAGGAGGCTGACTAGGCCACGCCCATCATGGCCACACCCACCCAGCAACCAGGCAGAGAACCCTTTGCTAAAACAAATTTAAGCCCACCCATGCTCTCAACCCAGGAAGCCACGAAGACCTCACCTAGAAACAAAGGAGAACCTTCTACTCACCTATTTGATTTTTTACCGCTTTTCCCTTTGCCACTTCTTCCGCGGCTTCGCCCTGAGAGCGAGTCAAGAGGATTCCACCTTCTGGATCCATCTCGAGATCTGCCATTTCCTCCTCGTTCTCCTGTGAGTCATTTTCATCTTCGTGGTCGTCTCCAGAGCTGGCTTCCTCTTCTTCTTCCTCGCTCCCAAGCTCATCCATCCCTTCGGCAAATTTCTCAAAATCGTCAATGGCCTGGAAACTGAAAGCTGTTTTTTCCAGCTTGTTGGACAGCTTTGCCTCTTCTTCAGCATCACTGGCTGCCTCCTCCTCTTCCTCCTCTGTTTCTGGACTCTCATCTTCAACCAGAGTTTCACTGTCAAGATCACCTTCATCTGTCTCCTCAGCTGATGTTTCTTCATCTACCAATAAGAAAACACAATGGTTAAGATTGGCGGAAGACGGACTTACAACTGCAACTACTCGTAACCTACAAGGTAATTTTTGACTGAGAATATTATTATTATTATTATTTATTGGACTTATAGGCCGCCCCTCTCTCCCGAGGCAGGAGACGGTCCCGCAAGTACCCTGGACCCAAGCCATGTAGGACTTTATATATGATGACTAATACCTTGAATCTCACCCGGAGGGCAACCAGCAGCCAATGCAGGTCGCGCAGGAGGAGTGTAACATGGGAGTATCGGGACACTCCCATCACTACCCGCGCAGCCGCATTCTACACCAGCTGAAGCCTCCGGATGGTCCGCAAGGGCAGTCCCATGTAAAGAGCATTAGTCGATTCGGGAAGTCACGAGTGCATGTGTGACTGTGCATAGGGAATCTTGGTCCAAATAGGGACACAGTTGGCACACCAGACGAATCTGGGCAAATGCCCCCCTGGTCATTTGCCCAATAATTTATCATTTTTAAGAAGCCGGAAAGTAACAAGTGAGAATCTTTTCTTGTTTATTTCGGGAGCAATAACCTACACGTGAGATGCAGGATGAATCAGCTCCCCAATTATCTAATCTCCAAAGAGATTAGATGCATTTTATAAAGATTCTATTGACACCAATAGGATTTTTCCCCGATTGTAACATGTGATGTGTTAAGTGCATAAATGAGTACACACCTGTACAGGTAGTCCTCAACTTACGACCACAATTGAGGCCAAAATTTATGTTGCTATCTGTTGTGGCTGATGGAGCTGGCAGCAGAGTCGGACGGTGAGGAGACTGGGGTGCAAATCAGTCATACAGTAAATCACCTTTTTCAGTGCTATTGTTAACTTTGAATGGTCATTAAATGTCCTGTTGTAAGTCAAGGATTACCTGTATATTAAAAACACTGAAAAGGGACTGGTTTCTGAATCCAGGAAGGCTACTGTAAGGAAATGTGCTTTTGGTGAGAAAGGTTTAGCCCCACAACCTTTTCAGAAGTCAAGGACACAGAACACACAAATATTTTACACCACAACTCCAGGATCATATACAACTAAAGATACCAACAGCTGGTGTTCCCCAGTGGTGGGATTCAACTGGTGTTACTACCAGTTCGGTGACTACACTTTGTGTGTGCATGCACGCTACGTGCGCGTGTAAAAAAACTTTAGCTGTGCCGCCCGGACAGCTGAAAAGCGCTGCACATGGGTGCACAGCATTTGGAAAGCTTCTTTCTTCCTGCTTTTTCAACCTCAGCTGTGCCACGCAAAGCAGCTGAGGTTGAAAAAGCAGGAAATAAAGGACAGGTAAGAGCCCGGGCGGGCAGGTGGGCCAAAGAGCCGCAAACACAGAACCGGTTCGGTGTCTGCTGCTCTTTAGAGCTACCAGTTCAACAGAACTGGGCAGAACTGGTAGCATCCCACCCCTGGTTCCCCAGCTGAAATCTACCAGCTGATTCTTGCCTGCATATCTCACTTTCTTTTTAAATTGCCCTAACCCCACACCTCAAAATCTATAGAAGTTTCTTCCCTTACAATATCAACAAACATGGAAATTTCAATAGACCTAATTAATCTTACAACTCAATACTACCTGAAAATTTTGAGCTATTAATGTTGTAGAAATTATACATACATTCCACACCTCTCTTCCCAAAAGCATCACTTCTTACATTTTCCACATTACGAGGTAACGTAGTATACCACCCTCAGGGTTTTGGCCCAAAGGGACCACTGGAAAGTCTCCAGCAGATTAAAATCTCAAACTCACACTTATCCACAGCCGGCGCTGAACTGATTATCAGACCCATTGATTAGCTGACAGCCTTTCCCATTAAATAATGAGATAAAGGGTGAGCATTATAAGGTGATCACGTTCCCTTACTCACGTCTTCATGAAGAGAGTAGGAGGTGTTGTACATGAGAAAGATACAGTTTCTGCGAGATCCATCAGTATATATATATTAAAAATGGGCTGCCGATTTCTTTCCCACCAATCTGATGTGAATCCCGTTCCTTCTGACTACAGGGTTCCCCACTGATAAAGGTTAAGTTTTCCCCTGTCAAATCATGTCTGACTGAAGGGGGCGGTGTTCATCTCCGTTTCTTAGTCAAGGGAGCCAGTGTTGTCCAAAGATGGTCACATGGCCAGCATGGCTATAATGCCAAAGGCACACAAGAACACTGTTACTTTCCCGCTGAAGTGGTACCTATTTGTCTATTCGCACTTTCATCCTTTCAAACTGGAGCTGAGGCGACGACAGGACCTCACCTCCATCGTGTGGCACTCGGGTCTCGAACCCAGGCTGTCAGCTTTCCAGGTGACAAGCTCAGCGTCTTTACCCACTGAGCCATCACGCCGAGGAATGTACCGATCTTTGGTCAATAGCTATGCTCTTCTGCTAGAATCTCCAAACTACCTCAAGGTGCCCATGGATACCATGTGGCAATTAAAATACCCAAGGACTGGGCTGAAAAGAAGGACCAGCTCACAAAGTCCTTGACGTATGGCCGGTCACTTAGTAACCATTCAAATTACAGTGTATCTCCCCGGGAGTACTTACAATCCAGTTCCAAACTTCCAACAGGCACTACTCATCAACCAACCTGCATTATGCCAGTTTATAGCGTCCTGCAGTCAATTTTACAATGGCTTTACCAAAAACTGGCATTTATTTTTGGTTTGTAGCAAAATCAGCCAATAGCCAACCCATTGGTTTACTTAATGACTGCCACATTCCCTTAATGACTACCACAAAAAAAAGGATATAAAATCAGGTTGGTCACAAGGGTAATCCACTTTATGACTAACGACTGAAGACCTTAAAGGGCAGGCTCCTATACAGTTGTAACTTGAGGACTACTTGTAATTTCTAAGGAAAATCTATGCAGGTAGTCCTCGACTTATGACCGCAATTGAGCCCAAAATTTATGTGGCTAAGTGACAAATTTGTTAAGTGAGTTTTGTCCTCTTTTACTTAACATTTATTAAGTGAATCACTGCAGTTATTAAGTGAGTGACACGATTGTTAGGTGAATCTGGCTTCCCCATTGACTTTCCTGGGGAGAAAGCTAGAGAAGGTGATCCCGTAACCCTGGGACACTGCAACCGTCATAAACATGAGTCAGCTGTCAAGCATCCGAATGTAAATCATGTGACCACGGGGATGCTGCAATGGTCATAAGTGTGGGGAAAAAATGGTCATAAGTCGCTTTTTTCAGTGCAGTTGTAACTCTGAACGGTCACTAAATGAACTGTTGTTGAGGACTATCTGTATAGACTCGATTTAATTTTTGATGTTTAATGTCTGGGAGGGCACCAGTCATGATCAAATCTATCCTCTGACAAGGATAGGAAACTTACGTAATTTGTATTCCAGACTGCTGGCATGGTGTGACTGATCAAAGAACAGGGCAAGGGAAGAGATTCTGTCTGCTATTGCTTCACATCATAACATGGTCAATTTATGTCAATAAGAAACAGGCCTCTGTTATCCTTATTATTATTTAAAGTGTTTGCATACCATCCGTTATGCAACAGATATTACGACATCGGAGGAATAACTCAAATATATCATAAAAGTCATGCCATTAATAAAACGAGGCAGCAAAGGAAAGGCGTGCAGCAAGTGAAGGCATTTTTCAAATTAAAGAGCCTGGGAAGGTAAACACTGTTTTAAACCTGAATATTTAAAGAGAGGATTGTAATGACGGCCACTAAGACACTACCCCTCGCTTGCTTTAAACACACAGAGCAACGAGTGATCATTTCACGCGGTCCACTGTTCATAACAATCCGGAACAAACTTCACCTCTGAAAGAATTGATGCCAGATGCCAGCCAGCTGGATGTAAATGGGGTACACGTCCTGCTCCCTATTTGAAACCCCCCACACACACAACATTTAGCATCCAGAGGTCAAGTGCTGCCAAACATGGATTTTCTCTGGCCGATCTTACTGGCAGATCTCCAAAAGCAGACAGAATAAATTTCATCCCAGCAGATGCCAGCCAACAATGATCATTCGCTCACGTTGGCATTCATCTCTCAGCTCTCAGGAGGAAAATTCCCAGTCTGATCATCTGAACTCCTCTTAATAGGAGATGCTGGCAGGTGTACCCAGGCCATTGACGTAGGAATAGCTTGTTACAGGTAGCCCATGATTTACTTGCAAAGTGCTTGTTTAGTGACCATTCGAAGTTACTGTGGCACTGAAAAATGTGGCTTGACAGTTTCCCACACTTACAACCATTGCAGCATCCCCAGGGTCACGTGATCAAAATGCAGGAGCTTGGCAACCGATTCATATTTATGACCGTTGCACTGTCCCAAGGTCATGTGCTCAATTTTTCGCCAGTTCGAGCCTCAAGGTTGACTCAGCCTTCCATGGTCTGTAAAATGAGGAGCCCAGTTTGTTGGGGGTGATATGCTGACTCTGTAAACTGCTTAGAGAGGGCTGTAAAAACACTATGAAGCGGTATATAAGTCTAAGGGCTATTGCTAAACTCAACAGGGAAGCCAGATTCACTTAACAACCGTGTTACTGATTTCACAACTGCGGTGACTCACTTAACAAATGTGTCAAAAAAGGCCACAAAATGGGGCAAAACTCACTTAACACATCTCTAGCATAGCAACAGAAACTTTGGGATCCATTGGGTCGTAAATCAAGGATGAGCGGCGGTGGCACAGTGGTTAGAGTGCAGTACTGCAGGCTACTTCTGCTGACTGCCGGCTGCCTGCAATTTGGCAGTTTGAATCTCACCAGGCTCAAGGTCGACTCAGCCTTCCATCCTTCCAAGGTGGGTAAAATGAGGACCCAGATTGTTGTTGGCAATAGGATGACTCTGTAAACTTAGAGAGGGCTGTAAAGCACTGTGAAGCGGTATATAAGTCTAAGTCCTATTGCTATTACCTATACTTCATTCTTCCTGGGAAAGCAATTTTTTTAACATGAGCCGAGCCATTATGTCAAATCTCTTTCAGCCCTGAATTGAGACCATCCTTTACTTATGATGCAGCACCTCCTGGGTGCGGAATATAGCATTTGGGAGAATTTTTTCCCCCTACTCAGCCTTTGTAGAGTAAGAAAGACGACTTTGACAGAGGTACTCAAGATCTGCTGCCAAGGCAAAAGGAGCTGAAGCATTTTTTTACATACAGAACCAGATAAAGATTCAGAAGTGGCTTGGGAAATTTGATAGTCCTCGAGCTACAAACAGCACTGAAAAAAATGATTTACGGTAGTTTTTTATACTCACAACTGCTGCAGCATCCTGTCACATGTCATATCAAAATTCAGGCAGTGGGCAACTGGCATATACAGGTGAAACTTGAAAAATTAGAATATTGTGCAAAAGTTCATTTATTTCAGTAATGCAACTTAAAAGGTGAAACTAATATATGAGATAGACTCATTACATGCAAAGCAAGAGAGTTCAAGCCGTGATTTGCCATAATTGTGATGATTATGGCTTACAGCTCATGAAAACCCCAAATCCACAATCTCAGAAAATTAGAATATTACATGCAATCAATAAAACAAGATTGTACATAGAACAATATTGGACCTCTGAAAAGTATAAGCATGCATATGTACTCAGTACTTGGTTTGGGCCCCTTTTGCAGCAATTACTGCCTCAATGCGGCGTGGCATGGAAGCTATCAGCCTGTGGCACTGCTGAGGTGTTATGGAAGACCAGGATGCTTCAATAGCGGCCTTCAGCTCTTCTGCATTGTTCAGTCTCATGTCTCTCATCTTTCTCTTGGCAATGCCCCATAGATTCTCTATGGGGTTCAGGTCAGGCAAGTCTGCTGGCCAATCAAGCACAGTAATCCCACGGTCATTGAACCAGGTTTTGGTGCTTTTGGCAGTGTGGGCATGTGCCAAGTCCTGCTGGAAAATGAAGTCAGCATCCCCATAAAGCTCATCTACGGAAGGAAGCATGAAGTGCTCCAAAATCTCCTGGTAGACGGCTGCGTTGACCCTGGACTTAATGAAGCACAGTGGACCAACACCAGCAGATGACCAAAATCAACACAGACTGTGGAAACTTCACAGTGACTTTAAGCATCTTACAGCATGTGCCTCTCCATTCTTCCTCCATACTCTGGGTCCTTGGTTTCCAAATGAGATGCAAAAGTTGCTCTCATCAGAAAAGAGGACTTTGGACCACTGAGCAACACACCAGGTCTGTTTTTTCAGGTAAGACGCTTCTGACGTTGTTTGTTGCTCAGGAGCGGCTTGACAAAAGGAGTACGGTATTTGAAGCCCATGTCCAGAATCCGTCTGTGTGTGGTGGCTCTTGATGCACTGATTCCAGCCTCAGTCCACTCCTTGTGAAAGTCCCCAACACTTTTGAATGGCCTTTTCCTGACAATCCTCTCCAGGCTGCGGTCATCCCTGCTGCTTGTGCACCTTTTTCTTCCACACTTTTCCCTTCCACGTAACTTTCTATTAATGTGCTGATACAGCACTTTGGGAACATCCACTTTGTGCTTGATACAGCACTTTGGGAACATCCAACTTCTTTTGCAATTACCTTTTGAGGCTTTCCCTCCTTATGGAGGGTGTCAATGATGCTTTTCTGCACAACTGTCAGGTCAGCAGTCTTTCCCATGATTGTGAATCCTACTGAACCAGACTGAGAGACCATTTAAAGGCTCAGGAACCCTTTGCAGGTGTTATGGCTTAATTAGCTGATTAGAGTGGGACACTTTGAGCCTAGAATATTGCACCTTTTCACAATATTCTAATTTTCTGAGATTGTGGATTTGGGGTTTTCATGAGCTGTAAGCCATAAACATCACAATTATGGCAAATCACGGCTTGAACTATCTTGCTTTGCATGTAATGAGTCTATCTAATATATTAGTTTCACCTTTTAAGTTGCATTACTGAAATAAATGAACTTTTGCAAGATATTCTAATTTTTTGAGTTTCACCTGTAGTTATGATTTGCAGATCCCAAATCTTGTATTTTGCATAGAACATTCTGCATAAGAATGGAGTCTTGCTGATCACATGATCCCTGCATAAGACATTCTGAATAAGAAAGTCCTACAGGGGTCATGCAATCACCATTTGTAACCTTCTCAGACAACAGCAAAGTAAATGGGGGAAGCCGGATTTGCTTACCAACTGCATGGTTCACTTCTAATTGTGGCAAAAAGGGTCATAAACTGTGGCAAAACTCACTTAACAATTGCCTTGCTTAATAACAGACATTTTGAGCTCAAACATGGTTGTAAATTGAAGACTACCTCTACAGCAATTTCCAGCTACAACCAATCTATCAGAGTGACTCTCCCTCACCAGCAAGGATATAAAAGCACACCCAAGAAAACTTTTTAACTAACTTTCTAAAAGCAATAATAAGCTAAAGTTGCTTTAGCTATTTTGATTTTTCCTAAAAAAAGAAAAAGAAAAAATTATCCTGGTTAATTTTCTTAGAAGACTTGCATGCTACTTTATGCAACACAAATTCCTAATTTTTCTGAGCCAGGACAGTATGAAAACAGTGGTACCTTGGTACTCAAGTACTTTTGAAATTATCGAATTTGGTACTCAATGCATTTTGAGGCAAAAATTTTGTCCTGGTATTCTTCACCATCATTTGTTTGGTATTCAAAGCACAAGCTAGAACTTGTATCGGCTGCCTTGTGACTCACAACATTATTCCTTCTGAGAAAAATTTATTTGATACTCATCATTTGTGGAACTCATCACACCTCCCGGAACCAATTAATGGTGATTACCGAAGTACCACAATTTCGCAAGATAGAGGCAACCTGTCCATGGCTGTCAAAACCACGGCAGTTGGGCTAGAAAATAAAGTAAAAAACCAACTCACCTGGCAGCTCAGCTGCGCCCCACAACTCTTCTTCTAAGGCTTTGCGGGTTGTGGCTTTTCCCTGGTACCGCTTATCAGCATCCAAAAGCCGAGAGGCAATTCCTTTCCGTATTTGACCAACAGAAAGGACATCTTCATCGAGGTTTCCTTCGTCAAATTTGTCGATCACTTTGGCTGCCGTAGCTGAACAGAGGAAAAACCGAGTGGTGGTTAGTTTGGGTTCCGAGTCATCCGATCTCCTTTCTCATCAGACCCTTGTAGCAGGATGCCATGGGTCCATCAATTCAGCTGAGCTTCACGAGCCTTCTTGGTTACTCCAAATTTCTAGGTTCTATCATATCACAAAACCTAAAATGGACACCTAACATCAAAAATGTCATCAAAAAAGCACAACGAAGAATGTTCTTTCTGTGCCAACTCAGGAAGCTCAAACTGACCAAGGAGCTGCTGATCCAGTTCTACAGAGGAATGATTGAGTCTGTCATCTGCACCTCTATAACTGTCTGGTTTGGTTCTGCAAACCAACAAGACAGACACAGACTTCAGAAAGTAATTAGGGCTCCAGAAAAAAACAATTACTTCCAACCTGCCTTCCATGGAGGACCTGTATACTGCACGAGTCAAAAAGAGGGCTGTGAAAATATTTACAGACCCCTCACATCCCGGACATAAACTCTTTCAACTCCTACCCTTAAAGCGACACTATAGAGCACTGCACACCAGAACAACTAGACACAAGGACAGTTTTTCCCTGAAAGTGACGTATGACTGATTTTCACTAAATGAACTGTTGTAAGTTGAGGACTATTTGTATTAAATTATTAAATTTGTTTGCCACCAATCTCACTGCAATAAAGCCTTCCTCTATCAAAACTTTGTAAAATTACTCTCAAGGTAAAAAACCTTTACCTGGATTGCTGGATCTGATGTAAGATTCTTTTTCCCTCACTTCCCAGGAAGTCATAACAAACTTTTCCAATCTAATATTACAGTGTTTAACCACCGAAGAAAGAATTTCACTTTGGAGTGGCAGTGCTGCTGACTCTTAACTGGTTCAGACACAAATGAATATCACTCAAACAGGGGAGCCTCAGCTGATTAATTTCAATTATGCCAGATGAGTTGTCATAAAACAGCCTATGATTAAAATGCCATTAAAAAAAGATAATACATACATTTGTCCCAGCTAGCATGATTTGAAAAGTGTCATTCTTCTTCATGAGAACAGAGAGAAGAGGCCTCTTCTAATAAAAGGCCTGACCCAGCCATTTTTCATATTATCTTTGTAATATCTAGGTATCTTTGATAATCAGCTACCCAATTTGCTAATTAAAAATAATGAACCTTTTAATCTAATCAGCCATCAATTAAACATTGCAAATCGGAGTGATCTGCCCACTACCCAAAGACCAGCATTTCACACCAGGTGGCAGCAGCCAATCAAGCTTGCTGATCATGAAAAAAAGGTAAGAGATGAAAATGGTTAATGGATGTTAGGTCATCAAAAGACCTCAAGGCCTTCTGAAAACTGGAGTAGAAAGTTAAAAATAAACTTGAATATTTACAGCTCAGGGTCATCAAGACCATCAAAGACCTCAAGGCCTTCTGAAAACTGGAGTAGAAAGTTGAAAAATAAACTTTCATACAATAAAGAATATTTACAGCTCAGGGTTGAAGTGAGGGATCCTTGTGCTCTCTGAGCTTGGTTGTTTTCTTGCAGACATTTTATTACCCAACTAGGTAACATCATCAACTAGAAGGGCATGGGGTTTGCAAACTGATGTTATCTAGTATGGTGATAAAATGTCTGCCAACAACCAAACTTAGACAGCACCAAGGACCTTCTCATGATACAAAGCCAATTCCATGATATTACTCCAAAACATACATGAATTCGAGCTTGATATAAAATAAAGCTAATTAACAGAGGGATACAATCAAGATCAAGTGAGGTGCTAATACCCCTCTATAAAGCTTAGTAAGACCACACCTAGAGTACTGCATCCAGTTTTGGTCACCACACTATAAAAAAGATGTTGAGACTCTAGAAAAAGTGCAGAGAAGAGCAACCAGGATGATTAGGGGACTGGAGACTAAAACATGAAGAAAGGTTGCAGGAACTGGGCATGGCTAGTCTAGTGAAGAGAAGAACCAGGGGAGACATGATAGCAGTCTTCCAATATTTGAGGGGTGGCCACAGAGAGGAAGAGGTCAAGCAATTTTCCAACGCACCTGAAGGCCAGACAAGGAATAATGGATGGAAACTGAACAAGGAGAAGATTCAACCTGGAAATAAGGAGAAACTTTCTGACAGTAAGAACACTCAACCGATGGAACTGAAGTTGCCTTCAGAAGTTGTGGGAGATTCATCACTTGAGACTTTCAAGAAGAAACTGGACTAACATTTGTTAGAAATGGTGTAGGATCTCCCGCTTGGGGGGGTTGGACTAGATGACCTACAAGGTCCCTTCCAACTCTGATTATCTGTTATCTGTTAAAAACCAAGAAAGTCCACTTGCCTCTTGAAAAAAGGCACTTTTGGGACAACCATGACCTGGATGACTGAGAATCTCCATAGACCAGAGGTCTCTAAACTTGGCAACTTTAAGACTTGTGGATTGCAAGTCTCAGAATGAGTATTCTGGGAGTTGAAGTCCACAAGTATTAAAGTTGCCAAGTTTGGGGACCCCTGTCATGGACATTTCCCTTTCACACGTACCCATCACCTCTTACCATCACAAGTTATCCATCCCTTGCTCAACCCCAAATGGGAAGGCACCGACCCCGCCCAGGGCCAACATACGGGTTTTCAGCACATAGCGTGAGGCAGAGTTCTAAACAGGCGCCCCCTCCACGCCCCGTTCCAGCTCTCTCACACACAACACGTGTACAGAGGCGACGTCGGAAAGCCACGTGGAAACACCATCCTCCTAACATCTCAACCCAACCCCCTTGAGGAAGCGAAACCCAGCTTCCGCACCGGCCCCGCAGGCGAGCCCTCACCCTCCTCGGGGTCGTCCTCCGGGTCAGGCTGGGCGCGGGGCAGCGGGTTGAGGAGACGCTCCAACTCCGCCGCTAAGGGCGCCGCCATCTTGTCCCGTCAGAAGGAGGAGGAGGGAGGAGGAGGAGGCGCCTTTGGCGACGCGAGGGTGGGGGCCTATCTCACTCTCTCTAAGAAAGACGCGGTGGGCGGAGCCTCGAGGCCCCGCCTTCTCCGGGTGTCCCTTTACTCGCGCTCTACGGCCATTGAATAAAAGGGGGCACCTATTAATATATTCTAATGGCAGCACCTGTTTTATTTTTTTTTCCGGGTCTTCGTTGGCAAAAGGAGGGACGGAACCTGGTAGCGGAGGGATTAAAGCCATCTTTGGCGGAGGCCTTGAATTGCAGAGTGTCCCGAAATTCGAGAATTGTAAAGCATGGGGTTGCTGGAGGCAGGGAAGCGCAATGGGAGCAGCAGCAGCTCCAGGAATAGGTGCAAAAAACAGAAAGGAAAACACTCTCGTCAAGGCTGCTTTTATACAGGTAGACCTCGACTTAACACAGGGCTCATTTAGTGACCGTTCAAGGTTACAACTGCACTGAAAAAAGCGACTTATGACCGTTTTTCCCCACACTTATGACTGTTGCAGCATCCCCATGGTCACATGATTTACATTCGGATGCTTGACAACTGACTCATGTTTATGACGGTTGCAGTGTCGCAGGGTTACGGGATCACCTTCTCTAGCTTTCTCCCCAGGAAAGTCAATGGGGAAGCCAGATTCACCTAACAATCGTGTCACTCACTTAATAACTGCAGTGATTCACTTAATAAATGTTAAGAAAAATGGGACAAAACTCACTTAACAAATTTGTCACTTAGCCACATAAATTTTGGGCTCAATTGCGGTCATAAGTCGAGGACTACCTGCATAGATTTTCCTTAGAAATTACAAGTAGTCCTCAAGTTACAACTGTATAGGAGCCTGCCCTTTAAGGTCCTCAGTTGTTGGTCATAAAGTGGATTACCCTTGTGACCAACCTGATTTTATATCCTTTTTTTTGTGGTAGTCATTAAGGGAATGTGGCAGTCATTAACCACTGGTTACCAGTGGTTACCAGTGGTCTTCCGGGTGCAATTCAAGGTGCTAGTGACAACTTTTAAAGCCCTTCATGGCTTAGGAGCGGGATACCTGCGAGACCACTTTCTGCGACCTTATGCCTCCCAGCGGCCAGTTAGATCTCACAGGGAGGGCTTGCTCCGGATACCGTCGGCCAGGCAATGTCGGCTGGCGGGTCCACGGGCTAGGGCCTTCTCTGTAGTGGTGCCGTCCCTTTGGAATATGCTCCCCACGGAGATTAGAACCATCCCAAATCTACTTGCCTTCCGCAAAGCCGTTAGGACCTGGCTTTGTCGGAGGCCATGGCATTGAGACCTTGCTCTTCCCCCCTGTATGTTTTGGATTGGTATGAATGAGTTTTTGTTTTTATATTGTGTAGAAATTGTTTTTATCCTTTTACGCCGCCGAGTTCCCCATTGGGGGAAGTGAGGCGGGATATAAATTTAATAAATAAATAAATAAATAAAGTGAACCAATGGGTTGGCTATGAGCTGATTTTGCTAAAAACCAAAAATAAATGCCAGTTTTTGGTAATGCCATTGTAAAATTGGCTGTGGGGTGCTACAAACTGGCATAATTACAATGGCACTTGAAAAAAGTGACTTAGGACTGTTTTTTACCCTTAATGACCGTTGCAAAATCCCCATGGTCATGTGATCAAAATTCAGGTGCTTGGATAACTGATTCATATTTATGATGGTTACAGTGTCCCTGGGGTCATGTGATCCCCTTTTGCGTCCTTCTGACAAGTACAGTCAATGCTGGAAGAAGCCAGGTTCATTTAATAACCATGGTACTGGTGCTAGGTTTAACAATTAGTGCTTTACTTAACAACTGTGGCAAGAAAGGTCGTAAAATGGGACAAAACTCACACAGCAACAGAAATTTTGGGCTCAGTTGTGGTCCCACTGCAAATGTTCAACACTGAACAGGTATAAAATAAATGTAAAATGGGTCACAGAGGTTTATCACATGTAAAAAGTTGATAAATAGTATTTAAAACTAAGATGATATTTGCTGAGTATGGCCACTCAACTCGCTCTCAGTGACCCAGAGCGGTTTACAAAAATAAAATAATACAAAATCCAAGTAACCGCTCCCCAACCTCTTAGTGACAACACTCTGATAAACCACTTGATGGGTTCCATAGCTACCCATTGGCAGAACTGTGCCTTCAGGCCTTGGAAAAGAGAGTCAAGAGTGGGAGGTCTCCACAGGAATGATGTTTTATAGGGAGGGCGCCACTGTTCTGACCAAGGCTTCCTGAGACCGTAATTAAGCACACGCTTAGTCCAAACAACTGTTGTTTTATTTCAACCCTGGGAATTATGTTCATTCCCAGCCCGTAATGAGTCCCAAACAGTCTCTCGAGATAAGCATCCACCGTTCTCTCCATTGAATTGCTGCCAACAACTAAAGTGCCAAATTAACTGAAAAAAGCCAACAAAGTACAAAGTCCACACAGAGCTTCAAGAGTTAATCTGAACAGGGCGAACGACTTTGCTTCCTGCAAAGGATTCTCTACCTTTGTACTTCCTTTATACCTTATGGGAGGGGCAATCACCTCCAAGCCTTACTCCTGAGTCACCCCTTTTGTCTTAGGTGCTCTTGCCTTCTGGCAGCTCTGTGCATACGCGCACTTGGGACAGGCTCCCCTTGTTCCTTGGCCTCGCTGCTGCCAGATTCTGGTGGCTCTGAGTCAGCACACAACTCCCAGATGGTCCTGGCCCCATCTCCACATCAGACGTAGGACCCTTGTCCAAGTCCTCTCCAGGCTCCTGGACTGGTCCCTGTTCTTCCCCACTGTCCAATTCCACTGCCATCTTCACAGGCTGCCGGCAAATCACAACAGCCACCATGGAGAAGACCCTTCATCTTGTACCCTCAAGGTAGACCTCCTTAGGAGTGGACACCCTGCCTCCCTGCTCTGGTGGGTCTGATAGATATGATTGGGAAAAGCCAGTCCTTCAAATAGCCAGTTTAAGTTGAAATAACGTAAAGGCTTTTTCAAAATAAATAAATAACCAAAGGTCCTTGCTGGCCCAGAATCATTCATCTCTGCAAATCTGAGACACATGGACAAAAATCTGAAATAAATTAACAAGGCTATTCCGAATGGTACGGGGTCTCCTGCTTGCGCAAGGGGTTGGACTAGAAGACCTCCAAGGTCCCTTCCAGTTCTGTTATTCCATAATTCTGTATGGAAAGAAAGGGTTCGAAGGGGAGATTTGGGATTGAGTTCAGAGACTAAACCAACATGATGGATCGAGGGATCAAAAGGTCTTTAGAATGTCTTTAGAATCTTTATCCCTCCCATCAAAAATATAATGGCTGCTGTCACACAACAGTCTCAGCCCTATTGACTGTGTCTTCTCCCAACTGTGAGTAGAAAATGTAGTCAAAACATCCTCATCCATACTCAACTGGGAGATTCTCGAATTCAGAACTACAATTTTTGCAGGAGTTGAAACAATCTGAAAGAGTTGGAATGCAGTGGGAACATCTTATCTCTTGAAAAACAAGACAGTTTGGAGAGATGAGAGTGTACGGTACACGTAGTCCTCGATTTACATCCACAACTGGGGCTGGAATGGATCTCGATGAAAAACAAAGTCAATATATTGATCCACATAAAATTTGCATTTCCACATGCCCCTCGAGAGTAATGCTTTTCTTTTTCCAATCTAGAAAAGCAGTAAATATTATGGCAAGGCATGCCGGATGGGATCACTCTCCGATTCAATTAACATTTTTGGGACAGATTTATTCAGAAATAAGCTCCTTGCTATGTCCAAGGAGGGGGGGGTGCTCCTCATTTATTTGACCATTTAACAATTCATAAAACATTTGCCTTCATTCGCCCAACTCCTGATGACCCTGGGCAACAGACTGTCTAAAAAGTAAAAAAATTAGAGCCCAAAAATAAAATCATAATTGTGCCCCAAAGTATATAAAGCAAAGATGCCCAACCGTGGAGCTTTAAGTCTTGTGGACTTCAATTCCCAGAATTCCCCAACCATCCCTGCCCATGAGAAAGGACATTATATTTCCTCCTGTTGTTATTTGTGGTAGATCACAGCCTCCTTTGCTGCAGTTAGGAGAGTCCAAGAGTAACCATGATTGCTGGATTGATACAGAAACATAGTCACAGACACAGCAATCCTGAGGCAGTGTTGAGCAGAGACAAACAACAGAGGCATCCGTAGAGGAGATCAATATCAAAATGAAATTCAATGTAGAGAAAAGTAAAGTCCTACACTCAGGCAAGAAAAACCAAAAATACACATATAGATTGGGTGAAACCAGACTCAATAGCAGTAACTGGGAGAGGGATATTGAAGTCTTAGTGGACAACCAGATAAATATGTGCCAGCAGTGTGCAGCAGCAGCCAAAAAAGCTAATGCAATCCTAAATTGCATTAGCAGAGGGATACAATCAAGATCAAGGGAGGTAATAATACCACTCTATAAAGCCTTAATAAGACCACACCTAGAGTACTGCATCCAGTTTTGGTCACCACACTGTAAAAAGATGTCGAGAGTCTAGAAAGAGTGCAGAGAAGAGCAACCAGGATAATTAGGGGACAGGAGACTAAAATATATGAAGAACGGTTGCAGGAACTGGGCTTGGCTAGTCTAGTGAAGAGAAGAACCAGGGGAGACATGATAGCAGTGTTCCAATATTTGAGGGGCTGCCATAGGGGGGAGGGGATTAAGCTATCTCCCAAGGACCTGAAGGCCAGGCAAGGAATAATGGATGGAAACTGAACAAGGAGAGATTCAACCTGGAAATAAGGAGAAACTTTCTGACAGTGAGAACAACCAACCAATGGAACACTTTGCCCTCGGAAGTTGTGGGAGCTTCATCACTTGAGACTTTCAAGAAGAGATTGGACTGCCATTTGTCAGAAATGGTGTAGGGTCTCCCGCTTGGGCAGGGGGTTGGACTAGATGACCTACAAGGTCCCTTCCAACTCTGATTATCTATCTGATATAAATAAGATAGCATCACTACATGGAACCCTAGCTCTACCCCTTGTAATGAGCATGCAAAGCTCCTCCCCTTTTAAAATCCAGGTGCATAAAAGGGGCGGGGCTTTGCTAATAGGTCTATCATGGCCTATTGGACCACCCTCATGGGCACACCTGGAATTAGGTTTATGCATTGACTTACATGAGAGATTTGTGCATGTACACGTTGATTGTACACTTGCAGTTCTTAGTTGAGGAATTTGGGGAGTTGCTGTGTGGAGTGTCCTATAAAATGGCTGCCAAGACAGGAGGGGGTGATTATGGCTTTTGCACAAAATGGCTACCATGCTAAGCACCAAAAAGCATGCTGGCTTTTTCCAGGCCCAGCAATCATCTTTACCACATCCAATTATTTTTGCCTTCTAGGCAAGAGACACAGTTCCACACACACTACTGGGCAGGAACCATTAACCAGTTATATTTTCTAAGAAAGCCTGCATGGAGCCTGTATGGAGCTGAGCAGAGCTGATAAAGATTCTGATGCATCTGGGATTCTCTTTTTTTAGACCTATGGTTTCTAGGCTGCAAAAATGTGAATCAGCACTAGGGAGTAGCAAACAGATATTTTACAAGAGTGGGGAATGATGGCTGTTTTATAACTTGTGGACTTCAACTCCCAGAATTCCTGGCTAAGGAATTCCGGGAATTGAAGTCAGCAAGCCATAAAGGGGTCATAGTTTGGTTTTAGAGGTTTGGATTTTTGCAGGCATGATATGGCCAGTCCAGTTGCATGGCATATGGTGCCATCTTTGAAGACCTTGCCTAGTCCTCTGCCACCCCACCATTTGGCATGACAAGATTCTCAGAAGCAATCTGCTGTAGAAACGGTCCCTGTAGCACATGTCTTCATGAGAAGTGACATTTGTCAGATTGTGAAAGTCTTCTACTCCCGAAGAGCAACCTGTGATCCAGGAAAAATTAACTTCCAAATGCATGTACAATTTTTAAAATCCCATGGAATGTCTTGACAAATACAGGAAGTTCATTCTTACGACCACTGTGGCTTCTCTGCGGTCAGGTGATCAAATTTCAGAATGCTTGGCAAGTGGCATGTATTTATGATGGTTGCAGTGTCCTGGGATCATGTGATCATCTTTGGTGACCTGTCAAGCAAAGACAATGGGGGGCCTCCTGTCAACCCTGAAGCTGACCTGACTGAGGCCATTTTGAGGCTTCAGTGTTGCCACAATGGAGCTGAGGGAGAGGGAGGGTGAAATAGAGATAGAGGGGGCTTGTAGTCAAAACAAAATACTTTCTCCTGGGAACCAAGGACATTCCTACAGGTGGCCGGGGAGAGGAGGAGCAATGTCACCCGATAGCCGGAAAAACTTTTACTTTTAATCAGGTGAAAACTGATTATTAAGAGTCTATTTTCACCAGCTTATGCCAATATGATATGTCCAATAAACCAATTTTTGAGGAACCTATTTGCCTTGGAGCTCTTGTTTAATATGGATGTATTACTTGGAACCCTGACACCAGATTGACTTAACAACTATGTGACTAACTTAACAATTGCAGTGATTCACTTAACTGTGGCAAACAAGGTCGTGAAATGGGGCAAGGCTCACTTAGCAACAGAAATTTGGGGATGAGTTGTGGTCGTAAGTTGAGGATTACCTGTATTTATTCAAGCTTTCCCTCACCACAACCTCACCCACTGAGTTTCCATGGATGGGGCTCAGTTTTGCTTTAGGCATTAGAGGTCCAATCTTGTCTTTGAAGGTGCACCTAGAACCAATGAAATCCAGTATTGGCCATAGAAATCCATTTGTACCAGATCTTACTGTAGGGAGGGCTTACTTGTTAGAAATCTGGAACATATTTAATTTCATCTCTTTAACACCTTCAGAAGGTGGAAACTGCTGATTTTCTAATTAGTATTTGCAGTTGTAAATACTAAGAGAAGACTTTTGTTAGGTTTCCCTTCAAAATTTCATAAAGGTGTCTATCGTCACATTCCAGCTGACTGTGATGGAAAATGACTTAATGATAAAAGAATCAAACTCAAACTTTGGATTGTCTTGAAAGCTTCTTTTAGATTCTTACAGAAATTTAAATGAGAACCAATGATGTAAAACAGTGTTTCTCAAACTTAGCACCTTTAAGATGTGTGGAATTTAATCATCTAACTGGGGGATTCTGAGAGTTGAAGTCCACACATCTTAAAGCATGTTGGCTAGGGAATTCTGGGAGTAGAAGTCCATGCTGACTGAGGAACTCTGGGAGTTGAAGTCCATACATCAGAGTTGCAAAGATTGAGCAACAACTCTGTAGAAAATTCCCTAAAATAATTCCACATGGTTTTTTTTAACCTGTTTGTTTTGGATAGTCTCACATAACTTTGTTGAAAGCACTGAATGAAACACGGCTTATCTAAATATCAGATTTTCTAGTTTTATTAAAAATTCACAAATTTTTTTAATCCAACTTTCCCCCCCTTTCATACAGTGAATGGTCTAATATGCACTGGAGGTCACACGAGCTTAGCTTTATTTGAACAATAAAAGACCTATGAGAAATTTAATATATAAAGAAAAAAAACGTAGCAGCTGCTGACTGCATATTTGATCATAAAATTTAAATATTTTGGACTATTTTCTTTTAAAGACACAAAAATAAAACCTGTCGGGTCTATATAAGTCATATTAACAATTCCAGTAATGTTGAACAGGACTAAACATTAGCAAAGATGTTAATTTCACCCCCCCTTAACCTTGTAACACTTGGTTTAAAAGATTTTCCTGGCCTGTGGGTACCTACCACCCAAGTATTTTGTGCTATAGAATTGTTTATTTGGCAACCGTCTGATTTTTTAAAGGTATGTCTTCTTTTGTCTTGTGTAAACACCATCTCAACAAACTAGCAGAGTGAATCACAAGTCCTACATCTACAGGGGGGGAAATCAAAGGAAAAATAAAGCGAAGATGAACGATTTTGGTTGATTGCTCAAAATACTTTGCTTTTGAACAAGAGGTTCTAAAACAGGATTATTATTATTTTTGTAAAACATTGAGCTCCTGAATTTTAACATTCGACGTAAACAGTTGACTGTTTTTTTTTCTAGTTCCATAGAGTCTTTATTTGTTATTTGTTTAGCTTTTATTTTTTGTGTGAAGGTAGAACACTTTATTCATTTTTTCAAGTCATTCTTTTTAAACATAAAAGTCAAAGAGGACTTCTGTCTTTTGAGGATTATTGGTGTGTGTTGCTCGGAGAAGGTAGAAAGTTGATACTGAGGGCTAATATTTAAATATTTGTTACTCTGGTCACCCCATTCCCCCCCACCAAAAAACAAACCAAAAATCCCTTCCCAAAAGAACAATAAAATAAACTACATTGTGTCTGCCTGAGAGGCATTTCAGAGGCTTAAAAAGTCTTGTCATTGTGAAACTGCGTTCAACTTTCAGAGGCAAAATTAACAAGCAATAAAATCATAAATTTTAAAATTGCTAGAATTCTTTTAAGCTGTTCGTTTTTCCCTTTTTTCTTCTTCTTATGGACCTTGGCTTGCTTTTTTTCATTTTTCCAGTACTAGTTTTTTTTTCCTGATGGAAACTTATTCCTCTCGTTTCCTACAAGGATCGTGTCATGAGCATCCAAGGACATGCCATCCCATAATATATATTGCGATATCGAAACACTTTACGAGTGTCTTTTTCACTCAGTACCAAAAACAAAACAAAACAAAAGCAGTCTTCCTTCATTCTGTTGTGTTAAGATTGTCCCCTCCCAGTTTTTATAGCAAAATTTCCCTGGGCTCTGAATAATTCGATTAATTCCCAAGATTAAACCGAATGGGCAGGGGGAGCGAAAATAAATGCAGGGCAGAAGGGAGGGAAAAAATGTCTATTTCTTGGAACTCATTTCTATACATCTCGGTATATGCAGGATGGAAATGCCTTCCAAACAAGGTTCCTGGTGTTTAAAGCTACCATACAACAGCCTCATTCATTTCCGGCGGATGTGACAAGTGGTTGCCGTAGTTACCACCTCCGTTGACCGATATTGATGAAAATGGAGGACTTGGTCCAAAGACCTCTGCTGACATGGAGTGCAAGGAACCAGGTAAATTGGGTTCTGGGCTAGGTGAGTCTCCGGGAGGGTGGGACATGATGTCTGTGAAACGTTGAGCTTCGCTGGAAGGGTGATGTCCAGGTAAAGGGTGGTCCATTGCCCCAAGTGGGGTTCCTGATGGTCCTGAGGAGGGTACGAAGGGGAGGTCCACTGGGGTCTGCGCTTGGGAAGATGGAGGTCCTTGTGGGAAAAAATCATAATTGCTTCCGGGTCCATAATATTCACTCTGATAATCTAGGGAAAGGAGAAGAGAAGGGAAAGGAAGAGATTGATTTATTAAATTTATATAGTCACCCAATTCATGGTGACTCTGGGCAGCGTACAGCAATAAAATCCTGATACAAACCCTGATGCAGGGAGTCCTCAACTTATGACCATAATTGAGCCTAAAGTTTCTGTGCTAAGCGAGATGGTTGTTAATTTTGCCCCATTTTATGACCTTTCTTGCTGCAGTTGTTAAATGAATCACTGCCGTTCCTCAGTTAGTAACACAGTTGTTAAGTGAATCTGGCTTCCTCATTAACTTTGCTCGGCAGAAGTTCCCATGACCCCGGGACCCTGCAACCGTCATAAATATGAGCCAATCGCCAAGCATTAGAATTTTTATCATGTGACCGGTGAGATGCTGCAACGGTCATAAGTGTGAAAAATAGCAATAGTGTTTATACAGTGGAACCTCGGGTGGCAAATGCTCCTGTTCGCGACCAAATCGGGTGGCGAACAAAAAATCCACCCAATTTTTAATCGGGCTACAATTTAAAAATCCTGTGGTGAATAAAATTGGTGTGGAAAGATTCCCTTTCAGCACCAATTTCCGCTTCGCTGCCATTTTTTTTGACTGCGCCCATGTGCAGTCGGTCGTGCTTCCAGACACGACCAAATTGGATTGCGAACAGAGTCCGGGAACAGATTACAGTCGTGACCCAAGGCTCCACTGTATACTATGCACATACTTTAAACTTAAATAGGATAATTAATTCTTTCCAACTGACCGAAACCTCATGGCAATAGCAATAGTACTTAGACTCATATACCGCTTCACAGTGCTTTACAGCTCTCTCTAAGCAGTTTTACAGAGTCAGCATATTTCCCCCAACAATCTGGCTCCTCATTTTACCCACCTCAGAAGGATGGAAGGCTGAGTTGACTTTGAGCCTGGTGAGATTCAACCTGCGGACAGTCAGCAGTCAGCAGAATTAGCCTGCAGTACTACGTTCTAACCACTGCGCCACCGTGGCTCATAAGTTATGAAAAATGGTCATAAGTTATTTTTTTCAGGGTCACTGTAACTTTGAACCGTCATTAAATGAACTGTTGAAAGTTGAGGGCTACCTGGACAGCATCACCCTGTTAGCTAAAATATGCTATCTATACATTTTTGTTTTTATGGGTCCCTGCTCTTCCCAGTGCAAATTGGGGGAATAGCAATAAAATGGAAGAGAGCTGAAGGCCACAACTGTAAAATCCAATCTCTTGGCTCCCATCCCGTCTTGATGTCTATCCATTCCCCATGGACCAATCCTGCACGCTTACTCACCTCCATAGAAAGAAAACGGCCCGTTGGGAATGAGCTCGCCCGGCTCCAAACGGTCCACCAGTGGTCTCATGCGGCGGGGGCTGCGGAAAAATGCATGCCTGCGGGCCCCCAGTGCGCTCAGCTGTTTCATGCGCCTTTCCTTAGAGCGCCGGTTCTGGAACCAAACCTGCCAGGGAAGAAGGAGAAAAGAAAACTGGGTTGAAAGTCAGTCCATTTTCTTTCTCCTGGCAATTGGGAAACAACCAGAGATCGTAATGAGCAAGGAGCACTACTAATTGCAGATAGAAACCAAGGAGCAAGCACATCATTGCTAGAATGAGAGGTTCAAAATTGTTACTTCTGTAAGGAGGTTTCTGCAGCACTGCAGCTGCTAGAATTCTCGCCTTATGGCTTTTCGACTTTTCTTCAGTAAAGACGGATCAAAAATTCTTAACAGATAACAGATAATCAGAGTTGGAAGGGACCTTGTAGGTCATCTAGTCCAACCCCCCGCCCAAGAGGGAGACCCTACACCATTACTGACAAATGGCAGTCCAATCTTTTGGATTCTTGGAAAGGAAAGATGCATGAAGAAAAGGAAGGACAGCGCTCGGAAGCAACTCATTTTAAAAGCAGTAAACAATATACCAATTGAGGAATCTTAATTACATTAATTTACTACCAGTAGCTCGATACCTGTGCTTCACTACAAAACTACGTGGTTGGGCTTAGTTTTTGGGGAAGAAAATAAAGGGGAAAAATTCTGCCTCTGCCTACCAGCATCCATCGGTATTCATCTGGCTAGTGTCCTGTCAGTGTGTGAGAGAGTTGAGGGCTATTTGGAAACTGAAGCAGTATTTGCTATGTGAGCAAGAAGGAGGCAACAAGGAGCCTGGGCGTGGCTTAGCTCAACTGTTCTGTACTAAAGCTGCTTGGTGCTGTGAAACTGAAACTGAAACTCCTCTTCTGTTCTTGTGCTTTGCAATTGGAATAGATTTCTTTTCAGGTGGGGAGGGGGAGTAGAACTCCTTAGCATCAGAGCATGTTAATAACAATATAGGAAATACTAATGCTCTGATGGTCATTTCGAAAAGTCCTTTCTTAGGGAGCACCTAGAAGCTAAGAGGAACATACGTGCCGAATTTCAAGTTTGTAGGCTTTAAGGTTCTGGAGATTTTGTGATGATGCGTGAGTGCTTTTTTGCTTGTATGCATATAGATTATTATACGACTCTTCTTTTATTACTTTTATTGTTTTTATATGAGGTTTTATATTCTGTAAACTGCCTTGAGTTGCCATGGGCAAATAGGCGGCAATATAAATTCACTAAAGAAATAAATAAACCTCTCAGAACACTCCAGCCAATTCTGACAGGACAATCCATCTGTACAGGTAGACCTACGACCACAATTGAGCCCAAAAAATTTTTTTGTTGGTAATTGAGGTATTTGTTACATCAGTCAAAAAAGGTGATCACATGACCCGGGAGCACTGCAACTGTTGTAAATACATGTCAGTTGTCAAGCGTCCAAATTTTGATCATGTGACCACAGGGATGCTACAATGGTCATAAGAGGGAAAAACCATCACAAGTCACTTTTTTGACCATTAAAGGGTCACTAAATGAATTAAGTCAAGGACTATCTGTATATAAACAGAGCATGAATCCCACTCTCTTCTAGCACTGATGATGTTACCTAGTTGGGTAATGAAATGACTGCAAGAAACAACCATGCTCAAGGAGCAACACACACACACACACACACACACACACAGAGTTCAACCCTGAGCTACAAATGGTCTCTTCTGTTGGTCTTTAAAAGCGTTTGAAACGTTAACAACCCATATTAAAGAGATGTCTGCTTTGGAGATATATTGCTCTTCGAAGTGAAATAGTTTATCTGCTAGAATTCTTAAACCTGAAAAATTAGGAATATTTTTGTCCTAATAGACTGGTAAGTCTCTAAGGAGGGTGGGGTTTCAGCTGATTTTTTATTTGAACGGACTCCTGAATCTGTTATCAGTCTGGGAAGCAATACACATGGGTTTCCTTGATTAAGCCAATTTTCTGGGTTACACAAGATAAACTTGTGTAACAAGAAGATAAACCATTCACAAATCTTTCAGACTGTCTAGGACTGGGTGCAAAACTAACCAGATTTGTAGGGGCTGCTGCAGAGATTGTACTCCAACCCAGTTTATGTACATAAGTTGTTCTCCTTCCTGTAAGAGCCCACAGAAAGCTTCCACATTTCCTGACATTTTCTCATATGGTACTTACTCCATCTGATCTATCTGGGAAAGCAGAGCACTTAAGAACGTAAGGCAGCATCTTTTCTTGAGTGCTGGACTGATGGATGTCTTCCTTTCGAGAGAATGCAGAATTCAAATCAGAGATTTGCACGGCTCCTTGCTAATTAAAAAATGGGAATAAAACAGAACTCCCATTCATTCCCACTGAATTGCCTCAAAAGCAGGGTTCTGTTTTTCTATGAAGAGCAGTTCCAGGAATTGGCTATGTCTACTTTAATGAAAAGAAGGTCTAGGGGTGACATGATATCAGTCTTCCAATATCTAAGGGGCTATCACAAGGAAGAGGGGGTCAACCTATTCCCCAAAGCACCTGAAGGCAGGACAAGGAGCAGTGGGTGGAAACTAATCAAGGAGAGAAGCAACTTAGAAGTAAGGAGAAATATTCCTGGCAGTTAGAACAATTCATCAGAAGTTGTAAATGCTTCAACACTGGAGGTTTTTGGGAAGAGATTGGAAAGCCATTTGTCTGGAATGGTATAGAAACTCCTACCTGAGCAGGGGGTTAGACTGGAAGACCTCCAAGGTCCCTTCCAACTCTATTATTCTGTATTTTCAGTCTAAATTATAACGTAGTTGTTGATCACGTTATAGTTACATGTTCTGCAGATTTATAAGTACAGAAATTTTGAGAGAGAGAGAGAGAGGGAAGGAGGGAGAGAGAGAGAGAGAACACCATGGTTATAAAGAGAGGATTTGAATATAATCTACCTATATTGGTACTGTACACTTCTCCATGTTCGCAATACCACATCCCACAGAACCATAAATTTGTCGCTTTGTAGAATGAGAGGGGTGCCATATAAATGGAATCCATCCATCAATCAATAAAATTAGAATAAATCTGCCAAAGTGCTAAATAGATTGCGTGCTACATCTCCACCCCAAGCTTATCCAGGTTTAACCGTGATCCGCCACCTCTACTTGCGTGCAAGCAAACTGCGTACCACTTAATGGAAATAATCAGCGGGTTCCAGCAAAAATGTCTTAAATTGTGGCCATGCAACTGCTGGGCAATGCAAATGTTTGCCGAGTGGCCAAAATGCAGTCATGTGATGATGGGGGGAGGGGAGGGGGGCAGGATGCCAGAACTTTGAAATAGGACCGTAAGTCATATTTTTCAGGGCCATGATCATAACTTCAAACAGCTGCTAAGCAGCCAATAGTAAGTCAAGGAGAATCCTGTAGAATCATCTTCTTTTCATGACCCCATAATCCCTTGTGGGATGGAGTCTGGGCAACTGAATGGAGCTCAGTGTTTACTAGCTGGATGCTCTTCCTGTCACCAATATGGAGTTATATTCAGCAACGGTCACTCATGCACTCGTTACCTCCCGTGTGGACTACTGCAATGCTCTCTACATGGGGCTGCCCTTGTGGACCACTCGGAGGCTTCAACTGGTGCAGAATGCGGCCATGCAGGTTGTGATGGGAGTATCCTGATACTCCCATGTTACACCCCTCCTGCGTGAGCTGCATTGGTTGCCGGTTGCCCTCTGGGTGAGATTCAAGGTGCTGGTACTTACCTACAAAGCCCTACATGGCTTAGGGCTGGGATATTTGTGGGAACCTCTGCTGCCAGCAACATCTGCCCATCGCCCTGTGCGATCCCACAGACAGAGCCTCCTTGGGGTGCCGTCGGCTAGACAGTGCTGGCTGGCAACCGCCAGGGGTAGGGCCTTCTCGGTGGGAGCGCCCACCCTGTGGAATCTGTTATGTATGCAGGTTTGAATGTCATTGGTTAAGTTTGAACTGTTCTTGTAAAATGTCAGAAATGATTGGTTTAAAAAGTGCGGGAAAACCCTGCACTCTGATTGGCTGGCAACTGCGGCTGCTGGCTATAAGTAGCAGCCACAGACCAGCCAACTCGGGTCTGTTATGAGCTGTAGTCACTAATAAACTCTCCACTGAAGCACTCCGCGTCTGACTCTTCATGCAAATCTAACACTGGCGATGAAGGTGGGATCCTTCCTGAAGAGAAGACAATGCGGAGAAGAAGCCGAGAGAGAGGGCTGTGCTGAACACCTCCCCAGCCCCGTTTGATCCAACGGCAGAAGACTGGGACTCGTATGCAGATCGTTTCCAAATGTATTTGGAGGGAAACGATCTCGCCAACATTTCCGACAAGTGGAAGAGGGCGGTCTTTCTTACCCACTGCGGTCCGGCCATTTTCAAGATGGCAAAGGCATTGGCGGGAGCTGCAGACGTGAAGGTAATGGACTGGCCCGATTTAGAAAAGGTATTAAGAGCCCATTACGCGCCACAAGGATCGTGCCTCATTAAGAGTCACGAATTCTACCGTCGGGATCAAGGGGAAAGCGAAAACATTAATGACTTCATGGCAAGTTTAAGGGACATTGGGGGTGCGTGTGAATTTATCAACTTAGAAGAGGCCATGCGCGATCGATTTGTTCTAGGCCTAAAAGACAAGGTTTTGCAGAGCAAATTATTAATGAAACCTAAGATCACGTTTAAGGAGGCCATAGAAGAAGCTTCTTCAGCGGAAGCTACCAAGTCCTCAGCAGCAGCCATGAAGAAAATTAACAAGGCCACAAGCCATCCTGATGTGGAAAAATCCACAACAACCCATTGCGAGCAAATAGATTCTGATTCAGACTGTAGTGAGGTGGAGGAAGGAATTTATAGACTCAGAATGGAGAAGAAAAGAAAAGACCTTGGAAGAAAGAGGCAAGACTTTTATTGCAGAGGTTGGGGGGGGCACCCCCGCACTGAATGCAAGTTTCTTGATACCATCTGCCTCCGTTGTGAAAAAAGAGGTCACCTAGCAAGAGTCTGCAAATCATCCAGAGCTCCACCAAGCAGAAAGAAGTTTCCTGACAAAGATTTCAAGCCTAACAACTTCAGTGAGTAAATGGGGCGCAATACAGAAGCAAATGGGAAGAATGGAACTCATCAAACAGTCACCATTGGTCATTCTTCACCCTTAAGAAGCAGAAAAGTACATGTGAAGGTACTAATTGAAGGAAGGCCTTGCCAAATGGAAGTGGACTCAGGCTCCTATTTATCTATGGTGTCATGGGACACTATTCACAGGCTACTTCCCAACATTCAGAAGAAGCATTTCCAGAAGCAAGCACTGACTCTTAAAGACTACCAAGGGAACAAGATTCCAGTAGTTGGAACAAGAGAATTCATCGTGAAGTTCAAAGGCCACACCAAACGTTTGCCCCTGACCATCGTGGACAAGGACCCCCCAAGCTTGCTGGGACTTGAGTGGTTCAAGCCACTAGGCATCGAGGTGACTGGCATCAATCACGTGAGCAACACTGAATGGGAGGAGGCCCTGAAGTCTGAGTTTCCAGAGGTCTTCAGCGACGGATTGGGCAAGTATATGGGGACCCCTATCACTTTCAACCTAGATGCCAAGGTGCCCCCAATTCGCTTAAAGCCCAGAAGGGTCCCATTTGCCTTAAAGGAAAAATTGATGCACAATTAGATAAACTAATAGCTCAAGGAGTTTTAGAGCCCACTGACTACTCCAGATGGGAGACACCCATAGTCACACCAGTCAAGACTGATGGGTCAGTGAGAATCTGTGGGGACTATAAGGGGACATTGAACCATGCACTTCAACAGAGCGCATATCCAGTTCCAGTGGTGCATCATTTATTACATTCACTTGACAGGGGTACAGTCTTTGCCAAATTGGATCTGGCCCAGGCATATCAACAACTAACAGTTGATGATGCCACTGCAGAGGCCCAAACCATTGTGACTCTCAGGCTGTTAAATGCCTGCTCTTAAGATCCAGCTGCCTACAATTATTGTAGGCTCGAATCCCACCAGGCTCAAGGTTGACTCAGCCTTCCATCCTCTCGGGGTAGGTAAATTGAGGACCCAAGATTTTTGGGGGCAATTAGCTGACCTTGTAAAAATGCCGCTTAGTAATAAGCAGGCATATACAATGGAATGAAGGCTATTGCTGAGCACACTGGGTTGTATCCCAGAATTGTAAGCCCCTGAGTCTTCGGAGAAGGGCGGCATATAAATGTAATTTTAAAAAAAAATGTAAAAGGTTACAGTTTGGAGTAAGCGTGGCACCAGGCATTTTCCAAAGCCTTATGGAAAGGATGCTCCAAGGACTGCCAGAGGTAGTGCCTTACTTTGATGATGTGTTAATCTCTGCTGAAAATGACACTCAATTACAAGAGAGACTCAGAGAAGTCCTTACCAGATTCAAGAAAGCGGGGTTAAAAGTCAAGGAAGAAAAATGCACTCTTAGAACTGACAAGATTGAGTTCTTGGGCTATATGATTGACAAGCATGGCATCCACCCTACAGATGCCAAGGTTCAAGCAATCAAAGAAGCCCCTAGACCAAAATGCAAAACAGATTTGCAAGCCTTCCTTGGACTTATTAACTTTTACCACATGTTCCTACCTCAGAAGGCAACCATTGCAGAACCATTACACAGATTGCTTGACAAAAGTCTGTTTGGGTCTGGGGCAGGAAAGAACAATCAGCATTTAACAGTATTAAAAGACTAATCACATCTGATGCTGTACTCATACAGTTCTCTGAGAATTTACCTGTTGTACTGACTTGTGATGCATCCCCTTTGGAGTGGGTGGGGTTGAGCCACAGGCTTCCCAGCGGAGGGAAGCCCCTATTGCATTTTACTCTCACACCTTGACCAAAGCAGAGAGGAATTACAGCCAATTGGACAAGGAAGCATTGGCAATTGTTGCAGCTATCAAGAAATTTCATGCGTATTTATATGGGAGAACATTTACCATTGTCACAGATCACAAACCTTTGTTAGGCATTGTGGCAGGAGACAAACCTACACCCATTATCCTGTCACCAAGAATGCTGAGGTGGACTGAATTTCTTGCTGCTTATTCATACCCTTATCCACAAGCCTGGCAAGGACATTGGACATGCTGATGCCTTGAGTCGTTGCCCACTTCCTTATAACAAGGAGGACTTTGAACCTGAGGCACACACCTTTTTCCTAGAAACTGTTGCCAAGCTTCCAGTACACGCTGCTGAAATTGCCAGAGAGACTGCCAAAGACACTTTATTGGCTCCTATTATAGGCTGGATTAAGAAAGGTTGGCCTCTTCAAGATCTACCTCACCTTGCCCAACCTTTTAAATCCAGGCAAACTGAATTATCTGTATTAAGAGGATGTATTTTGTGGGGTAACAGGGTGGTTATTCCTGCAAAACTGCAAAGGAGGTTTTGGAAATGCTACATGAGGGTCATCCTGGTATTGTAAGGATGAAGGGATTGGCCAGGAGTTATGTATGGTGGCCAGGTATTGACAAAATGGTTGAAAACTGGGTTGCATCTTGTCCCAACTGTCAGGTAGTCAGGCCTGCCCCACCCTCGCCCCAAACAGGAATGGGAATGTCCTAGGGGCCCATGGTCTAGGATTCACATTGATTTCGCTGGCCCTACCAGAGGGCACAGCTTCCTTATTATAGTAGATGCATATTCCAAATGGCTAGAGGTCATCCCTATGGCATCCACCACAACTGATGCTGTCATCAAGCAGCTTAAAAGCTTTTGTAACCCACGGGTTACCTGATGTTCTTGTCTCTGACAATGGCCCTCAATTTACATCCAACCCTTTTGAATCCTATCTAGCACAACAGGATATCAGACATGCCCTGACTGCCCCTGGGCATCCTTCGGCTAACAGCCAGGCTGAACGAATGGTACATTTTACCAAGGAAAAGCTTCAGCAATTGGGTCCTGGGGACATCACTGAGAAAGTTGAAAAACTTCTTAGTGTTCAGCACATCACTCCTAACCCATCAACTAACTTATCCCCAGCAGAGTTGTTGATGGGTAGGAAACTTAGGTCTTCCCTTGACCGCCTTCATCCCACTTACGCACCCAACACACCACTAGATTCCACTAGCAAAGTTCGCACATTCAGTGTGGGTGATTCTGTTTATGCTAAGAACCTTATGGGTGAGCCTTCATGGATTCCTGCTGAAATAACTCACATCACAGGCCCTCGTTCTTACAGGGTACAAACAGAGGATGGAGTCCTCTGGAGCAGGCACATTGATCAGCTTAGATCCAGGTTACCTCAGGAACATCGCAATTGTTCCTCTCTAGTTCCCATACCTAATGCTTTTTCTAGGGGTGGGGAGGAACATGAGGATAATCAGCAAACAAGAATCAACCCCATGTGTAACGAGCCATTACGACAGGAACCATCCCAAAACCTGTCACAATGCCAAAATCCATCCTTACAAGTGGAAGATTGCACATCACTACCTGACTTGGGTGCTGACATTGGGCTGGAGATGGGTTGGGAGGAGAGACCAGATTCTAACAATCAAACAGGATCTTCTTTCACAGGAAGTCCAACTAGGGAAATGTCAACAGACACATTTCCCCTCTCACTGGGTGAGAATGTTAAAACTTCTGAACCACGAAGGTCTCAACGTACACGTAAGAGCCCCACCTATTTAAAAGAATACATTAGATAGGTTGGGGTTTGAGTATGGGCTAAACCTAGTGGGGAGGGGTGTTATGTATGCAGGTTTGAATGTCATTGGTTAAGTTTGAACTGTTCTTGTAAAATGTCAGAAATGATTGGTTTAAAAAGTGCGGGAAAACCCTGCACTCTGATTGGCTGGCAACTGCGGCTGCTGGCTATAAGTAGCAGCGCAGACCAGCCAAATCACGTCTGTTATGAGCTGTAGTCACTAATAAACTCTTCACTGAAGCACTCCGCGTCTGACTCTTCATGCAAATCTAACAGAATCAGTTACCTCTGGAGCTTCGGTTGGCCCCTGACCTTCGTTCCTTCCATTGTGACCTGAAGATGTGGTTGTTTCAACAGGCCGGCCTGGACTAAGGGGTGGGTTTTTATGGGGTTTTTATTGTGATTTGTAGGGGTTTTAGATATTTGTTTGGGTTCTTGTTTAATATCTTTTAATAATTTTAAATTTTGTATTTTGTGCTTTTATCATTGTGAGCCGCCTTGAGTCCTTCAGGAGATAGGGCGGCATACAAATCCAAATAAATAAATAAAATATATTCTCATGAATCTATATATCGTGCCCAGAGAGAGAAATGTCTGCCTCTACCTAGGATCAAACTCATAGCCTCCTGATTGTGAGGCGAGAGCACCGCTTCTAGGCCACCACACCACTCAAGAATGTCCTGTAGAATGAAAGAAAGAAAGAAAGAAAGAAAGAAAGAAAGAAAGAAAGAAAGAAAGAAAGAAAGAAAGAAATCTCCCCAACCTCTTAGCTACCATACCTGAGTGATACTGTCCTACTGTTTGAGTTGAGGGACGATCCAGTGAGTGGGTGATTACTGACCCATTGGGTAGAGATCCTTTGAGCCCAGTGGTGGGATTCAAATGTTTTTACTACCGGTTCCGTGGGCATGGCTTGGTGGGCGTGGCAGGGGAAGGATATACTGTAAAATCTCCAGCGAGAGGTGGGATTTGCTGGTTCTCCAAACTACTCAAAATTTCCGCTACTGGTTCTCCAGAACCTGCTGAATGCCACCACTGTTTGAGCCCCATTTTGAGATCAAGGTTTCAGCTCCTGCAATTCACTTCTGGCCAAAGGCAGTTGGCTCATCAGAGATTGCTGGAACAACCTAACCATTGCTGCATTCATGCAGCTGCTCATAAAGGGAGCTCCGCATCACCCCAAGGTTGGGAAGTGCTATAAATTCAGGGGTATGGAACTGCCTTTTGCATCTGTTTCTAAAATTTCCCCAAGCAGGACAAAAAGAAGGGAAAGTGGAACATTGAGTTCAAAGAAGGAGAGGGCAGAATGCATACATCAAGCTGAGATTAACCTCAATTTTTCAAAAATTCTTTTCAGACAGGTTTGAAGAAGCAAACCTGGATCTCTGCAGAAGAAGCTGCAGAGATTGAGGGCTCTATCACTGGAGGTTTTCAAAAATAAACTGGGCAACTCTTTGTACAGGATGCTATAAGGATTTCCTGCCTAGAGCAGGGGATTGGACTAGAAGACCACTGCGGTCCCTTTTAGCTGTATGATTCTATGTTAAAAGACGTCACAATGTTTCACCTTAACTTTCCTTTGGCCCAAATCCCCAAAGCCACAAATAGTTCACTTTGCAAATTTTAAGCAGTAGACAGACTTTCACATCAACTCTTAAGTTAACTGTTTGCAAAGCAAGCTTATCTGAGATGGTTAGAGACCTTCCTTCGTGAATAAAACAGTCATGCAACTTGAAACGTGGTGGCTGGTTGTGTGTGCGTTTGTGTAGGCATAGCCATTTCCTGCAAACCAAGGTGACTTCCCTTAGCTTATAGTTAAATACGTTGGACGTGTATCCATAAAATGGGTTAATTCAATCATGACATCAAAAGGCTTGTGTGGACAGAGCAATTGGGTTAGATCTTGATTGCGTTTGGAAGGTGAGAAAATTATTCCAGTTGTGTGCCTTCCATGCATTTCCCCACTTCCTTTGCACCAAAGGGTCTTTGCATCACTAGATAATCCTAACACATGGGGGTTGGATGGGGGGGTGGGCTTCTTTCAATCAGACCTCCCACTACTTGAAGTTATAATGTGCTTTGTTTGGTTTAGGCTTTGCATATTTCACCGAATTTTCAGGATCAAAGAATCAAGGAATTGCAAAACTGAAAGAGATTCTAAAGAGTCTACCATAGATAGGAAGACCATCAACCTTCCTCAGGAGATGACTGTCCAGCCTTTAAAAAAAAACTTCCAGAGCGGGACAGCCTGCAATCTCCATTTAGAACCATAGGCCTGGAAGGAACTTTGGAGGTCTGTCAAATGAAGCTAGCAGAATTATTATCGGATGCCTTAAACCAACCCCTCTCTAGATGGCTTTCAGGCCTTTCATCATCTTAGCAACTAAGATGATGAAAGGCCTGGGGACTAAAACAGATGAAGAACGGTTGCAGGATTTGATTATGGCTACGCTACAGAAAAAAAGGACCAGGGGTGATATGATATCAGTATTCCAGTATCTGAGGAGCTGCCATAAAGAAGAGGAAGTCAACTTATTTTCCAAAGCACCAGAGGGCAGGACAAGAAACAATGGATGGAAACTCATCAAGGAGAGAAGCAACCTGGAATTAAGGAGAAACTTCCTAACAGTGAGGACAATGAACCAGTGGAAGAGCTGGCCTTCAGAAGTGGTGGGTGCTTCATCACTGGAGGTTTTTAAGAAAAGAGTGGATAGTGCCACTTTCTGAAATGGTATAGGGTCTCCTGCTTGAGCAGAGGTCTGGACTAGAAGACCACCAAGGTCCCTTCCAGCTCTATTCAGAATTGAAATTCTGAATTGAATTGAAAGATAAGATCTACCACCTCGCTGGCATTGTCCCGCCTGCTGTTCTCAGAGAAGCATCAGTATACAGAGAGAGAGACTCAAACCATCAATGTCTAGGCCAGCTTTGGTAACTCCAGACTTGTGGAGCCAGGCTGAGGAATTCTGGGAGTTGAAGTCCACAAGTCTTATAGTTGCCAAGGTTGGAGACCCCTGATCTAGGCAACATCCTCTCTATGGCCTACAACCAGCTCAGCAGAGACTATAATCCAGGAAAATCTTCCTTAGGTCAATGGAAAATTTTGAAGAACTTGAAAGCCAAGGGGATCTATGGAAAGCTACAAAGAACCAACACTGGATGGAACCAACAGAGGAGCCAGCACCTGGGTCTGATGAAAGCTGGGAAGCATGGAAATCATTGAATATACTGCGCATGGGTACAGCAAGATCCAGATGTCAGGATTCCAGCAATCGCTCTAATTAAATCATGATTCCTGAGCCAAACTTCAAAAAACTCCAAAGGATTTATTATGAGACAACATACTGGCACTGCCCTGGATGAAGCCAACTCTGGCCTACGTCATTTACAGTCCCCTGTGACCCTGTTTCCCCTCTGGGTGTCTCATAAACCAGATTCTCCAACTGAGCCCGTTCACGTGTTGGGTGTCATCATTCACACTCTCCAATTAAATATATTCATGGGCAAAAACTCTGGTATTTTAGTTACAATCTTTTAAAGATAAGAGTTGGAATGTATTTTCACTTTCAAACTGTTGCACTGCTCTTCCAGATTTCCTTCTTCCCCTCCTTTTTTATGGCAACTAATTGCAATGTACTGAGGATGAAAATCAGATGTTATCCAAAGTAAGAAACTAAGAAAAATTAACAGACTGTCCTTGTGGTATTTTACATCCAGACAAACCTGCGCAGTATAAGTTGAGTGTCTCCCTATACACAGGTAGTCCTCAACATATGATGACAATTGAGCCCCAAATTTCTCTTGTTAATTGAAACATTTGTTAAAGTAAGCTTTGCCCCATTTTACAACCTTCCTTGCCACAGTTGTTAAATGAATCACTGCCGTTCATAAGTTAGTAACCCGGTTCTTAAGTGAATTGGGCTTCCCCATTGACTTTGTTTGTCAGAAATTCACAAAAGGGGATCACATGATCCCAGGACATAGGAATGGTCATAAGTATGAACCAGTTGTCAAGCATCCGAATTTTGATCACATGACCATGCAGATGCTGCAAAGGTCGAAACTGTGAAAATGGTCACTAGTCCCTTTTTTTCAGTGCCGTTGTGACTTTGAGCGGTCACAAAGTGAACTGTTGTAAGTCAATCCTGTTGGATTTTCCCCTTTACCAGAGAGAGCCCCCTTGTGGAGTACTGTGAAGCCATTACCATGGAACTCCACAGTGCTGTACAGTAGAAGCCATTTGAAGGCAGTACGGTAGAAGCCATTTGAAGGCACAACAGGCTGTATCATAAGAAAACACACCCCGAGGGGTGTTAGGGGTGTCTTACCCCCATAGTATTTGTTTCCAGAGAGTAAGCAATCCATGTACCAAGTTTGTTTGAAATTGCTCAAGGTGTTCCAGAGTTATGCTGGAACACACACACACACATAGATATAGATACAGATATTTTTCCCAGCATAAGAGAAGCCCGTAAAAGTAAGATGCAGCATCACGGAAGATGACTGATCTTCAAAGCATCCTTGAAGGTGACCATGACAAAGAAACTGCAGCTCTGATTTGTGTGGGGGCAGCAGGGTGTGTGTTAGTGGTGTGTGTGTTTGTGTGTGATTTTGTATGGACACGCATACCCTTCTTCTCCCTCCCACCCTCACAAACATCTCCTCCAGTTCTAGGCTAGAAAACTGCTGTTCCTGCAAATCCAAACTCATGGAAAGGCCTTCTTCAGAGGACACAGAAAGCAACTCCATTTTCGGCTGAATCTCTTGCAGTCTCACACAGGGCCTAACTTAAAGCAGTTGCAAAGTTTTTAGAGTGAAGGGAATAAAGGCCTCAATTTTTATATTTTATTATTTTTATAAAGAACTCAAGGCAGCAAAGCAATGCTTCTTCGTCCTCTTGGTTTTTTTTCCATAGCAACCACCAACCCGGGTTTGCAAGAATTAATCTCACAGATGATGGTGATGATTTTTACACACATACACACACATACACACACATATATGTTGTAAGCCTCTCAGAGTCCCTTTGAACTGTGAGATGATCAGCATATAAATTTGATTAATTATACACACACACACACACACACATACAGTGTGTATATAGACAGGTAGTCCTTGATTGAGGACTACATTTGAGCTCAGAATTTATGTTGCTAAATGAGAATTTTTTAAAGTAACTTTTGCCCCATTTTATGACTTATCTCATCACCATTGTTAACTGGATCACTGTGGTTGTTAAGTTAATAACACAGTTTTAGGTGAATCTGGCTTCTCCACAGATTTTGCTTGTCAGAAGGTCACAAAAGGAGATCACATAACCCTGGGACACTCCAACCGTCATAAATATGTGTCAGTTGCCATGCGTCGGAATTTTGATCATGTGACCATGGGGATGGGGCAATGGTCATAAGTGAAAAATGGTGATAAGCCACTTGTTTCAGTGCTTTAACTTAATAACAGTCACTTAATGAACTGTTGTAAGTCGAGGAAGATAGACAGATAGATAATAATAGATATAGATAGATAGACAGATAGATAGATAGATAGATATAGAAAGATATAGATAGATATAGTTTTATTGTTGTGACATCCAGAAACTCAGAAGGTCATCACACAGCCCACTACCCAGGTAGCTAAAACACAAAAGGCTGAAGGACACACAGCCACTACCTCAGCCACACAGGCTCTTACGAAAAAGCCAACCAATCAGCAAACATCAACTCCATCAACCAATCAAGAAGCAACAACACAACCAACAACACAGCCAACCAATCAGCAAACACCAATTCCATCAACCAATCAAGCAACACAGCCAAAAACACAGCCAACCAACCCGCTTACAGCAGAGCCAGCACACACCTCCCCTCCAGTATTTATAGAGAGAAGGCAGCTCAGATCACACTTTGCTGGCACAAGCACAAAGCCGAAGACACCAGCCTGAAGATGGTGAGTGGGATCTCGTCAAAACGTCGCCAAGGTATTCTCAATCTTACATGGGACAAGACCCAAATACACCAAGACCTACATACCTTTACCCATGAAAATCTACGAAATATATATATATTTTACACACACACACACACACACACACACACACACACACACACATATATACACACACACACGTGTGTGTGTAAGAGAGGAGGGAGAAAGGGAGAGAGAGGGAGAGGGAGAGAGAAAGAAATGGGATAAAAATATACTCAGCATAATAAAAATAGTGATGATGGTTTCAAAAACAATGCAAACCATTTCCAGCTTGCGAGGCCCCTAGGCCATAACAATAATAACAAACAGCTTACATCTTGCAGCAACACTGTTAATATCGTGAAACAACAACATCTGCCTATCACAGGTTTTATCCCAGCTGGATAAAAATGCCAAGTCCAGTCTAAACATCTGGCCAACTTTGCAATGAAGCATAATATAAAGACACCCCCCCCAATAGAACGGCTTGGTGGAAAAAGAAGCAAAGAGAATACCAACAGCAGTAGGCACCTTGGGCACCATCCCAAAACATCTGGAGCACCACCTGAGCACCGGCATTGGCAAAACCTCCATCTGTCAATTGCAAATGGCAGCTTTACTCAAAATGGCTTACATCCTGCAGCGATACTGTTAGCACCACAACATTTCAACATCTGCCTATCCTAGGAACTTGGGAAGAACTCACTAGGTAGATAAAAATTCCAAATATAATCTGAGCATCTTGGCTGACTGTGTCACCAACCATAATAATAATATTTATTGATGTGGATAATAGACTAATTGATTGGAGACTTGATTGATTACCTGCCATCAAGTCATTTTTGATTTGTTGCACATTACTTTTTAAATAATTGGTGTAGAGATTTTTCTGCATTTCTCTTTTAAACATTGCAATAGCATTTTTGTTTTTTGTTTTTAAAAATGTGTCCGTAGGAGCAACAGAAACAGCTCCTTGTTTTGGGGGCAAAGATCTTGCTGCTTTCTCTTGGGTTTTCTCCATAGCCAAGGGAGGAATTGGAGTTGATGTAGCTCCTTAACACAGCCAAATTGGATTAACAGACCAATCAGATTGGATTAACAGGCCTGAGTCCCCAAGGGGCTTCTAATATTCCCCTCAGTCAGTAAACACCCCTCCTTCAGCTGGCAGCCAAATTCCTCTTTCCCTCCGATATAAAAAAAACAGCCAGTTTTGAATAATCACATTTGTCTGTCAATTTTCAGTTTTTGCCTTGATTCCAAATAATTTTTCCCCTCCCATATGGGAAGCTTGCAATTCACCTGTGCTAAGCCATCTTCATTGTTGTTGTGGGGAAACTAGGAGATAACAAAGAAGATAACAATAACAGGTTGGAAGGGACCTTGGAGGTCTTCTAGTCCAGCCCCCTGTTCAAGTAGGAGTGGAGGAAGGTGTATTTTGGATATGTTCACCGCTTTGAATTACTGTTCTGACCCAAACCCTTTCCAATAAAACAAACAATAACCAAAGGGAACAGAAACCTTTTAATGAGTCTTATGAATCCCTGGTTAAAAGGCTGCTGCATACTAATTAACTTTGATAAGCACAAACCACGCCAAAACTGTGCGAGGCTGCCAAGAATCACAGATAAGAAATGTTAGATTTGCATGAAGAGTCAGACGCGGAGTGCTTCAGTGAAGAGTTTATTAGTGACTACAGCTCTTAACAGACGCGATTTGGCTGGTCTGCGCTGCTACTTATAGCCAGCAGCCGCAGTTGCCAGCCAATCAGAGTGCAGGGTTTTCCCGCACTTTTTAAACCAATCATTTCTGACATTTTACAAGAACAGTTCAAACTTAACCAATGACATTCAAACCTGCATACATAACACCCCTCCCCACTAGGTTCAGTCCATACTCAAACCCCAACCTATCTAATGTATTCTTTTAAATAGGTGGGGCTCTTACGTGTACGTTGAGACCTTCGTGGTTCAGAAGTTTTAACGTTCTCACCCAGTGAGAGGGAAATGTGTCTGTTGACATTTCCCTAGTTGGACTTCCTGTGAAAGAAGACCCTGTTTGATTGTTAGAATCTGGTCTCTCCTCCCAACCCATCTCCAGCCCAATGTCAGCACCCAAGTCAGGTAGTGATGTGCAATCTTCCACTTGTAAGGATGGATTTTGGCATTGTGACAGGTTTTGGGATGGTTCCTGTCGTAATGGCTCGTTACACATGGGGTTGATTCTTGTTTGCTGATTATCCTCATGTTCCTCCCCTCCCCTAGAAAAAGCATTAGGTATGGGAACTAGAGAGGAACAATTGCGATGTTCCTGAGGTAACCTGGATCTAAGCTGATCAATGTGCCTGCTCCAGAGGACTCCATCCTCTGTTTGTACCCTGTAAGAACGAGGGCCTGTGATTTGAGTTATTTCAGCAGGAATCCATGAAGGCTCACCCATAAGGTTCTTAGCATAAACAGAATCACCCACACTGAACGTGCGAACTTTGCTAGTGGAATCTAGTGGTGCGTTGGGTGCGTAAGTGGGATGAAGGCGGTCAAGGGGAGACCTAAGTTTCCTACCCATCAACAACTCTGCTGGGGATAAGTTAGTTGATGGGTTAGGAGTGATGTGCTGAACACTAAGAAGTTTTTCAACTTTCTCAGTGATGTCCCCAGGACCCAATTGCTGAAGCTTTTCCTTGGTAAAACGTACCATTCGTTCAGCCCGGCCGTTAGCGAAGGGTGCCCAGGGGCTGTCAGGGCATGTCTGATACCCAGTTGTGCTAGATAGGATTCAAAAGGGTTGGATGTAAATTGAGGGCCATTGTCAGAGACAAGAACATCAGGTAACCCGTGGGTTACAAAAGCTTTTAAGCTGCTTGATGACAGCATCAGTTGTGGTGGATGCCATAGGGATTACCTCTAGCCATTTGGAATATGCATCTACTATAATAAGGAAGGTGTGCCCTCTGGTAGGGCCAGCAAATCAATGTGAATCCTAGACCATGGGCCCCTAGGACATTCCCATTCCTGTTTGGGGTGAGAGGTGGGGCAGGCCTGACTACCTGACAGTTGGGACAAGATGCAACCCAGTTTTCAACCATTTTGTCAATACCTGGCCACCATACATAACTCCTGGCCAATCCCTTCATCCTTACAATACCAGGATGACCCTCATGTAGCATTTCCAAAACCTCCCTTTGCAGTTTTGCAGGAATAACCACCCTGTTACCCCACAAAATACATCCTCTTAATACAGATAATTCAGTTTGCCTGGATTTAAAAGGTTGGGCAAGGTGAGGTAAATCTTGAAGAGGCCAACCTTTCTTAATCCAGCCTATAATAGGAGCCAATAAAGTGTCTTTGGCAGTCTCTCTGGCAATTTCAGCAGCGTGTACTGGAAGCTTGGCAACAGTTTCTAGGAAAAAGGTGTGTGCCTCAGGTTCAAAGTCCAACGACTCAAGGCATCAGCATGTCCAATGTCCTTGCCAGGCTTGTGGATAAGGTTGTATGAATAAGCAGCAAGAAATTCAGTCCACCTCAGCATTCTTGGTGACAGGATAATGGGTGTAGGTTTGTCTCCTGCCACAATGCCTAACAAAGGTTTGTGATCTGTGACAATGGTAAATGTTCTCCCATATAAATACTCATGAAATTTCTTGGTAGCTGCAACAATTGCCAATGCTTCCTTGTCCAATTGGCTGTAATTCCTCTCTGCTTTGGTCAAGGTGCGAGAGTAAAATGCAATAGGGGCTTCCCTCCCACTGGGAAGCCTGTGGCTCAAACCCCCCCACTCCAAAGGGGATGCATCACAAGTCAGTACAACAGGTAAATTCTCAGAGAACTGTATGAGTACAGCATCAGACGTGATTAGTCTTTTAATACTGTTAAATGCTGATTGTTCTTTCCTGCCCCAGACCCAAACAGACTTTTGTCAAGCAATCTGTGTAATGGTTCTGCAATGGTTGCCTTCTGAGGTAGGAACATGTGGTAAAAGTTAATAAGTCCAAGGAAGGCTTGCAAATCTGTTTTGCATTTTGGTCTAGGGGCTTCTTTGATTGCTTGAACCTTGGCATCTGTAGGGTGGATGCCATGCTTGTCAATCATATAGCCCAAGAACTCAACCTTGTCAGTTCTAAGAGTGCATTTTCTTCCTTGACTTTTAACCCCGCTTTCTTGAATCTGGTAAGGACTTCTCTGAGTCTCTCTTGTAATTGAGTGTCATTTTCAGCAGAGATTAACACATCATCAAAGTAAGGCACTACCCTGGCAGTCCTTGGAGCATCCTTTCCATAAGGCTTTGGAAAATGCCTGGTGCCACGCTTACTCCAAACTGTAACCTTTTACATTTGAAGGCACCTCTATGAGTCACAATGGTTTGGGCCTCTGCAGTGGCATCATCAACTGTTAGTTGTTGATATGCCTGGGCCAGATCCAATTTGGCAAAGACTGTACCCTGCCAAGTGAATGTAATAAATGATGCACCACTGGAACTGGATATGCGCTCTGTTGAAGTGCATGGTTCAATGTCCCCTTATAGTCCCCACAGATTCTCACTGACCCATCAGTCTTGACTGGTGTGACTATGGGTGTCTCCCATCTGGAGTGGTCAGTGGGCTCTAAAACTCCTTGAGCTATTAGTTTATCTAATTGTGCATCAATTTTTTCCTTTAAGGCAAATGGGACCCTTCTGGGCTTTAAGCGAATTGGGGGCACCTTGGGATCTAGGTTGAAAGTGATAGGGGTCCCCATATACTTGCCCAATCCGTCGCTGAAGACCTCTGGAAACTCAGACTTCAGGGCCTCCTCCCATTCAGTGTTGCTCACGTGATTGATGCCAGTCACCTCGATGCCTAGTGGATTGAACCACTCAAGTCCCAGCAAGCTTGGGCGGTCCTTGTCCACGATGGTCAGGGGTAAACATTTGAACTTCACGATGAATTCTCTTGTTCCAACTACTGGAATCTTGTTCCCTTGGTAGTCTTTAAGAGTCAGTGCTTGCTTCTGGAAATGCTTCTTCTGAATGTTGGGAAGTAGCCTGTGAATAGTGTCCCATGACACCATAGATAAATAGGAGCCTGAGTCCACTTCCATTTGGCAAGGCCTTCCTTCAATTAGTACCTTCACATGTACTTTTCTGCTTCTTAAGGGTGAAGAGTGACCAATGGTGACTGTTTGATGAGTTTCATTCTTCCCATTTGCTTCTGTATTGCAGCCCATTTTCTCAATGAAGTTGTTAGGCTTGAAATCTTTGTCAGGAAACTTCTTTCTGCTTGGTGGAGTTCTGGATGATTTGCAGACTCTTGCTAGGTGACCTCTTTTTCACAACGGAGGCAGATGGTATCAAAAACTTGCATTCAGTGCGGGGTGCCCCCCAACCTCTGCAATAAAAGTCTTGCCTCTTTCTTCCAAGGTCTTTCCTTTTCTTCTCCATTCTGAGTCTATAAATTCCTTCCTCCACCTCACTACAGTCTGAATCAGAATCTATTTGCTCGCAATGGGTTGTTGTGGATTTTTCCACATCAGGATGGCTTGCGGCCTTGTTAATTTTCTTCATGGCTGCTGCTGAGGACTTGGTAGCTTCCGCTGAAGAAGCTTCTTCTATGGCCTCCTTAAGCGTGATCTTAGGTTTCATTAATAATTTGCTCTGCAAAACCTTGTCTTTTAGGCCTAGAACAAATCGATCGCGCATGGCCTCTTCTAAGTTGATAAATTCACATGCACCCCCAATGTCCCTTAAACTTGCCATGAAGTCATTAACGTTTTGCTTCCCCTTGATCCCGACGGTAGAATTCGTGTCTCTTAATGAGGCACGATACTTGTATGGCGTAATGGGCTCTTAATAACTTTTCTAAGTCGGGCCAGTCCATTACCTTCACGTCTGCAGCTCCGCCAATGCCTTCGCCATCTTGAAAACGGCCGGACCGCAGTGGGTGAGAAAGACCGCCCTCTTCCGCTTGTCGGAAATGTCGGCGAGATCGTTTCCCTCCAAATACATTTGGAAACGATCTGCATACGAGTCCCAGTCTTCTGCCGTCGGATCGAACGGGCTGGGGGTGTTCAGCACAGCCATCTCTCTCAGCTTCTTCTCTGCGTTGTCTTCTCTTCAGGAAGGATCCCACCCTTGTCACCAGTGTTAGATTTGCATGAAGAGTCAGACGCGGAGTGCTTCAGTGAAGAGTTTATTAGTGACTACAGCTCATAACAGACCCAATTTGGCTGGTCTGCGCTGCTACTTATAGCCAGCAGCCGCAGTTGCCAGCCAATCAGAGTGCAGGGTTTTCCCGCATTTAAACCAATCATTTCTGACATTTTACAAGAACAGTTCAAACTTAACCAATGACATTCAAACCTGCATACATAACAAGAAATATTTCACAACACAAGAGTCTTCAAATACCAACTAAGATACTGCAAAGTCCACGAGGCTCGAGTTTCAAAACATTTTTGCTTCCTGCAAAGAATGTTTGCTTCACAGCTGGCTTTTATCTTCTTGAAGGAGGGGCCATTACCTTGCAGCCTTACTCCTGAGTCACCTGTGCTATTGCAGCTGCTCTTTCCTGCAAGCAGCCCTGTGCGCACGCACACTTGGCAGAGGCTCCTTGGGAACCTCCTCATCGCTGCTGCCAGCCCCCACAATCTCTGAAGGCAGCAGTCCACTCCCTAATGGTCCTGGCCCCTCATCTGAGTCCTCGGTCTCCTTAGCCATCCACACCTGCTGCCGGCTAACCACAACAGTTACAGGTAGTCCTCAACTTACTCATTTAGTGACCGTTCAAAGTTACAAATAAATTGAAAACATATCTTATGACCATTTTTCACACTTATGACCATTGCAGCATACTCATGGTCACATGATTCCCCTTTTTGTGGCCTTCTGACAAGCAAACTCATTTGGGGAAACCAGGTTCAGTTTCCAGCTGTATTCCTAACTTAACAACCACAGCGATTCATTTAACAACTGTGTGCAAGAAAGGTCGTAAAATGGGGCTAAAGTTACTTAACAGCCGTTTCACTTAGGCATAGAAATTTTGGTCTCAATTGTAATCGGACTACCTGTGTTTTTAAAATTAAGGAAGGCGAGATACAAAGAAATAAATAAAAAATAAAATACAATTTTGAAAGCTATAAAACGGGTGTCAAACTGGATTCCTTCGAGGGCTGGATCAGCATTGTAGTTCTCCACGAGCCAGCCGGGGGGTGGGGGGGAGATGGGATGGACTCCTCCTGCAGCACCCTACAGGCCAAAATGGGGCACGGGGGGCATGTGAGGCCCCCTTGCCCCATTTTCAGCCTAGACGCTCTCCTGCAGCACCCTACTGGTCAAAATGAGGTGCGGAGGCCCCCTGTGCCTCATTTTGGCCAGCAGGGTGCTGCAGGAGGCCGTCAAGGCCACAAATGGGGTGTGGGGTCCACATGTGACCCTCCTGTGCACCATTTTGGTTGCCAGAGGCACCGTTGGCTGGTCCTTTGCTATTTCCAGGCCAGCTCCGCAGGCCAGATTTAAGTACCGCACAGGCCGGATCAGGCCCGCAGCCTTGAATTAGATACCCTGCTATAGAATCTCTGCATCAAAGTTCCTACCAACCTGCCTTCAGTCAAGGACCTGTATACTGCATGAGTCAAAAAGAGGGCTGTGAAAATATTTACAGACCCCTCACATCCCGGACATAAACTGTTTCAACTCCTTCCCTCAAAACGTGCTGTAGAGTACTGCACACCAGAACAACTAGACACAAGGACAGTTTTTCCCCAAACGCCATCACTCTGCTAAACAAATAATTCCTTCAATACTGTCCAACCATTTACAAAGTCTGCATTATTATTACTATTACTATTAATCCTCTCATCACTCCTTATCACCCATCCTCTCCCACTTGTGACCGTATGATTGTAATTTTGTCGCTTGTATCCTTATGATTTATATTGACTGTTTCCTAGTATGATTTGATTGCTTATTGTACCCTATGACTATCATTAAGTGTTGTACCTGATGATTCTTGACTCTTGTTGAATGTATCTTTTCTTTTATGTACACTGAGAGCATTTGCACCAAGACAAATTCCTTGTGTGTCCAATCACACTTGGCCAATAAAGAATTCTATTCTATTCTATTCTATTCTATTCTATTCTATTCTATTCTATTCTATTCTTTTCACCCCAAATTCTCTAGTCCAGATACACTAGATAAAGTGCAAGTCAATTAAAAGCAAAAATTAAAAAAGACGAATACAAAAAAAGTTCATGAGTGTGACATTCACACAATAGTAGGGCTCCCAATTCCTTGCAGCTTCTTTCAGCCTCTTCCAGCTGTGGCAATGAAAAGGTAACCAAGGACCATATTCAAGTATATCCATTTTATTTATTTTTAGGCCAGGCAACGCTCTAATAAATCTGTTTGGGAGAGTCCAATTAAGACTGATAAGATCACCTTCCGTAGGTATATACACAAGCCTTGCATTTTCCAATGATTCTAAGCAGACAATATTGTTTTATTTTCCAAACAGCCCTGCCTGCCTGAAGTACAGGTAGTCCTTGACTTACAACCACAATAGAGCCCAGAACTTATGTTGCTGAGAAATTTGTTAAGTGAGTTTTTTGCGACTTTTCTTGCTACCTTTGTTAAGCGAATCTGCAGTTCTTAAATTAGTAGCACAGTTGTTCAGTGAACCTGGTTTCCCCATTAATGTTGCTTGTTAAATGCAGTGCTCATAAATGTGAGTCAGTTGTCAATCATCCGAAGGTAAGTCACTTGACCATAGGGATGCTGCAACGGTCATAAAAATGGTCTTTTTCAGTGCTGTTGTAACTTCGAAAGGTCACTAAACGAACTGTTGTAAGTCAAGGACTACCTGTAGTAAATTCACACAACTCACCAAACTAGGGTCAAGAAAAGAAATAGTATACTAGACTCTAACACACAATCTCAATATTTCTGTTTCGTGGTTTAACGGATTGGCCATTTTCACCCACAACGTAGCAATATTGGCTTGTTTTTCTCATCCTACCGTAACCACGACAGATAGTCTTTGACTTATGGCCACAATGGAGCTCAAAATTTCTGTTGCTAAGAGAGACAGTTGTTAAGTGAGTTTTGCCCCATTTTACAACCTGGATTGTCACTTTGTTGTTAATTGGAGTGGTGCAATGGCCGAGAGGTGGAGTTCTCGGCTCACAGTCAGGAGGCTGTGAGTTTGATCCTAGGTAGAGGCAGCTATGTCTCTCTCTGGGCACACTGAGAAGATATCCGCTGAACAAAACTCCGCATTGGCAACAGGAAGAGCATCCGGCCAGTAAGCACTCTGCTAGCTCCATTCAGTTGCCCAGACTCCACCCCGCAAGGGATTATTTTATTTATTTATTTTATTTATTTATTTTTATTCATATTTATATGCCGCCCTTCTCCGAGACTCAGGGCTTACAATTTTTTGGAGCACAACCCAGTGCGCTCAGCAATAGCCTTCATTCCATTGTATATGCCTGCTTATTACTAGGGCTTTTTGGCCCTCACAAGGGGGATTTTTACAAAGTCAGTTTATTGTCCCCAACAATCTTGGGTCCTCAATTTACCTACCCTGAGAGGATGGAAGGCTGAGTCAACCTTGAGCCTGGTGGGATTCGAGCCTGCACTAATTGCAGGCAGCTGGAACTAAGTGCTAGGCGTTTAACAGCCTGCACCACCAAGGCTCTTTTTTTATGGGGTCGTTAAATGATCTGGGGAGGGGGACTCAGAAGGAGAGCTTTTTACGTCATGGCACCAGCCCTTGGGAGCATCCTCCCCCTAGAGATGAGGTGAACTCTATTGGCCTTTTCACAAGGCCTTGAAGATTTAGCTATGGCACCATGCATGGTGGCCAAACTCCACAACAGAGCTCCTGAAATGGATGCTGATTTGATGGCTCTGGAGGTTTCATCTCAGCTGCTGCTTAAGTATTTATTACATTCTTGTTTACGTTGGCTATGAACTGTTATAACCATTAATCAATGTTACAAATGTTATTAACCTTTTTAGCTGCCCAGAAGCCATGGTTTCGAGGCGGGCAGCTATATCAATTGAAAGTAAATAAAATAAATACCGTGTTTCCCCGAAAATAAGACACTGTCTTATATTTTTTTTGGCTCCCAAAAACACACTAGGTCTTATTTTCGGGGTAGGTCTTATATATTTATGGTGCCAAATAGTGGGTGTGAGTGTGTAGAGGGGGGTTTGTTTCGCGGGTGCACGGTTGCTCCCTGAAAAGTCTTCCTGGAACTGGAGATTTACACTAGGTCTTATTTTTGGGGTAGGTCTTATATTAGGGCAGGTTTAGAAAATAGTGCTAGGTCTTACTTTCGGGGTAGGTCTTATTTTCGGGGTAGGTCTTATATTAGGGCAGGTTTAGAAAATAGTGCTAGGTCTTACTTTCGGGGTAGGTCTTATTTTCGGGGAAACACGGTAGGAGCGGCCATTGAAAATCACTGCTTGTTCCTCCTACCTTTTTAGCCTTTGAGGGAACTGGTAGCTTCCCCAAATGTTGAGGGACAACAAAGGAAAAGGGAGGTTGTAAAAAATAGCATAATGCAATATTTTGGGCAATATTTTATGTTGGGTTTTTAAAAATAGTCTCCTTCCCACCTCCTTCTCCTTCCCTTTCTCCTCCTTTCCTTCTCTGTTCTTCTTCCCCTTCTCCTCTTCCTCCTCGCTAATGTTCTTAGGGTGAACAGCAGTAAAGAACATTCCAAATGCATTGGGGGAAAACTTTCTAAGACATCTTATGTATAAAACTACATACCTATATACTGTAAGCAACACAGAACAATTGTGTCAGACTTTCATAACAAAGGCTGGGGGAGAGAATGCAGAGGGTTTGGGCTAAGCTACACGTTGGGTTCCTATGGATTTTGCATGCTCTTTTAGCCTAAAAGGACCATTTTGCTATGAATTTCAGCGAAATGGGAAAAATAAACGAAATATATTGTTCGTAACTGGGCTTTGGGAACATTTGGTCCCTCTAAGTCTCCTCTGGGTTATTGAGTTGTGATTTTAATGTAGCTTCCCCCCTCTTTCTCTTCTCTCTATCTCTCCTTTCTTTCTCTCTTCTCTCTCTTTTTCTCCTCTCTTCTCTCTCTCTCTCTCTGTATATTTTCAGCTGCTCTGTTTTCCCCATTTTTTCCTGATAAAACACCACCTGACAGCATACATAATAAGAGAGATAGCAAAAGAGAGCATGCGGAGAACTGCTTAAAATCTGAATCGCCCCTGGTGTTCTGGCTGAGTGCCTGTGCCTTTAAGGATGGTGTGACACAAATCTTCTCCCCTTGTGTTGTATTGTGGTGACATTCAGGGTCTGTCTCATAAAGAGAAGGCAGCCATAGAGAGGAACAAGAGTCACATTTCAAATTAAACCTAAGCCCCCGAGGCTGAATTCCACACCCAGCAGCCTAACATATTCACACATAGTAATTATTGTGTTCACACAACAGCATCTTTCAGGTTGCCAGGCCAGCCAATCACAATAATTTTGCTTTTAACAACTGATATTGAGATGCAATTAAGTTGGTTCCTAAGCTGGGGAGATCTGCTTCATTTCTAGATGTCAGCCGATGGAGTTTCTGTCAAATTCACAAGGGCAGAATGCAACCTTATTACTCCGGTCACTTGACAATCTTCTACAAAATTGGAAAATCTCTCTCCCCCTCCCCATATGTAACACACAGAAAGGTGGAAGGAAACTAGAGAAGAAGATGATTAGCAGCAAAGGGAATGGACTCAGTTATTGTAACAATGGGGATGCCTTTGGAAGATGGAAAGCCTTTGGAAGGACTCAGTTATGGTAACAATGGGGATGCCTTTGGAAGACCAAAAGAACCAGGTTAGAGTCAGATCATCGTGGGGAAAAAACAATAATCTATTGACGGGTAATCGACTTACGGCCACAATGGAGCCCAACATTTCTGTTGCTAAGTGAAACAGCTCTTAAGTGAATTTTGCCCCATTTTACAACTTATCTTGCCATAGTTGTTAACTTAATCACTGCAGTGCTTCAGTTAGTAACATGGTAGTTAAGTGGCTTCCCCATTGATTGTACTTGTTAGAAGGTCACAAAAAGTGATCACATGATCCTGGGTCACTGCAACCCTCATAGATGCGAATGAGCCTCCAAGCATCCAAATTTTGGTCACGTGACCATGGGGAGGCTGCAGCGGTCGTAAGTGTGAAAAATGGTCGTAAGTCACTTTTTTCAGTTATGTTGTAACTTCAAATGGTCACTTAATGAACTGTTGTAAGTCGAGGTCTACTTGTACAGGTAGTCCTCAATTTATGACTATAATGGACCCATTACCATGGTCATTAAACAGGTCATGCACATGACCGACTCGATTTTATGACCTTTTAAAAAAATTCTTCCTCTTTTATTGCTTTGGGGTTTCAAGAGAGATACAAAATTCTTTTTAGAGTGATTGTGAAGTCACTGCTGCAGTCATTAGGTCGTAAGTCACACTGGTCAGAAAACAGGTCACTCATATGGCCAACCTAACTTTACAAACTTTAATGGTGGTTGTTCAGTGACCACTGCAGTCATTAAACAATTATTCACTATGGACCGAAAACCAGAAATACACACAGGTTTTGGCAAAAAAAAATGTGGTAATACGCAGTCATGTCACTGCAGATGTTTCCCCAGTTATCTCCCCAGATGTCAGCTTGGAGGAAGATGAAGCAGTTCCTGGCACCTCTGGAAGAGAGTTGGTCAATGGGTTCGAGCAGCCATCTGAGAGGGATGTGGCTGAAGCACAGCTGCAGCCCTGAGGCTTCAGGTGGGGAAAGCATGTAGCTGCAGCCAGTCAGTGATGAGGAGGAGGAACTGCCTGCTGCAACCAATCCAAAAACACGTAGGGCAGAGAAAAGTCAGGAGCAGCGGAGATCAGCCAACCTGAATGGTGGAGAATGGAAGGATTTCTATTCTTCCATCGTGACCAGAGGATTGCAAGGGGTATAAATCCTTCCATTCTCTCCACCATTAAGTCAGAACCGAAGAAGCTTCTTGGATGAGAAGCAAAACGTCTTCAAGGAAAAACGAAGAAAGTCCAGTTGTCTTTTGAAACAAACACCTTTGGGTACTTCTACTACTGTACAAGACATTTGAGAAAGACTCTTTATCAGGTTTACTAATGTCAACCATGAGCACTCCAATCCGTATTAAGCAAACCCAGTTAAAGGGAACAATCAATCAGTGGAATGGGCTTGTGTTCAGAAGTCATGGGTGAGCCATCATTGGAGGCCTTCAAGAAGAGATAGGACAGTCATTTGTCTGAAATGATATAGGCTCTCCTGCATGAGCAAGAGGTTGGATTAGATGACCTCCAGGGTCCCTTCCAACTCTGTTATTCTATCTTCTAAGTCCCATGGAACTTATTATTATTATTATTATTATTATTATTTATTCGACTTGTATGCCACCCTACTCCCTAAGGACTCAGGGCGGCGAACATTAAAACAGGACAAATTTACAATAAAAAGACAATTAAACAAATAAACAAGCCGAATACAATTAAAAAGTTGAAAAAATTAAAACCCACAACCCCCCCCCGGGTCATGCCAGGCTGGCCTGTTGAAACAACCAAGTCTTCAGGTCTCGGCGGAAGGAGCGGAGGTCAGGGGCCAAACGGAGATCCACGGGGAGCTGATTCCAGAGGGCAGGTGCTCCCACGGAGAAGGCCCTAGCCCTGGGAACCGCCAGCTGACAATGCCTGACCGACGGTATCCCGAGGAGGCCCCTCCTATGAGAGCGAACTTACAATACTCCCTGGGCAGAACATTTAAGCCTCCATCATAGATTGCCTAGGAATGTATACAGCTTCATCATAACCATCTTTAAAGAGGTGCGATTGGCTCAGTGGCGCAAAGATGCTGGAGATGGTCTCAGCTCCAGCGGTTCGAGTCCTAAGAATGCATGGCTGAGTGAGCTCCTGTCACTTGCCTCAATTTTGTGCCCACCTAGCAGTTCGAAAGCATGCAGCATGCAAATAGATAAATAGATATCACTTTGCTAGGAATATAACAGCATTTCATATGCTTTTGTAAATCCAGCCACTACTAGACCTTCCCCAATGCAACACATGAGCACGAGGTGACCGGTGGTGAGAGAAGGCCATGGCTAATGCCACATGATGTCACTTGTCTAGTTCCCCTCTCTGTGGTACATCCTGAATAAGTCTGTGAGCACAAACTGAACCGGCTAACACTCTTCAACAACCAAATAACTGCAGAGGGATAGAAACATGATCATGTGAACTGTTAACACCACTTTATAATGCCTTGGTAAGGGCACACTTGGAATACTGCATTCAGTTTTGGTTGCCATGATGTAAAAAAGAGATTGAGACTCCAGAACAGCCATGGGCAAACTACGGCCCGGGGGCCGGATCCGGCCCGTTCGGCTGTTCTATCCAGCCCACGGAGCCGAAAGAGCGGAGGGTTCTCTTGCTCTCCCAGAAGGCTACGTGAAGTAATCTAACTTTGAATTTATATTAGTTCACACAAACACTCCATCCATGCATTTGTTCCGGCCCTCCGGTCCAGTTTAAGAACCCATTGTGGCCCTCAAGTCAAAAAGTTTGCCCACCCCTGCTCTAGAAAGAGTGCAGAGAAGAGCAACAAAGAGGATTAGGGGATTGGAGGCTAAAACATATGAAGAATGGCTACTCTAATTGAGTATGTCTGGTTCAGGAGTCTCCAAACTTGGCAACTTTAAGACTTGTGGACTTCAACTCCCAGAATTGCACAGCCAGCATAACTAGCTGAGGAATTCTGGGAGTTAAAGTCCATAAATCTTAAAGTTGCTAAGTTTGAAGACCCCTGTCTAGTTTGATGAAAAGAAGGACTGGGGTAACGTGATAGCAGTCTTCCAATATCTCAGGGGCTGCCCCAAAGAAGGGGGAGTCAAGCTATTCTCCAAAGCACCTGAAGGCAGGACAAGAAGCAATGGGTGGAAACTGATCAAGGAGAGAAGCAACTTAGAACTATGGAGAAATTTCCTGACAGTTAGAACAATTAATCAGTGGAACGACTTGCCTCCAGAAATTGTGGGTGCTCCAAGACTGTAAATTTTTAAGAAGTGAATGGAGAGGCATTTGTCTAGAATGGTTTAGGGTCTCCTGTTTTAAATAGGGGGTTGGACTAGAAGACCTCCAAGTTCCTTCTAATCCTGTCATTATGTTATGACACGACCCAGGCAATCCAAATCCTTCAAGTTGCCACCTCTGTGCAATACAGTATATACAAGACCAAAAAACCTTCTAGTGTATCAAACCACCTCCTGTGATGCTAACACCACCATCTGCAGGCTGCAACCCCAACAGAGGAGCCCTAGTGGAAAATCAGTTAAAGGTGAGCCAGCCGTTTGCTGTAGCTGCCAAAAAAGCCAATACAATTCTAGGCTGCAGTAACAGGTGGATAGAAAGAATCAAGATTAAAGAATAAATAAACTTATTTTTGACCTATGCCTTTCATATTTTTACTGTCTATCCATTGATACCAATTGTTCCAAGTTGCAAGTCGTGTTGTATATGTAATGAGAACCTGTTGAAATGGATCAACATTTGGAATGTATGAATATAGCCAAGATTTGTTTTTGTACTGTCAGAGAACGATGGTGAATTGTACCAACTCATTTTTCTTTTCATACATATATTTGTATTTTAATATTTTAATTTCAATAAAAGCTTTGTAAAGTTTAAAAAAAGAAAGAATCAAGTTCACGGGAAGTGTTAATACCACTTTATAAGGCCTTGGTAAGGCCACACTTGGAATACTGCATCCAGTTTTGGTCACAGTGTAAAAAAGATGTTGAGATTCTAGAAAGAGTGCAGAGAACAGCGACAAAGATGATTAGGGGACTGGAGGCTAAAACATATAAAGAATAATTGCTGGAACTGGGTAGGAAAGGAAGGATTAGGGGGTAACATGATAGCAGTTTTCCAGCATCTTTGGCTGCCCCAAAGAAGAGAGGGTCAAGCTATTCTCCAAAACACCTGAAGGCCGGACAACAAGCCATGGAAAGAAACTAATCAATGAGAGAAGCAACCTAGAACTAAGGAGAAACAATCGATCAGTGGAACAATTGCCTCTAGAAGTTGTGGGCGCTCCATCACTGGAGGTTTTTAAAAAGAGATTGAACAGCCATTTGTCTGGAATGATATAGAGGTTTTTGCTTGAGCAGCGGGTTGGGCTAGACCTCCAAGGTCCATTTTCTATTATTCTACGTATCTTGGCTCTTTATGGCATTCCAGAGGATTGAGGGTTAAGAGAGTCAGGTCTTCTGGTCAAGAGGCCCCTAGATGGAAGGCGAAAGGAGAAGGGGACGGCAGAGGATGGAGGTGGTTAGACGATATCTTCGGTGCAAGGAATGTGAATTTGGGCAAACTTTGGGAGACACTGGTTGTGATGACCCGTAGCCTCTCAAAATAACCCAAAACATGAATTAAAGTCCGGTAATGCCTTCAACTTAACTGTTTTATTAGTCACAGTTTACAGTCCCAAAAGTAAATAATGAGGCAAAAGGAAAAACAAGAACAAACCTAGTGGCGAGAGTTCCAAAATCAAACCAAGGTAAGTAATCATACGTTCCAAGCAGATAACCAGGGAAAGTCCTTAGGAAGCATGCCAACAAATAGAAACCTCCTTCAAAGGAAACACTAACTTTGACTCCAGCAATTCTGAATATGCAGTTACAAACTTATATACATAGCTCCCAGCTGTAAGCCCTGAGGAAGATCATGGTACTCTCCTCCCAAGTAGACCACTCTTTTCCCTGATCCTCTCCTCCCTGCGTGCCCTAGGATGGATAGGGGATGGGCCTGGATCCTCTTCTGATTGCTCAGCTGGCCTCTGCCCTTCCCCAGCCTCCTCTACCACCTCTGGAGCCACACTCCCACTCCCTGTTGGCTGTTCCTCCTCTTCCTCTGAGTCAGTCTCCACCAGGGGCATGACACTGGTGCTCCAGTTGTTTGGGGATTTCACCCAAAGCAATTATGACTACAGGTAGTCCTTGAGTTATGATCACAATGAACTCCTGAATTTCTGTTGCTAAGTGAGACATTTGTTAAGTGAGTTTTGCCCTGTTTTAGGACTTTCCTTGTGTCAATTGTTAAGCGAATCACGGTAGTTAATACATTAGTAGCCTGGTTGATTCTGGATCACAGCAACAGTCCTAACTATGAACCAGTTGACTAGCATCTCAATTTTCATCGCATGACCACAGGGGTGCTGCAAAGGTCGTAGGTGTGAAAAACGGTCATAAGTCACATTTTTTTGGTGCTGTTGAAACTTTGAACAGTCACTAACCAAATGGTTGTAAGTCAAAGACTACCTGCATTCATTCCATACCTGATTTCTTTTGGCAAAGTCAAAAGAAGATTTTATTTGCAGGTTTTTATGTTTTAGCATCTTCAGTTCCTTTTCTTCTTATTCTGCTATCTCCAGCTACTGCCACATCCACTATCCAAACTTTATTGTCTTTCTTACCGGCAATTGTGAAGTCTGGTATGTTATGCAGCAAGGGATGGTTTGTTTGAATTCTAAAGTCCCAGAACACTTTTGCTGCTTTATTCTCTATTACTTTCTCTATTTTATGGTCCCATCAGTTGTTGCTTGCAGGCAAATGGTATTTTTTTGCAGAACTTCGGAGGTTCTGGCTGCTCCATCACTGGAGGTTTTTAAGATAACAGATAATAGAAAATCAGAGTTGGAAGGGACCTTGTAGGTCATCTAGTCCAACCCCCTGCCCAAGCGTGAGACCCTACACCATTTCTGACAAATGGCAGTCCAATCTCTTTTTGAAGGTCTCAAGTGATGGCGCTCCCACAACTTCCGAAGGCAACTTCTGTTCCATTGGTTGATTGTTCTCACTGTCAGAAAGTTTCTCCTTATTTCCAGGTTGAATCTCTTCTTGTTCAGTTTCCATCCATTATTCCTTGCCTGGCCTTCGGGTGCCTTGGAAAATTGCTTGATCCCCTCCTTTCTGTGGCAGCCCCTCAAATATTGGAAGACTGCCATCATGTCTCCCCTGGTCCTTCTCTTCACTAGACTAGCCAGGCCCAGTTCCTGTAACCGTTCTTCATGTGTTTTAGTCTCCAGTCCCCTAATCATCCTGGTTGCTCTTCTCTGTACTTTTTCTAGAGTCTCAACATCTTTTTATAATGTGGTGACCAAAACTGGATGCAGTACACTAGGTGTGGTCTTACTAAGGCTTTATAGAGTGGTATTAATACCTCACTTGATCTCAATTGTGTCCCTCTGTTAATGCAACTTAGGATTGCATTGGCTTTTTTGGCTGCTGCCAAGGAGATTGGACAACCACTCGTCTGAAATGATAGAAAGTCTCCTGCTTGAGCAAGGGGTTGGACTAGAAGACCTCCAAGGTCCCCCTCCAACTCTGTTGTCTATGGAAATTCTCAGTCGTCTTAGTCATGTTTGTCCCAAACTTGCTTTTTCAGGAGGCAACTGGACTTACTTGTTTTTCTCTGAAGACATTTCACTTCTAATCCAAGAAGCTTCTCCAGCTCTGATTGGATGGTGTGGAATGGAAGGGTTTATACTCCTTGCAGACAGCTGGTCATTTGCAGCCTTTTTAGAGAGCTGTTGAGGCCACTTGGAGGATTATCTGTGTCCTCAAGGTCACCTGAGTGGTGCAAATGAGCCTTGGTGGCTCAGGCTGTAAATGCCTGCTCTTAAGATCCAGCTGTCTACAATTATTGTAGGCTCGAATCCCACCAGGCTCAAGGTTGACTCAGCCTTCCATCCTCTCGGGGTAGGTAAATTGAGGACCCAAGATTGTTGGGGGCAATTAGCTGACCTTGTAAAAATGCCGCTTAGTAATAAGCAGGCATATACAATGGAAGGAAGGCTATTGCTGAGCACACTGGGTTGTATCCCAAAAATTGTAAGCCGCCCTGAGTCTTCGGAGAAGGGCGGCATATAAATGTAATTTAAAAAAAAATGGGTGTGGAGCCTTCTTGGAACTACTGAAAGGACTGTGTTATAGATTATAGATTCCAACTCTGTTATTCTGTTATTTCTGTTTCTGAAGTTACCTTCCAACGCACCATTGTTGCTACTTTGTCATGCCGTTGCTCATAGTTAGTCTGTGCGATCTTCTTGCAGCACCTAACCAGGTTATCCCCTATTTCTTCAGCTTCTTTGCAGAGGTGACCCTTGCTGTCTGTTGCTGTCTTCTCAATTCTGGCTTTGTATGCCTTTGTTCTTAAGGCTTGTGGTCTTGGGCAACCAGAGAATTAATCCTTCTTGTCTCTTTAGAACTCCTGAAAATCTCAGGGTAATTACAGGGAGTCCTCGACTTACAACCACAATTGAGCCCAACATTCCTGTTGTTAAGTGAGACATTTGTTAAATGAGTTTTGCTCCATTTTGCGACCTTTCCTACCACAATTATTAAATGACTCACTGCCATCGTTAAGTTGGTAATGCACTTTATGGAGATGCTCAATCCTCCAGGTCATGGTTGTCCCAAAGGTGCTTTTTTCCAAGGGGCAACTGGATTTTTTGAATTTTCTTTGAAGATGTTTTGCTTCTCATCCAAGAAACTTCTTCAGGCTTGGTTAAGTGAATCTGGCTTCCCCACTGACTTTGTTTATCGGGAGGTCACAAAAGGGGATCACATGATCTCTGCAATTGTCATAAATATGAGTCAATTGCCAAGTGTCTGAATTTTGATCAGGTGACCATGGAGATGCTGCAACAGTTATGAGTGTGAAAAACGGTTATAAATCACTTTTTTCACTGCTGTTGTAACCTTGAACGGTTACTAACCAGTTGTAAGTCAAAGACTACCTGTATTAGTACTACCCTCCACTTTCTTTTGGCAAGGACAAAAGAAGGTTTTATTTGCAAGTTTTTATATTTTATTAACTTCAGTTCTTCTATTCTGCTATCTCCAGCTATTGCCACATCCACTATCTATACTTTCTTTACTGACAATTGTTAAGTCTGGCACGTTATGCAGAAAGTGCTGGTTTGTTTGAATTCTAAAGTCATAAGTCACTTTTTTCAGTGCCATTGTAACTTTGAACAGTCATTAAATGAACCATTGTAAGTCAAGGGCTATCTATACTCCTGGATCTTGGAGTCTTAGTGGACAACCAGATAACTATGAGCCAGCAGTGTGCAGCAGCAGCCAAAAAAGCTAATGCAATCCTAAGTTGCATTAACAGAGGGATACAATCAAGTAAGGTACTAATACCACTCTATAAACCCTTAGTAAGACCACATCTAAAGTACGCATCCAGTTTTGGTCACAACACTTTATAAAAGATGTTGAGACTCTAGAAAAAATGCAGAGAAGAGCAACCAAGATAATTAGGGGACTGGAGACTAAAACATATGAAGAACGGTTACAGGAATTGGGCCTGGCTAGTCTAGTGAAGAGAAGGACCAGGGGAGACATGATAGCAGTCTTCCAATATTTGAGGGGCTGCCACAGAGAGGAGGGATCAAGCTATTTTCCAAGGCACCCAAAGGCCAGACAAGGAACAGTGGATGGAAACTGAACAAGAAGAGATTCAATCTGGAAATAAGGAGAAACTTTCTGACAGTGAGAACAATCAACCAATGGAACAGAAGCTGCCTTGGGAAGTTGTGGGAGCTTCATCACTGGAGGCTTTCAAGAAGAGACTGGACTGCCATTTGTCAGAAATGGTGTAGTGTCTCCTGCCTGGGGAGGGGGTTGGACTAGATGATCTACAAGATCCCTTCCCACTCTGTTAATCCTTTCCAGAATGAGAAAAGAGAACCAGTAACCAGCAAAATTTTCCAAAATTCCTTTCGCTGCTGCGGAGAGACGTTAACAATGTCAGAACTTTCTTCTGTCTTTGCCAGCGTTGTGTGTTCACCTGTGACATGGTTTGCTTTAATCATAGTTTGTGAAACAAATGGCAGGAGTGTGGGATTCCCCTCACACCTACACACACCAAGCCAAAACCAAACAAACTGTTATGACTTAGAGCGAAAAGACAAGCCTTCCATCTGGCACCTCTTCTACGGGGAGTCTGCAGGTTGCATGTCAAACAGCAGAAGTCAATTATTTCTCATCTGCAAACAAAATAGTTTCCTTTTTTGTCCCAGGGATTGTTTGACCAGGTGGCTGCTTTCCAGGTTTAGTGAAGTTCCCATCACTTGCTACCTGATCCAAATCAGATCCCGTATTGAGCTGAGCAGACACCTTCTGCTTCAAAGCATCTGCTCCCACTTGGAGGATCTCCAGCAGATGTTTTCCACGCCGTTGTATCCCCCTAGGTTACAATCATCATTATTAAAGCCAATTTAAGGGCCAGGGAGGCACAGCTAATGCTCACCCAGAGGTGTTTACAGCTGGAATATGGAATTGGAGGTGGGGAAACCAAAATGAATTTAGTTCAGTTTTGTCCCCATGTCCTCCAGCCTAATGCCCCTTCCTGACATTTTGGACTACAGCTCCCATCATCCCAATGGAAACTGGGATTGGTGGAATCTTAAGTTCTCTGGAAGCTTTGCAGGAAGCAACATATCTGGAAATCATAAATACAGATTTGTAGCCCTTGCATTTTTATTTGTTTATATTCCATCTTTATTATTTTTGCAAATACCTTAAGGCAGCAAACACACCTAATATCCCTCCCTCCGCCTATTTTTCTCACAACAGCCCTCTGAGGTGGGTTGGGCTGAGAGCGACTCAGAGTCATCCAGTTAACTTGTATGGCTAAGGCAGGACTAGAACTCTCCATCTCCTAGTGATTGGCCCAAAGTCATCCAGTTGCCTTTCATGGCTAAGTTGCTTTGTGGCAGCCCCTGAGATACTGGAACACTGTTATCATGTCATGCCTAGTCCTTCTTTTCATTAACCTTCTTTCATTCATATACCCTTAGCACAGATATTTTTGTTTCCATTTTGAATATACAAGCTCAAATTAAAACTTGCAACAATTACTGTAGGAGCATTTAAATAAGTAAGTAAGTTATAGGGCAGGCAAGCATTATTCTTCCACCCCATTGTATATTTGTTCCTTGTGTATTTGTTAGCTATCGTTGTTAATTTTAATGTTTACTTGTGCTTTTAATGTTTTACACTGTCATTTTTATTTTGTTTTAAGCCAGTTACTCAGTGGCCAGGTGAGCAACATATGAAGTGAATAAATAAATAAGGCACAGAGTATTGCCTGTGTCCAACTTAATAATTCCTTTGATTAGACACTAACTTAAGTTGTGAGATAGTATTGGCATGTGGTTTTCTAAGAGCCATTTTAAAAGAAATCCCATTGCCTTACCAGAATGGAGAAATGAATGAATCCCTCTGCCTTAAATTATTTAATTTTTGAAAACATTTCCAGCCTTTATTTTGGGTAAGCTCAACGGCAACATTGTGAGGTAGTTTGAGTGGAGAGATAATAATTTGCAGAAAATTCACCTAGCATTAAATCAAACCAAATCCATTTGTTTTCTTAAAATGTTGAAAGGAATATTCCAAGTATAGAAATGACTAAAAAAATATGCCACATAGTGCTGCACATGAACATATCCCTCTTGCTGTTCATGTTTAGAATTTGCAATACTATCAAAGAAAAGGATGAGATTATATGCCAAAGAAGTTGGATGTGCGAGATAAGAGAAAATAGAGCCAAATTTGAATTAATGAGCAAAATGACTTGAGTTTATAAATTACGGGATGGGGCTATAGTTTAATATCTCAAGACTTTTTTTGTGACTATTGAAATGGCAAAGCTTCACTGATTTTCAAAATTGAAGACTTTTTCCAACTAGAACTAAGGAGAAATTTCCTGACAGTGAGAACCATTAATCAGTGGAACAGTTTGCCTCCAGAAGTTGTGGGAGGCACTGGAGGTTTTAAAGAAGAGATTGGACAGCCATTTGTCCATAATGACTTGAGCAGAGGGCTGGACTAGAAGACCTCCAAGGTCCTTCCACCTCTGTTATTCTGGTTTTAAGGACTATGCACATACTTTAAATTTAAATAGGATAATTCATTCTTCTTTCCAACTGACCGAAACTTCATGGCAATAGCAATAGCACTTGGATTTATATACTGCTTCATGGTGCTTTACAGCCCTCTCTAAGCAGTTTTACAGAGTCAGCATGTTGCCCCCAACAATCTGGGTCCTCGTTTCACCCACCTTGGAAGGATGGAAGGCTGAGTCAACCTTGAGCCTGGTGAGATTCGAACTGCCAAATTGCAGTCAGCCAGCAGTCAGCAGAAGTAGCCTGCAGTACTGCACTCTAACCACTGTGCCACCATGGCTCATGAAGGAACCTTCTCCAACCAGGTGCCCTCCACCTGTATTACCTTGCAAATCGTATCATTCTCACCTCAGACAATGTGAGCCCATTTCTGCAGTCCCTTCTGGAATAGCAAAAAATGGACTATCTGCTACTTGTCTCTCAAAACTCATCCTTTCTGATCAAACGTCGACTTAATCCTTTCCCTACAACCCCGAACTGGAACCACACTGCTGGGTCTGTTTGGGTTGGACTAGATGACCTACAAGACCCTTTCCAATTATGTTAGTCTGTATCTGTATCTAAATCACACTTAAATGCGTATTACCAATTGATAGTAGTACAAGTGGAACAGGTAACCTACACCTACAAACATCGATAGGCTACAACAGTGTTCCTCAATCTTGAAGATGTGTGGACTTCAACTCCCAGAATCCCCTAGTCACAGGGGTGGGATTCTACCAGTTCAGACCGGTTTGGGCAAACCGGGTGTTAAGTTTTCATCTGGTTTGCCGGACCTGTATTTCAACTGACTGGCTGGCCCCGCCCCCCCTGCCCTCCCAGGAGTCTCCACGCAATGCAGGTAAGTGCCGGGTCCATGCAGGGGCTCTGGGAGTGGGGAAAACGGGCCTTCCAGAAGGCCGGAAACAGGCCTGTTTCCGGCTTCCAGAGGGCCTCCAGAGCCTGGGTGTCAACTCATAAAATATTTCTCTGGTCTTTTTAGAGTTGCCAATAGAAAAGGAGGGGGGAGCAGTGCAGCAGCTTGCAAAACCGAAACTGCAATCCACAAATGTTTTCAAAGATAGTAACTAGGTGACCGAAGTTTCTGCCTCGCAAAATTCTAACTGGAGAGCATGATTGATGACTCTTAGCTATGGAAGTGTCCCATTGGAGAATATGAATACACCCAGGCAGTGCCAGCATGTTAACTCTCAATAAATCCTTTTTTTTTAAAAATTATTTACATGCCGCCCTTCTCCGAAGACTCAGGGCGGCTTACAATTTTTGGGATACAACCCAATGCGCTCAGCAATAGCCTTCATTCCATTGTATATGCCTGCTTATTACTAAGCGGCATTTTTACAAAGTCAGCTTATTGCCCCCAACAATCTTGGGTCCTCAATGTACCTACCCCGAGAGGATGGAAGGCTGAGTCAACCTTGAGCCTGGTGGGATTTGAGCCTGCACTAATTGCAGGCAGCTGGAACTTAAGTGCTAGGCATTTAACAGCCTGCACCACCAAGGCTGGTGTCTTGGCTCGAGACTCATGACTGAAATGGGGGTAACTGCCAAAATTCTGACAACTGGCCGACTCTGAGACACAATCATTCATCATTACCAGGACACCTGATGCCCAGCCTCTTCAATTGCTTCCCAACACTGGGGGGAGTCTGTTTTTGCCCTCCCAGAGGCCTGGGAGGCCTCCGGACCCTTGGGAGGGTGAAAAACCGCCCTCCCAGAAGTTCCGGTGCTGGAGACCAGCAAACTCCGAACTTCAGCTTCTATAGAGGTAGTCACACTTGCTGATGATTAATTGACCAAGGGCACTTGATTAGCAGCACCTGGGTGCTGCTTCATACCTGTGGAAGCAGTGAAGGTGTACTTAAGTTTTGCAGACACACCTTCTCCATTTGGCTTTCCTTTTGTAAGATGAATGATGACATGGTGCAACATGCCAGGCGTTATAGTTCATCTGAGGTTGTATTTATCTACTTTTAAGAACTGCCAAGGGAAATAGGGTTTTTACTTATGTCCTGATACTTATGTAAAAACCTCAGAACTCCAAGTGGGTGTGCAGGTAGTCCTTGACTTACAACAGTTAGTTTAGTGATGGTGCAAAGTTACAACAGCACTAAAAAAAAGTGACATGAACATTTTTTGCGCTCACGACTGTTGCTGCGTACCGACAGTCACGTCATCAAAATTCAGAGGCTTGGCAACTGACTCATATTTATGACGGTTGCAGTGTCCTGGGGTCATGGGATCCCCGTTTGCGACCTTCTGACAAGCAAAGTCAATGGGGAAGTCAGATTCACTTAACGACCAGGTTACTAACTTATCAACGGCAGTGATTCACGTAACTACTGTGGAAAGAAAGGTCATAGAATGGGGCAAAACTCACTTAGCAAATGTCTCCCTTAACAACAGAAATTTTAGGCTCCCTTGTGGTCGTAAGTCGAGGACTGCCTGTATATTCACCTTGTTCTAATAAAATTAGTAATCCTATTTCAGACCTATTAAACTTATTTCCTCTAGGAGTCCAAGGCAACCCATATAGGGAAATATTTATTCATTTGTCTCTTGCCTTTTATTATTTTCACAAATAACTCAAGGCAGCGAACACATCCAACACTTTCCGCCTCTCATTTTCCCACAACAACCCTTTGAGGTGGGCTGAGAGAGAGAGAGTAAATGGTCCAAAGTCTCCCAGCCAATTTTCATGGCTAAGGTAGGATTAGAACTCACAGTCTCCTGGTGATTGATCGAAAGTCACCCGACCAGCTTTCCTTAACCACTAGACCAAACTGGCTCTATCCCTACATCTTATCCTCACAAAATAACCCTGGGTGGGGGCCTGCGATAAAGGAAGTTGATTGAGGTTATTCATTCAATTTATTTATTTAATGAAAAACTAGCTGGATACCCGTGCTTCGCTACGAAACTATGTGGTTGGGCTTAGTTTTTGGGAAGGAAAACAAGGGGAAAAAATTCTGCCTCTGCCTACCAGCATCCATCGGTATTCATCTGGCTAGCATCCTGTCAGTGTGTGAGAGAGTTGAGGGCTGTTTGGAAAGTGAAACAGTATTTCCTGTTTGAGCAAAAAGGAGACAGCAAGGAGCCTGGGCGTGGCTTAGCTCAACTGTTCTGTACTAAAGCTGCTTCGTGCTGTGAAACTAAAACTGAAACTGAAACTCCTCTGCTTGTGTCTTGCATTTGGAACAGATTTCTTTTCAGGTGGGGAGGGGGAGTAGAACTCCTTAGCATCAGAGCGTATTAATAATAATACACAAAATACTAATGCTCTGATGGTCATTTCGAAAAATCTTTTCTTAGTGAACACCTAGAAGCCAAGAGGAATATATGTGCCAAATTTCAGGTTTGTAGGAGATTTTGTGATGATGCTTGAGTGGTGTTTTGCTTTTATATAGAGAGATTTATTTATTTATACACCTGCCCAACTCACTCATGGTACCTTGGAGCATCTTACAGGAATAAAACCCGAAAATAAAGCCCAATAAATTACTGCCCCCCTGGTAACCACAATCAAATAAATCACTGCAGGGAATGGACTGAACCTGGATCTCTCTAGATTTAGTCCAATATCTTCCTGCTGGGAAAAACCTTTAAAGTCTGAGAATCTTTTGCAAAGGAATCAATAAAACCAGATACAATTCTAAGTGCATTGATGCTTCTACAAAACTTCTTTTCTAAGGATAGCCATGATCTTCTTGAACGTTTGTTCTGCTTTTGACCCTAAGGAGACGGCCGTGAGAAATGTTTAAAAAGCAAACCAAAAAGCAGATTTCCAAACAATCAATTCAGCCAATAATGGAAGAAGATCTGAATGCCTTCCATCATGCAAGCCGCTGTCAGAAGTCCCAAATCTGAAATCCAGCCAGTCTTGAGCCAACTTCGAAAGACCTGGACCGTGGTTGGCTTCCCCATATAAGTCCCGCCGTCCCGCCATTTCCCCCCACCCTACTCTTCAAACGTTCATACCTGGATGACGCGCATGTTGAGGCCGGTCTCCTGCGCCAGCTGCTCACGGATGTGCCGGGTGGGTTTGGGAGTGGCGGCGAAGGCGGCTTTGAGGGTCTCCAGTTGCTTGGCTTTGATGGTGGTGCGGGGCCCTCTCCGTTTGGCCCCCAGGTTTTGGTCATCGTTCTCGTTGCTGCCCACCTCTTTGTCGGAGATATTGGCGCTTTCCAAGTCCTTGGCATCATCCTGGCCAGGGTCCTGCGAATCCGGGGACAGGCTGGGGTCGCTACCGGTTGTAGCTACAAGATGAAGAAGCAGAGGTATACATGACAAGGGGGTAGAGATTGTGCTGCAGGGGTCATGCAATCATTGATATATACAACACTAATAAAACACATATAAACACAAATATAAGTTTATGTACAGCATCAGCATATATATATACATATACACCAGTGGTGGGATTCAAATTTATTTGCCACCAGTTCTGTGGGCGTGGCTTGGTGGGCGTGGTATGGCTTGGTGGGTGTGGCAGGGGAAAGATACTGCAAAATCCCATTCGCTCCCTACCCCACTAACCTGCTTTCCAGCTCCATTCTCCTGTGCAGGGCAACCAAAGAAGACCCAGCCAATCAGCTGGAACTCGGGAGGCAGAGATGGGGGCAGGGCCAGTCAGAGGTGGGATTTGCCGGTTCTCTGAACTACTCAACATTTCTGCTACCGGTTCTCCAGAACTGGTGAGAACCTGCTGAATACCACCTCTGGAGCACACACACAAACACACACACACACACACACACACACAGAGTAGAGGGGGTGTGCATTAGTGCACTAACATGCCTATCGTCCCTGTCATTGTATTCGTATTCTGTTATTCTTGTTCTCGTTTTTGTTTGACAAATTCCAATCAATAAAAATAAAATAAAAAAATTAATGCGTGCCTGTATAATACGTAGACAGTACAATATACGAGATAAAATATTAACGTAAGGTAAAACCATGATAAAAATCACATAATATGGGGCTACAGAGTCGCAATAGGATCGATGTTATAATTCAATATCTAAGGAAGCTAACCATGACCTATGGCAGGGTGTGTGTGTGTGTGTCAAAATCAAGGCCCACCAGCTGCTTAGATCTGGTTCTGGGAACAGTGAAGTGTTAAGTTTGCATGAAGAGACAGACGCGGAGTGCTTCAAGCTCTTAGTTTATTAGTGACTACAACTCAGAACGGACCCACTTTGGCTGGGCTGCGGCTGCTACTTATAGCCAGCAGCCGCAGTTGCCAGCCAATCAGAGTGCAGGGTTTTCCTGCACTTTTTAAACCAATCATTTCTAACATTTTACAAGAACAGTTCAAACTAAACCAATGACTTCAAACCTGCATACATAACAGAAGGATAGGCCCAAGGTCCCTCTGCCAGAGCATTGCAGGAGGCCGCTGCAGCCGAAAACAGAGCTTGCAAGGCAGAGGTGGTATTCAGCAGGTTCTGACCAGTTCTGGAGAACCAGTAGTGGAAATTTTAAGTAGTTCGGAGAATCAGCAAATCCCACCTCTGACTGGTCCCACCCCCATCTCTTCTCTGCCTCCCATTGAGTCCCAGCTGATTGGCTGGGTCTTCTTTGGTTGCCCTGCACAGGAGAACAGAGCTGGAAAGCAGGTTAGTGGGGTGGGGAGGGAATGGGGATTTTGCAGTAATCTTTCCCTGCCACGCCCACCAAGCCAAGCCATGCCCACAGAACAGGTAGTAAAACTGTTTGAATCCCACTACTCTTGCAAGGACCACGCATGGCCCTCCCAAGCTCCATTTTCACTGTCAGAGAGTTGCAGGAGGCCATCGCAGCCGAAAACGAAAACTTGCTGGCAGAGCGCCCAGGCTGCCACAGGCGCCCCCAACACAAGTGATGTCAAGGTGGCTACAACCACCCTGGCCACACACACACACACACACACACATACATAGTCAAACACAGCCCTGACGCAGCCTTCAATGAAATCAAGTTTGACATCCCTGATCTGTGGTATACCCCCAAGTGATGTTCTGTTCTAACAGAATGGCTAAAAGTCTTAAGACTTGTGGACTTCAACTCCCAGAATTCCTCAGCCAGCAATTCTGGGAGTTAAAGTCCACAAGTCTTAACATTGCCAAGTTTGGGGAGCCCCTGGTCTACACACATGATGGCCAACCCGATATTGCAACTCTCATGGTCAAAAACTACAGAGGCAGCAATTAGAAATCTGCCAATCATTCACCAAGAGTTTCTGATCCTGAGTTATATCAGAGCGATGTGTTCAGAGAGATGCCCCATCTTAAAATAAGCAGAAGAAAAAGCATGAACGAGGACAGTTTGTGACAGGGAATCAAGGCAGCGTTTTGGGGTCAATATATTGGATTTGAGGCTCCATCTTAATAAACAGCTGAGCTAAACTACTGAGAAGAACCATCCATCTCCACTCTGAAATCCTCACGCCTGTATTTTGCAGTGGTTGGTGGATCTTTAAGCATGGTAGATCCTGAAAAACTAATGTTCTGCCTCTCCCTGATCTCCACTGGCTAAAAGCAGTGGAGCAACTTACTTAACAACCGCCTTGCTTAGTGACAGAAATTCTGTGGTCATCAGCACTGATGGCTATTACCTAGTTGGGTAATGAAACATCTGCAAGAAAACAACCAAGCTCAGAGAGCACCAAGGACCCTTCCGAGCAAGGTTTTATTTGATTATTTAAATTTTGTTTTTGGTTTTACTTAAATTTATGAGGCACCCAACTCCAGTGGACTTTGGAAATGACCAGCAGCCTTGGATGACAAGCAGCCTTTAAGTATGGCAATACCAAGCTTTTTCCAAGCTAGCCACACAAGATGCTATGTGGGAGGATCCTATACATTTCCATACTAAACACCCTATCAAATATTCCCATGAGATTTTCCCGCAGGTAAATGTAAGGATAATTTCTGCCTTAAATATATATTTTAAGCATTTTTCCTGGAGGCCAATGGAATTTGGTAGCACGTGATTATTTAGAGAGCCAATTTGATCTAGTGGTTAAAATACCAGGCTAGAAACTGGGAAACTATGAGTTCTAGTCCTGCCTTAGGCATGAAATCTGATTGCATGACTTTGGACCAAACACCAGGAGACAGTGAGTTCTAGTCTCAACTAACCATGAAAGCTGGCTGGGTGACTTTAGGCTAATCACCAGGAAATGGTGAATTCTAGTTCTGCATTAGGCATGAAAGCTGACTGGTGACTTTGGGCAGTCACCAGGAGACAGTGAGTTCTAGCCTCAACTAACCATGAAAGCTGGCTGGGTGACTTTGGGCCAATCACCAGGAGACAGTGAATTCTAGTTTCAGGAAAGCTGGCTGAAATCACCAGGAAATGGTGAATTCTAGTACTGCCTTAGGCATGAGTGGGTGATTTTGGGCTGGTCCTCTCTCTCAATGCAACCCAATTCACAGGGTTGTTGTAAGGAAACTAGGTCAAAGGAAGAAGTCATGTTCGCCACTTGAATTATTTATAAAATCATAGAGGCCAGAAAAAATAAATATTGAATAAAATTTAAAAAATAAACAAAATGCGATCTCTGCCAGACCATATCTTAGATTTTATACGAAGAAATCCCTCCTTTCCTAAACTTCCATCTCCGTTTTTCTGTTTTTTAACTTAAGAAAAGAAGGATTATGTTAACAATTTCTCACACGGGAGTGAAAATGGTTCCCAAGTCACCCTCCTTCTTCTTCCTCTCGCTCCCAACAAGCCTTCACACTTTACACGTGTACACACTGACATGTGGGTGTGAAACTGACCCAGGCACCTCCGTGTTAAGTCTGCCTGGCCAAACATCGGTCTCTGGCCTGTGAATGAATTTCTTCACTGCCGTCATCCAATGCCTGGCTTCCCCCTCCTCCTCCCCCAACGCTTTCCAGCAAAATCCACATCAGCCCATCTGCCTTCTCTGATCTCCCTGGCATTTAAAAATGGAAATCCAATTTTCGGTCCCCCCAGTGCCGTTTTTCCAAAAGGAAGGGACCCATAGACACCTCACGGTTTGCTCCGCCCCGTAGTTTGCAACCAAGTGTGGATGGCGAGTTTCACATCTCCCCGACCCTTGTGATCTGCATTGTCTGGTGTGACTTTATTAACACACACACATACACATACCAGCGAAGTGAAAGAAACAAACAAGTCGGCTGAAATCAGACTCGGCAAGCAACACCCACCCCATCACTTCAAATATTTGTCTGACATTCAGTCAATCTTTCCGGGCCACTGAAGCTTTGATTCTCATCCGCAAGAAAGCTTACAGCCTTTTCTCCAATTTAAACACACACCCTCCTACTCACCCCACTCTCCATTCCTAAATAACAAAATAGTTTTCTTTCCTAACTGTGATGCATAGAAGGAAGCCAAAGAAAGGGGCAACCACAAAGAGAAAAGGAGAGAAAGGAGAGAAGAGGGAAAAACACCCCATGAATGACAAGAAGGAAAAACTCGCCATCTTCAGGCTGGTGTCTTCGGCTTTGTGCTTCTGGCAGCAAAGCAAAGATCTCATTGAAACGTTGCCAAGGTATTCTCAATCTTACACGGGACAACACCCGAATACACCAAGACCTACATATATATATATATATATATATATATATATATATATATATATATGCATCTTTCTCTGATTCAGATACATTTTCTTCCAAATTAATGCCTATAGAATTAAACATGCAAAGAATGGTTCTAACTGTTAAAGTCTGCTAAAGATTGAGCACGGCCCAGCTCTAAATTCGGCGTTATTATTATTTGTTGTTTATTTTATGTATACATTCTGCACTATTATGGTTGTATATTGATCTATTTTACTTATTAATTACATTTCTCTGCCGCCCATCTCGCTATCAAGCTTACAATATGAAAAAAAAAAACCCAATAATATAATAATATCATTGCTGTTACTCGTTTGTTTATGTTATCCGATTTACAGGACTCTGGGCGAGGGAATCCAGTTCAAGAGGTCCCTAAATTTATAGAAAATGAATATGAAAAAAAAGCACTCCAAGAAGAAAAAAAGAGGCAAATGAGGATACACCATCGACAATAATTAATCATGTCTCACAGGTTCCTTGATCCCCATGCCGGAGAGAATTGTTGTTGATATTGGTGCCGTTGTTATTATGATAATGTTTTTACTTCTACTGCTGGTACCCCTTCTGTTATGTATGCAGGTTTGAATGTCATTGGTTTAGTTTGAACTGTTCTTGTAAAATGTCAGAAATGATTGGTTTAAAAAGTGTGGGAAAATCCTGCACTCTGATTGGCTGGCAACTGCGGCTGCTGGCTATAAGTAGCAGCCACAGCCCAGCCAAATGGGGTCTGTTATGAGCTGTAGTCACTAATAAACTCTTCACTGAAGCACTCCGCGTCTGACGCTTCATGCAAACTTAACACCTTCGAAGGACTGATAACGGTGTAAGTGCAAAGGGCGATTAAGTGATAAGGGTGATAAATTTGGGGAGAACATGTGGATTTACTGATCAGCTCATCAGGAATGTGTGATAGTTCAACAGGGTTTCCCAATTTGGGGGTGCGATAGCCACAAAATCACACTCCCAATTTATCCTTCATTCATCTCCTTAACGTATCCACATATCCTTACATTTATTCCCACTTTGTCCTTAATGTAACGGTGTATCTTTAAATTTATCCTTAAATTATACAAAAGAAATGAAGAAAGCTTTCCAGAAACCAGGAGAGGAATTTGGGGTGGAAGGTATGAAAGTAATAAATCCCTGGTATGAAAATATCACATCTTAAAAGCTTCTCTTTTTTGGTACGGCTTTGCTCTTGAGATTCTAGGATAAGAACAAGGAAGCTCCCAAAAGTCTAAATCATCTTCTCCTGGATTAAAGAGAGAAGGGTTCAAATCACTTTTTGAGCTTTAAAATCACTGCTTGATCTATGTTATAGGTTCACTGTCAGAATAAAATGGAATATCCCAGATAAGCCATCCTGAGCTCTTAAGGTAGGTGAGGGGGGATAAAAAAGAGAAACAGGTTATAAGTATGAAGAATAAATATACCACAATAGCAATTGTAGCTATTGTGAGCTTAGGAAATTCTAGATTTGGGATTTAATATTATAATGTAAAGTGTCTTTTCTTGATAAAAATACATAGTAATTTAACATAATATATAAAAGATATATGTTTCCCTTGTCCAGTTTTGCTGGACTCTATTATATATAATAATTAAACATAATTTAATGTGTCTTCTCTTGATGGAAATAGGAATTTCATGTGTGATGATCACTCCCAGTTATTTATTTATTTATTCCAACATTTCATATTTCTGTTTCCCCCGCCCCCACTTCAAAAATATTTTTTCCCTCAGGGCAGCATGCAATATTTTAAAATCTGCACTTTATTTTAAAAAACAATAAAAACAGATTTTTTTAAAAAATCCCCTCATTGGTGAAAAAGACGCAGCATGTCAAAGAGAGCAGGAATAAAATGAGATACGAGCATCACAGCAGTGTAAAAGAATTGAAAATGAAGTCCTTGCTTGAAAAAATAAAAATTAAAAATCAAAGAAATTCAAATGCCTGGGGGGAGGGGGTAAATGCCCTTGTGGCAAGAAAGGTAAAGAAATGGTGGATAGAATTAGGTGTGATTTATTAGGGAGGTTTTCCAGAAAGCAGGAGGGGTTAGTAGGAAGAAGATGTCAATTCTAGATATTCACCTCTTGTGCCGCAAAATGGAGAACAAACGTAGAATCTTAAATCTTAAGGCCTTTGCAGTGATTTCCAACCTTGGCAATCTCATGACGTGTGGACTTCAACTCCCAGAATTCCCCTGCCAAAATGCTGGCTGGGGAATTCTGGGAGTTGAAGTCCATATAACATAAAATTGCCAAGGTTGGGAATTACTGTCTCAAGCTCTCTCAGATCTACTACCAAATTTTATTCCTCTACCAAGCTTGCAAATTTATTAACTGTCTCCTGATCTTGTTCACGGATTAGCAAAATCTTGATTTGGGAGTCTTCCATTCAAATAATGCTGTTTGTGTTTAGGAACATCTATGTTATTTGAAAGATAATTTTCCAGGATGATGTAGAAGGTAATTATGTGGAGAGCCAGTTTGATCTAGTGGTTAAGGCGCCGTATAGAAGCCAGGAGACAGGAAGTTCTAGTCCCGCCTTCTCTGTGAAACCCGGATAGATGACTTTGGGCCAAATCACTAGGAGGCAGTGAGTTCAAATCCTGCCATAACCATGAAAGCTGGCTGGGTAACTTTGGGTCAATCACCAGGAAATGGTGAATTCTAGTCCTGCCTTCGACACGAAACCCGGATGGATGACTTTTGGTCAACCTCCAGGAGACTAAATTCTAGTCCACAAAAGTCAGCTGGGTGACTTCGAACCAGTCACTCTCTTTCAGCCCAACCCACCTCACAGGGTTGTTGTAGGAGAAAACAGGAGGGGGGAAATTAGGTGTGTTTGCTTGAGTTACTTAAAAAGTAATGAAAGTGGGATTTAAAAAAATAAATAAATACTATCCTAATAGTTCATCACCTCCCAGCCTTACTCCCGAGCCGCCCCTTCTGCTTCAGCTGCTCTTGCCTTCCAGCAGCTCTGCGCACACGCGCACTGGGAACAGGCTCCCCTGGGTCCTCTGCCTCGCTGCTGCCAGACTCCAAAGGCTCCGAAGGCAGCACCCCACTCCCAGATGGTCCTGGCCCCATCCCTGCATCGGATGCAGGACCCTTGTCGGAGTCCTCTCCAGACTCCCAGACTGGTCCCTGTTCTTCCCCACTGTCCGATTCCGTTGCCGTCTGCACAGGCTGCTGGTGAACCACAACACCGCTATAACTTGGAACAATCCCTAAATGAGACTGGTGTAAGTTGAGGACTACCTGTGCTGTGGAAATTGGCCATCCTTGAGATATTTGCGCTGTCGTTACAGGTAGTCCTCGACTTACAACAGTTCATTTAGTGACTATTACAGAGGCACCGAAAAGAGTGACTTGTGACTGCTTTTCACAGTTACAACCTTGGCAGAATCCCCTTGATTGAGTGATCAGATGCTTGGCCACTGACTCACATTTATGATGGTTGCAGCGTCCTCGGGTCACCTGATCCCCTTTTGTGACCTTCTGTCAAGCAAAGTCCATGGGGAAGCCAGCTTCATTTAACAACCTAACTTGTCAACTGCAGCAATTCACTTAACAATGCTGACCGTAAGTGTTGTAAAATGGGGCAAAACTCACTTAACAAAGGTCTCGCTCAACCACAGCAATGTTGGACTCAGTTGTGGTCGTAAGTCGAGGACCACCCACATGAAGGAGCTCCTGGCAGCTTGTTGAGGGATTTGGGGATCACCTTGCTTGGTGTGGATGCTTTTTATGCTATGCTTTTAACCAGGGGTCCCCAGACTTGGCAACTTTAAGACTTGTGGACTTCAACTCCCAGAATTCTCCAGCCAGCTCTGCTTTTATTTTATTTTAACTAATAATAAAGCTTAAAAATAAAATCCCTTATTTCCTGGCATGGTTGTTTTCCCCCCTCTGGATCCAAAAAGAACCGATTGCCTGGACACCTCATCCCTGCCCTGACACTGGACGAAACAAGAGTCCCGCAGCGCCTTTTCTGAATGGCAACTTTTATTAACGGCTTCGGTGAGCTGCGTTTCATTTAATCCAATGCATAGATTGACTCGACGGGTGAATGCCTCAGACGAAGCTCACAAAAGCTGCTGCGGCCTTTTAAATAAAATTTGTTAGTCAGACAACCTGCCGTGGGACTCCATGTTCTATTTTGTTGTGATATAATGCCGATATGTTCTCCCTCCTTTTGGAAAACCTCTGTCTTTTTTTTTTTTTGCTCTCTATATCTTCTATATAGAGCAGGGGTGTTAAACTCAAGGCTGGATCCGGCCTGTGGGGTGCTTAGATCTGGCCCACAGGGTTGCTCTGGAAACAGCGAAGGACCAGCCCGCGATGCCTCTGCCAGTGAAAATGGAGCTCGGGAGGGTTGTGGGTGGAGGGTTGCAGGAAACCATTGCAAATGGAGCCTGCGGCCTTCCCAAGCTTTGTTTTCGCTGGCAGAAGGTTGCAGGAGGCCGTCGCAGCTGAAAACGGAGCTCGGGAGCCCATTTTCACTGGCGAATTCTTGGGCCACCACAGGTGCCCCCAACACGAGTGACGTTGAGCTGGCCATGCCCACCCTGACCACGTCCACCCCGGCCCCCCAAGGTCAGACACAATTCTGATGCAGCCCTCAATGAATTCAAGTTTGACACCTCTGATATAAAGGGTCCTTGGTGTTCTCTGAGCTTGGTTGTTTTCTTGCAGACGTTTTATTACCAAACTAGTAAGGTGACCAACTGTCCTCCTTTAGGGAGGACAATCCTCCTTTTGTAAGTTTTGTCCTCCCTCGAAAAGTGTCCTCCTACATATCCTTTTTGATATTTGAAGACTAATCTGTAAATCTCCATATTTGATCGATGCCGATCCGATCCGTTGTGTGTGATGTGACGTGTTTGTATTCAACATGACGATTCGTCAAGGCTCGGTACAGTGCGGCAAGACGCAATTATGAGGCGCATGCGCTCCACACAGAATTGTTTTGAGAGAGTGCGCCGTGTGCAAGAGTGTGCCACGCGCAAGTGGCTTTGTTTTTTTTCTTCAATTTATTTGTGTCCTCCTTTTTATTGTAAAAAAATTGGTCACCTCAAAACTAGGTAACCTCATCAGTTTTGGGAGGGAGTGGGATTTGTTCTCGTTTTATATTCGGGTGGGAATAGTGTTGGAGGTTCTTTAGTTGGGCTGTTTACTGTTAGCTTGTCTGGGATATTGTTTACTTCTTGACTGTTGGCCTAACAATGGTATAATACCAAAATTAACATTTAACCAATGCTCAAGAAGTAAACGATACCCCAAGCAAGCAAACAGTAAACAGTTCCACCAAGGAACCTCCAAAACCATTTCCACCCACACTGATAGGGCAAGCCAACAAAATATAAAATGAGAGCAAACCCCACTCCTACTAGCACTGACGATGTTACCGTGTTAGGTAATGAAATGTCTGCAAGAAAACAACCAAGCTCAGAGAGCACCAAGGACCCCTTCATTTTAAGCTACAAATATCGATAATCTCCTATATTATGAAAAACTCCAGTTCTGGTTCTTCGTTATACAATGCAAACTTTAGGCCTGTTGAATGTAAAAATCCTTCTCTTGCATTCCAGCTCCGAGCCGGAAATTGGATTCAGCAGCTGAAACGAACCCTTCTCATTCAATGACTTTTCCCTCCGTTCTCCTGTGACTTGTTAATTATTTTTGCTTTTCTGGCTTTGCAAAGGCATCCCACCCCTCAACGCTGTTCCATTGTTTGATGTGGTGTTTGGATGGTACATTAATTTGAGAAAGGAAAAGGATTGTCCTAGACAGTACACTGTTAAGCACATATTGTATGCAAAACCTCTCTCTCTATATATATATAGCTTGATACCCGTGCTTCACTACGAAACTATGTGGTCGGGCTTAGCTTTTGGGGAGGAAAATAAGGGGAAAAATTGTGTCTCTGCTTATCAGGATCCATCAGTATTCATCTGGCTAGCATCCTGTCAGTGTGTGAGAAAGTTGAGGGCTGTTTGGAAACTGAAACAGTATTTACTGTGTGAGCAAGAAGGAGACAGCAAGGAGCCTGGGCCTGGCTTAGCTCAAGTGTTCTGTACTAAAGCTGCTTGGTGCTCTGAAACTGAAACTCCTCTCCTCTGCTTGTGTTTTGCATTTGGAACAGATTTTCTTTTCAGGTGGGGAGGGGGAGTAGAACTCCTTAGCATCAGAGCGTGTTAATAACAATATAGGAAATACTAATGCTCTGATGGTCATTCTGAAAAATCCTCTTAGTGAGCTCCTAGAAGCCAAGAGGAATATACGTGCCAAATTGCTTTAAGAAGTCTGGACCTCAAGGAATGCTGGCTGGGGAATTCTGGGAGTTGAAGTCCAGACTTCTTAAAGTTGCCAAGGTTGAGAAATATTGCAATATATAAATGATACCAAAATAAATAGGCCAGGGGTTTGTGTCCAGAAAAGACCATGCTTTGTGCTAACAGATTGAAAGTCTTGTTTCTCTGATAAAGGGAAAAAAATCGAAGTCCCAAAGGCATGCTAGCATTGGACTCCGGGTCAACTGCCTGCAATGTTAGGACTCTGTACACAAAGTAGTTGGGTTGGCAATATATAAACCAACAATGTATGTTTGTAGCTTTAAGAAAAAAAATCACTGTATTGATTTATACTGTATTCCGATTGGTTGATTATATTGCAAATTACCATAAGAGGGAGCTAGAGATCATAGCTTGCTCTCTCTGACATTCTGTTGCTATCTAAGGTTCTCCGATTATGCTGTGCTTATACTTTGATATCTTTGTTTACTGTAAATGATTTACAACCAGTAAGAAGACTTTGTAATTGGATATTATTTGGACTGTTAAACGTATATGACCTGGACCGTTTATTGGACTGTGCTATTTCTTAGAGTAAACTTTAACTCAATTTAGCGTATCTGTGTGTGGCTGAATAATTATTCATAACTACTCTCATAAACGTTTCCATGTGCACATCCTTGTTTCTCAAGGGTTATTCTGTACATATCTTAACATGCAGGTCAACACAAGTATCACACATGAGCCACAGTGGCACAGTGGTTAGAATGCAGTACTGCAGGCTACTTCTGCTGACTGCCGGCTGCCTGCAATTTGGCAGTTCGAATCTCACCAGGCTCAAGGTCGACTCAGCCTTCCATCTTTCCAAGGTCGGTAAAATGAGGACCCAAAATGGTTGGGGGTGATAGGCTGACTCTGTAAACTGCTTAGAGAAGGCTGTAAAAGCACTGTGAAGTGGTATATAAGTCTAAATGCTATTGCTATATTCCAAGATAGACTGCCTCAAACTCTGGGAGTTCTACTTAGCTCGGTAGAAAAATGGAATCTACACTTTTTTTTTCTGGAGCTAATCTCCTTCTCAGTTCTTCTAAACTAGGGCTTGATTTCATCAACACCAGAGAACGTAAGCTGAGTTCTTATTTTTTGTCACCGTAAGATGTTTGAAACCAAGATCTGCCTTTGATTACCAACCCGCATCCTTGGATCAAGCAAAGTGAAATCAACTCGGGTGAAGGTCTTCCCGGCCAAGCAAAATGCCTCACCTGAGTGCAAACTGTTCTCTTTGGCAGAGTTGCTGTTGCTCAGATAATCTTCTTTGCAGACAAATTTATTCTCGTCGATGATATACAGTTCCTCGCCGGTCGACAGTTGCTTGTTGCACATCATGCAAGTGAAACAGTTCAAATGAAAGACTTTGCTCCTGGCCCTCCGGACCAAATCGCTCGGAGAGATGCCCTGTGCACAGCCAGCACACTTGGTACCAAAACACCTGGATGGAGGGGAAGGGGAGAGAGGGAAAGAGGGAAGGGAGGGAATAAGGAAAAGGGAGGGGGAAGGAATGGAATATAAAGGGGAAGGAAGGAAGGAAGAGAGAGGGAGAAAGAAAGGAAAAGAATGGAAGTTGGAAGGAAGGAAGGAAGGAAAGGAGGGAAGAAGGAAAGAAGGAAGGGAAAGGGGGAGGGAGGAAGGGAGGGAGGAAAAGAAAGGGAGAAAGAAAAGAAAAGAATGGAAGTTGGAAGAAGGAAGGAAAGGAGGGAAGAAGGAAAGAAGGAAGGGGAAAGAGGGAAGAAAAGGAAGGGAAAGGGGGAGGAAGGGAAGGGAGGGAGGAAAAGAAAGGGAGTAAGAAAGGAAAAGAATGGAAATTGGAAGGAAAAAGAAGGAACGAAAAAAGAGGGAGGGAGGAAGATGAGGAGAAAGGTAGGAAAGAAAAGCAGGAAGGAAAGGAAGGAAAGGGAAGGAGGAAGGAAGGATAATGGGGAGGAGGGATAGGAAGGGAGGGAGGGAGGAAGGAAGGAAAAAAAACAAATCACTAATGAAATTGACCAGAAATTTTTTGATTCAGATCAACCATTTTTCTGATTAAAAAAAACTGAAGCGGGATAGCCGTGAGTCCAACCCAATTAGACCTGTCAATCTACCCACCTGGTGCATTTCAAATCTGTTGTGTCAACTCCTTTTATTTATTGGATTGACATCCCGCTCTTTTATTTAGGAGCTGAAAAAGGAAAGACTAGCACCTCCCTTATTTTCCCCCACAACAGCCCTGCAAGGCTAGGCATACTACCTGGCCCAAAGCCACCCAGGGAACCTTTGTGCCTAAGGGAAAATTAAAATTAAAAAATTAAAATTAAAAGAATTAAAACCAGGTTGCTTTAAAAGATGACTGAAGGACTTAAGACTTAAGATACATCTTAAGGAGATACATCTTAAGGAGAAATCCACACATCTTAAAATTGCTGAGGCTGATAAAGACTGTTTTACAGATACACAATATTTCACTAGCAAATATTATCTTAAGCCAAATTGCTCTGGCTTTGCCCTCTTTTTGTTTTTTGAAAATCTATTCCGATAGGTATTGTCAGCTGAAGGCATTGGAAAAAGAACACTATGAACTTGGGAGCATCAATTGTCGGTTTTTACAAATAACTTTCTTTCCTCTTCTTTCTCATAGCAGCCAGAAGACACATTCATAAAAATTGCATTTAAGGAAGGGTGAAATACAGCTAGGGGGCAGCACCGAGCCAATGTTGGCAAGTCTCAGGAAGAGAAACTGAACTGAGCAGAGTTAATATGGAATGGACACCACCAGGAGATCCCAAGGCCACGGGGTGGATCTGGGAAACCGCAAAACGCTCTTGATACATTTTGGTTCTGTTTCCAAAAAATAAAGGGTGTGCCTATTGCACCTTTTTTGGGGGGGAGAACAGGACAACAATGTGACATTTTAAACATACATAGATAAATAAATTAGGTTGCTAAGTGCACATTCACTCAAAGGGGAGACTATTTCTCTCCACCAGCTACAGAAAAAAGATATATAGGAACAGAAAGAGGATTTCTGTTTATTAGCACCAAACTTAAAAATAAGATGGAGCAAAGATTAGTTACTTGCTGAGAGCATCTTGATAGCAAGAGGAAAAAAGAAGAAAAATTCAATATAGAATAGAAGCCCAGATGTAGTGTTATTTTATTCTTTTCTTTCTGATCCAACAGACACTCAAAGCAAGAAGTGAAATGGTAAAAGACAGTAGAAAAAAAATCCAAAGCATAAAATTAATGCTTCAATCCGTTAACCAGTAAGAACCCGGTGATATGAGATGGCTTTTCTAAATACCAAGAGAAAATACGGCTTAAACCAGGCCATCCTGTTAAACTCTGAAAGGATTTATTTGCATGTATATAGCATGTAACATGAACCCAACGATGGTATTTTGATCATTCCGATTTAGAGGTTTAGCATCGAGCAGTCATAACGGAATACAAATTACAGTTTCCATTACATCTAATCAAATGCGCGGTGCTACCTACTTACCAATAATAAAATCCCCATGTCTGCGAGATGTATTTATTTATTCATTTGTTCATTGCATTAATGGCCCTTCTTTTTTTTCCAGAGCGCGGTTCTTTGAATCAATTCCTTTTTTATTTCCAAAAAGCAATTTTACGAGACTATCTCTCTCTCTCTCTCCCTCCATCCCTCCCTCCCTCTCTCTCTCTGTTTTATCCTGTGAAAACAACCCTGTAGGTAGGCTGGATTGAGAGTTGAGCAGCTGATTCAAAATCACTGCTGAGGCCCTTGTGGAATCCAAACCACAAGAGGTTTTAATAGAAACTTAGAGATTTCTATTTGGTGTCTTCGATCCTAACGGAAAGAAATCAACCATGGAATCAACTTTGGAAGGGGACAGATCCTGAAACTCAAATATTTTGGCCACCAAATGGGAAGAGGGGACTCCTTGGAAAAGACTCTGAGGTTGGGAAAGATGGAAGGCCAACCGAGAAGGAGACAGCAGAGGATGGAGAAATGTTTAGAGAATGTCATCCATTCAGCGAATGGCAAATTCCAGGAGACAATGGAGGATGGGGGAGGGGAGCTGGGAGCTGTGGTCCAGGGTTGTGAAAAATCAGAGACAAGACTTAGCAACAAATCTATTGTCTTATCTGGTTTGCTCTTGGTGACCGTTTATTCATTTGCATGTATATCGCATGTTGACTTTTTATTCCACTAATATTTTCCCCCATAGAGTTTTAATGTATTGTTAGTCATCCAGAGCTTACGTTGGCAAGGGTGGGCAAGCCATATAAATCAATTGAATGATTGGACAACTGAATGATTCAATGGTTCAACCCCATCAGTCTCTGGATGAAACAAGCTGAAAGTGGGATGCCTGGAGCTTCTTTTGGTCACCAAATTTTCTAAATCCTGTGTGAGCTCCTAAAGAAGACAATGACCAGATGTTGGAGAAGCCTAGCTATGTCAATCCATTCAGCCACAAAGCCAAGTTATTGTTAATCTGGCCTACCAATCCATAATCCATACCCTGGAGACTCCAGGCCTTGTTGATCTTGATGGATTTCTGGAAATTAAACAAAGTTGGACCTGGCTCAGGTGTGTTAAAAGTGACCACCAGGAGATTCAAAGGCTGTAAGTTAGATTCAGTAGTCTATAGCACAAAGCAAAAACCCCAAAGCTTCACTTCCTAATTATTGCTAAGAAAACAGCATTGATGTGTCCGCAGAATCACCAGAAATGAAGTCCAGAATTTATTTGTTTTCAGGGGAGGATCATAAAGCGAATGACATACTAACAGCATTGCATTGCTGTTAGTTAAATTAAGAATTTAGAATTACATTCTTAAACATGAACACTTACAACTTTTACTTTAGTGATATCCTTTCATATCCCATTTGAGAGCCAAATTTAAAATAAATTCAGCAGATGAGCAAAATTAATTCAGCAGATGAGCCTTTTTTAAAAAAAATTACATTTATATGCCGCCCTTCTCCGAAGACTCAGGGCGGCTTACAATTTTTGGGATATAACCCAATGCGCTCAGCAATAGCCTTCATTCCATTATATATGCCTGCTTATTACTAATAATATTTAGTAATATTATTGTATTTGAATGCCGGTTATTACTAAGCGGCATTTTACAAAGTCACTTTTGCCCCAACAATCTTGGGTCCTCAATTTAACTACCCCGAGAGGATGGAACTTAAATGCAGGCATTTAACAGCCTGAGCCACCAAAGCCTTGGTGGTGCAGGCTGTTAAATGCCTAGCACTTAAGTTCCAGCTGCCTGCAATTATTGCAGGCTCGAATCCCACCAGGCTCAAGGTTGACTCAGCCTTCCATCCTCTCGGGGAGGCAAACTGAGGACCAAGATTGTGGGGGCAATAAGCTGACTGTAAAAATGCCGCTTAGTAATAAGCAGGCATATATAATGGAATGAAGGCTATTGCTGAGCGCATTGGGTTGTATCCCAAAAATTGTAAGCCGCCCTGAGTCTTCGGAGAAGGGCGGCATATAAATGTAACTTAAAAAAAAAATCCCAGATAAACCCTCTTCTTTCCTATCTTATCTATGGGGAACAGAAATAGGGTGCATGACAAGGCCAAAAGAGAAGAAAGGAAGGAAGGAAGGAAGGAAGGAAGGAAGGAAGGAAGGAAGGAAGGAAGGAAGGAAGGAAGGAAGGAAGGAAGGAATCTAGACAGTGGCAACCCAGCTCCTAAAAACCACGTGGAGTCTTGGTAAATTTATTTGTTAAATTATTTGTTGCTCATCTTGCCATGGGGAAGAAGTTCTGCATTTGGGACATTTTCAGTAGCATCCATATTTATTCCTTATCTGTTTCTAACCCCCATTTAATATACCTACAATAACTATATAATGCATATAGTTGGTCCTAGTTTCTGAAAATCGGTGGTTTATTTTCCTTCCATTCTGAGATGGGAAATTCTTTTTTTTAAATAACCTAAACGAGGCAGCTTCTCTCAAAAATGGGAACTGCTCCACAACGTGGAAACATTTAGGTAAAGAGACCAACAAGAAATTCAGGAACCGACTTTAAAGAGCTTTTAAAAGGGCCCTTATTTCTAGCAGCGTGTTCCATCTTAAGTGCCAGGAACTTAGCACAAATCAAGACATGTTGACATTCCCATTTCCAATGGTTTTTTTTAACCATGCACCAATCCACCCATAAGAAAGGAGGGGGAGAGGACATAATTGCAACCTTAAAATATATTAAAGATGTGAGTAAGTTTCTAGAAGGCAGTATTTCCAACATCAAGCAAAAATCAAGAATAGGGAGACATAGTCTCAAACTGACAGGAGAGAATTCAAAAGTCTTGTTAGAAAGTATGACTTCACAGAAAGAGTAATGGGAGTTTGGAACCTACTTCCAGAAGAAAGAAAGGAAGAAAGACAGAAAGAGAAAGAAAGAAAGAAGAAGAAAGGAAGGAAGGAAGGAAGGAAAGAAAGAAAGAAAGAAAGAAAGAAAGAAAGAAAGAAAGAAAGAAAAAAGAAGAGAGTCAGAGACAGAGAGAAAGAAAGAAGCATTAACACTTACAACTTTTACTTTAGCAATATCTTTCCAGATCCATTTGACAGCCGAATTTAAAATAAATTCAGCAGATGAGCAAAATTCCCAAATAAACATTCTTCCTATCTTATCTATGGAGATGGGTGCATGACAAGGCCAAAAGAGGTAAAAGAAAGAAAGAAAGAAAGAAAGAAAGAAAGAAAGAAAGAAAGAAAGAAAAAGAAAGAAAGAAGGAAGGAAGGAAGGAAGGAAAAGAAAGAAAGAAGAAAGAAAGAGAAGGAAGGAAGAAAAGGAAGGAAGGAAGGAAGGAAGGAAGGAAGGAAGGAAGGAAGGAAGGAAGGAAGATAGTCATGAGTAACTGAGTTTAAACATGTTTGGGATAAACATGCCCATCATTCAAATTTTTAAAAGTAAAATAAAAAGCCTCAAAGGGCAGACTTGATGGCTGACTAGGTCTTTTTCTGTCATCACTTTTCTATTTTTCTGTAGTGTCCTGATCACAAGGACAGGGCCATCCAATGTGTGGGTTTTAAATATCTTTATCGCTTCCTAGCCACGAATCTTCAGCAGCTGCTTTCAAGCCCTTTAGCAATTGTTCTGGAACTAAATTCCATGCAGATCTGAATGATTGACAGCTAACCATTTGCTTGACCCCGGCTCCAGAAGGAGGGGGGGAATAAACCCCCAGGGGTTTCCTTGTTGAGGGTGAAAATGGGGATTGCTATTAGTTCTCCAAGGTTTCCTCAGCGGGCGATGGGGCAAATGCAAGGACTAAACTCCCCCCCACCCATCAGAAGATGGTAGAATTAGAAGTGGGGTGCACAACAAGGCCAAAAGAGGCAATGGAATGGCTGAAGATTTCTTGCTGATGGAAGGAAGGAAGGAAGGAAGGAAGGAAGGAAGGAAGGAAGGAAGGAAGAAAGAGGAAGGAAGGAGAGAGAGACAGAAAGACAAGACAGAGAGACAGACAAAGAAAAGAAGGGAGGGAGGGAGACACACAGAGAGACAGGACAGACAGAGACAGAAAGAAAGAAAGAAAGAAAGAAAGAAAGAAAGAAAGAAAGAAAGAAAGGAGGGAGGGAGGGAGGGAGAGAGGGAGGCATTTGAAGCATAAATTAAGACTTGCAGCCAGTTACCATACTGAAAATAATTAAATATTCCTCACTCCACAGGGGTGCTGGAAAAACATCAAGAAAAATAAAGATGGTGTACGGTAGGTATCTGCATATATTACAATTCTCCATCAATTATCTTATTACATGGTTCTGGGCATGTTTACTTAGAATTATACCCCATAGTGTTTAAGGGAGTTTACTTGGGCAAATACATATTGAATAACAGTTTCCTTTGTTATTGTGACTATTCCTAATAGCTCCTTTAATCAAGAGGAATGCACAAAAACAATGCGCTGGTTTCCTGAAAATATTCACAGGCATTGCCACAGTTTTAGGACCCAATAAAGCAGAAACTCCAGTGAAGAGTACAAAGCGTGTCGATGAACAGCAAATACAGGATGGTTTTTTTTCCCGGTAGTTCTGCCTCCCTCTCTAAGAAAGAATAATTGGGCGCCGAGATCCAGAGATGCCCAAAGTTGTCTCTTTATCTTGTGCTGGGTTTTTAAAAATATTAAAAATATTTTCTGTACTGTTTTCTCCATCCCCATGCTTTAACAATCGTAAACCACTAAAAGTTACTTCTATTTTTAAAAAATATAGAGTTTTTCCCACTTTCTGTGTAGAAGAGTAAGTCCATTGTAGGGGTGTGTGTGTGTTTATAAGAAGGAATCAACAAGAACTTCTCCAGTCTTGTTGAAATCAGTGTGTGTGTGTGAGTGAGAGAGAGAGAAAGAAAGGAAAGAAAGAAGGAAAGGAAGGAAGGAAGGAAGGAAGAAAGGAAAGAAAGAAAGAAAGAAAGAAAGAAAGAAAGAAAGAAAGAAAGAAAGAAAAGGATACAGGACTTTCTTCTCGCCTCTTCGAGCCCATCTGTTTTGCCAGAGCCCTAGAATCGAAGCAGACAAGCGACCCCTGTTAAAACTCTGCTTCGTTCCAGGAAGGCAGCTATATCCTAAGTGATCGACCCTTGATGTTTGATACGGTGGCAGGAACCCCGAACCATTGTGGCTCGTTCAGCAAACCACAACGAAGCCCCATCCTTACAATCTAGGAATTCAGAGTCGCCTTGAACCGTCAGGCGGTCGGCAAATAAATTCGATAAACAAATAAAAACCCAGGGGATCCTTGGTGGCTCTTCTCTGAACTCGGTTGTTCTCTTGTCGAGGTTTCATTACCCAAACTAAGTAACATCATCAGTGCTAGCTGGGTCATTGTAATGTCTGCAAGAAACCAACCAAGCGTGGAGAACACCAAGGACCACTCATTGCAACCCTGAGCTACATATATTGTCCTTTAAATAAAAAAAAACTTAGTTGCATAAACCCAAGCAGGGGGACTGTGGTAGATAGGAAGAGATGAGAGATCCTATCTACGTGGTTCTCTGCCAGCAGATTCTTAATCGATCCCATCTTTGGATGGAATTGACTCGGAAGGCGATGATCACCCCGGAGCTTTGCGGCTTTGGAAGATGCCTTGGATCGGGTGGGATCTGGGTGGGATCTCAGTAACAAAAAGTGGCTAGGAAAGGAAAGTTTCTCCTAACCATGATTGGGGACCCTCTTTCCGCCCCTAGGGACAATCCTGTTTTTTTTTAATTACATTTATATGCCGCCCTTCTCCGAAGACTCAGGGCAGCTTACAATTTTGGGATACAACCCAGTGTGCTCAGCAATAGCCTTCATTCCATTGTATATGCCTGCTTATTACTAAGCGGCATTTTTACAAAGTCAGCTTATTGCCCTCAACGATCTTGGGTCCTCAGTTTACCTACCCCGAGAGGATGGAAGGCTTGAGCCTGGTGGGATTCGAGCCTACAGTAATTGTAGGCAGCTGGACTTAAGTGCTAGGCATTTAACAGCCTGAGCCACCAAGGCCCATTCATCCTTGCTTCTGAGAATCTCAAGTAACCAAGGTGAGAAAGCCTCGAAGCCAGGGTTTCCTCGCAGGGAGAGAGGAAACACACCATCACGGCTGCCATCTTGACTTTTTTGCCCACACCGGGCAGACATCCTTCTAAACAGAACCAGGGCCAGAAGCTTCACACGTTACTTTTATGGGCACAAAGCCAGCTTTGCAGGAACGGCTGGGCTGGCTTGCTAACCCACCAGCAAGTCGCATAAGCAATTTCCTCCAGCACCCCCTTTCCAAACCTTTCCTTTGGGGAGGGTCTCAGTGGAGGTGGGTGGGGCTAAAAGGGACCCCAGTAACTTTTACACCTGCCTTACTCAAACCCGGCAGTAATAACCCAATCGGCTTAAGGAGTGAGTAACCGTGGGGATAACCTGGAGAAGGGAAGGAGGTGGGAGAAGGGGGGTCTTTAAATTTCTCTCTGCCCCTTTTAGAACGAGGTCCATTTTCTACACTAGAGATATTTTGTCTAACGTCTGTGCGTTCGCACGTGCGTTCATTGACTCGCTTCTCCTTGTAATCCTAAAAACGCCGCCACTCACTTCCCAACCCCCAAAATAAAATACTAATTTCAACTGCCGTTTTGCCTTCCTTTGAGCGGTCTGGCAGACTAATCCTGCCGCTGGGCGAGTCTCACAGTGGGCGATCCAACCCCGTCCCTTCACCCACGCTTATACTCGGATCAGTGGCGGTCTGGGACAGGCTAGAGGCCCCACTTTAACCCGGAGGTCGTTCGGTCTGGGCCGCCCTGCCTTTTCCCATCCCCCAGCCCAGACAGAAATTTAGGAGAAAGGCAGGGCGGACCGGAGAAAGATGAGGATCGGGGCCACCGCCAGCCCCGGGCGCTTTCCCAAAGCCACGCGAGTCATTTCCACGTTCCCCGCTGAACCTGCGGGCATGCCGTTCCAGCGCCCGGTTTCTGCGCCTGGTGGATCCCCGCTTGGTGGAAATCCCGGCTTGTGAAACGAGCCAGGCCGATCCGATTTTCCATTTTGTGGCCAAGTCATCAAAGTCGGGGTTTAACCACAAACCACCATGGCTAAAGTCGTGCTGAGCCCAGGAAGCGGAGATAGTTCAGGGGATTTTGAGCGACGGCTTCGTGACGAAGATGGGAAACCCCTCCACTCCCTTAATATCCTCTTCTCTGTGAGTTACACCCCGCGGGCAAGCTACTTCTACCCAGCCGGCTGATGGCCACGACCGCTCCACCAACGCGCGTCCGGCCGCCCCTTGGCAGAACGCAACGGGGGCTGGGTTCCTTCGTAATGCTGAAAGCAGAGCGACCCGCCGAGCGACCCCGCAAAAACCGGAGCAGAAGCGCTATGGAGCCTTCGCAACTTGTCTTTTGCAAGATTCCCGGCCTGGTCGGGTAATAATGGAGAGGTGGGAGTTCATACTTCCACCGCGGGATGCAGAAGCGCAGTTAGAGGATCATGGGGCTGGTCTCTTTATCATTCAGACGACTGAATGATAAAGAGACCAGCCCTATGATCCTCTAACGACTGGGCCCGTCTCTGTTGGTCCGGTCAATCTCTGGAGAACTGGTAGACACGTGTCTTTTCTAGGACAGAGGACGCGAGTTCCCTTCAAGGCTGTTTTCTCCTGCTCCCAATAGATTTCCTAGTGGCCTCCTTTCCAAATTCTCACCGGACACAAAAATTGCTTGGCTTCTAATGCGGTCACGGATGGGAGGGGACTTCGGAAGGCTGCCTCTCAACATCGATTGGACTACACGGCCTCTAACCATCCCCACGTCCGAGCTTGCAAAGTGCCCGGATCCCTCCGGCCTTTCCCCACTGGCCAGGATCCGGGACACTCCGTGCCCCATGGGTAGGACCCCTCCCCGCCCGCAAGTCTGTCTCGGGGCTTGGTCACGGCGGGGGGCGGGTTTCTTGGGTTATATCCCTGCGGGGGATGGATGTTTTGAGGCCTTACGGAAAAGAAAGTCGATCCCGAAGGATCGCGGGAAGCCCCGTGTAAAACAACAACCAAGCGCTCGCCCGGGGCTTTTTGCCAGAAGCGAAAGCAAGGCACGGCGTGGGGATCCCCAAGCAAACGAAGTTGCACCAAAAAGGACTAGAAACTTGAAAAGTAAAGCAAAAAGAGTCAGGAAAGAAATTTGGGAAGCGCGGGGAAGAATTGGAGGCGCGTCTCTAAATCCTTCCATAGGACAAATTCGACTGAGCGAAAAAGTCTTTGGGGGAAGGAAGGGAGGGAGGGAGGGAGGGCGGTCTGGTCTGCGGTGGGGTGAGTGGAAAGCCGTCGGGAGTGGCAGTGAGACGCCTCTCGGAGACAGAGAAGGCGGCTGCACTTCGCTTTGAGGTCTCTGGTCGTATCCGTCGGCAACCCGGCGCCCTTCCGCTGTGTTGGAGGCGAAGGCCCGCATTTGGAGAGAGGGAGGGGGAGGACCCCCGCCCGCCCCAGGGACGGTGACCTTCCCCGCCCGCCCTTCTCCTCCGCCTCCGTTGCTCCCGTCCCGCTCCTTCTCCTCCTCCCGTCCTATTTTCCCGTGGACTTCACCTCCTTTCGCACGACCTTCAGCGAGGTGTCTCTGCACCCCCTCCTTCCTTTTTCGGCTAGTCCCGTTCTATTCCTCCCCCCCCCCACTAAACACAAAATCCGGGGTTGCGTTTGGGGTCTCCAGGGAACAAGTACAGGGTTGCCCCAAATCAGAAGGAATCCGGGAATGCTTAAAAAAAACAACACCTAATACATTTTATTCCGTTGCGGCTTTTGAATAAAACGTGTTAGGTCGTAAAAGGCGCCCCCCCTCCCCGATTTCTGATTTTTGGCTGCCAGAGACTAGCCCCCCACCCCCGCCGCCGGGATACGGGCTGTACGCTCCGCTTTCTATTTTGACACCTCGCTGCCACAACAACAACAACAACAAAAGGCGTTTATTTTCAGAGCTGCTGGAAAACTCAGCTTGGCCTTCCAATCCCTGCTTCTCCAACTAACATCCTTGGCCGCCGTTTCTTCTGTTTATTAAAAATGCTCACTTTTAAAAGAGTGTTCTAGGATATGGAGGCGGGTTCACACAACCAGCTCAACCCCGCCAGGTTCGCGAAGCATCCGTGGCTAAAAACCTCACCAAAGAAGACTTTGCCGAAATAACTATTTGGCCAGAGGAGGGTGGGGGGGAGAGCTCGTTGAAATGCGCTCAATTTAGGAAGCCAAGGGCTTCGCCTTCCCACGACCTCCAGTTCCCCGTTTTCAGGCAGGTCCGGCCTCCCACCCCAAAACCCGGAAAGACATTGGAGCCCAAATGTCTTGAGACCCCACCAGCCAGTCCTTAATTCATACTTAATTAATACCATGGGCGCGTCGTGGGAATCGAGGAATCCGGCTTAATTCCAGTTTAGTTCAGGTGGGTTAAATTAAATGTAAATCCGTTTGCTTTTGCAGGAGTCGCCACCGGGATTCAGAAGCAGAGAGACCAAAAGTCAATTAGAATTCGTTTTTTCCACCTCCTCCGCTGGGCTGGGGAACACGCAATTTTTGCAAAGTGGGATTGGGCGCAACCGAGTTTCCTCCCACCCACCCCTCCTCCTCCGAAAGGAAAAAAGGCGTCCCCTCCCCACTTCTTTCAATTTTGGCTGAACAAAACCTTATCAGCCGCCGAGTTTTCCTCCGCGAATATGCTAAAAATGGGCACCAACGCCTAACCGCTCCAGCAAGGGAGGTCGCACGATTGGGTGTGGGGTGGAAGGGGGTGTGCGTGTCTGAATTAGAATCCACTTCTTGCCTTATGCCGGACAGGGACCCGGAGGTCGTTAAGAAGCGAGTCAGAGACACGTGCAAAGCTGGCGGTTCCAATTCAGTAAAGCTCACAGCAAACTCAAGCTGGTGTTATCCAAGTAGGCCGATGGGTGGTTGCTTAAACGTGGTTTACAAAATAAAACCCAGTCGGCTGGTTTCTAAAACCGCCCCCCCCCCAATACCTGAATCTAGTTAACGAAAATAACCAGCATTCCCTCCACACGTTAACGAGGGTTTTTAAAATTTGCTTCAGGGCTGGTGTGTATGTTGGTGTGATTTAGCGTTGCTGTAGATCCATTGGATTCGTTTCTGGCAGCGAGCGAATGAGTTCAGGAAGCGGGTCGAGCGGGTCGTGTGGACGCAGCTGCTGAGGAAACTGGGAGGCCACAGTTTAACCAAGGGCGTCCCATGCTACCCGGTTGAAGCTGGGTGCCCCCTCACGAGGATAAACCACGGTTTGCGGAATAAACTCTCTTTGGCTGGATTGACCCACGACAAATCCAACTCCCAAAAGCTGGTTTTACAGCTAAACTTGCGAGCCAAAAGATTTGATCAGCCTTTCCCGTGGCAGGCGCGAAACCCACCCCCAGCGGTCTATTTGGGAAGGGGGCTTGGATCCTTTTTGGGGGGGGGGAGACGCTGGAGGCCATTTTGGGGTGCTAATGTCCCCCCAGGTGCATAAGGAGGGCAGCTTTCGCGACAGGTGCGAAGCGGAAAGAGAAACACGTGTATTATTGGTCCTATTATTATTATTTATTCGGAGTATGTCGGCTTGCCTCAATATACACGCGAAGATCCTTCGCTTTAGGTGAGACGCTTTAGAGAACCCGATTTCCAGATTCCAAAGCTACCCGGGACATTTAAATCTCCCCGAACCTGTCCTGATCAGCTCCCACACACGCACCGTCTCCCCCCGATTTCAAGCCCGCAAGGCAGATTTCACAGCCCCCTCATCCCCAACCCGCTGTGGCCTGGCGGTAGCCTTTTTGGAAAACCATCTTCCAAGCCGAGAATTGGGCAAATCGGTTCAGAGACATTTTTGATCCGCCTCCTGCCCGTCGCAAGAAGAGCCGCATCGGGGCGGGGCCTGCGGCGGTACAAAGAGACAAAGCCCAGGCCGAGTTAGCCACAGACCCTTCGCGCTCTTCTAAGGGAGAAAACCCTGCATCCGCGCGGTTCTGCGCGCGGGGAAGCAGCAGCTCCGCGTCTTCTTCACTTCCTCGGCTAAACCTCGAATTTCCCGCCGGGGGACGGGCAGGCAAAGCGGGGGTCACTTTATACTTAAAAAGCGGGGGATCCGCGGCTTGGACAAAACTCCCTCTCGTCTCTACATTTCCTGTTTAATTTAGGTTTTATTACTACCTTTATTGTCAGAGTACAACATGTGTACAATGAGACTGGCTGAGCACACCTGCCCCCCAAAACAATTCACAGTGAGGACAGAAGTCCCTAACCAAACCCCAATCTTATTACACTATGTGACCTTGTTGCACAACGAGTAGCCCTCCTTTTTAAACATTTGTATTTAATTTGAAAATGTTTCTGCACATTTGCGCTTCCTCTTTCCGGGTTTTTTGTGCAGTTGGAATGGGAGCGCGCCTGTCTCTTATTTTCCCGAAGTCGTTCGGTTTGAAAACGGGGTTCGCCCAAGTCGAAGGAAGCGCGGCCCCTTCGCTTCGGGTCCTTCTCTGGAAAACGCGCAGCTCCCCCCCCCATGTTTAAATGAAACTTAGCGCCCCCGATTAAGCTTTCATTCCCAGCTCGCTCTTCCAAACGAGCGCGCTCCCTCCCATGGAAAGCAATCTCCCCTCCTGCTCAAACAAGGCCCGGGGGAAGGCTGCTCGGGCAGCGTGCGCGCCCGGAGTGGATGGGTGAACCCGAAGGCGAGGCGCAGATCCTCCTGCTTCTTCCCCGGCGCGGGCCTTCATCAGCCGGGTTTCGCGAAACCTTTAAAGGATCAGCGGGCTGAACGATTTCCTACGGGAAAATTCAAATAAACAAAGGGAGGCGGGTTTAATAGGAAACCACCACCAGGCTGGGCTCAAGGGACGAGGCTCGTTTTCCCGAGCAGGGATGCGCGGTTTTCCAGGCCAAGCTCGGTGCGGGCTCCAAATTTCCTCGGGGTCAACCGAAAGGAATTTGCTTGCTCCCATTTAAAAAGGAAGGAAGGAAGGAAGAAAAAGAAAGAGAAAGAGAGAAAGAGAAAGAAAGAGAAAAGAAAAGAAAAGGAAGAAAGAGAAAGGAAGGAAGAGAGAAAGAGAGAAAGAGAGAAAAAGAAAGAAAGAAAGAAAGAAAGAAAGAAAGAAAGAAAGAAAAAGAAAGAAAGCCAAGCGACAAATGCAATGCCAACCTCAGCTGTCTGAAGCCCAAGGCGGGCCGGGACCGATGAGACGTGTAGTCCCCTCCCTTCCGAAAGAAGGCCGGCGGAATCACTCCCTTCTCCGGTATTCCCGTATTGTGCAATAATTCTGACAAGCTTCAAAAGACGCGGGGATGGCGGACTTGACCTTTTCCTTAATTTGGGGCGCTCCAGGGCCTTCCTGGCCTGGCATTGGGAAGTTCGGGCGGAGGGCAACGGTTGAATAGAGGCCGGATTCCTCCGTGGGTAAAAAAAAACCCCTGGTGATTGCGCATCCCGTTCCCACAACCGAATGGACGCGCTTCCTGGTTCAACTTTGAGCTAGCTTTGGATTCGTGGACGCGACTCTGTTCGCCTCTAATTCTACATTTGCACACCCGCCTTTATTTTTACACGCATACCTGGGTTCTCACACCCACCTCTATTTCTACACGCATATCTAGGGTCGCACACTGACCTCTATTTCTACACGCATTGCATATCCAGGTTCGCACACCCGCCTCTATTTCTACACGTGTATCTACATCCTCACACCCACGCGCCTATTATGATACTCCACGTAGGTGAAAGAAACTATTTCTCCATTATCTACACCGGCCGCTCCCCCTTTTGCGGGCTTCCTTTGTGGGGAGTTCAGCTGCATCGTGGCGCGGTTCCCCGTGCGGCGCCGGCTTGGCTCGGATCCCAAAGGCCGCCTCGCTTGGTCCCTGCAAGGAAAACGCGGATAAAAGGACAAGGCCTTTCCTTCCCCGCATTTAAAAGCTTTCTTCCCTTTTTCTCCCTTCTCTCGCCAGGCCGACGGAGGCGACTTGAGACACCCGGGAACAAAGCCGAGTGCCGACCCCAGAAATCGGCTTTCCGTGCGTTCGCTCGCTCGCCCTGGCCTTTTTCCTAAGAGCGGAGCATCCCCTGCGTGCGTGCAAGGCGCTGGACGAGGCCGGCCGTCTTTGGTCCGAGAGCTTCCCTTCCCTTCGTCCACCCTGGCCACCTGGCCGTGGGAATCCCCCAAGAGGAAAGGGAGGGAGAGCGCTTTGCACGCGCTCAGAAGTGCTGTCTACGCTCCGGGCCAGCGGAGATCTGCCAGAGCCTTTGAAGCGGGACCTCGGGCCGAAAAGATTCTCTCTCTCTCTCTTGCCCAGAGAAGCGACTTTCGCGTGGCATCTCTCTCCACAGGGAAGGAGGCGTCGGACTGGTTTGCAATTGCACGCGGGAGTCGAAGAGGAGGGAAAGAGCCAAAGGACAAGTTTTCAGGGCGCGGAACAATTCGGGGGGGGGGGCGGCGATGCCAAAGACGACCAGAAAAACCCGTCCCACCCATCCCAGGTAAGAGCAGTCGCCGGCATATTTACCCAGAAGTAATCCCCATCGACTCAATAGAAGGAACAAACCTGCTTTCGGATTCCCACAAGGCGTTGGACCAGGCCGGGGAAGGACCTAGCAGTCTGCGCCCACTCCGTGACACTCTTGATTTTTTTAAAAAAAGATTTGGGAAGTCTTAGCAGCCTTATTTGGATCCCAGCCCTCCAGGTTACTCTCTGGCCCAACGCCTTGCGGGGAATACACCTGAACCCGCTTTAATTCAGGAAGCAGGTTCAGCGAGTCTTGTGAATGCGGTGAGAGGCTACCTTCCGTGTCAAGGAGGCCTAGATTAGTGCCGTGCAAACGAAGAGAGAGCCGGAGGAAGGAAGCGGGCACAAAGCCCTTTGGGAAACTTACCTAAAAAAGTCGTTTTTACAGTAGAGTTTTCCTTCTCGGGAGAAGCATTTCTCGGTCAAGTTACATTTACATTCGCAACACTGGACGCATTTCACGTGCCAAGCCCGATCCAGGACGTTGAGCAGGAAGCGGTCCAGGATGGGTCTTTTGCAGCCGGCGCAGTGAACCATTGTCTTTGGCTAGAGGTCGTGCTGGGGGAGTGGGCCTGGGGTGGGCGGGGTGGGAGGGGAGGGCTGGAGGAGACGGCGATTCCGAAGTTGGCCGAAAAAGTCCGTGCTTCAAAAGCCCTTCCCGGATTGCAAAAGAGCAGGGGGACCAAACCAAGAAGAGGAGCCCACAAACGCCAGCCTCAAACGAGACCCCGATGGGGGCAGGCAACAAAAAGAGAGAGAGGAGGGAGGGAGGAAGAGAGAGAGAGAGAGAGAGAGTCCCTCCCGGCTCCGTTGGTTGGCAGAGCCTGAAACAAGCTGGCAGCTGGTCTTGAACAAGATCGGGGCAGGATCGCGGAGCAGGGGTTGCCCCTCAGACGCCCCTCTTAGTGCATCTCGCCAACCGCCCTTTCCTTCTCAATTGTTCCAATCATCATCATCATCATCAAAATCAGCGATTTCCCACCCTCGTCCAGAGGTTTGGGTGAGTCGAGAACCAAAAGAAGAAGATAAAGTTATTAATAAAATTGTCCTTTTTCTTTCCTTCTTCGCTGTATGAATGTTTGCAAGAGAAGTTCTTTTCCCAGAAGGCCGGCTTATAACAATAATGATAACAATAGTCAAGTCGAACTGAGCAGGACGAAAAATATGAAGAGGAAAGACCATCAATCAGGTGTTAAAAAGAAACAAAGGCGAGGGATTCTCTCAGGTTTGAGGTAGAGCAGTCCGAGGTCAAAGTGCAATCAAGGACGAAATAATTTTTTTTTTAAATCCCGCCTCCTCCTCCTCCTCCTCTTCTTTCTCCTAGGGAAAAATAATTCAGCAATAAATTAAAAAAGGGGGCAGCGGAGGACCGCAGGCGAACTACAAGCCGACGAAACAGAAACGGGAGCGAATCTTTCACACCTGGGCCGGGTGGGAAGAGCCGAGCCGAGCCGGGAGTGGGGGTATCAGAGACAATTGGGGTCCCTCCTTCTCTACAAAGAGAGTTTCATTTTTAGGAACGGAGGACAAGACAAGGAATGACCGTATCTCTGTTTTTAACGGTCCTTTTCTCCTCCGTGGCTTTTACGAATTTTAAAAAATCAAATCACACACACATATATATATTATATATATATATATTAAAAAAAACCCCAAAGTTGTCCTAAAAAGACGCGGCCCTTCCGCCCTCTTTCCCTAGTTCGTTTGCCTCTATTAAAATAATAATCATAATCATAATAGTAATAATAATAATAATATCTCAATTCCTAACTACCTATCCCAAATCCCATTAACTCTAAACTGGCTGGACAGCATAATAGTAATAGTAATAATAATAATGAATTAATTTCTCGGCCTGGGGGTGGGAGGGGATGGGCGAAGCGGGGGGGGGGTGGCGGCGGGGTGGGGGGATAGAGAGGGGAAGGAGAGCAAGGAAAAAGCAGCAAGCGACCTACCCCCTTACGGGTGCCTGGGTGCTGGGCTCCCCCACCTCTTCGCCTGGTCCATGGGGACGGCTCGGGTGCTGGGTCGAGGCTGCGTGCCGGGTGCGGGGCGCAAAGGAAAAGAGCGGGGGTAGATCCTGCGCTTGACAGCGGGGGGAAATGCCTGGAAGTCCCCCTCTTTTTTTGCTCCCCCAATTCTCTTCCTCTTAGGGCGGCGTGGATGCGGGGGAGAGTGTTCTCCCCCACCTGGCTGCTTCGCCAAGCGCGCGCCCGCGCCTGCTCTGTCTGTCTGTCTATCTGTCTGTCTGTCTGTCTGCCTTCTTCTTCTTCTTCTTCCCCACCCCCTCCGGCTTGGCTTGCGTTTCGGCTCTTGCTTTGGCCCGGCCGGCTTTACAACTGCGGCTTGGCCTCAGCCTCGCCTCCGAAGCCTTATGCAGCGAGGGGCGACGTCACGGCAGCCGCCGGCCAATCGGAGCCCGGCTAGATCCAGCTGCCCCCTCCCTCTTTCCTCTCCCCCCCCCCACACCCACTCCCCAACCCTCTCCAACGCCTGGCCTCGGCTCCCGAAGCTCCGGAGCGTCTTTGGCGGCCGCCCGCAGAGCCGGCTGCTTTCCGAGGGGCGGAGAGAGGAAGGAGCAGACCCGCTGCCCACCCCCCCGCCCCTCCTCCGAGAGAGCGGTACGTTTGGGTCAAGCCGCGCTGTCAAACCCCACCCCCCCGTCGCTGGAGGGTTGGGTGGGGAAGAAGGAAGGTGGAAGAGGATGGAGAGATGGGGCGGGAGGGGTTCGAACACGTCTGGGAAACGCCGGCCTGAAAGTTTTCGACGGGGAGGACTGGGAAGAAGACCCGGGCCCAGCAAGAGTTGGCGGGGGCGGGAGGGTCCGGTCTGCGCTGAAGCTTCGTGGGAAGGGGCTGGGCGCCAGGAAGGCGCGCTGGAGGAGGCCGGAAGATCGGGAAAGTCTTTTAAAATTTCCCCTTCCTTTTTCTGTTTCACTTCCCTTTTTTTCCTTTCTCTCTATCTCTCCCTTATCTCTTTCTTGTTTCAAAATTTTCTTGTCTTCATTTTCTTTTTCTCAGTCATCCTTTCCCTCTCCTTCCTTCCTTCCTTCCTTCCTTCCTTTTTCTTTCTTTCTCTCTCTCTCCTCCCTCCCTCCCTCCCTCCCCTCCCTCCCCTCCTCCCTCCTCCCTCCTTCCTTCCTTCCTTCCTTCCTTCCTTCCTTCCTTCCTCCCTCCCTCCTTCCTTCCTTCCCCTGGAAGAGGTGAAGGGAGGATCAAGCAGAAAAGTCATTTCCACGTTCAAATTCCCTGAGAGGATATCCCAAGAAATCCAGCGGGGGCGTCTTTTTCGGTCGACAGAGCTTCCATTCAGAACAGAGGGTCTCTTCGCGTTCCTAAAAGTTTCCACCCTTTCCAAAAAGGAAAAATAAAAGGCAGATAAAGTTAAAGAAGGGGAAGAGGGCGCTCGAGAAGGAAGCCAGATCCTATGAACTGCCCAAAGGAGGAGTGGGGCGGCGTTTGCAAGCATCTCCCCGAAGGCAAAGCTAAAAGTTTAGAATTGGCAAAAGGGAAACAACTGGGACCGAATGTAATTTAGATCCGTGTGTGTGTGTGTGCCAAAGCGATGGGCGGAGTCAGTGGAACGCGAGCTTCTTGAGGGCTAGAGCCTTGATCCTGAAAGTTTTGCAAGGCGGAGGGTGCTGCGTTCAAGAAACCCTGGCTTTTCAAGCGGGCGATGGTAAAGCTAGGCGGGCGCAAAGTGTACGCGCCTACCTGAGGCTTACCTGAGTTTCCCCTTACCTGGGATTCGGCCCCTTTCGCCCACAGATAGGTCTTCCTTCGGAGCATCGCGGGATTCCCGCCGCCAGCTGATTGAACCGCTGGTCAGTCAACGGAAAGAAGAAGAAATTCCCCAGGCCGGAATTTCTAAGGGAAACCGTCCGTCTTTGTACGGGGGGAAATGCGGATTAGGGAATACAGCTTTCCTCCCTCCGGTCCATTTTTTTTTCTTTGAGAAATGGCCTGAATTTCTTTTCAAAGGAAAGGGTGAAGTTGACTCCCCCTCCCAGTGAAAATAAAGGCGAAACCTCTGGAGAGGTTGCGATTCCACGCACCCCCGACATGCGGATAAGGCCCAAGGGTCACCGTGGGCTTCTTTGGATGCCCCAACCAACGAGAGTGGAACTCGCTGATAAGGGTTTATATTTGCCCCGTTTTGTTTATTTAGGACGCTTATTCTCGTTTCCCTCTGTGTGTGAGAGAGAATGGGAAGGGGGAGAGAGGGAGAAAAGTGTAAGGAATGAAGGAGGAGGAAGAGACGGAGGGAGAGGGAGATAGGGAGAAAGGAAGAAAGAAAGGGAGAGGAGAGAAGATGAAAAAATAGAAGAGGAGAAAAGGGAAGGGAAAAGAGAGAGGAGAAGAGGAGGGAAAAGAGGGGGAGAGGGAGAAAAAGTGATGGTGGAAAATGAGAGAAGGGAGGAGAGGGAGAGAGGGAGAAAGAGACAGGGATATGGAAAATGAGGGGAGGAGAGGGAGAAAGAGGAGGAGGAAGAGCGAGGCGTGTGCCCGCGCGTGTCACAGGACAAGCTTGGGGAAGTTTTGAGAAAACGGAAGTCACTCGCCTAATTCAGGGCGCACAAAGGGGCTCAAATCCACCTCCAACCTGCACCAAAAAGCCGACGCTGTAACACATTTTAAAATCCCCCGCCGCTCCCCCCCCCGCGCCGCCGTGATCTACTTCTCATCTCTCGTTTCCCAAATATTTCTCACTCTTGGACCTTAAGCTCAGCCTGGGGAAGAGAAGGCCGAAGGTTTATTTGCGGGGGTGGGGGTGGGGGGTAGCAGAGCTAGGTTTAAATCTCTCCCTGTCCCAATCTCTCTTTCTCTTCCCCACTTCAAACAAAGTTAAAAGTCGGTTTTAGACAAACCACTGAGCCAAAGATTCTCGCCGACCTACGGGATATAAAGGCGTGAGAGACCCCAATGAACGTATTTATAAATCGTCCTTATCCTCCTCAATTGGAAAAAACCCAACAAACAGGTCCATTAAAAAATTAATTAATTTTAGAAAAGCCACATTGTTCATTGTTCAGGAGAGAGACCCTCAAAGGAGCCGGTTTTATTTTTATTTTAGAAATGTGGCTCGTTTAAGGGAGAAATTGAAGCGTTCTCCTCCCTTATATTCCCCCCCCCGCTAGTTATTTATTCGGTTTTTAGGCAGACTGAAGCGTCTTCTTGTTTGAATGTTCCCACCGAACCATCCTTTTGAGCGTAAAATGAAAATCCGGGCGTCTGCCCGTGGATGGAGAGTTGGAAAAGAAGCTAGTTCCCACCCACCCAACCCCCGTTTAAAATAGTTAGGATGTGGGGGGGGGTTTCCTTAAAAAGATATCTTTAGGTGGCAGGCAAAACACGCAACGTTAAATCAAAACAAGATAAAAGATAAGGTTCACGAGCTTTTTGAGGGGCGGGGGGGTGGGAATCCCACCGTGTCATTCGCGGAGTTGATCGATTAATGAGGTTTACCAGAAAAGCTCGATCGGTCTCACAGCTCCCTCCAAACCCGCTCTCGTTTTAGCATCCCGTTTTGGTTATCTGATGAATATTTTCCCGCCCACCCCCAGTTTCTATAATCTTCCAACTGAACAAATAAATCCGCCCTTCTGCTTTTTTAAGCCACCCGGCGGGGAGAGAGAGAGAGAGAGAGAGAGAGAGAGAGAGACCTCTTGACTCACGTAACCCCTTCCCCAAGCGCCTTAATCCGGAGTGAAAGTCGTTTTAGCCTAGGCCATTCCAAAAACGTCGTTGGGGTGGGAGTGGGGGTGGGTGCCCCCCTCCCATGAATCCTGTCGGGGCTTCGTTTGGAAATCGTGTCTTTCTTTCTTTCTTTCCCAGTAACGAGTTCTAATTCGGGCCCGGGGCCTGAATCCTCAAACCAATTAAGGTGAAAACCCTGGGTTTGGAGGAG